>CM033644.1:168450192-169050192 GCA_019512145.1 Engystomops pustulosus
GCGACACCACCCCGCCCCAGACACATAAATAATGTCCCCTGCCAGTCCCAGATATACAATAATGCCTCCTGCCAGTCCAGATATAGAATAATGCCTCCCGCACAGATAAGTAATGCCCCCTGCCAGACCCCCCAGATATACAATAATGCCCCCACCCCAGAACATAAATAATGCCCCCTGTCAGCCCCAGATATAGATATAATGCCCCCCCGCATATAATTAATGCCCCGCCAGCCCCAGATTAAGAATTATGCTCCCGCCATAAATTAATGCCCCCGCCAGCCCCAGATATAGAATTAATGCCCCCCGCCATATAATTAATGCCCCTGCCAGCCCCAGATATAGAATAATGCCCCCCCCGCCCCAGACACATAAATAATGCCCCCTGCCAGTCCCAGATATAGAATAATGCCTCCTGCCAGTCCCAGATATAGAATAATGCCTCCTGCCAGTCCCAGATATAGAATAATGCCTCCCGCCATATAATTAATGCCCCATGCCAGTCCCAGAGTAGAAAATGCCCCTCCCAGACAATAATTAATCTCCCCCTTTCTATATATTAAAAAAAAAAAAAAACTATAATTAATCACTTCTCGAACGCAGGTTTCTTCCTGTTTCCGGTAGCTTGGTGTAGAGGCGCTGGATATGACGTCCACTGCTCCGCGCCTGTTACACCAAGCTGCGGAGCTACATGAGGGCCTGACAGCTGGTAAGTGTCAGCCTCCTCACGCTACACAGGTCGCGCAAAGACGTCGATTGGCGACCTGTGTAGCTGCCTGTATACACAGATGCAGAAAACAGCGGTGCTAAGCTGCTTCTGTGTACTAATCAATAGTACCTGCATCGAACAGTGTACGATGCAGGTACTATACATTAATCAAAAATTGTAGGGAGGGAGTGCGGGCGGCCCCGATCAGCTCGGACCGGCCCCAGAAATTCCCGGTGGTGTACAATGGCCAGTCCGCCCCTGGGGCGACGGTACGGTGCCACACATGTGTTGCAGTTCTGCACCGTGACACAGGAAAAGATAGAGCATGCTCTATCTTTCCCCATGTGTGCAGCCATGCACCTGCTGTGCACAGCGATATGCGGACGGGGCACATGGCTATTGTAAAGTACCCCAAGACTTGCCTACACAAACATGTGTTACACCCGGGCCCAGGACCGGGTCAAGAACACATGTGTGGTTGGAGAGGCAGGGTCCCGGCTGTATGTTTGGGATAGAGATGCCCGGTGACAGTACGGTAACACAGGTGTGCTCACCAACCATCAGGTTCCATAGGTGTCTAGAGGACATATATGTGGCCGCAAATTCCTGTTTGAAGGGGTACTAGTATAACCGGTGAAGGTTATAGGAAATTAGCCTGCTTCTTGGCTTTTAACGCCAAAAACGGCATTTTAAGCCCCATTGGACTATTAAATATGCAACCACCCTGCCAATGCATGGGTGGGTATTTGTTTCGAATAGCGCCCTTGTCAGGAACTGACAAGATCAGGAATCTGCTGCGCCTGGCAACTCACTCAGAGGCTACTGTGGTAAACTAGTAATTGCAGCTGGAACCACTGCCAGTGGAGGCAGAAGAAGTTGTTAACCAATGAATATCTTTGTACTATTGTAAAGCAAGCTGTGGAAGCTTGAGCGGAGAGTAACCCTAGTTACAAACGGACCTCTGGATGTGGTAATTTATTGGTACTTTGCCCCAGGCGTACAATAAACAGCTATAAACATTTATCTAAAGGTGTCTTCTGTAATGAGCTTATTGTTATAATCCTGGTTCTTATGACCCAACATTTTTAAAATCCATTTGTCACAGAGAACCAAAAATTTTGTCGGGGTTACAATTATAAAATATACAGTTATGACTAAATACAAATTCAAACTTAATACACAAACCTTAAGAACCTATCTTGAAGGCTGCTACAGAAGCTTCTACCAGGCTGTGAGTAACTTCCTATTTCTACACAGCTTCCAAGACTGCTGATCCTGCTGCTGATGTAGCCTTTGCCAGCTTTTCCAGTTCAAATAAAGAATGTGAGTTGATTTGCACAAAGTTGCCTCCGTTGGTATCCCTGGATACGGCTGTTCTACCACCAACGGACTCCCCATCCATCACCAGGGAACTCCTACATACACCTCAGAGGTTGCCCCAGGGAAAAAACATTGCATCAGCCTCTCCTCCATATTTCTTGCACACGCACCTGGCTGGAGACCTGCCAGGCTGTATGCCGTTGTTCTTGCGGTCACTATACCAAGCATGGACCAAATGTTGCCCAAGGCGCATAGCCAGCCACTCTGGTATTCTGGGCCCTGGCTGTCTAAGCCCCCCGGAAGAAAAGCTATGCCGCGGGGGACGTGTTGCACATACATGTAACACAAATCCCATTTTCATTTAACTTTATATAAATAGCAGTAAAATAAATGACACAGCAATGTGTTTTAGGGGAAGAAAATGGCCGCAATGTTTTATTATTGGGTAACCAAGATAAATATTAAATAATCAATAATTTCCGACAGATTAAGTGAATCAATTAAGAGCGGGTTGGGCAGGCCGCTGCTCTCTTAAGGTCTTGAAGAACTGTCCAGAAACCAGGTGGACAGCTCCATTTATGTCATAAGTAAGGGCGACCAGCTCCAATCAGCTGATCGCCTACTATATTTCAACCTGGAAACACGAATGCCATTGAACCCGCTGATTACCAATCCACGCTGATCTTGCCTAACCACCAATCAGGTGGCAGTGTTTTCATGAGGAGAATTGCAAAAACATCACACAAAAAAAAGCAGGCAAAATTCAACTGTGACAGAAAACACATTAACCCTTTTATGAACATATCAAGTAAAAAACAATATCTCCAGGGATTGTGTTACCATGTATCCCCCTTCAAAATTAATTTCAGGGGCCCCTTCATTATAGATTGCCCCTCTGATTCCCCTATTCACAGGAGACTCAGTTTAAAAAAAGTATAGCTGATCTATTTCTTCTAAATCCGCGAATAATAGCGGATTAGATGCATGTTGATGTTTTTTTATAATAAATGTCATATGTCTTGACAATGCTTATTCAGTCCAAGTGGAGCCTCCTGTGTTAAAACACAGACTAGGCCGGATGCATGCAATTTCATAAATGCAAATAGATAAAGCAACCCGGGAATTCCAGCAGGGAATTCCAGCTTCGGCTCGCAACAGATTATCAAAGGGCCGTGCGCCGATAATGGGCGCTGGCCAGCCGCCTTCTCAGTTGAATTTCCAGCCCCTTCCTGTGTCCCCCTGATCAGATCTTTTGTGCCACACAGCCTTAGAAAAAGCTCCCCGCTATATTCCTGCGTTCCTGTGTATTTCTGCGTTGTGTGTTCCACTCGTTGCGGTGTTCTGTGTCCCGTGTGCCGTGTTCGCGTTCCCATCTTCCTGGACTCCTTGTTGCTGACCCCGGATTGGACTTGACCTTGCATCACTGCCTCGCGTGCCCTTACCCTGTGCCTGGACCCGACCACAAGTCTGTCTTCCGTTAAGGTACCATCGACCTCGCTTCTGCACCGACGGGCTAGTTTGCAGCACCTCTGGAACAACTGTGTGTAGATCCCTGCCGCGGTCAAGTCCCACCCCCGCTTTGCGCGGGGTTCTGGTGAAGACCAGAGCCACTTAGACTGCGGTCCCAGGTGTCGGCTAGAACAACCAACCGCGGTGTGGTCCAGTGGATCCACACAAAGCCAGTGTAGACCTGAGAACTAGCGAGGGGTTGATAAATAAAATCTCTTTTTTTTTTCCCATTCTGAACTTTTTTTAAATAAATCAAACAATTGTACATTTCCTACTTGGGTCCCTTCCATCAGGTTGTGACTCTACTAGCTGCCCCCTCACAATGGCCCTATTAAATTCTGTACCGACCCCTGATATTGTCCCCTAATAGTGTGCCCCCAACTCAATTTTTTTTATAAAATAATTCCCCAGGCCAAGGCGCCCCCCTCCTTCTGCGTGCCGCTTTAGACATCAATATGGCAAATATGGCAACTGGTGATGACTTTGTGATGGGGGGACAGACATTGAGGTGATGAAGTGTGATGAGGGGACAGATATTGAGGTGATGACTTTGTGATGAAGGGACAGACATTGAGGTGATGACTTGTGATGAGGGGACAGGCATAGAAGTGATTGACTTGTGATGAGGGGACAGTCATAGAAGTGATGGCTGTGTGATGAGGGGACAGCATTGAGGGTGATGACTTTGTGATGAAGGGACAGCAGACATCTGATGGGTGATGACTTTTGATGAGGGGGACAGTCATAGGAAGGGATGGCTGTGCGTGTGATGAGGGGACAGACATTGGATGACTGTGTGCTGATGACGGGACAGTCATAGAAGTGATGGCTGTGTGATGAGGGGGACAGCATGTGAGGGTGATTGACATTTGTGATGAAGGGACAGACATTGAGGTGAATGATTTATGATGAGGGACAGTCATAGAAGTGATGGCTGTGTGATGAGGGGACAGACATTGTTGAGACGGTTGTGATGAAGGGGACAGGCATAGAAGGATGAGGTGTGAGCTGTGTGATGAGGGGACAGTCATTGAAGGTTGATGAGATGGGTGTATGAGGGGAGCAGACATGAGGTGAGACTTTGATGAGGGCAGTCATAGACAAGTGATGGCTGATTTTGTGATGAGGGGACAGACATTGTGATGACGGTGTGATTAGGGGACAAGACATTGAGGTGATGACTTTGTGATGAGGACAGACATTGAGGTAGGTGATGACTTTTTGATGAGGGGACAGACATTAAGGTGATGACTTTTTGATGAGGGGACAGACATTAAGGTGATGACTTTTTTGATGAGGGGACAGACATAGAAGTGATGATTTTGTGATGAGGGGACAGACATTGTGATGACTTTGTGATGAGGGGACAGACATTGAGGTGATGACTTTGTGATGAAGGGACAGACATTGACGGTGATTGAACGACTTGTGTGATGAGGGGACAGGCATAGAAGTGATGACTTGCTGATGAAGGGGACAGTCAGAGAAGTGATGGCTGTGAGGTGAGGGGGACAGTCATTGAGGTGAGACGTTGTGATGAGGGAAACAGTCTTGAGTGGATGTGATGAAGGGACAGACATTGAGGTGATGACTTTTGTGATGGGGACAGATCATAGAAGTGATGCTGTGTGATGATGGGGACAGACATTGTGATGACTGTGGATGAGGGGACAGGATAGAAGTGATGTCTGTGGTGATGGGGACAGTCATTGAGGTGATGACTTTTGTTGATGAGGGGACATCATTGAGGTGTGTGACTTGTGATGAAGGGACAGACATTGAGGTGATGACTTTATGATGAGGGGGACAGTCAATAGAAGTGAGGCTGATGTGGATGAGGGGACAGACTTGTGATGACTGTGTGATGAGGGGGACAGACATTAGGGTGATGACCTTTGTGATGAAGGGACAGTACCTTGATGGTTGTGATGTACTTTTTGTGAGGGGACGACATTAAGGTGTAATGACCTTTTTGATGAGGGGACAACATTAAGGTGGATGATTTTTTGCTGAGGGGTAGCCAGACAATAGAAGTGATGAATTGTGATGAGGGGACAAGACAAGGAGGTATGTATTTTTGTGTTGAGGACGGGATGGGCATACATGACGGTATTCACATTGCTGAGGAACATGGGACAGAAATGGACGGATGAATCGTAAAGCGAAGCACATGGCGGGATGACAATGTGGTTTTATACTGCAGACATTAATTATGAATGACACTACTGTATAATGTGGAGGAATGTAAAACTTTTCAGGTGTGATGCTTTATCATCCCTGACGCAGAGCATGATTCATGGTGGACAAAACCTAATAACCTAAATGTGGAGAGAAACTCAATTTCATCTCATTATTATGTGGCTGCTCCTCTTCTGTGATAGGAGTCTAAAATCCTTATGTTGGAATGGACTTTGGTTAGCGAGGAGACCTGAGCATTGTCCCAGCCAGCGAGGAGCTCAGAGCATTGCACCATTCAGCAAGGGCCCAAAGCAGTGCCCCAGCCACCAGGAGCACTGAACAGTCCCCCAGCCAGTGAGGGCCCTGAGCAGTGCCCCAGCCAGCGAGGAGCCCTGAGCAGTGCCCCAGCCAGCGAGGGAGAGCCTGAGCAGTGGCCCCAGCCAGCGAGGAGCCCTGAGCATTGCCCCAGCCAGCGAGGAGCCCTGAGCAGTGCCCCCAGCCAGCGAGCGAGCCCTGAGCAGTGCCCCAGCCAGCGAGGAGCCCTGAGGCATGCCGCACAAGCCAGCGAGGAGCCCTGAGCAGTGCCCCAGCCAGCGAGGAGCCCTCAGCATTGCCCCAACTTCGAGGAGCTCAGAACGAGGCCCAGAACATGCACCAGCGAGGAGCATAGAGCATGCACCACCATAGAGGACTCAGGAAAGCACCAGCCAGCAAGAGCCCAGAGAATGCACCAGCCAGTGAGGGCCGTTGCTGCCAGTTTGTGATGTGGCATATTTACTAAATTATTTTAATAATAGTTCTAGAAGAAACCAAACATATAAGGAATTGGACAGAACACCGGCATGTATCATGTCTCACTCGCATTACTGCACGTCATGATACTGATACTGTAGGCTGAAGATGCAGGAGTAAGCTACGCCACTAGGGCGCTGGCCTGCGTTCTTGTGGATGTATACGACTGAGCGCTTCCTCCAGCGTCTCTATATAACTCGGTGACGTCTCCCGCGGCTCCACCCCCTAAGTCTGACATCATCCCGGAGGCGCCGCCCCGGGAGTGGCTTGAGTCTTTCAAACACCCCGTAGTCTTACAACGGAGTAAACAAAAAGCTTCCCGGACTTGTGAGCAGCGCCCCCGCCGCCGCCTCTGATGAGCCCCCGCAGTCTGCCAGCACTTCCCACCGACCAGAGCCCCCTGATCTGTGCGCCTGCAGGGGCGCCCTGTAATGGACTGAAAGGATGGCAGAAGGGGGCGCACCATGGACTACGTGATCTGAGCCCTGCACCGCACAGCAGTTAGCCTTGGAGAGGTGAGTGACTGCTATGCGCCAAATACTGTACATTACATAGAGGGTCCCGCCAGGCGTCCCCCCGGAACAGGGAGGGGCATCATAACGGCTCTTGCTGCCCCCATAGCTGTATAGTGCCAGGGCTGTGATTTACTGAGACCTGGACAGTGCCAATATCACAGGGGCACACCCCTAAGGGAAAGTATAGGTAACAGAAGTTATAGTACTGCCCCTAGTACTAACCCATCACTCTGTGCCCGTTTGGTTTATCCCTCGCCCGCTCCTCTTGCCCGTGTTGGTTTATACCCTCGCCCGCTCCTCTGTGCCCTTGTCGGGTATACCACTCGCCCCTCCCCTGTCCCGTGTCTGGTCATCCCCTGCCCGCTCCTCTGCCGGCTGGTTATACCCCTCGCCCGCTCCCCTGTGCCCGTGTCTGGTCATACCCCTCGCCCGCTCCTCGTGCCCGTGTCTGGTCATACCCCTCGCCCGCTCCTCTGTGCCCGTGTCTGGTCATACCCTCCCCGCCCCTCCTCTGTGCCCGTGTCTGGTTATAACCCTCCGCCCGCTCCTCTGTGCCGTGTCGGGTTATACCCTCCCCCGCCCTCCTCTGTGCCCGTGTCGGGTTATACCCCTCGCCCGCTCCTCTGTGCCCGTGTCGGGTTATACCCCTCGCCCGCCCTCTGTGCCCGTGTCGGGTATACCCCTCGCCCGCTCCTCTGTGCCCGTGTCGGGTTATACCCTCGCCCGCTCCTCTGTCCCGTGTCGGGTTATACCCCTCGCCCCTCCTCTGTGCCCTGTCGGGTTATACCCCCTCGCCCGCTCCTCTGTGCCCGTGTCGGGTTAATCCCCTCGCCCGCTCCTCTGTGCCGTGTCGGGTTATACCCCTCGCCCGCTCCTCTGTGCCCGTGTCGGGTTATACCCCTCGCCCGCTCCTCTGTGCCCGTGTCGGGTTATACCCCGCGCCCGCTCCTCTGTGCCCGTGTCGGGTTATACCCCTCGCCCGCTCCTCTGTGCCCGTGTCGGGTTATACCCCTCCCCGCACCCTCCTCTTGCCCGTGTCGGTATACCCCTCGCCCGCTCTCTGTGCCCGTGTCGGGTTATACCCCCGCCCGCTCCTCGTGCCCGTGTCGGGTTATACCCCTCGCCCGCTCTCTGTTGCCCGTGTTGTTATACCCCCGCCCGCTCCTCTGTGCCCGTGTCGGGTTATACCCCTCGCCGCTCCTCTGTGCCCGTGTCGGGTTACTACCCCTCGCCCTCTCCTCTTGCCCAACTCGGGTGCACCTCGCCCCTCCTCTGTGCCCAACTCGGGTGCACCCGTCGCCCCTCTCCCTCTGTGCCCAACTCGGGGTGCACCCTTCCCCTCTCCTCTGTGCCCAACTCGGGTGCACCCGTCCCCTCTCTCCTCTGTGCCCAACTCGGGGTGCACCCGTCGCCCTCTCCTCTGTGCCCAACTCGGGTGCACCGTCGCCCTCCCCTGTGCCCAACTCGGGGTGCACCCAGCGCCCTCTTCCTCTCTGCCCCCGTTGGGTGCACTGGCGCGCTCTCCTCTCGACCACATAATGGTATGTGCTGTTCATGACACCTATGGCCATCGGATGTGCAGTGTATTAGAGCAGGTACTAAGTTTCTCGGTCCATGTATTTTGATGTATAACATTCCCTTGCCGGATTTTAATGAAGTCCTACATCTAGGTACAGTTTATCCACAAGTGCTTCTAATCCCACAGCGATGCCACAGACCCATGGATCACTCCTCTGTAGAGTTTTTGAAGCAACTACAGCCGCAGGGATTTCGAGGCTACATCCACCAATGTTGTCTTATCCGTATTTTATACAGCATCTCACTTTTCAGGCTAAAACGGGTGAAAAAAAACGCATGTACAAGCCCGAGTTTATGGACAGAGGAAATTATTGACATATAGGTTCTCCAAGGCCTATAATAGGTTTCCCTGAGGTCCCCCACTACTCATCCCCTAAATCCCAGTGCTCTTGTAAAGTGGACAGACGTCACTTTTCCTTGATAATGAATGACATCCTGGAGTGTGGGTTCAGCAACTACTTATATTATATAGGTGTATTATAATATATGGGGATAATGCTCATCCACCACTGCAGATCCCATCCGCTCAGACCGGATGCAATGTGCTCTGTGTAGCCACGCCTAATGTTATAACACATATTCAGGTTCTTTACACATTATAATGTATCATCTGCTTCTGGATTTGGCTTCATCCTACTTCAGAAAACCCAAACCTGTGCCCTGACATGCTCGTTTTTCAATTGGTGTCTTTCTTTTCTGCAGTAGTTGGCATTGTAACTTGTTGGCATTGCTTCGTTACATCTGCCATCTATTGTGATGTGCTCATGCAGATGGTGTATGAATCTGCCCCGGGGTGTGCTCTATACAGATAGGGAATGACAGCTTTCCTATATAATGTATGTATGGGTAATGGCTGGTAACTCAGCCTGGATCTGCAGATCGTTCGGGGAGATTGTAGCTGGTTGCAATAAAGTTTGTTCCCGAACCTAGTTCATGTAACATGGCGCTCATCAGATGGCACTGTTTCGTTGGCAGAAGGCATCTTTTATGGGCAACAAAGTCCTCCGAAGTTGGCAGCACATCTACTGGTAAATGAACCATTGTTCATTATGGTCATTGTTTAATTCCTATGTGATAAATCGCCCATCAGTGCCCATTACCTGGCAAGACGCAAGAAGTTACCAGCTTTATGTAAGGAGTAAAGGCACATGTACATGGATTTAGGTCAGGAGAAGCTTGGGTTCTGTGTAAGTGCCCCGTAAACTCACAATTGCTTCTTTCCTGCCAGATGACTGTGTGCGGTATAATACTTTTTGGCTGGCGGTCCACCTGGGAATGTGCTGCCACAAACTGCACACTGTGTGTGGTGGGCTCAGGTGTCGTAACACCTACCCCACCTCCGGGACACTGCTGGAATAAATGCAGTAGACGGGCACAGGGGGACTAGTATTCTGGCATTGCCACATCTGGTTCTTGGCAGCCGTCTAATCTAATTCTGGATTTCTTAGAAGCCTGGCACTGATGAAAGTTTTCAGTCTGAAGAATTCCTTATGAATATGTAAGAATGCCAACTTATAGTTTTAACACAACTGCCAGTATTCAGCCTAGGGCAGCCTGGCACAGGCCGGATTCCTTGTATGTACCCTGAGAGTACTTGTTATTCTCTCTGTACTCTGTGTCTCCAGTGTAGGAGTTTCCTCTCCTAGACGTCCATCTTATCTGAGATGACTGCCAACATTGACTACAGGCGGTCCCCGACCAAGAACACACCAACTTACAAGACGACCCCTAGTTACGATGGACCTCTCCTGCCACTATGAGCCTCTGGAAGCTCTCTAGGGTGCATACGTTAGTCCCAGGCTGCAATGATCAGCTGTAGGTGTCTGTAATGAAGTTTTTGTTTTCATGACATAAATTTTTTTTGAAAATTCAATAGTCACAGTGACAAAAAAAAAATTTTTGTCTGGAGCTACAATTATAAAATATAGCAGTTTCGACTTGCATAAAATCAGCTTAAGTACAAACCTGTATCTGATCGAATGGGGAATCGCTGCTGATCGAAAACACTCATAGGGAGATATTCCATTCCTCCCTCACACCATATGTGCACCATGTATGTCACAGGGATTCTCTCTTATTCGTCTCTCCACACTACTGCAATTGTAAGGATTAAAGGAGTATTCCAGGAATATGAATGTCTGATACAAATCCCCAGAATGCTCAAAAAAATGAATATAACAAAACTTTACAGAGGATCTGTCACCCCGAAAAAGACGCCCACCAAATCCTCTCCCAGCCCATTTTTAAAATTGTATGTTTAGAAAGTTGGTTTAAACAGATGCAACCTCTTACAAATAGGAGGTCGGGTTCTCATTTCTTGTGCGCGTGGCAGTCGGTGTTTATTCATGAGGGGGCAGGACGGCACTCCCCCAGCACGCCCCTGTCGTGGGGACCTGTAGGAGAAGCCGGCAGCATAGCATATATTACGTAAATCGCTGCTGCGGCTCTCTGCAATGCGGCCGCGCCGCACCAACAGCGGCCGCAGACTTGCTTATTCACACTTGCCGCCAGCCGCATTGCAGAAGCTGGCAGCGATTACGTAATATATGTGATGCTGCCGGTTGCCTCCTACAGGTCCCTGCGGACAGGGCGTGCTGGGGAGTGTCGACGGTCCCCTTATGAATAACGCCAACTTCATGCGCACAGATACAGGATCCGACCTCCTATTTGGTACGAGGTCAGATCTGTTTAAACCAATTTTCCAAACATAAATTAATAAAAAACTGCTTGGGGGAAGGGTTTGGGAGAGGATATGGGGGGCACATTTGTGGGCGTCTTTTTCTGGGTGACAGTTCCTCTTTAATGTCATTAGTCACAAAATGGAGTTTAAATAGTTTGATTTTATGATTCACAATTGTTGTGTGCTTTCTAAAGTAGGTGGAGTTATCTCCAAGATGGCCACCACTGGAAACTACAATCCCATGATACTGCAGTTCCCAGTAACTCCTCCTTCCTCTTATGCTCTGCTCCTAGTGATGATATAACAGACGGTCCTGCACTGTTACCATAGTAACTGCTTCACTGCATTACCCAGTGAGATGACGTCTCATCAACACTGCCATACTGGATGCACTGCAACCAACCGACTACAGCCAACATGTGAGCAACGCAGAGAGAATCAACAAACTGAGTAAAGGGCCACACAACAATTTTTTTTTTTTTTGCTAAGGGAGCAAATTTTAAATAATTTACATATTAACTTATATTTTTATGACCCATTTGTATAATGCCTATTCCTGGAATACCCCTTGCAATGCCTTAATGATCAGGCATCAACGCAAGAATCACACTTAAAGGAAGCTGTCAGAATGATTGAATGCTTAAATCTGATCAATAACCCATGTTTACTTACCGTAAACTTATGTGCACTCTGCACCCGATTTTCCTCCAATTTGCCAAGTACAGCACCAGCAATCTCTGGCACTGCTAATCCACTATGAGAGATGGAGCAAAGGTCCATGTTTATACTGTTTCCAACTATTGTGATCTCATTCTCTTTTACCATTAGAGGGTTAAACCTGATGTGACCAGAGAGTCACTGTAATGCAGGTGTCATAGCACTTCAATGCTTTTTCTCCCCCTTATTCTAGATATCTGTGCTCGGCGTAGAAACGTATCTATTGACATCAGTGGCAGCCTGAAAGTTCATTGGCTGTCAGAGACCAACGCCTGGAAATACTGCTGCAAAATTCACTTGTCATAGAAGCTAGCAATGGAAGTCCCGTGCTTCCTAACTCCACTATCAAGTATTATCGCCCACTATATTTGATTATCTGTGTCTCTATCGGATTCTATATATCAAAATAGGGTCTTTTGGCCTCAGATTGGTACATTGCTTTCCTTTTTTATTAGATGGAATACTTTGATCTACCCTTTATCGTAATTCAACGCCTTGGGGGTGGGAATGTATTAAGACTGGTGTTTAAACCCTAGTCGTAAAATTCTTCCTTCGCGACGCTGGTACCTACTAAAAAGCTCCTGCTGATGGTGCAATCTTCGCCATGGTTGGACCTTAGACTATGGGGCACATTTACTAAGGGTCCGCGGACCGCAATTCTGTTGTGTTTCCCGAATACTCCTTTTTGCGCTGAATTGCCCTGGGTTTTTGTCGCAAGCGATCAGATTTGTCCACCCCAACACGCTAAAAGTGGGTGGCAAGAACTGGGGCAGAATTTTGTAACTTCTATACCAGAAAACTGACAGAGAAGAATAGTGATATCTCCCCTTGGCCTGTGATCTCTATCTGCAGAGGTGCCCACCTCCATTACTGGCTTCTTCCATGCCGCCCTACATCTTTCTACTCTGATCTCATCCCACCAGGGCACAGATATCTCTCCGATGCGTATGACAGACAGTGTGTTGATGGAAGGATTGAAGATGCGCTTCCAGTTCTACCCGAAACATTTGGCTTGGCTGTCAGCATCTGAATCGCATTCTTGCATCAGTGAAGGTGGTAGTGACCCCATGTATTCGCGCAATTCTGCGCGCTAGTCGTGTTTATTGTTACGGATCCGTCATAAGTTGCCTTAGCTGTGCTAATCCTATATATTTAGAAAACTCCGTATAATCTCTTAATTTTTTTTTTTAATGTCTCACTTGTAGGTCCAGGGTAAGTATCTGCAATGCATCGCCGTCACATGCCTATACCTTGCTGCCAAAACCAATGAAGAGGATAGGTATGACTATCCAGCCTACTAGATCTGACACTTCTACACATTTACTAGCCCACTCTTTGTGATGCAATATTTGAAGTGGGAACATTTTTTATGCTATTTATAAGTTCTCTTCCTTTGTGATCCACTGGTTTTGGCTTGACAATTTACATTAAAAAACCCAGAATGTGTATCTAGAGAGATTTTGACTGGACTATAGTATGAAGCTTCGTATAGTAATACAGAGATGTGAGATAAAGCTGAGGCGAAACCCAGCGGAAGTAAGAGGAAGTGCTGATATAACCCTCAGAGCATCGAGCAAACAATGTTCAACGACAGTGTTGTTGGGGTCACGCAGTCGCAGCACGTTCCATCATCGCAGTTTTTCTTCTGATACGTCTCTGCCGCATACACTAACCACTACTTCAATAACAGACAAGGAGTCAAAACTTTTGTCTCAACTGTTCTTTATGTAGGTAATACCATCAGTGAAGAAGCTTGCAGAGCAGAGCGGCTGCATGTACTCCTCACGGAGATCTTACGGATTGAGAGGGATCATACTGGATAAACTGCGAGTGGGATCTGTACACATCCACCCCAGTGGACTTCCTGAACACTGTAAGAATACGTGACTGAAAGGCGTATGATTGTAGACCGTATAGACCTGTATGCACAAATCTGCTACTTCATTTCTATAGCCAAGAAGCTACTTGCAAGTCACTGATTAGTTGGACAAAAATAAAACTCTCATATATTATATATATATATATATAATATTTTTAATTAAAAAAAAAAACCTATTCCTCCTTCTTTTAAATTTTCTACTAATTAAATATTAACACGTTGCAAAAATATTTCTGACTTTTCGCTCGACTAACACTGTACATACAAAGCTGTCTGTTTTGACCATTTTAAAACTTGTCCCATAAAGGCCTGAAGCTTCGCGTGTCATTGTTGGCACTTGTAACACGTGAGGGTATGTCTGTGACCTGTTCTCTGCTGGAAAGTTACATTCAAGCGAGAAAATATTCATGTATTAAGGCAAAACTGTATAGAGGGGGACAGGCTCTTGATGTGGCAGCAGAATTTGCATTGATTTACTTGGTGCTCTGGGCGGGAGGCGTGCTGGTATGTGTGGTCTGAAGCTCGCCTGGCATATGGGGGAAGAATACCCTGATCAAGAACATAATTGCAAAGCTTTGACATGGTCCCAACTTAATAATCCCTGTATCCTTCTGTTTGCATACGTTCTGTAATTGTGGAAAAATCTTGTACTTATCCGGACTGTCATTGGCTACAATTACTCCATTCCCATTTAGTAATTTATCTTTGAATCACCCCCTTCCCCCGTCGATATATAACGGTGAATAGATAAGTCCGCATTCTCAATTCCCTATGGATGATGTTAAAATTGGTGGGTTGAATTGGAGCGTAAGCAAGGATCAACAATGTAGCCAAGGAACAAAAACACATACGATTGATTGTGTTCAAGACACAGTTGTACATTCAGTGAAGCTTAGTAATCCAATGGGTAATGACGACAATGTATGAGCACATACGAGTGGCCATATTCAGCCATACTGTTGTGAGCTGCTTTGTTTGCCATGTTGGTCATCAAAGTGAAAAATGAAGACAGTTGACCTAGACATGTGACATTTGCTTATGTTTCTACAGTCCTGCCATGGTGAGTCCAACTGGCCTCATCTTTTCGCCCACTGGTCTCAGAGGAATCCTTCTCGCCATGCGCGTTCTTGACGAGAAGCTACAGCACTGCATGGCACCACCAGTTATTGCAGTTCAGAGGCTCCACGCTGGCCTTGGCTATTATCGCCTTGGAGTTGGAGAGGATGACTCCCGACTGGTTCCCTGTAAGGACGAACTCTGCTGAAGAAAATAAGGCAAGTCGACAAATTGGTTTACTCAAAAGGCAAATCAATGGGGTTATAGGAGGAATAGTTTGCCATGATAGACCTTAAAGGGGTACCACGGCCACACGCCCCACCACAAAACATGAAAAGGGGCTATAGGTCCTTTGGTCCCATAAATCAATGAAGCTCAAGCTTTCCGCCTGTACTGCTCGAGCCTGCTCACTTTGCTATTCCTGCATAGGACCTTGGTGTTACCCATTCTATATTTACCCGTACCAGCAGGCAAACCCTTAGAAATCCGATACAATAACTCCTATCATTCAGTTGAGCAAGGACCCTTGTGGAACACATTATGTTGGCGAAAGTAGAAAACGAGGGTAAGAAACGCGGAAGCAATGAGAGGATAAGCTATGGGGCTTTATAGTAGATAAGAGGAAAAAATAATATACTTGCCTCTCTCATTTAAGTACTTCTGTCTTGTTTGTCTATATCTGCAGGATACCCTTCAGGTCATACCATTTTTTGTTGTTGTTGTTTGATCTTGTTCTTGCACCAATCTCTGTTTCAACCCAAAACTGCCTCTCATTAAGAAGGTCTTTATGGTGGCCCTCACTTAACCTAATAAAGCAATCTCTGCAAGGTGGCCACAGTCATGATATTCAACCATATTGCCCATTAAAGGACATCTACCAACAAGGATCAAGGATTGTAAACCAACACACTGACGTACTGGTGCGTGTGCCCCCTGTGCAGGTTCTGCTCTTCTTTAAGCCCCTATGTCCTTTTTTTTTTTTTTTTTTTTTTAAAAGGCTTTAAAAAATAATGCAAATGAATGGAGTCCAATACAAGATGTGTTGTGGCCTCAGAACACATCCGTAAGGATTTCTTATGTAGTCTGATAGACTAAAATGTAGGTTTTCACAGGCTCGGTTTCTCATACAGGTTCTTCTCCGTTTTACGTTTCAGTGGGCTCCTGGATAACAGCCTCATGGCCCCTTACGAGAACTTACATGGTGGAATTAAAAATTCAGAAACTAAACAGTCTCCTGTTCCCTACCAATCAGCCCCCTCATGGTTATTTTATATCGCCTTCTATGGATTCATTAGATACAGCCCCCCTCTCCCATGGATACTTAGTGTACAGCCTTATGTGAGCCGCCCCGCACTTGCCTGGTTTGCCACTGTGGAAATGCCCTGAACTGCACCAAATAAGTGACATGCAAAGGTTGAGCTCCGCGCCTGAGCAAACTGCAGCATTATAGGTTTCTGATGAATGTGTTGTATTGTGGTCTACTGATGGGGTAAATCCAGCAGTTTACTCAACTTGTTGAGATACCCCATGTCTTTCCTGAGATGGCATGCAAACCGTTTTCTAAGGCCACCATATGCAAGATTCTGCTCAAAACTTAAAAGTGATGGTGATACAATGTGTGATATTTACACAGAGGTAATTGTGTGGAGGGAAGCAGGGGCTGCAGGCTATATACTGGAGGCTGTGACCAATGCATTTCCCACTCTAAGCTTATACTCGAGTCAATAGACTTTCCTCAGTTGTTGGTGTAAAAGTTAGAGTCTCGGCTTACACTCGAGTATATACGGTATTACTGAAGTTTGTAGAACATTTAGTGACCATTTATATTTGTTTATTCGGTTTGTTCAAATGATATGTAACTGTATAAATAACATAAGAATACTAATCTGAAATGTCTTCTGCAGGTTGACAACGCAGAGTTCATTCTTTGTAAAGAATGGTTGATCACAGCCTGGAGACTCCACCAACCCTGTCTCTGCTTTCATTTCTCCATAAAGACGCACGACACACATTGGGGATCAGTCTCTTATTGTCTTCCTTCAGTAACTTGTACAACCGTGACAAGAAACCTGACTGCCACACAAGAGGCCACTCTGGTCATGGAAACCGATGAGTTTTAGATGGTTTCAGTATCTGTACAAACGAAGACCCGCGTGGAGATGAAATGAAACTCTTCTGGGCAAAAAGTCACAGATGGTGGCAGACGTGAGTGGGCTATGTCCTCCCCTCACAGGGCCCACATCTGGATTAGTAAGCAAGCTTGTAAAAAGTCTGTCAAAATCCTCTGTAAGTTGCTGTGCCAAAGCAATAGTGAGTGTGTATGGGTGCTATGCATCTAAAACCTCTTCTCTCCCGGCACATGGTCAACTACTATTGCCAAACTTGGGGTTCTGCTTGCCAGCTGTGGCCATGCTGCAGTATTGCGCTGCAGGTTTGTTCCCTCCATTCCTATTACTTCTCTGAAGAATGTAAGTATTCACCAAGCACTGGCCTTTACCAGTAACTGGCACAATTCAAGGCCCAGGGAGTCTTCATTTTACATTTATTATTATATGTTAGTACAATCCAATATGTGGAGAGTTTTTTGTATCAGTTTTTTTATTTATACCATAGTATCTTTCTTTACACAGAGAGTAACTTGGGCTTATATACTAATTGTATAATTGCCTGATGGATGTCTGGTATAAGTTTTCCCTAGATGGGTGTGGGGAGATGCAGCTGCACGCTGGGACAGGGTAGTTTGCCCGTTTCTGCCTGAATGGTGCCATTACAGCTGTACCACTTACACTATAGCATTGGGGGGACACTTTCATGAGGTGGATATGTGAGCTTAAAAAAATGTATTAGGATATTGATACCTATTGTTTAGATAAGTCACCCCCATCTGATAACTTAAAGTTGGAGCTGCCGTGGCAGTGCAGGCCATTGTTCAGTCGCAGAGCACGTGTGAGTGCTGAACGGAGTTACTACAGATTATCGCGCCTGTCCTCGCCGGGACAAATCGGGGGGCATAGCATGTGGCCGCTGGAGGAGGGAGCTCTCCTCAAACCTATCCATAGGAGGCCTCGTGGCCACTCGGCTATGATTGTGGTGTCTTAGACCTCTTTGGGGGCCATGATATGCCCACAGATTGTGCGGCTGTATTAACAGACCCGCTTATGGCCAAGGGATCTAAAATTGACTAAGATGGGCAATCGAGACCGAACAACACGTGATTTGCATTATAGCCGGCAAACACACTGTTTCTTGTTCCCAGTTGCAAACACATCTGCAATGGGAAGAAACTCATCCCAGCTCTGATGAATTGCATTTCAAGTGTAATGTGTGAACATGGCCTTATTGAGGGGTGCCCGGACGTAGGACGTCTACTTTCAGTTATTTCCATTACAGTCATGGAGAAGTGATTCGTCTCTAATGGAATAACCTACCCTCTCGCGTGTCACACGGGTCTACTCATCTACTTAGGCTTTGATGCTGAACGTTGACTCAGGGATTTCTTGCACAAGAGCAAGAATGATTTTTTTTTTTTACAGTGGTTGAGATTTATCAGAACTAGCCGCAAAGGAGAAGCTGGATCACTGCTTCCATTCATTGAAGATGAGAGAATCATCTCTCCCTATTTCTTCCATATCAGCCTGGCTTACACCCCTGGGGAATGACCCAAATGCTTATTCCCATTTACAATGTTAATTTACTTATGTTATGTTTTATTGTCAACTAAGCCAAAACATGTTGACCCTCCAATGTAACTTTGTTTTAATCAAAGGTCGGAATTGCCCGTAGCGACATAAGATACCATTTATTTTCTTACGGTTCAGAACAAGTGTTTGATTGGTGGTTATGGCAACGCTGACCCTTTTTCCTTAAGAAAAGATGTTCACGAGCCCTTGCATCTTTGCTTTTCTCCATTTTATATTCTTTTATTGTAACGGTTCGAGTACTTTTTATTAAGTCGTGATATGACGTGTGTACTTGTCACATTGCACCTTTTATGTATGAACAGCGGGCAGCTACTTATTTTACCCTTATGTGTTGCACATAAATAATGTGATCTTGGCTTTTATTTTACATTGTATACTTGTTTTTTCATCTAGAGAAAATGGTTAGAAAATCGTTTATATGGTTTGAAACGTTCTCTGAATTTGAGGGGCAAAAAGAAAATTTCCTTTTATGTTTAAGTTTGTGTGGCTTTAAAATGGAGAGGACAACCTGTTCCACAAGTGATGCCAATACTGATGTACATTCCAAGAGCGATGTCTTCCTGTATTACCGTCTTATATTCTGTAGTTTAGTTACATTGTATTTATTTCATGTTTTTGTTTTATGCCTTATCTGAAACTGTGATTTGCCTGAAGACTTTAAGGCGTATCCTGGTGTACTAATTCCAGTCCTTGTCTGATTTCTAAAACCTGGTGCCTATAACTAGCTTTATTATTTTTTTTAATTTTTCTTATTATTGGTTATATTAATGGTTATATTGGTATTTGCCAAGTTTGTGGACCTTTTGGATATTTCACACAGTGATATTACGGTCAGTATTTTAAGCCAAAACACAGTGAAAACAAGTTGTGTACTCTTTCCATGTTTGTGGGCCAACTCCTGCTTTCCCTTTACAAATACAGATGGGAAAAAGTGGCCTTGTATTTTGGAGGCCAGTGTGGTAAAATATTAAAGAAAACCTACCGCCAGGATCACGATCTGGCAAGCACAGATCGTGCCACTGTTCAAAAGAATTTCTGCAGCCATCAATTCCTAAGCGCACAGTGGCCCTCCGTAAATGGAAGAAGTTAGACGACCACACCTTCCTTGCCATACTATGGAGGCAGGAACAGGACAGTTGTTTGTAATTGAAGAAAAGATTAATATGGACCGTACAGAGATGTCCTGGATGAAAACCCAGACTGCTCTGGCCCTAGTGTCGCCTTCCAACAAGACAATGGCCCACATTTAATAAGCTCTGTGTGCCAGTTTTCTAACTATGGGAGGGAGGATTGTTGCGTGCCCAATGCCATGCCAAATCTACTATTTGTCTTATGCACTGTGAACCAAACATACCTTGAGATGCAGTAGCTACACTGACGCAGAAACATAGCTGTTTAATCCTTGAACTAAGCGGTTTTGCTCGAAACAATTATAAACATTCAGGACCTTGGAAAACGGGGGTGCCCTACATAAACACATTACACAATGAACTTCCTGAATGGTCCAGACAGGACGAATCAACCTAATGAGTTGGATTACTAGTACAACAGCATGGTGGCAGCAATTCATTACAATCTGCCTGTCAGGGAACACACGTGATTAAAGTTGTTCTCTGAACAGTGCATAACTGGGTAGAGGAGAGGGCTTGGGCATCCACAGTACGACGGAGCCTTATTATCATAATGTTTTAAAATGTGTTTTTTTTTCCCCCAAAACCACTCGTTTCAGACATTAAACAGATTTTCTGCATCAGTGCAGCTATCACCATTCTCCAGGTATGTTTGGTTCATAAAGCATAAAAACAAATGGTCCACCAAAAAAATGTCTGTGTCGAGCTCTGCAGAGGGTGCCAGAAATCATGAATCTGACGCCCTCTGCACACTGCACATAGTGCAGTTTACACTGTTTTTGATAAATGTGGGACAATGGGGCTCATTTACTAAGGTCGCCAGGCGCATTTGCTCGCCGGTTTCCACACGATTTTTTCCGTTTTGAGCCAAATTGACCCCAGCTCTTGTCCGCTTTGCACGCACCAGAAATCGGGGGACGGCCGTCGACACCCGAATGATTTGGACAAAACCGCGGAATTTAAATACACGATTGTGTCGAAAGATCAAACACTCACATGCCTGGAACTAGCGGGACGAGTTCCTGTAGACCTCGGCGGGGAAGCGACGGATGCAGGAACATGGGTGCAGGATCTTATGTAATTGCGCCGGACCCGAATCCTCGTCGACAACGCACCGCGGGATAGTGACAGGACCGGGGTAAATAAAATCTGCCCAATGACTCAAAGCACACGACTAAATAACAAAGCAGGGGCTTCAGACCTCTGACCTAAACCCAATTGAGCGACTGTGGGAGAGTTTTTAAAATGGCTTTCCACCACCAATATTCATCATTCAACTTGAGGGAACTGGAGAGGATCTGCAGGGGGTGAATGACAGAGGATCGCTAAATCCAGGTGTGGAAAAATTTGTTGCATATTTCCAAGACGACTCATGGCTGTACTAGCTCAAAAGCTGCTTCTACTAAATCTGGTAAAGGGGGCTGTATACATGTGATATTTCAGGTTTCTTCTTTATCTACCTTTCTGTTTTTTTATGTCAAGATGGGGGCAGAGTACATTACTTAGGGAAAAAAAACCCTTTCTGATCTACAATTGGCCACAATGAACAAAGAATTAAATGTAAAGGGGCCTGAATACCTTTTGGACCCACTGTACATGCAGACATGTCTAATGAAACGAATTCTGAAGTGAATTGAAAAGTGGCCCACCCCTTTAACTGATTCTATGCGAACACTAAGGCTATATTCACACTATATACATGCCCGCCGGTACGCATACATCCGTCCTGGGGAAAGGAGGGGGGATGAGCGCCGCTCCCCCCGCCCCCCCCCTCCATAGTAATATATGGCGCCGTATTCCCGGAAGATAGGCATATCTTTCTCCGCTACAGGCTCCCATAGGGCTGGCAATGCGCCCATTGCCGTGTATGGGGCGGGGGGCATATATAGACCCCAATATGTTTGTGTGAATGTAGCCTAAGGGGAAACGGTAACTAGCTGGCACAGTTTTTAGGGTAATTTACTACTATGGATTCAGATTCATTATCTGTGTATGTATGTATTCATAAAGTCATCATATAAACCACCACAGTCAAGGACTAATGGGTATAGACAAGGAAGTCAGTAGTATTATTTTACATAGTATTACAGGCGGTCCCCTACTTAAGAACACCCGGTTACAGATGACCCCAATATTACAACAAGCATACCTCTAGTAATTGGTAATTTCGGTCTTTATCCTTGGGCACATCTAACGGCTATTAAAGAGTGTGTCTGCAATGAAGCTTTATGTAAATCCTGGTTTTTATGACAACCCAACATTTTTAAAATCCAATTGTCACAGAGACCAAAAAAAAATTGTCTGGAGCTACAATGATAAAAATACAGTTCCGACTTACATACAATTCAACTTAGAACAACCTCCAGAACCTATCTTAAGCGCTACGTAATATGATGGCTCTATAAATAAAATTATTATTATATTTATTATTATTATCTTATACGTAACCCAGGACTGCTGATTCTTATTTTATTCATTTATTACATATGCCGGAGAAGGTTCTTACAGTCTGGTACCAGGCATTAGCACTCCAGGAATGTTAGCTATTGATCAGAATGCTCAGTCCTTTGTGTACACTGTGTAATTCGACTTTGCAGGGACAGAAACGATAAGTGTTATTAAATAAATCTATAAGTGGATTTTCTCCATGCGCTTTTGAGTGCAAACCTACATTTCTCAGCTATATCCAACTGAAGCAGAAGGCACTCTGTATATTATTGTAGTATTATGACATAAGGTCCTGTTCACACCTGTGTTGGGGCTTTCTGTAATCAACAGTCTTTTCCTTTACCATAAACTTCAATATATCTTATCTTTGTACAGATCCATTATTTATCGCTGAACTGTTTTTTTTTTTTTTTTTTTAAATTATAACGGTATGGGAGCCCATCGGTCAAATGCAGTGTGAATTTAGCTATAATAACATATATACTCCTCACACCCTTCCAGCTAATTACATGTGGGAATGCAGCAGTAATAACTGCATGGCCCCCTCCATGGCCGGCAGACACAGGACATCACTAACGCTGGCTGGTCATGTGAATGGAAGCGAATGGTTAGTGACCCAATAAGAGTCCTCAACTTACCCTATTAAAGTTTATAATAGTGACCAAACCTTTTTGTAGCTGGACACTGTCCTTGGATTGGTAAGGATTCCCAGATGTTGTACCTGTACTAGTATTTTTATCCCCTTCTCTTATCCCTTGTGATGATGGGGGATTATTTATAATTTGGCAGCTCCTTCAGACATTCTATATCAGTGTTTGATGCACCGCTGCCCATCGATTCATTAAAGTGGGATTTTGCCCTGTAATAAAGGTTCTTATGTCTTTCTTTTTTTTTTTTTTTCCTTCTTCCAAAAAAGGGTGGCAAAATGCATAAAAAGTCCCAGCATGGGACTGGGTGAATACGCTAATTAAAAAATAACAAAAATGACATGGTTATAATCTCCTTTGTACTAGCAATGGTTCTGTGTTAATGGCAGTGTAATGATGAACAGTCCCCCAGCCAGTGAGGAGCCCTGAGCAGTGCCCCAGCCAGTGAGGAGCCCTGAGCAGTGCCCCAGCCAGCGAGGAGACCTGAGCATTGTCCCAGCCAGCGAGGAGCTCAGAGCATTGCACCAGTCAGCAAGGAGCCCAAAGCAGTGCCCCAGCCACCAAGGAGCACTGAACAGTCCCCCAGCCAGTGAGGAGCCCTGAGCAGTGCCCCAGCCAGCGAGGAGCCCTGAGCAGTGCCCCAGCCAGCGAGGAGACTGAGCAGTGACCCAGCCAGCAGAGGAGCCCTGAGCAGTGCCCCAGCAGCGAGGAGCCCTGAGCGTGCCCGCAGCCAGCGAGGAGCCCTGAGCAGTGCCCAGCCAGCGAGGACCCTGAGCAGTGCCCCAGCCAGCGAGGAGCCCTGAGCAGTGCCCCAGCCAGCGAGGAGCCCTCAGCATTGCCCAACCATCGAGGAGATCAGAACAGAGCCAGAACATTGCACCAGCAGCGAGGAGCATAGAGCATGCAACAGCCATAGAGGAGCTCAGAGAAATGCACCAGCCAGCAAGGAGACAGAGAAATGCACAGCCAGTGAGGAGCCCAGTTGCTGCCGTTGTGATGTGGCATATTTACTAAAAAATTTTAATAAGTTCTAGAAGAAACCAAACATTATAAGGAATTGGACAGAACACGCATGTATCATGTCTCACTGCATTACTGCACGTACATGATACTGATACTGTAGGCTGAAGATGCAGGAGTAGAGCTACGCCACTAGGGCGCTGGCCTGCGGTCTTGTGGAGTGAAAGATGAGGCGCTTCTCCAGGTCTCTATATAACTCGGTGACGTCTCCCGCGGCTCCACCCCCTAAGGCTGACATCATCCCGGAGGCGCCGCCCCGGGAGTGGCTTGAGTCTTTCAAACACCCCGTAGTCTTACAACGGAGTAAACAAAAAGCTTCCCGGACTTGTGAGCAGCGCCCCCGGCCGCCTTGGATGAGCCCCCGCAGTCTGCCAGCACTTCCCACCGACCAGAGCCCCCTGATCTGTGCGCTGCCTGCAGGGGCGCCCTGTAATGGACTGAAGAGGATGGCAGAAGGGGCGCACCATGGACTACGTGATATCGCCCTGCACCGCACAGCAGGTAGCCTTGAGAGGTGGTGACTGCTATGCAGCCAAATACTGTACATTACATAGGGGTCCCGCCAGGCGTCCCCGGAACAGGGAGGGGCTCATAACGGCTTGCTGCCCCATAGCTGTATAGTGCCAGGGCTGTGATTTACAGAGACCTGGACAGTGCCATATCACAGGGGCACACCCCTAAGGGAAAGTAAGGTAACAGAAGTTAGTACTGCCCCTAGTGACAACCCATCACCTCTGTGCCCGTGTTGGTTATATCCCTCGCCCGCTCCTTGTGCCCGTGTTGGTTTATCCCTCGCCCGCTCCTCTGTGCCCTTGTCGGGTTATACACTCGCCAGCTCCCCGTGCCCGTGTCTGGTTCTACCCTCGACCGCCTCTGTGCCGTGTCTGGTTATACCCCTCGCCGCTCCCCTGTGCCCGTGTCTGGTCATACCCCTCGCCCGCTCCTCTGTGCCCGTGTCTGGTCATACCCTCGCCCGCTCCTCTGTGCCCGTGTCTGGTCATTACCCTCGCCCGTCCTTGTGCCGTGTTGGATACCTCTCGCCCGCTCTCTGTGCCCGTGTCGGTTATACCCCTCGCCCGCTCCTCTGTGCCCGTGTCGGGTTATACCCTCGCCGTCCTCTGTGCCGTGTCGGGTTATACCCTCCCCCGCTCCTCTGTGCCGTGTCGGTTATACCCCTGCCCGCTCCTCTGTGGCCCGTGTCGGGTTATACCCCTCGCCCGCCCTCTGTGCCCGTGTCGGGTTATACCCCTCGCCCGCTCCTCTGTGCCCGTGTCGGGTTATACCCCTCGCCCGCTCCTCTGTGCCCGTGTCGGGTTATACCCTCGCCCGCTCCTCTGTGCCCGTGTCGGGTTATACCTCGCCCGTCTCTGGCCCGTGTCGGGTTATACTCGCCCGCTCCTCTGTGCCCGTGTCGGGTTATACCCCTCGCCCGCTCCCTGTGCCGTGTCGGGTTATACCCCGCGCCGTCTTGTGCCGTGTCGGGTTATACCCTCGCCCGCTCCTCTGTGCCCGTGTCGGGTTATACCCCTCGCCCGCTCCTCTGTGCCCGTGTCGGTTATACCCCTCGCCCGCTCCTCTGTGCCCGTGTCGGGTTATACCCCTCGCCCGCTCCTCGTGCCCGTGTCGGGTTATACCCCTCGCCCGCTCCTCTGTGCCGTGTCGGGTTATACCCCTCGCCGCTCCTCTGTGCCCGTGTCGGGTTATACCCCTCGCCTCTCTCTGTGCCCCTCGGGTGACCCTCGCCCTCTCTCTGTGCCCAACTCGGGTGCACCCGTCGCCCCTCCTCTGTGCCCAACTGGGGTGCACCCGTCGCCCTCTCCTCTGTGCCCAACTCGGGGTGCACCCGTCGCCCTCTCCTCTGTGCCCAACTCGGGGTGCACCCGTCGCCCTCTCCTCTGTGCCCAACTCGGGGTGCACCCGTCGCCCTCTCCTCTGTGCCCAACTCGGGGTGCACCCAGCGCCCTCTCCTCTCTGCCCCCGTTGGGGTGCACTGGCGCGCTCTCCTCTCGACCACATAATGGTATGGGTGCTGTGTCATGACACCTATGGCCATCGGATGTGCAGTGTATTATGCAGGTACTAAGTTCTGGTCCATGTATTTTGATGTATAACATTCCCATGCCGAGTTAATGGAAGTCCTACATCTAGGTACAGTTTATCCAAGTGCTTCTATCCCAGCAGCGATGCCACAGACCATGGATACAGTCCTCTGTAGAGTTTTTGAAGCAACTACAGCCGCGGGATTCGAGGCACATGCACACAATGTTGTCTTATCCGTATTTTATACAGCATCTCACTTTTCAGGCTAAAACGGGTGAAAAAAAACCGATGTACAAGCCCGAGTTATGGACAGAGGAAATTAGGTGACATTATAGGTTCTCCAAGGAGCCTCTTTAATAGGTTCTCCTGAGGGTCCCCCATACTCATCCCCTAATCCACAGTGCTTTTGAAGTGGACGAGACGTCACTTTTCCTTGATAATGAAGACATCCTGGAGATGTGGGTTCAGCAACAACTTATATATATAGGTGTATTATATATATGGGGATAATGCTCATCCACCACTGCAGATACCATCCGCTCAGACCGGATGCAATGTGCTCTGTGTAGCCAAGCCTAATTGTTATAAAAACATATTCAGGTCTTTACACATTATAATGTATCATCTGCTTCTGGATTTGGCTTATCAACTACTTCAGAAAACCCAAACTGTGCCCTGACATGCTCGTTTTTCAATAGTGGTGTCTATTCTTTTCTGCAGTAGTTGGCATTGTAACTTGTTGGCATTGCTTCGTTACATCTGCCATCTATTGTGATGTGCTCATGCAGATGGTGTATGAATCTGCCCCGGGGTGTGCTCTATACAGATAGGGAATGACAGCTTTCCTATAATGTATGTATGGGTAATGGCTGGTAACTCAGCTGGATCTGCAGATCGTTCGGGGAGATTGTAGCTGGTTGCAATAAAGTTTGTTCCCGAACCTAGTTTATGTAAACATGGCGCTCATCAGATGGCAGTTTCGTTGGCAGAAGGCATTTTTTATGGGCAACAAAGTCCTCCGAAGTGTGGCAGACATCTACTTGTAAAATGAACCATTGTTCATTATGGTCATGTTTTATCCTATGTGATAAATCGCCCATCAGTGCCCATTACCTGGCAAGACGCAAGAAGTTACCAGCTTTATGTAAGGAGTAAAGGCAATGTACATGGATTTATGGTCAGGAGAAGCTTGGGTTCTGTGTATGGCCCCGTAAACTCACAATTGCTTCTTTCCTGCCAGATGACATGTGTGCAGGTAAATACTTTTTGGCTGGCGGTCCACCTGGGAATGTGTGCCAACCAACTGCACACTGTGTGTGGTGGGCTCAGGTGTCGTAACACCTACCCACACTCGGGACACTGTGGAATAAATGCAGTAGACGGGCACAGGGGGACTAGTATTCTGGATATGCCACATTGGTTCTTGGCAGCCGTCTAATAATTCTGGATTTTTTAGAAGCCTGGCACTGATGAAAGTTTTTCAGTCTGAAGGATTCCTTATGAATATGTAGAATGCCAAGCTTATAGTTTTAACACAACTTGCCAGTATTCAGCCTAGGGCAGCCTGGCACAGCCGGATTCCTGTATGTACCCTGAGAGTACTTGTTTTCTCTCTGTACTCTGTGTCACAGTGTAGGGTTTCCTCTCCTAGACGTCATCTTATCTGAGATGACTGCCAACATTGACTACAGGCGGTCCCCGACCTAAGAACACCCAACTTACAGACGACCCCTAGTTTCAGATGGACCTCTCTGCCACTATGACCTCTGGTGAAGCTCTCTGGGTGCGATACGTTTAGTCCCAGGCGCAATGTCAGCTGTAGGTGTCTGTAATGAAGTTTATTGTTTCATGACAGTAAATTTTTTTTGAAAATTCAATAGTCACAGGGACAAAAAAAAAATTTTTGTGGAGCTACAATTATAAAATATAGCAGTTTCGACTTGCATAAAAATCAGCTTAAGTACAAACCTGTATCTGAGCTAATGGGGAATCGCTGCTGATCGGAAAACACTCATAGGGAGATATTCCATTCCTCCCTCACACCATATGTGCACCATGTATGTCACAGGGATTTCTCTTATTCGTCTCTCACACTACTGCATTTGTAGGATTAAAGGAGTATTCCAGGAATATGAAGTCTGATACAAATCCCCAGAATGCTCAAAAAAATGAATAAACAAAACTTACAGAGGATCTGTCACCCGAAAAGAGCCCAACAAATCCTCTCCCCAGCCCATTTTTTAATTGTATGGTTGAAAGTTGGTTTAAACAGATGCAACCTCTTACCAAATAGGAGGTCGGGTTCTCATTTCTTGTGCGCGTGCAGTCGGTGTTATTCATGAGGGGGCAGGACGGCACTCCCCCAGCACGCCCTGTCAGTGGGGACCTGTAGAGAAGCCGGCAGCCTAGCATATATTACGTAATCGCTGCTGGCTCTCTGCAATGCGCGCGCGCACCAACACGGCCGCAGACTTGCTTATTCACATTGCCGGCCAGCCGCATTGCAGAGAGTGGCAGCGATTACGTATATATGTGATGCTGCCGGTTCTCCTACAGGTCCCTGCGGACAGGGGCGTGCGGGGAGTGTCGGAGTCCCCTTATGAAACGCCAACTTCATGCGCACAAGATACGAGGATCCGACCTCCTATTTGGTACGAGGTCAGATCTGTTTAAACCAATTTCCAAACATAAATTAAATAAAAACTGCTTGGGGAGAAAGGGTTTGGGGAGGAGGATTATGGGGGGGCACATTGGTGGGCGTCTTTTTCTGTGGACAGGTCCTCTTTAATGTCATTAGTCACAAAATGGAGTTTAAATAGTTTGATTTTATGATTCACAAATGTTGTGTGCTTTCTAAAGTAGGTGGAGTTATCTCCAAGATGGCCACACTGGAAACTACAATCCCATGATACTGCAGTTCCCAGTAATCTCTTCCTCTTATGCTCTGCTCCTAGTGATGATATAACAGTGTCCTGCACTGTTACCATAGTAACTGCTTCACTGCACTACCTCAGTGAGATGACGTCTCATCACAACATGGCCATACTGGATGCACTGCAACCAACCGACTACAGCCAAACATGTGAGCAACGCAGAGAGAATCAACAAACTGAGTAAAGGGCCCACAACATTTTTTTTTTTTGCTAAGGAAGCAAAATTTAAATAATTTACATATTAACTTATATTTTTATGACCCATTTGTATAATGCATATCCTGGAATACCCCTTACAGCCTTAATGATCAGGCATCAAACGCAGAATCACACTTAAAGGGAAGAGTGTCAGAATGATTGGAATGCTATAATCTGGATCAAATAATCAGTTTACTTACGTAAACTGTGCACCTGCACCCGATTTTCCTCCAATTTGCCAAGTACAGCACGCAGCATCTCGGCACTCTAATCCACTATGAGAGATGGCAAAAGGTCCATGTTTATACTGTTTCCAATTTGTGATCTCATTCTCTTTTACCAGTTAGAGAGGTTAAACCTGATGTGACCAGAAGAGTCAACTGTAATGCAGGTGTCATAGCACTTCAATGCTTTTCTCCCCTTATATTCTAGATATCTGTGCTCGGCGTAGAAACTGGATCTATTGACATCAGTGGCAGCCATGAAGTTCATTGGGCTGTCAGAGAACCAACGCTGGAAATACTGCTGCAAAATTCACTTGTCATAGAAGCTAGCAAGTGGAAAGTTCCGTGCTTCCTAACTCCACTATCGAGTTATTTCCGCTTCCACTATATATGATTACTGTAGTCTCTTCGGATTCTATATATCAACATAGAGGTCATTTTGGCCTCAGATTGGTACATTGCTTTCCTTGTTGATTAGATGGAATACATTTGATTACCCTTATATCGTAATTCAACGCCTTGGGTGGGAATGTATTAAGACTGGTGTTTTTAAACCTAGTCGTAAAATTTCCTTCTGACGCTGGTACCTACTAAAAAAGCCCTGCTGATGGTGCAATCTTCGGCATGTTGGACCTTAGACTATGGGGCACATTTACTAAGGGTCCGGGAACCGCAATTCTGTGTGTTTCCAGATACTCCTTTTTGCGCTGAATTGCCCTGGTTTTGGCGCAAGCGATCAGATTTGTCCACCCCAACACGCTAAAAGTGGGGTGAAGAAACTGGGGCAGATTTGTAACTTCTATACCAGAAAACTGACAGGAAGAGGAATAGTGAATCTCCCCCTTGGCCTGTGATCTCTATCTGCAGAGGTGCCCATCTCCATTACGGCTTCTCCATGCCGCCCTACAATCTCTTCTACTCTGATCTCATCCACCAGGGCACAGAATATCTCTCCGATGCGGTATGAGCAGACAGTGTGTTGATGGAAGGATTGAAGATGCGCTTCCAGTTCTACCCGCGAAACATTTGGCTTGGCTGTCAGCATCCTGAATCGCATTCTTGCATCAGTGTGAAGGTGGTAGTAGTGACCACATGTATTCGCGCAATTCTGCCGTAGTCGTGTTTTTGTTATTACAGGATCCGTCATAAGTTGCCTTAGCTGTGCTAATCCTATATATTTAGAAAACTCCAGGATATCTCTTAATTTTTTTTTTTTATGTCTCCACTTGTAGGTCCAGGTGAAGTATCTGCAAGGCATCGCCGTCACATGCCATACCTTGCTGCCAAACCAATGAAAGGATGAGGTATGAGATCCACTGACTAGATCCTGACACTTCTACACATTGTACTAGCCCACTCTTTGTGATGCAATATTTGAAGTGGGAACATTTTTTATGCTATTTATAAGTTCTTCCTTTGTGATCCACGGTTGGCTTGAAATTACATTAAAAAACCCAGAATGTGTATCTAGCAGGAGATTTTGACTGGACTATAGTATGAAGCTTCGTATAGTAATACAGAGAGTTGGGATAAGCTGAGGCGAAACCCAGCGGAAGTAAAGGAGGAAGTGCTGATATAACCTCAGAGCAGCGGAGCACAACAAATGTTACACGACAGTGTGTTGGGGTCACAGCAGTGCAGCACGTTCCATCATCGCAGTTTTTCTTCTTATCGTCTCTGCCGCATACTACACTACTTCAATAACAGACAAAGGAGTCAAAACTTTTGTCTCAACTGTTCTTATTGTAGGTAATACCATCAGTGAGAAGCTTGCAGAGCAGAGCGGCTGTGCATGTACTCCTCAGCGGAGATCTTACGGATGGAGAGGTCCTACTGGATAAAACTGCAGTGGGATCTGTAACATCCACCCCAGTGGACTTCCTGACACTGTAAGAATACGTGACTGAAAGGCGTATGATTGTAGACCGTATAGACATGTATGCACAAAATCTGCTACTTCAGTTCTATAGCCAAGAAGCACTGAAGTCACTGACTTAGTTGGACAAAAATAAACTCTCATATATATATATATAATATAATATAATATTTTTAATTAAAAAAAAAAAAACCTATCCTCTTCTTTAAATTTTCTACTAGATTAAATATTAACACTTGCAAAAAATATTCTGACTTTTCGCTCGACTAACAACTGTACATACAAAGCTGTCTGGTTGGACACATTTTAAACTGTCACCATAAAGGCCTGAAGCTTCGCGTGTATTGTGGCACTGTTAATACACGTGAGTGTATGTCTGGGACCTGTTTCTGCTGGAAAGTTACATTCAAGCAAGAAAATATTCAGGTATTAAGGCAAAAACTGTATAGAGGGGGACAGGGCTCTTGATGTGGCAGCAGATTTGCATTGATTTACTTGTGCTTGGGCGGGAGGCGTGCTGGTATGTGTGGTCTGAAGCTCTGCCTGGCATATGGGGGAAGGAATACCCTGATCAAGACATAATTGCAAAGCTTGACATGGTCCCAACTTAATAATCCCCTGTATCCTTCTGTGTGCATCGTTCTGTATTGTGGAAAAATCTTGTGACTTATCCGATGTCATTGGCTACAATTACTCCCATTCCCATTTAGTAAATTTATCTTTGAATCACCCCCTTCCCCGTCGGATATATACGGTGAAGTAGATAATAGATCCCATTTCTCTATTCCCTTAGGATGATGTTAAAATTGGTGGTTGAATTGGAGCGTAAGCAAGGATCACAAGTGAGCCAAGGAACAAAACACATACGATTGATTGTTGTGTTCAGAGACACAGTTGTACATTCAGTAGAAGCTTAGTAATCCAATGGGTAATGACGACATGTATGGCACATGACGAGTGGCCATATTTCAGCCATACTGTTGTGAGCTGCTTTTTGCCATTGTTGGTCATCAAAGTGAAAATGAAGACAGTTGACCTAGACATGTGAAATTTGCTTATGTTTCTACAGTTCCATGCCATGTGTGATGTCCAACTGGCATCATCTTTTCGCCACTGGTCTCAGAGGAATCTTCTCGCCATGGCGGCGTTCGACGAGACAGCTACAGACTGCATGGCATGCCACCAGTTATTGCAGTTCAGAGGCTCCACGCTGGCCTTGGCTATTATCGCCTTGGAGTTGGAGAGGATGACTCCGACTGGTTCCCTGTAATGACCAAACTGCTGAAGAAAATAAAGGCAAGTCGACAAATGGTTACTTCAAAAGGAGCGAATCAATGGGGTTATAGGAGGATAGTTTGTGCCATGATAGACACTTAAGAGGGGTATCCAACTGCACCCCCAAAAACATGAAAACAGGGGCTATAGGTCCTTTGGTCCATAAATGCAATGAAGCTCAAAGCTATATCTGCACTGTACTGCTCGAGCCTGCTCACTTGCGCTATTCTGCATAGGACCTTTGGTGGTACCCATTCTATAGTTACCGGTACCAGCAGGCAAACCCTTAGAAATCCGATACAATAACTCCTATCATTCAGTTGACAAGGGCCATTGTGGAACACATTATGTTGGGGAATAATCTCTATATATGATAATATCCTCCTGTACTTCTGTCTTGCTCTTTGTCTCTATATCGCAGGATAACCCTTCGGTTCATACCATTTTTTGTTGTTGTGTTTGATTCTTGTCTTGCCACCAATCTCTGTTTCAACCCAAAACTGCCTCTCATTTAAGAAAGGGTCTTTATGGTGGCCCTCACTTAACAATAAAGCAAATCTGCGAAGGTGGCCACAGTATGATATTTCAACCATATTGCCCTTAAGGACATCTACCAACAAGGGTCAGGATTGTAAACCAAGCACACTGACGTACTGGTGCGTGTGCCCCCTGTGCAGGTTCTGTCTTCTTTAAGCCCCTATGTCCTTTTTTTTTTTTTTTTTTTTTTAAAAAGGCTTTAAATAATGCAAATGAATGGAGTCCGCAATACAAGATGTGTTGTGGCCTCGGAACACATCGTAAGGATTTCTTATGTAGTCTGATAGACTAAAATGTAGGTTTTCACAGGCTCGGTCTTCTCATTAACAGGTTCTTCTCCAGGTTTCAGTGGGCTCCTGGATAACAGCCTCATTGGCCCCTTTACAGAGAATTACATGGTGGAATTAAAAATCAGAAACTAAAACAGTCTCCTGTTCCCATACCAATCAGCCCCCTCATGGTTATTTATATCGCCTTCTATGGATTCATTAGATACAGCCCCCCTCCCCCATGGATTACTTATGTGTACAGCCTTATGTGAGCCGCCCCGGCACTTGCCTGGTTATCCCACTGTGAAATGCCCTGAACTGCACCAATAAGTGACATGCAAAGGTTGAGCTCCGCCCTGAGCAACTGCAGCATTTTAGGTTTCTGATGAATGTTGTAGTTGTGGTCTTACTGATGGGGTAAATCCAGCAGTATTACTCAACTTGTTGAGATACCCCATGTCTTTCTGAGAGGCATGCAAACTGTTTTCTAAGGCCACCATATGCAAAAGATTCTGCTCAAAACTTAAAAGTGATGGTGATACCAATGTGTGATATTTACACAGAGGTAATTGTGTGGAGGGAAGCAGGGGCTGAAGCTATATACTGGGAGGCTGTGACCAATGCATTTCCCACTCTAGGCTTATACTCGAGTCAATAGACTTTCTCAGTTGTTGGTGGTAAAAGTAGAGTCTCGGCTTACACTCGAGTATATACGGTTTATTACTGAAGTTTGTAGAACATTTAGTGACCATTATATTTTTTTCTGTTTGTTCTAAATGATATGTAACTGAAATAACATAGAATACTAATCTGAAATGTCTCTTCTGCAGGTTGACAACGCAGAGTTCATTCTTTGTAAGAACTGGTGATCAACGCCTGGAGACTCCATCCAACCCTGTCTGCTTTCATTTCTGCCAATAAAGACGGACGGACACACATTGGGGATCAAGTCTCTTATTGTCTTCCTTCAGTAACTTGTACAAACACGTGACAAGAAACCTGACTGCCACACAAGAGGCCACTCTGGTATAGGAAACCGATGAGTTTTATGAGGGTTTCAGTATCTGTAAAACGAAGACGCGTGGAGATGAATGAAACTCTTTGGGCAAAAGCACAGATGGTGGCAGACGTGAGTGGGCTATGTCCTCCCCTCACAGTGCACATCTGGATTGTAAGCAGCTTGTAAAAAGTTTGTCAAACCTCTGTAAGTTGCTTGTGCCAAAGAATAGTGAGTGTGTATGGGTGCGTATGCATCTAAAACCTCTTTCCCTGGCACATGGTCAACTACTATTGCCAAATTGGGGTTCGTGCTGCCAGCTGTGGCCATGCTGCCAGTTATGCGCTGCAGGTTTGTTCCCTCCATTCCTATTACTTCTGAAGAATGTAAGTATTCACCAAGCACTGGCCTTTACCAGTAACGTGGCACAATTCAAGGCCCAGGGAGTCTTTTTTCCTTTTAATATGTTTTTAGTACAAAACCAATATGTGGAGATGTTTTTTGTATCAGTTTTTTATTTTAACATAGCTCGTCTTTACAGACGAGTACTTGGCTTATATACTAATTGTATAAATTGCCTGGATGGATTCTGGTATAAAGTTTTCCCTAGATGGGGCCTGAGCAGTGCCCCAGCCAGCGAGGAGCCCTGAGCAGTGCCCCAGCCAGCGAGGAGCCCTGAGCAGTGCCCCAGCCAGCGAGGAGCCCTCAGCATTGCCCCAACCATCGAGGAGCTCAGAACAGAGGCCAGAACATTGCACCAGCCAGCGAGGAGCATAGAGCAATGCACCAGCCATAGAGGAGCTCAGAGAAATGCACCAGCCAGCAAGGAGCCCAGAGAAATGCACCAGCCAGTGAGGAGCCCAGTTGCTGCCAGTTGTGATGTGGCATATTTACTAAAATTTTAATAATAGTTCTAGAAGAAACCAAACATTATAAGGAATTGGACAGAACACGGCATGTATCATGTCTCACTGCATTACTGCACGTACATGATACTGATACTGTAGGCTGAAGATGCAGGAGTAGAGCTACGCCACTAGGGGCGCTGGCCTGCGGTCTTGTGGATGTATACAGACTGAGGCGCTTCCTCCAGCGTCTCTATATAACTCGGTGACGTCTCCCGCGGCTCCACCCCCTAAGTGCTGACATCATCCCCGGAGGCGCCGCCCCGGGAGTGGCTTGAGTCTTTCAAACACCCCGTAGTCTTACAACGGAGTAAACAAAAAGCTTCCCGGACTTGTGAGCAGCGCCCCCGGCCGCCTCTGATGAGCCCCCGCAGTCTGCCAGCACTTCCCACCGACCAGAGCCCCCCTGATCTGTGCGCTGCCTGCAGGGGGCGCCCTGTAATGGACTGAAGAGGATGGGCAGAAGGGGGCGCACCATGGACTACGTGATCTGAGCCCTGCACCGCACAGCAGGTAGCCTTGGAGAGGTGAGTGACTGCTATGCAGCCAAATACTGTACATTACATAGAGGGGTCCCGCCAGGCGTCCCCCGGAACAGGGAGGGGCATCATAACGGCTCTGCTGCCCCCATAGCTGTATAGTGCCAGGGCTGTGATTTACATGAGACCTGGACAGTGCCAATATCACAGGGGGCACACCCCTAAGGGAAAGTATAGGTAACAGAAGTTATAGTACTGCCCCTAGTGACTAACCCATCACCTCTGTGCCCGTGTTGGTTTATATCCCTCGCCCGCTCCTCTGTGCCCGTGTTGGTTTATACCCCTCGCCCGCTCCTCTGTGCCCTTGTCGGGTTATACCACTCGCCCGCTCCCCTGTGCCCGTGTCTGGTCATACCCCTCGCCCGCTCCTCTGTGCCCGTGTCTGGTTATACCCCTCGCCCGCTCCCCTGTGCCCGTGTCTGGTCATACCCCTCGCCCGCTCCTCTGTGCCCGTGTCTGGTCATACCCCTCGCCCGCTCCTCTGTGCCCGTGTCTGGTCATACCCCTCGCCCGCTCCTCTGTGCCCGTGTCTGGTTATACCTTATAACCTCCTCCTCTACCTCTCCTCTCGCCCGCATCCTCTGTGCCCGTGTCGGTATACCCTACCCCCGCCCCGTCCTCTGTGCCCGTGTCGGGTTATACCCCTCGCCCGCTCTCTGTGCCCGTGTCGGGTTATACCCCTCGCCCGCTCCTCTGTGCCCGTGTCGGGTATACCCCTCGCCCGCTCCTCTGTGCCCGTGTCGGGTTATACCCCTCGCCCGCTCCTCTGTGCCCGTTCGGGTTATACCCCTCGCCCCTCCTCTGTGCCCTGTCGGGTTATACCCTCGCCCGCGCTCCTCTGTGCCCGTGTCGGGTTAATCCCCTCGCCCGCTCCTCTGTGCCGGTGTCGGGTTATACCCCTCGCCCGCTCCTCTGTGCCCGTGTCGGGTTATACCCCTCGCCCGCTCCTCTGTGCCCGTGTCGGGTTATACCCCTCGCCCGCTCCTCTGTGCCCGTGTCGGGTTATACCCCTCGCCCGCTCCTCTGTGCCCGTGTCGGGTTATACCCCTCCCCGCACCCTCCTCTTGCCCGTGTCGGTATACCCCTCGCCCGCTCTCTGTGCCCGTGTCGGGTTATACCCCCGCCCGCTCCTCGTGCCCGTGTCGGGTTATACCCCTCGCCCGCTCCTGCTGCCCGTGTTGGTTATACCCTCCGCCCGCTCCTCTGTGCCCGTGTCGGGTTATACCCCTCGCCGCTCCTCTGTGCCCGTGTCGGGTTATACCCCTCGCCCTCTCCTCTTGCCCAACTCGGGGGCACCGTCGCCCCTCCTCTGTGCCCAACTCGGGTGCACCCGTCGCCCCTCTCCCTCTGTGCCCAACTCGGGGTGCACCCTTCCCCTCTCCTCTGTGCCCAACTCGGGTGCACCCGTCCCCTCTCTCCTCTGTGCCCAACTCGGGGTGCACCCGTCGCCCTCTCCTCTGTGCCCAACTCGGGTGCACCCGTCGCCCTCCCCTGTGCCCAACTCGGGGTGCACCCAGCGCCCTCTTCCTCTCTGCCCCCGTTGGGTGCACTGGCGCGCTCTCCTCTCGACCACATAATGGTATGTGCTGTTCATGACACCTATGGCCATCGGATGTGCAGTGTATTAGAGCAGGTACTAAGTTTCTCGGTCCATGTATTTTGATGTATAACATTCCCTTGCCGGATTTTAATGAAGTCCTACATCTAGGTACAGTTTATCCACAAGTGCTTCTAATCCCACAGCGATGCCACAGACCCATGGATCACTCCTCTGTAGAGTTTTTGAAGCAACTACAGCCGCAGGGATTTCGAGGCTACATCCACCAATGTTGTCTTATCCGTATTTTATACAGCATCTCACTTTTCAGGCTAAAACGGGTGAAAAAAAACGCATGTACAAGCCCGAGTTTATGGACAGAGGAAATTATTGACATATAGGTTCTCCAAGGCCTATAATAGGTTTCCCTGAGGTCCCCCACTACTCATCCCCTAAATCCCAGTGCTCTTGTAAAGTGGACAGACGTCACTTTTCCTTGATAATGAATGACATCCTGGAGTGTGGGTTCAGCAACTACTTATATTATATAGGTGTATTATAATATATGGGGATAATGCTCATCCACCACTGCAGATCCCATCCGCTCAGACCGGATGCAATGTGCTCTGTGTAGCCACGCCTAATGTTATAACACATATTCAGGTTCTTTACACATTATAATGTATCATCTGCTTCTGGATTTGGCTTCATCCTACTTCAGAAAACCCAAACCTGTGCCCTGACATGCTCGTTTTTCAATTGGTGTCTTTCTTTTCTGCAGTAGTTGGCATTGTAACTTGTTGGCATTGCTTCGTTACATCTGCCATCTATTGTGATGTGCTCATGCAGATGGTGTATGAATCTGCCCCGGGGTGTGCTCTATACAGATAGGGAATGACAGCTTTCCTATATAATGTATGTATGGGTAATGGCTGGTAACTCAGCCTGGATCTGCAGATCGTTCGGGGAGATTGTAGCTGGTTGCAATAAAGTTTGTTCCCGAACCTAGTTCATGTAACATGGCGCTCATCAGATGGCACTGTTTCGTTGGCAGAAGGCATCTTTTATGGGCAACAAAGTCCTCCGAAGTTGGCAGCACATCTACTGGTAAATGAACCATTGTTCATTATGGTCATTGTTTAATTCCTATGTGATAAATCGCCCATCAGTGCCCATTACCTGGCAAGACGCAAGAAGTTACCAGCTTTATGTAAGGAGTAAAGGCACATGTACATGGATTTAGGTCAGGAGAAGCTTGGGTTCTGTGTAAGTGCCCCGTAAACTCACAATTGCTTCTTTCCTGCCAGATGACTGTGTGCGGTATAATACTTTTTGGCTGGCGGTCCACCTGGGAATGTGCTGCCACAAACTGCACACTGTGTGTGGTGGGCTCAGGTGTCGTAACACCTACCCCACACCTCCGGGACACTGCTGGAATAAATGCAGTAGACGGGCACAGGGGGACTAGTATTCTGGCATTGCCACATCTGGTTCTTGGCAGCCGTCTAATCTAATTCTGGATTTCTTAGAAGCCTGGCACTGATGAAAGTTTTTCAGTCTGAAGGAATTCCTTATGAATATGTAAGAATGCCAACTTATAGTTTTAACACAACTGCCAGTATTCAGCCTAGGGCAGCCTGGCACAGGCCGGATTCTTGTATGTACCCTGAGAGTACTTGTTATTCTCTCTGTACTCTGTGTTCCAGTGTAGGAGTTTCCTCTCCTAGACGTCCATCTTATCTGAGATGACTGCCAACATTGACTACAGGCGGTCCCCGACCAAGAACACCCAACTTACACGACGACCCCTAGTTACGATGGACCTCTTCCGCCCTATGAACCTCTGGAAGCTCTCTAGGGTGCATACGTTAGTCCCAGGCTGCAATGATCAGCTGTAGGTGTCTGTAATGAAGTTTTTTGTTTTCATGACAGTAAATTTTTTTTGAAAATTCAATAGTCACAGGACAAAAAAAAAATTTTTGTCTGGAGCTACAATTATAAAATATAGCAGTTTCGACTTGCATAAAATCAGCTTAAGTACAAACCTGTATCTGATCGAATGGGGAATCGCTGCTGATCGAAAACACTCATAGGGAGATATTCCATTCCTCCCTCACACCATATGTGCACCATGTATGTCACAGGGATTCTCTCTTATTCGTCTCTCTACACTACTGCAATTGTAAGGATTAAAGGAGTATTCCAGGAATATGAATGTCTGATACAAATCCCCAGAATGCTCAAAAAAATGAATATAACAAAACTTTACAGAGGATCTGTCACCCCGAAAAGACGCCCACCAAACTCCTCTCCCAGCCCATTTTTAATTTGTATGTTTAGAAAGTTGGTTTAAACAGATGCAACCTCTTACAAATAGGAGGTCGGGTTCTCATTTCTTGTGCGCGTGGCAGTCGGTGTTATTCATGAGGGGGCAGGACGGCACTCCCCCAGCACGCCCCTGTCAGTGGGGACCTGTAGGAGAAGCCGGCAGCATAGCATATATTACGTAAATCGCTGCTGGCTCTCTGCAATGCGGCCGCGCCGCACCAACAGCGGCCGCAGACTTGCTTATTCATTCACTTGCCGCCAGCCGCATTGCAGAGAGCTGCAGCGATTACGTAATATATGTGATGCTGCCGGTTGCCTCCTACAGGTCCCTGCGGACAGGGGCGTGCTGGGGAGTGTCGCGGTCCCCTTATGAATAACGCCAACTTCATGCGCACAGATACAGGATCCGACCTCCTATTTGGTACGAGGTCAGATCTGTTTAAACCAATTTTCCAAACATAAATTAATAAAAAACTGCTTGGGGGAAGGGTTTGGGAGAGGATTATGGGGGGCACATTTGTGGGCGTTCTTTTTCGGGTGACAGTCCTCTTTAATGTCATTAGTCACAAAATGGAGTTTAAATAGTTTGATTTTATGATTCACAATTGTTGTGTGCTTTCTAAAGTAGGTGGAGTTATCTCCAAGATGGCCACCACTGGAAACTACAATCCCATGATACTGCAGTTCCCAGTAACTCCTCCTCCTCTTATGCTCTGCTCCTAGTGATGATATAACAGACGGTCCTGCACTGTTACCATATAACTGCTTCACTGCATTACCCCAGTGAGATGACGTCTCATCAACACTGCCATACTGGATGCACTGCAACCAACCGACTACAGCCAAACATGTGAGCAACGCAGAGAGAATCAACAAACTGAGTAAAGGGCCACACAACAATTTTTTTTTTTTTTGCTAAGGGAGCAAATTTTAAATAATTTACATATTAACTTATATTTTATGACCCATTTGTATAATGCTATTCCTGGAATACCCCTTCAATGCCTTAATGATCAGGCATCAAACGCAAGAATCACACTTAAAGGAAGCTGTCAGAATGATTGAATGCTTAAATCTGATCAATAACTCCATGTTTACTTACGTAAACTTATGTGCACTCTGCACCCGATTTTCCTCCAATTTGCCAAGTACAGCACAGCATCTCTGGCACTCTAATCCACTATGAAGATGGATGCAAAGGTCCATGTTTATACTGTTTCCAACTATTGTGATCTCATTCTCTTTTACCATTTAGAGGGTTAAACCTGATGTGACCAGAGAGTCACTGTAATGCAGGTGTCATAGCACTTCAATGCTTTTTCTTCCCCCTTATTCTAGATATCTGTGCTCGGCGTAGAACGTATCTATTGACATCGAGTGGCAGCCTGAAAGTTCATTGGCTGTCAGAGACCAACGCCTGGAAATACTGCTGCAAAATTCACTTGTCATAGAAGCTAGCAATGGAAGTCCCGTGCTTCCTAACTCCACTATCAAGTATTATCGCCTCACTATATATTGATTATCTGTAGTCTCTATCGGATTCTATATATCAAAATAGGGTCTTTGGCCTCAGATTGGTACATTGCTTTCCTTTTTTATTAGATGGAATACTTTGATCTACCCTTTATCGTAATTCAACGCCTTGGGGGTGGAATGTATTAAGACTGGTGTTTAAACCCTAGTCGTAAAATTCTTCCTTCGCGACGCTGGTACCTACTAAAAAGCTCCTGCTGATGGTGCAATCTCGCCATGGTTGGACCTTAGACTATGGGGCACTTTACTAAGGGTCCGCGGACCGCAATTCTGTTGTGTTTCCCGAATACTCCTTTTTGCGCTGAATTGCCCTGGGTTTTTGTCGCAAGCGATCAGATTTGTCCACCCCAACACGCTAAAAGTGGGTGCAAGAAACTGGGGCAGAATTTTGTAACTTCTATACCAGAAAACTGACAGAGAAGAATAGTGAATCTCCCCTTGGCCTGTGATCTCTATCTGCAGAGGTGCCCATCCATTACTGGCTTCTTCCATGCCGCCCTACATCTTTCTACTCTGATCTCATCCCACCAGGGCACAGATATCTCTCCGATGCGTATGACAGACAGTGTGTTGATGGAAGGATTGAAGATGCGCTTCCAGTTCTACCCGAAACATTTGGCTTGGCTGTCAGCATCTGAATCGCATTCTTGCATCAGTGAAGGTGGTAGTGACCCCATGTATTCGCGCAATTCTGCGCGCTAGTCGTGTTTATTGTTACGGATCCGTCATAAGTTGCCTTAGCTGTGCTAATCCTATATATTTAGAAAACTCCGTATATCTCTTAATTTTTTTTTTTAATGTCTCAACTTGTAGGTCCAGGGTAAGTATCTGCAATGCATCGCCGTCACATGCCTATACCTTGCCTGCCAAAACCAATGAAGAGGATGAGGTATGACTATCCAGCCTGACTAGATCCTGACACTTCTACACATTACTAGCCCACTCTTTGTGATGCAATATTTGAAGTGGGAACATTTTTTATGCTATTTATAAGTTCTCTTCCTTTGTGATCCACTGGTTTTGGCTTGACAATTTACATTAAAAAACCCAGAATGTGTATCTAGAGAGATTTTGACTGGACTATAGTATGAAGCTTCGTATAGTAATACAGAGATGTGAGATAAGCTGAGGCGAAACCCAGCGGAAGTAAGAGGAAGTGCTGATATAACCCTCAGAGCATCGAGCAAACAATGTTCAACGACAGTGTTGTTGGGGGTCACGCAGTCGCAGCACGTTCCATCATCGCAGTTTTTCTTCTGATACGTCTCTGCCGCATACACTAACACTACTTCAATAACAGACAAGGAGTCAAAACTTTTGTCTCAACTGTTCTTTATGTAGGTAATACCATCAGTGAAGAAGCTTGCAGAGCAGAGCGGCTGCATGTACTCCTCACGGAGATCTTACGGATTGAGAGGGATCATACTGGATAAACTGCGAGTGGGATCTGTACACATCCACCCCAGTGGACTTCCTGAACACTGTAAGAATACGTGACTGAAAGGCGTATGATTGTAGACCGTATAGACCTGTATGCACAAATCTGCTACTTCATTTCTATAGCCAAGAAGCTACTTGCAAGTCACTGATTAGTTGGACAAAAATAAAACTCTCATATATTATATATATTATATATAATTTTTTAATTAAAAAAAAAAACCTATTCCTCCTTCTTTTAAATTTTCTACTAATTAAATATTAACACGTTGCAAAAATATTTCTGACTTTTCGCTCGACTAACACTGTACATACAAAGCTGTCTGTTTTGACCATTTTAAAACTTGTCCCATAAAGGCCTGAAGCTTCGCGTGTCATTGTTGGCACTTGTAACACGTGAGGGTATGTCTGTGACCTGTTCTCTGCTGGAAAGTTACATTCAAGCGAGAAAATATTCATGTATTAAGGCAAAACTGTATAGAGGGGGACAGGCTCTTGATGTGGCAGCAGAATTTGCATTGATTTACTTGGTGCTCTGGGCGGGAGGCGTGCTGGTATGTGTGGTCTGAAGCTCCGCCTGGCATATGGGGGAAGAATACCCTGATCAAGAACATAATTGCAAAGCTTTGACATGGTCCCAACTTAATAATCCCTGTATCCTTCTGTTTGCATACGTTCTGTAATTGTGGAAAAATCTTGTACTTATCCGGACTGTCATTGGCTACAATTACTCCATTCCCATTTAGTAATTTATCTTTGAATCACCCCCTTCCCCCGTCGATATATAACGGTGAATAGATAAGTCCGCATTCTCAATTCCCTATGGATGATGTTAAAATTGGTGGGTTGAATTGGAGCGTAAGCAAGGATCAACAATGTAGCCAAGGAACAAAAACACATACGATTGATTGTGTTTCAAGACACAGTTGTACATTCAGTGAAGCTTAGTAATCCAATGGGTAATGACGACAATGTATGAGCACATACGAGTGGCCATATTCAGCCATACTGTTGTGAGCTGCTTTGTTTGCCATGTTGGTCATCAAAGTGAAAAATGAAGACAGTTGACCTAGACATGTGACATTTGCTTATGTTTCTACAGTCCTGCCATGGTGAGTCCAACTGGCCTCATCTTTTCGCCCACTGGTCTCAGAGGAATCCTTCTCGCCATGCGCGTTCTTGACGAGAAGCTACAGCACTGCATGGCACCACCAGTTATTGCAGTTCAGAGGCTCCACGCTGGCCTTGGCTATTATCGCCTTGGAGTTGGAGAGGATGACTCCCGACTGGTTCCCTGTAAGGACGAACTCTGCTGAAGAAAATAAGGCAAGTCGACAAATTGGTTTACTCAAAAGGCAAATCAATGGGGTTATAGGAGGAATAGTTTGCCATGATAGACCTTAAAGGGGTACCACGGCCACACGCCCCACCACAAAACATGAAAAGGGGCTATAGGTCCTTTGGTCCCATAAATCAATGAAGCTCAAGCTTATCCGCCTGTACTGCTCGAGCCTGCTCACTTTGCTATTCCTGCATAGGACCTTGGTGTTACCCATTCTATATTTACCCGTACCAGCAGGCAAACCCTTAGAAATCCGATACAATAACTCCTATCATTCAGTTGAGCAAGGACCCTTGTGGAACACATTATGTTGGCGAAAGTAGAAAACGAGGGTAAGAAACGCGGAAGCAATGAGAGGATAAGCTATGGGGCTTTATAGTAGATAAGAGGAAAAAATAATATACTTGCCTCTCTCATTTAAGTACTTCTGTCTTGTTTGTCTATATCTGCAGGATACCCTTCAGGTCATACCATTTTTTGTTGTTGTTGTTTGATCTTGTTCTTGCACCAATCTCTGTTTCAACCCAAAACTGCCTCTCATTAAGAAGGTCTTTATGGTGGCCCTCACTTAACCTAATAAAGCAATCTCTGCAAGGTGGCCACAGTCATGATATTCAACCATATTGCCCATTAAAGGACATCTACCAACAAGGATCAAGGATTGTAAACCAACACACTGACGTACTGGTGCGTGTGCCCCCTGTGCAGGTTCTGCTCTTCTTTAAGCCCCTATGTCCTTTTTTTTTTTTTTTTTTTTTTAAAAAGGCTTTAAAAAATAATGCAAATGAATGGAGTCCAATACAAGATGTGTTGTGGCCTCAGAACACATCCGTAAGGATTTCTTATGTAGTCTGATAGACTAAAATGTAGGTTTTCACAGGCTCGGTTTCTCATTACAGGTTCTTCTCCGTTTTACGTTTCAGTGGGCTCCTGGATAACAGCCTCATGGCCCCTTACAGAGAACTTACATGGTGGAATTAAAAATTCAGAAACTAAACAGTCTCCTGTTCCCTACCAATCAGCCCCCTCATGGTTATTTTATATCGCCTTCTATGGATTCATTAGATACAGCCCCCCTCTCCCATGGATACTTAGTGTACAGCCTTATGTGAGCCGCCCCGCACTTGCCTGGTTTGCCACTGTGGAAATGCCCTGAACTGCACCAAATAAGTGACATGCAAAGGTTGAGCTCCGCGCCTGAGCAAACTGCAGCATTATAGGTTTCTGATGAATGTGTTGTATTGTGGTCTATGATGGGGTAAATCCAGCAGTTTACTCAACTTGTTGAGATACCCCATGTCTTTCCTGAGATGGCATGCAAACCGTTTTCTAAGGCCACCATATGCAAGATTCTGCTCAAAACTTAAAAGTGATGGTGATACAATGTGTGATATTTACACAGAGGTAATTGTGTGGAGGGAAGCAGGGGCTGCAGGCTATATACTGGAGGCTGTGACCAATGCATTTCCCACTCTAGAGCTTATACTCGAGTCAATAGACTTTCCTCAGTTGTTGGTGTAAAAGTTAGGAGTCTCGGCTTACACTCGAGTATATACGGTATTACTGAAGTTTGTAGAACATTTAGTGACCATTTATATTTGTTTATTCGGTTTGTTCAAATGATATGTAACTGTATAAATAACATAAGAATACTAATCTGAAATGTCTTCTGCAGGTTGACAACGCAGAGTTCATTCTTTGTAAAGAATGGTTGATCACAGCCTGGAGACTCCACCAACCCTGTCTCTGCTTTCATTTCTCCATAAAGACGCACGACACACATTGGGGATCAGTCTCTTATTGTCTTCCTTCAGTAACTTGTACAACCGTGACAAGAAACCTGACTGCCACACAAGAGGCCACTCTGGTCATGGAAACCGATGAGTTTTAGATGGTTTCAGTATCTGTACAAACGAAGACCCGCGTGGAGATGAAATGAAACTCTTCTGGGCAAAAAGTCACAGATGGTGGCAGACGTGAGTGGGCTATGTCCTCCCCTCACAGGGCCCACATCTGGATTAGTAAGCAACTTGTAAAAAGTCTGTCAAAATCCTCTGTAAGTTGCTGTGCCAAAGCAATAGTGAGTGTGTATGGGTGCTATGCATCTAAAACCTCTTCTCTCCCGGCACATGGTCAACTACTATTGCCAAACTTGGGGTTCTGCTTGCCAGCTGTGGCCATGCTGCAGTATTGCGCTGCAGGTTTGTTCCCTCCATTCCTATTACTTCTCTGAAGAATGTAAGTATTCACCAAGCACTGGCCTTTACCAGTAACTGGCACAATTCAAGGCCCAGGGAGTCTTCATTTTACATTTATTATTATATGTTAGTACAATCCAATATGTGGAGAGTTTTTTGTATCAGTTTTTTTATTTATACCATAGTATCTTTCTTTACACAGAGAGTAACTTGGGCTTATATACTAATTGTATAATTGCCTGATGGATGTCTGGTATAAGTTTTCCCTAGATGGGTGTGGGGAGATGCAGCTGCACGCTGGGACAGGGTAGTTTGCCCGTTTCTGCCTGAATGGTGCCATTACAGCTGTACCACTTACACTATAGCATTGGGGGGACACTTTCATGAGGTGGATATGTGAGCTTAAAAAAATGTATTAGGATATTGATACCTATTGTTTAGATAAGTCACCCCCATCTGATAACTTAAAGTTGGAGCTGCCGTGGCAGTGCAGCCATTGTTCAGTCGCAGAGCACGTGTGAGTGCTGAACGGAGTACTACAGATTATCGCGCCTGTCCTCGCCGGGACAAATCGGGGGGCATAGCATGTGGCCGCTGGAGGAGGGAGCTCTCCTCAAACCTATCCATAGGAGGCCTCGTGGCCACTCGGCTATGATTGTGGTGTCTTAGACCTCTTTGGGGGCCATGATATGCCCACAGATTGTGCGGCTGTATTAACAGACCCGCTTATGGCCAAGGGATCTAAAATTGACTAAGATGGGCAATCGAGACCGAACAACACGTGATTTGCATTATAGCCGGCAAACACACTGTTTCTTGTTCCCAGTTGCAAACACATCTGCAATGGGAAGAAACTCATCCCAGCTCTGATGAATTGCATTTCAAGTGTAATGTGTGAACATGGCCTTATTGAGGGGTGCCCGGCGTAGGACGTCTACTTTCAGTTATTTCCATTACAGTCATGGAGAAGTGATTCGTCTCTAATGGAATAACCTACCCTCTCGCGTGTCACACGGGTCTACTCATCTACTTAGGCTTTGATGCTGAACGTTGACTCAGGGATTTCTTGCACAAGAGCAAGAATGATTTTTTTTTTTTACAGTGGTTGAGATTTATCAGAACTAGCCGCAAAGGAGAAGCTGGATCACTGCTTCCATTCATTGAAGATGAGAGAATCATCTCTCCCTATTTCTTCCATATCAGCCTGGCTTACACCCCTGGGGAATGACCCAAATGCTTATTCCCATTTACAATGTTAATTTACTTATGTTATGTTTTATTGTCAACTAAGCCAAAACATGTTGACCCTCCAATGTAACTTTGTTTTAATCAAAGGTCGGAATTGCCCGTAGCGACATAAGATACCATTTATTTTCTTACGGTTCAGAACAAGTGTTTGATTGGTGGTTATGGCAACGCTGACCCTTTTTCCTTAAGAAAAGATGTTCACGAGCCCTTGCATCTTTGCTTTTCTCCATTTTATATTCTTTTATTGTAACGGTTCGAGTACTTTTTATTAAGTCGTGATATGACGTGTGTACTTGTCACATTGCACCTTTTATGTATGAACAGCGGGCAGCTACTTATTTTACCCTTATGTGTTGCACATAAATAATGTGATCTTGGCTTTTATTTTACATTGTATACTTGTTTTTTCATCTAGAGAAAATGGTTAGAAAATCGTTTATATGGTTTGAAACGTTCTCTGAATTTGAGGGGCAAAAAGAAAATTTCCTTTTATGTTTAAGTTTGTGTGGCTTTAAAATGGAGAGGACAACCTGTTCCACAAGTGATGCCAATACTGATGTACATTCCAAGAGCGATGTCTTCCTGTATTACCGTCTTATATTCTGTAGTTTAGTTACATTGTATTTATTTCATGTTTTTGTTTTATGCCTTATCTGAAACTGTGATTTGCCTGAAGACTTTAAGGCGTATCCTGGTGTACTAATTCCAGTCCTTGTCTGATTTCTAAAACCTGGTGCCTATAACTAGCTTTATTATTTTTTTTAATTTTTCTTATTATTGGTTATATTAATGGTTATATTGGTATTTGCCAAGTTTGTGGACCTTTTGGATATTTCACACAGTGATATTACGGTCAGTATTTTAAGCCAAAACAACAGTGCAAAACAAGTTGTGTACTCTTTCCATGTTTGTGGGCCACACTCCTGCTTTCCCTTTACAAATACAGATGGGAAAAAGTGGCCTTGTATTTTGGAGGCCAGTGTGGTAAAATATTAAAGAAAACCTACCGCCAGGATCACGGATCTGGCAAGCACAGATCGTGCCACTGTTCAAAAGAATTTCTGCACCATCAATTCCTAAGCGCACAGTGCCCTCCGTAAATGGAAGAGTTAGAGCGACCACAACTCTTCCTTGCCATACTATGGAGGCAGGACAGGACAGTTGTTTGTAATTGAAGAAAAGATTAATATGGACCGTACAGAGATGTCCTGGATGAAAACCCAGACTGCTCTGGCCCTAGGTTTCGCCTTCCAACAAGACAATGGCCCACATTTAATAAGCTCTGTGTGCCAGTTTTCTAACTATGAGGGAGGATGTTGCGTGCCCAATGCCATGCCAAATCTACTATTTGTCTTTATGCCTGTGAACCAAACATACCTTGAGAATGCAGTCTACACTGACGCAGAAACATAGCTGTGTTTAATCCTTGAACTAAGCGGTTTTGCTCAGAAACAATTATAAAATTCAGGACCTTGGAAAACGGGGTGCCTACATAAACACATTCACAATGAACTTCCTGAATGGTCCAGACAGGACGAATCAACCTAGAGTTGGATTACTAGTACACAGCATGGTGGCAGCAATTCATTACAATCTGCCTGTCAGGGAACACACGTGATTAAAGTGTTCTCTGAACAGTGCATAACTGGGTAGAGGAGAAGGGCTTGGGCACCACAGTAGACGGAGCCTTATTATACATAATGTTTTAAAATGTGTTTTTTTTTCCGCCGCAAAACCACTCGTTTCAGACATTAAACAGATTTCTGCATCAGTGCAGCTATCACCATTCTCCAGGTATTTTGGTTCATAAAGCATAAAAACAAATGGTCCACCAAAAAAATGTGCTGTGTCGAGCTCTGCAGAGGGTGCCAGAAATCATGAATCTGACGCCCTCTGCACACTGCACATAGTGCAGTTTACATGTTTTTGATAAATGTGGGAGCAATGGGGCTCATTTACTAAGGTCTGCAGGCGCATTTGTCGCCGGTTTCCACACGATTTTCCGTTTTGAGCCAAATTGTCCCCAGCTCTCTGTCCGCTTGCACGCACCAGAAACGGGGACGGCCGTCGACACCCGAATGATTTGGACAAAACCGCGGAATTTAAATACCCGATTGTGTCGAAAGATCAAACACTCACATGCCCTGGGACTAGCGGGACGAGTTCCTGTAGACCTCGGCGGGGAAGCGACGGATGCAGGAACATGGGTGCAGCTTATTAATTGCGCCGGACCCGAATCCTCGTCGACAACGCACCGCGGGATAGTGACAGACCGGGGTAAATAAATTCTGCCCAATGACTCAAAGCACACACTAAATAACAAAGCAGGGGCTTCAGACCTCTGACCTAACCCAATTGAGCGACTGTGGGAGATTTTTAAAATGGCTTTCCACCACATATTCATCATTCAACTTGAGGGGAACTGGAGAGGATCTGCAGGGGTGAATGACAGAGGATCGCTAAATCCAGGTGTGGAAAAATTTGTTGCATATTTCCAAGACGACTCATGGCTGTACTAGCTCAAAAGCTGCTTCTACTAAATCTGGTAAAGGGGGCTGTATACATGTGATATTTCAGGTTTCTTCTTTATCTACCTTTCTGTTTTTTTATGTCAAGATGGGGGCAGAGTACATTACATTAGGGAAAAAAAACCCTTTCTGATCTACCAATTGGCCACAATGAACAAAGAATTAAAATGTAAAGGGGCCTGAATACCTTTTGGACCCACTGTAACATGCAGACTGTCTAATGAAACAGAATTCTGAAGTGAATTGAAAAGTGGCCCACCCCTTTAACTGATTCTATGCGAACACTAAGGCTATATTCACACTATATAGCATGCCCGCGTACGCATACATCCGTCCTGGGGAAAGGAGGGGGGATGAGCGCCGCTCCCCCCGCCCCCCCCCTCCATAGTAATATATGGCGCCGTATTCCCGGGAAGATAGGTCATATCTTTCTCCGCTACAGGCTCCCATAGGGCTGGCAATGCGCCCATTGCCGTGTATGGGGCGGGGGGCATATATAGACCCCAATATGTTTGTGTGAATGTAGCCTAAGGGGAAACGGTAACTAGCTGGCACAGTTTTAGGGTAATGTTACTACTATGGATTCAGATTCATTATCTGTGTATGTATGTTTCATAAAAGTCATCATATAAACCACCACAAGTCAAGGACTAATGGGTATAGACAAAGGAAGTCAGTAGTATTATTTTACATAGTAATTACAGGCGGTCCCCTACTTAGAACACCCGGTTACAGATGACCCCATAGTTACAACAGCAACCTCTAGTAATTGGTAATTTACGTCTTTATCCTTGGGCTACATCTACGGCTATTAAAGGTTGTCTGCAATGAAGCTTTATGTAAATCCTGGTTTTTATGACAACCCAACATTTTTAAAATCCAATTGTCACAGAGACCAAAAAAAAATTGTCTGGAGCTACAATGATAAAAATACAGTTCCGACTTACATACAATTCGACTTAGAACAACCTCCAGAACCTATCTTAAGCGCTACGTAATATGATGGCCTATATAATAAAGATTATTATTTATTATTATTATTATTATCTTATACGTAACCCAGGGACTGCCTGAATTCTTATTTTATTCATTTATTACATATGGCCGGAGAGGTTCTTTACAGTCTGGTACCAGGCATTTAGCACTCCAGGAATGTTAGCATTGATCAGAATGCTCAGTCCTTATGTGTACCTGTGTAATTCGACTTTGCAGGGACAGAAACGATAAGTGTTATTAAATAAATCTATAAGTGGATTTTCTCCATGCGCTTTTGAGCAAACCTACATTTTCAGCTATACCAACCTGGAAGGCAGAGGCACTCTGTATATTATTGTAGTATTATGACATAAGGTCCTGTTCACACCTGTGTTGGGGCTTTCTGTTAATCAACAGTCTTTCCTTTACCATAAACTTCAATATATCTTATCTGTACAGATCCATTATTTATCGCTGAACTGTTTTTTTTTTTTTTTTTTTAAATTATAACGGTATGGAGCCATGTCAAATGCAGTGTGAATTTAGCATATATAACATATTACCTCCTCACACCCTTCCAGCTAATTACATGTGGGAATGCAGCAGTAATAACTGCATGGCCCCCTCCATGTGGCCGCGCAGACACAGGACATCACTAACGCTGGCTGGTCATGTGAATGGAAGCGAATGGTTAGTGACCCAATAAGAGTCCTCATACTTACCCTATTAAAGTTTATAATAGTGACCAAACCTTTTTGTAGCTGGACACTGTCCTTGGATTGGTAAGGATTCCCAGATGTTGTACCTGTACTAGTATTTTTATCCCCTTCTCTTATCCCTTGGTGATGATGGGGGATTATTTATAATTGGCAGCTCCTTCAGACAATTCTATATCAGTGTTTGATGCACCGCTGCCATCGATTCATTAAAGTGGGGATTTTGCCCTGTAATAAGGTTCTTATGTCTTTCTTTTTTTTTTTTTTTCCTTCTTCCAAAAAGGGTGCAAAATGCATAAAAAGCCCAGCATGGGACTGGGTGAATACGCTAATTAAAAAATAACAAAAATGACATGGTTATAATCTTCCTTTGTACTAGCAATGGTTCTGTGTTATGGCAGTGTAATGATTGGTCATACCCCTCGCCCGCTCCTCTGTGCCCGTGTCGGGTTATACCCCTCGCCCGCTCCTCTGTGCCCGTGTCGGGTTATACCCCTCGCCCGCTCCTCTGTGCCCGTGTCGGGTTATACCCCTCGCCCTCTCCTCTGTGCCCAACTCGGGGTGCACCCGTCGCCCTCTCCTCTGTGCCCAACTCGGGGTGCAAAATTCAACTGTGACAGAAAACCATTAACCCTTTTATGAACTATCAAGTAAAACAACAATATCTCCAGGGATTGGGTCACCATGTATCCCCTTCAAACAAATTTCAGGGGCCCCTATTCAGTATAGATTGCCCCTCTGATTCCCCTATTCACAGGGAGAACTCAGTTTAACAAATATAAGCTGATCGTATTCTCTAAATCCAAACTATATAGCGAGATAAGTGCATTGTTTATGTTTTATAAAAAATGTCCATATGTACTTGACATCTTAATTCAGTCCAAGTGGAGCCTCCTGTGTTAAAAACACGACTAGGGCGGATGCATGCAATTTCATAAATGCAAATAGATAAAGTCAACCTGTGAATTCCAGCAGGGACATTCAGCTTCGGCTCGCAAAGATTTAAAGGGCCGTGCGCAACGATAATTGGCGCGGCCAGCCGCCTTCCTCAGTTGATCCTTCCAGCCCCTCCTGGTTCCCTGACAGATCTTTTGTGCCTCACAGCCTTAGAAAAAGCTCCACAGCGATATTCCCTGCGTTCTGTGTATTCTGCGTTGCTGTGTTCCCTCGTTGCGGTGTTCCTGTGTCCCGTGTGCCTGTGTTCGCGTTCCCATCTTCCTGGACGCTCCTTTGCTGGACCCGGATTGTTGACTTGACCTTGCATCATGCTGCCCGCTCCCTTACCCTGTGCCGGGACCCGACCACAAGTCTGGTCTTCGTTTAAGGTACTCGACTCGTTCGCACCGCGGGCTGTTGCGCACCTCTGGAACAACGTTGGTGAATACCCTGCCGCGTCAAGTCCCCCCCCGCTTTGCGGGGGGTTTGGTGAAGACCAGATTGCCACGTTAGACTGGCGGTCCCAGGTGTGCGGCTAGAAAACCAACACCCACCGCGGTGGTCCAGTGGATCCACACAAAGCCAGTGTAGCCTGAGAACTAGCGTAGGGGTTGAAATAAATAAAATCTCTTTTTTTTTCCTCATTCTGAACTTTTTTATAATAAACAAACAATTGTACATTTCCTCTTGGGGTCCCTTACCATCAGGTGTGTGACTCTACTAGCTGCCCCTCACAATGGCCATCATTAAATTCGTCGTCCTTACCCCCTGATATTGTTCGCCTAATATTGTGCCTGTCCCCCCAATCTCAATTTTTTATAAAAATATCTCCCCAGGCCAATGCCCCCCTCTTCTGCGTGCCGCTTTAGACATCAAATATGGCAAATATGGCAATGGTGATGACTTTGTGATGGGGGACAGACATTGGAAGGTGATGGACTGTGTGATGAAGGGGACAGATATTGAGGTGATGACTTTGTGATGAAGGGACAGACCATTGCAGGTGTGACTTGTGATGAGGGGACGGCATAGAAGTGATGACTTGTGATGAGGGGACAGTAATAGAAGTGATGGGCTGTGTGATGAGGGGACAGTCACTTGAGTGATGACCTTTGTGATGAAGGGACAGACATTGAGGTGATGGACTTTTATATGAGGGGACAGTCATAGAAGTGATGGCTGTGTGATGAGGGTGACAGAACATTGTGAGACGTGTGTATAGGGTGACACAGCATAGAAGTGGAGTGGCTGTGAATGAGGGGACAGTCAGTGAGGTGATGAACTTTGTGATGAAGGGACAGGACAATTGAGGTGAGATGCTTATGATTAGGGACAGTCATAGAGTGATGGCTGTGTCTGAGGGGACAGACATTGTGTGACTGTTGTGAGGGGACAGGCATAGAAAGTGATGGCTGTGTGCTGAGGGGACAGTCATTGAGGTGAGACTTGTGATGAGGGTAAGACATTGGAGTGATGACTTTTTGATGAGGGGACAGTCTAGAAGTGAGGCTGTGTGATGCGGGGACAGACATTTGATACTGTGGTGATGAGGGGACAGACATTGAGGTATGACTTTGTGATGATGGACAGACATTGAGGTGATACTTTTTGATGAGGGGACAGACATTAAGGTGATGACTTTTGTGAGGGGACAGACATTAAGGGTGAGACTTTTTGATGAGGGGACAGACATAGAAGTGATGATTTTTGTGATGAGGGACAGACATTGTGTATGACTTGTATGAGGGGAATGAGGTGGACTAGACTGAAGGATGACTGAAGGAGCTAGGTGACTTTGTGATGAGGGGAACAGGCATAGAAGTGATGACTTTGTTTGATGAGGGGACAGTCATAGAAGTGAGGCTGTTGTGATGATAGGGGACAGTCATTGAAGGTGAGTACTTTGTTGAGGGGCAGTACTTGATGTGATGCTTTTTGTATGAAGGACAGACATTGAGGTGATGCTTTTTATGAGGGGACAGTCATAGAAGTTATGGCTGTGTGATGAGGGGGACAGACATTGTGATGCTGTGTGATGAGGGGACAGAGGCATAGAAGTGATGGATCTGGTGATGAGGGGAACAGTCATTGAGTGATGACTTTGTGATAGGGACAGTCATTGAGGTAGACTTGTGTATGAAGGGACGACATGATGGTGATGACTTTATATGGAGGGACATCATAGAAGTGAGGGTAGGCAGACATATAGTTGTGAGGAGGGGACAGACAATTGAGTGATGCCTTGTGATGAAGTGAGACGACATTAGGTGTGAGGATAAGGCCATTGATACTTTTTGATGAGGGGACAGACATTAAGGTGAATGACTTTGATGAGGGACGAACACCTTAAGGTGATGAATTTTTTGCTGAGGGGTACAGCAATAGAAGTGATGTATTTTTGATGAGGGGACAAACATAGGAGTATTTTATTGTGTGAGGAGGGGCAACATAGGGTATTATTTGTGAGGAAGGGACAGAAATGGAGATGAATCGTAACAGCAGACATGGCAGGGAGTGGCCAATGTTGTTATACTGCAGAAAAATTATGAGAACACTACTGATAATGTGGAGGATGTAACTTTTCAGGTGTGATGCTTTAGTCAATCCACTCGCGAGAATGATTCATAGGTGGGACAAACCTAAAACTAATGGAGAATCAAATGGATTTCTCTCATATTAGTGTGCTGCCTTTCTGGGATGGAGTCTCACAATCCTTATGTTGGATGGACTTTGTAAAGGACCTCGCCTAATTGTTTAAGATTGAGAAATGTCCGTTTACTAAGGAGACCGTAAGAGTAATATGTTTTAGCTACAAATTTGACCTAGTCGGTGTATGGGTTCTACATCATTGGTTTGGGAGACAGCACTCTTCATTAAGTTACATTAATTGCTCCCGCAGAGGACCAACATATTGAGATGAGACTTTTTTTTTTTATAATTGTATTTTATTGTCAGTTTTCAAATAAATTTTAACACACAAGCTAATATGTAACATTTTACAATAAAGTATTTCAATAACAATACAACCGAAAGACAAGTTTTTGTTTCAATATACAATCAACAGCCTATATCATCCATTCTGTGATCAGGAACTAGGCCTGACCACACAGTGTTTCTCCATTAGTGTTTATCACACTTGCCCAGTATGGCCTCGGCTTACGCCTAATCGGTGTGAGGTGGTTTTGGGGGAGAGGGGGAGGGGTGTATCAACAAAAGACAGTAATACAAACCTCCAACGACGACAGGTTAACATTTGGGAAAACAAAAGGGAGGACCGACACTCTACATCTCCCGCTCTCTCCTCCAACCATATCGGTCCCACCGTTCCAGGTTTGTCAAATAGTGGGATACGATTGTTCAAAGAGGCGTCAGATACTCCATACTACGTGTTCCCTCACCTAGAGAGGAGGTCCAATTGCGGGAGGGGGGGGCCTGTCTTTTCCAGAATTGCCGTATCAAGCCCTTGCCCGCTGTAGTATGTGCTACTCAATTTCGACAACCGTCTTAGCGACATTTGGTTTGGGGGAAACGTTCGCAGGTAGGTACAGTGGGCGAGATGGATGTCCACTGCTACGTACCTCCCTGAGGAAGACTTGACCTCCTGCCCAAAAGGGCTGCAACAATGGGCATTGTCCCATAGATGTGGCTGAAGAGAGCCCCCAGTCGAGCCACACGCCAGCATGTGTCCGGTGTTCTGCTGAAAGAGCCTGTGTAGCACGAGTGGGGTATGATGACCACTGCAACATCAATTTGTACTGATTCTCCTTGTGTGTAACACACAAGGAGGTTCTTGAGCGCTCTGTGTCCAGTTACGTTGCCATGTATCCTGAAATTTGGGCTACCCCACTATGGTCTGCATGCCCTTGGCCATGTATGGTGTGTCTTTTTAATAGGTATCTGAGTTCGGTGTGTAGTAGGATCATATAAATGTCGGATATGAGACCCAGAGTGTGGGTGGCGGTTTTGCAGGATGTGTTCAAATGTAGTGGGGCGAAAACGTTCAGGCGTTAACAAAGCCTGTAGAAGGTGCCTAATTCGTATGTAATGAAAATTTGCAGCGTGAGGGAGATGAAATTTATCTGCAATTGCCGCAAAGGGCAAACTCCTGTCTCGATAGTCCACAATGTTCCTGCAAACCTAACAACCCCCTTCTCGGTGCAAGGTTTAGTTTCACTGCCCGACTCTGCCTGTTGCATAAGGGGGTGTTAAGAAAGATTGCATGGGAGGAGCATTTCGAAAACCAATGGGAACTAGCCGACAGCTCTCCACAGTTTAACGTCGGAAGGAAGGGGCCTAGTTGGGAGCATCAGGCAGGTAGGTTGCTTCTTAGGCAGAGGTAAGAATTGGGATGGAAAGGGCCAACCACAGTATTCTCTCATCTCCATCCATTGGAGAATGCCAGCACATGGACCATGCTGGAATGCCGCGCAGAGTGTAGCCCAGTAGTATCTGGTGATATCCGGTACCGACAGGCCCCCCTTAGATTGTGAGCGACTAGGACAGTCCTGGAGATTCTAGTCTTTTTTTTGCCAGATAAAGTGCACTATGGATGCTTGCAGGGCCCTCAGGACGCCCAGGGACAGGACTGGCAGGGTTTCAAAGAGATAAAGCAGTTGGGTGGATGGTCATTTTGAACGCCGCTAGTCCTGCCAAAAAGGGAGGAGGGGGGGCTATTTCAATAATGTCGAGCAGAGTCCTATTTCCCGAAAACTACTGGGGGAGTTCTGCGCATAAAGCGTATTGTACGAGGGGGCAGTCTAGTATCCCCGATACTTTATCGCATCTGTTTTCCAGTTATAATCAAACGCGGCTTCAGTTGGTTACCAGGGGTTGGTCAAGGTTAAGGGGCAGGCCTCCGTTTTTTTGAAGTATTTACTTTATAACCAGAAAGGCGGCCATACTGCTGCAACGGCCTGTAAGTTGGGTAGAGAGATTAAAGGTTAGTTATTGTTAGTAGGATATCATCCGCAAATAAGACAGTTTAAATTCCTTGTCTCTGACCATATACCATGGATATTAGGGTCTTGGGGATGATGGATGCAAAGGCTCAATACAAAGTATGAACAGGAGGAGAGAGGGACAACCCTGTCGGGTGCCGTTCCATCTGCAGAGGTGGGGAGGACGCATGTGGAAGCTTAATTCTCGCTGTGGGGTTTGAATATAGGTCCCCTCAAGGCCTGAGGAAGGGACCCCTTATTCCCACGTGCTCAAGTACTTGGAACATAAAGGGCCAACTAAGGCGATCAACGCCTTCTCAGAGTCTAAGCTAAGGATCACGGGCTTGGTTTTGTTATTAACCACACTATGAGGTCGATTGTTCTCCTCGTGTTGTCACCACCCTGCCGTCACCGGTCAAAGCCTACTGATTTTGTGGTTACTTGAGGGATCCACTGATCAGACGATTGGATAGAGTTTTGTAAAAATTTTTAAATCGGCGTTAGTAATGCAATCGGCCGTAATTGGCACAATCAGTTGCATCTTTCCCGGGTTTGGGAATAAGAGTAATGTAAGAATGAGTAAGGTTGTAGGCATAGGTGCACCTTGCAGGAACGCATTAAACACCTTAGTCATACGTGGCAACAACACAGGGGAGAGTGGTTGATATAAAGATACGTAAGTCCATCTGGACCGGGGATTTCCATGGGCATTCCCTTAATGACCTCCTCAATCTCTTCCGATGGAACTCTGAACCGAGTGTCTCTATAGCCTCCGAGGTGGATACCCGGAATGGGGCAAGAATCCAAAAAATCTAATATGATTTTTTCTAAGGGATCTCGTCCCGGGGCAGGGATTTGTCAGGGAGTATAATTTTGAGTAAAAGTCTGAAGCAGAGGCGATCGCTTGGGTCGTGTAGTAAATTTCCCCCCAGGAATCCCGTATAAATGGGGGGTCTGGTGTCCTCTCTTTCCCTTAGTGTTTTGCCAGCAGAGGAGTGGTGTTTGTTGCTTGCTCGTAGTATCTTTGTCTAGTGAACACCAAACAATTCTCTATGCTTGGTCTGGACTCTCGCAAGTGTTCCCTAACCTCAATTAGCTGTGGAGTCTCCTCCTAGTCGGATTAGCTAACAAGGCTGCCTCCTGTTTGGCTATCTGTTTTCTAACTCCTTTTCTAGATGGGCCCTATTTCTTTTTAGTCTAGCTCCTGTTCTATACAATGACCACGGAAAAACCGCTTTGTGTGCCTCACATAATAGAGGACAGAAGGGAGGAATCCTCATTAAACTGGAAATATTCCCTCAATGCTCCAGTCAATTTCTCCTGGATCAGGGGTTTTTAAGAAGGGATCATTGAGGCGCAGTGACCACCCTAGTTGTAGATAGGCCTTCATTAAGTCGTAAAAAACTGGTGCGTGATTGACCACGATATGTCTCCACTCGCTCAGTATGCATCATTCGCAGGAATTGTATATCTCCAAACCAGTAGTCTTACGGGTATGGGTGCCATGTGGCAGAGTAAAGGTTAAAAGAACGGTCTCCTGGGTTGCCCACTCTCCATAAGTCAAACAGAGCAAATCTCCTGAGACTCTGCGAAAAGCGCTGAGGCAGTGCTTTGTGATCTATTGGCGGGAGAGGGTTGACTGGCAGCCGGTCCATGTTTTCTGAGAAATAACGTTAAAATCCCCTCCTATCAGTAGAGGTGCCGCTGGGAGTTTAGCTATTTTATTCAGGACTTTGGTGATGAAACGGACTGCGATGAGTTGGGGGCATATATATTGCTAAGAGCACCGGCGAACCAAACATTTTAACCTGCAAAATATGAAGCGACCCATATGATCTGATGACCAATGTCAGGTACTAAGGGACATGAGGCTGAAAATAGGATCGCTACTCCCGCTTTTTATTCTCGGTGGACGCCCATAGGATACCGGGTAAAGATGCTTAGCAAAGTTAAAATTCCCGTCGTATCATAGTGCGTCTCCTGCAGAACACTACATCTGCCTACTTTCTTAAGCTGTTGAGTGTAAGTCGGCGCTTCCGGGCCGAGTTCAGCCCTTTACATTCATGTCAAGAGCAGGACCATGATGGAAGAGCCAGCCAAAGTTCCCGACCAGGTGTCCGGTACGCTTCTAGTGTACTATGCAGTAAAACAGAGTCCTAGGGGAGGGAAGGAGTTGTACGAGTTATGTGCGGCTTACCACTAGACTCTGGTTGAGAGGGAGGAGAGTACCGTATGTAGGTTAATATGTCAGTGGGGGGGGAAAGGACAAGGGGGTTCGACAATGGGGAGACCAAAACGTAACCACACCACAAAGACAAACAATTCAAACGAATAAAAAACAAGTCAACAGTAATAAGAGTAATATAAAAAAAAACAAAGATAAACTCTAGTTGTAACCAAGGGGAGGAGAAACCTCCTGACCCTGGTGTAGGTCTACTCAGCCGGTCTACCCCTAAGTCGCGGGGAGTATAGTGGCTGGTCTGGAAACACCACCTCCCGTATAAACCCGTGGTCAGGGCCAGAGGGTGAGATCCAGCAGGGACCAACAATTAGGATAAACGTGGCAATGGAACCCTTTTGAAGGGGGAAAAAAATACGTCAATTATAATATCAAACAAAATTTGAAAATGTAAAAAATACTACTATCATCTGAGGTTAACCCCGGTGCCTAAATGCCCATTACTACCTATATAACTAAGGAGGGATAGAACCCTAATATATGCAACATAGGCTAACATAAGCAAAACATAAGCAACAAAGGACCCTCATCAGACCTCAGATGCAAGAACCACAAAGGATATGTATTCAGCGCGCATTCTCTTCTACTCATAAGAGTCCGAGAACAGGGCTCTGGTTCGTGGTCGTTTCTCTTTTGTTGCGGTTGGTTCTTGTTCTGCGGTTGGCGCAGTTGGGGGGGGAACTCCCCATCTTCCAGTCTTGGGGTCGGTGATGTTCCATATGGGCGCAGAATTCCTGCAGTTCCTCCATTACTGAAAGCGTTGCCGTTATTCCATCTTTGGTGGCAGACAGGGCAAAAGGGAAGTTCCGCGATAGGATATGTCGTTCTCGCGCAGAATATCTATAATGGTCGTAGATCCGCTCTTTTGAAGGGTGATCCCCGAAAGATCCTGGTAGAGCGTTATGTGTCCCCATTGAAGACCCAGTTCTTCTTCTTCCTCGCCGCCAGCATAAGACGTCCTTTAGTTCAAAGTCTGCACACAACAAATAATGTCTCTCGGATTCGCCCCCGCCACTTTTAGGCCTCAATGACTATGAGCTCTGTCAAGCTTCACCTGTGTGTCCGGTTCTCCTAATAATGTTGAGAAGAGAGCTGTGTAGCGTGTTCCGGACCTCCCTTTACCCTCCACCTCCGATAGGCCCTCACCCGAAATTGTTGGCTGCCTCTGTTGTCGAGATCCTCCAGGTGCCTGTGCCATGTCCTGCATTGCAGACAGAGTGAGAATGCACGGCATGTTGGTCTGGGAATCTGGCGCCTTGAGTCTACTGTGCAGCTTCTAAGTTATCAATCTTCTGTGCCATCCCGAATATCACGCCGTATCTCCGATATTTCAGATTGAATGCCTCTTTGACTTCGGCAATTAAGGATTAAAAGTCCTCTTTGGTAGGCAAATTCTGGAGGTGAGCGTGCCAGGGGTGGTTCGATGTCGATGGTCTCTATCGGCATAGTGTCCCTACTGAGTGCTCAGGTGATGACGCCCACTCTGGAGAAGGGCAGATAGCGGGCGAGAGGGGGGTAGCACCAATCGTCTCCATCCCTGTGTTTCTGGGGAATATGGGAAACCGGGGATGAATTCTCCTGGCTGCGGTAGGTGGGGGAATCTTAGAGGGGGTCCCCAGGGGGTCTTCTAATCCCATCTTCTTCCCCCCCGCCTGGCAAATCTGGCTGCAGTCATGATCTGGGGACTGTGCTGGAGGTGAGGACAGTACCTTTAGGTGAGGGGGTCCCCCTTCCAGTGTGGCGCTGACATGCGACCCAATCCGATGGTGCGGGCTCTTGTTGTTTTCTGGCGCTGCTGGCCTCAGGGGATCGCGCTGCCTCTGGCTGGGGCGCCAAGATGGCGGCTCGGCGATTCCGGGAGATTTCCTCGGCGCGCTGCGGCCCTATGAGCAGGCGGGGGGAGCGAGGGCGCCGCTCGCTGCGTTACTTGCGGGTTTCGGAGGCATGCTGACGATCTTCCTCCGGTTGCTGGTCCGTGGGTGTGCAGTGCCGGACTCCGCCTAACACGTGGTCCCGCTCCGAGGTGTCCGCGCAAGCAGGGAGGAAACGGGTGAGTGTGTTTCACCCACTTTTTTCCCTTTCTGGGGTCCTGGTGGTTCTTTCCCTTCGGGGGTCTTTTATGCCTAGTGGCCAGGGTAGAACCCCTCTTTGGGGTTAAATCGGCACCGGGGCTGTGGAGCTCTTTATGTGCGGCCATCTCGGTCAGGCTCCAGCCACGCCCCCATATTTGAGACTTTAGCCCCAGGGGTCCCCAAACTTTTTACATAGCGGGTCGTTCACGTGTTCCTCTCAGACCGTTGAAGGGCTGGACTAAAGTTTAAAAATAAATAGCTGTACATGTGACATCAGTCTGATTACACTAAGCCCCCTCACTTAATTATTTAATATTACATCACCCCCTTGTAAACTATTTTACACTATTGGCCTAATAATTAATTTATTGGGTGTAACTGACAATTTGAATTATTGGGCACCCCTCTCATTAATTTTGATAATGTGCCTTCCCCTCCCATTAATTACTAGACTGCCACTCATAATTTAATTATTTAGAAAATATTATTACCATAAATTATTTTCTGATGCCCCTCACATAAATTATTTCTGATGCCCCTCCATCAAATTATTTCTGATGCCTCCTCGCCACTAAATTATTTCTGATGCCCCTCCCACCATAAATATTTTACTGATGCCCTCTCCACCATAAATTATTTTCTGATGCCCTCCACCATAATTATTTTCTGATTGCCCCTCCACCAAAATTTTTCTGATTGAGCCCTCCAAGCAAATTATTTTCTGAGGCCTCGACCATAAATTATGCTGAGCCCCCACCATAAATTTATTTTGATGCCCCTCACCAAAATTATTTTCTGATGCCCCTCCACCATAAATATTTTCTGATGCCCCTCCACCTAAATATTTTCGATGCCCCTCCACCATAATATTTTCTGATGCCCCCACCATAAATTATTTTCTGATGCCCCTCCATCATAAATATTTCTGATGCCCCCCCTGCATCGTAATCTTTGCCACATCATTAATTATTTTCTGATGCCTACTCCATCATTAATTATTTTTGATGCCTCTCCATCATTAATTATTTTCTGATGCCTCTCCATCATTAATTTATTTCTGATGCCCCTCCATCAGAAATTATTTTTATAATGCCCCTATTAATATTTTTTTTTTATGTCAGGGCCCCCCTGGCCGCCACAATCTATTTGCTGCTGGTAAACAAACAAAAATAAAAAGGAAACTATACTCACTCTGGCAGCGACTCCCGTGTCTTCTTTCCTGTCTGAGTCTAGTGGCCCCTGAGAAAACAAAACTCAGAGCAGTAGAGGGTCTCTGGGATGTGAGATATTACGGAGCAATGCAGGTGTCTCTGTCACACTCCATGGGGCTGAGACAAACTACTGACAAAAATTGGTGGCATGAGGACCAATTTTGCAGATCACACACTTTCAAAATATCAAGGAACACACTGGGGAGATTATCAGAAACGTCCAGTGCAAAACTGTTCTAGGTGCCATGGCAACCAATCGAAACAACCGAATCCCCCCAGACCATTAAAAACGAATGAGAGATCCGTAGTTTGCAGGTAGAAGAAAAATGTTTTTCACACACTGAGGTGTTTAATAGGATAAAATCTGGTTACAAAGACCCTTTAAACTTCCAACACAAAACACCACAAGGCACATTCAATCAAATGAGGTTGCCCTTCTACACAGGAGAATGCGGATTTATCGGAGTTTCGGCATTCTGATCCCGATCGGTTACAGCACTGCTCCTGCGCCATAGCCCTCCTCTGATATGGCTTGTGTGTAGGTGTGGGTAGGAACACTCCGTGCTGGTCGTGCCCCTTCCATGCCCACTTTAAAACACAACAGGAACTGACCCTTTTTTTAATACCATACTTAAGGCATACAAGCCCTTAAAAATGTGCCTCCATGGGCTATTTGTGAAACTTCCCATTACAATTTTTGTGTGTGTCTGTAGTGTTTAAATGATATATATTTGTGTGTTGGAAGCTTGAACAGCAATGAATATTAAAGCAAATCAAGTTATACAACTTGTGATAGTGATACTTATGCTGATACTATATTCATCCTAAATATTCCAGATGAACCTCTCCAAGCCATAGCCTGATTCGCAATATCCAGTGATGGTAACCTATGGCACTGGTGCCAGAGGTGGCACTCAGAGCCCTTTCTGTGGGCACTCAGGCCATCACCAGAGAGGACTCCAGGTATCTTCCTGCAGTCCCAGACAGCCCAGGACTTGCTGTGCACAGAGCTATTTTAAAGTGACAGGACACCTTGGACTATTTTCTGCTTTATTGGTGTCCTCAGGTGCTGGTTCAATGAAAACTGTGACAGAGAAGGGAGTATAAATCACAAATTAAATTTCTGTGTTGCGCATTGCCATAAATAAGTGGGTCTTGTTGTAGTTTGGGCACTCGGCCTCTAAAGGTTCGCCATCACTGCACATATCATTAGTATGCAGCAGGGGGCTGTCCATTGATTTTTTATTAGCACGATTGCTTTACTTGTGGGAAATAACTTTTTATTTAGGACTGAATTAGTCTCAGGGGATGCCCAAAAATATGAGGTACATGCAAGACTAATCACAGAGAGAAAGATCAGACTTACATTCTTAGGAGTGAAATCCCTAAGGGTGCGTTAAACGTTGCAGTTAAAACTGCATCTCAATCAGTTTTGAGGTGGTTTTAGGTGCAGTTTGTCAATTTCACGGTGAAAGACATGAACTGAACGAGTGAATTTGATTTTGAAGGAGAAGCTGTTCTACAAATGTCTTCACCTGTTGTTTGATGTCTTTCACTTGTTAAAATAAGTACATACACCTAAAACCACCCAAAACTAATTGTGATGCAGTTTTAACTGCAACGTGTGACCGCACCCTCATAAGTATCCGGTTGTCAGTAAATTTGATACCACTGTGATCATTAGACTTTACATGCTTTGGCTCCTCACAACCTGTTATCTATTAGATAATTGGGAAAATGGTCAAAAACGGATGCATGCTTAAAAACAGACTGAAAACACATATGTGGCATCACCACAGAGGGCCCAAAGCAGTGCCCAGCCAGCGATGAGCCCAGAGCATTGCACCAGCCATCGAGGAGCCCAGGCATTGCACACACGAGGAGCCCAGAGCATTGCAACAGCCATCGAGGAGGCCAGAACATTGCCCCAGCCGCGATGAGCCCATTGTATTGCAACAGCCATTGAGGAGGCCAGAGCATTGACAGACACAAGGAGCCCAGATTATTGCACCAGCCATCGAGGAGCCCAGAGCATTGCACCAGCCTAGAGGAGCCCAGAGCATTGCCACCAGAAGTGGAAGAGCCCAGAGCATTGCACCAGCACGAGAGCCCAGAACATTGCACCAGCCAGCGAGGAGCCCAGAGCATTGCACCAGCCAGCGAGGGCCCACATATGGACCAGCCGGTGAGGAGTCCAGAGCATTGTCCCAGCCACGAGGAGCTCAGAGCATTGCACCACAGTAGCAAGGAGCCCAAAGCAGTGCCCCAGCCACCGAGGAGCACTGAACAGTCCCAGCCAGTGAGGAGCCCTGAGCAGGTGCCCAGCCAGTGAGGAGCCCTGAGCAGTGCCAGCCAGCGCGGAGCACTGAGCATTGTCCCAGCCAGCGAGGAGCTCAGAGCATTGCACCAGTCAGCAAGGAGCCCAAAGCAGTGCCCCAGCCACCAAGGAGCACTGAACAGTCCCCCAGCCAGTGAGGAGCTGAGCAGTGCCCCAGCCACGAGGAGCCCTGAGCAGTGCCCCAGCCAGCGAGGAGACCTGAGCAGTGCCCAGCCAGCGAGGAGCCCTGAGCAGTGCCCCAGCCAGCGAGGAGCCCTGAGCAGTGCCCCAGCCAGCGAGGAGCCCTGAGCAGTGCCCCAGCCAGCGAGGAGCCCTGGCAGTGCCCCAGACAGCGAGGAGCCCTGAGCAGTGCCCCAGCCAGCGAGGAGCCCTCAGCATTGCCCCAACCATCGAGGAGCTCAGAACAGAGGCCAGAAACATTGCACCAGCCAGCGAGGAGCATAGAGCAATGCACCAGCCATAGAGGAGCTCAGAGAAAGCACCAGCCAGCAAGAGCCCAGAAAATGCACAGCCAGTGAGGAGCCCAGTTGCTGCCAGTTGTGATGTGGCATATTTACTAAAATTTTAATATAGTTCTAGAGAAAACCAACATTAAGGAATTGGACAGAACACGGCATGTATCATGTCTCACTGCATTACTGCACGTACATGATACTGATACTGTAGGCTGAAGATGCAGGAGTAGAGCTACGCCACTAGGGCGCTGGCCTGCGGTCTTGTGGAGTAACAGACTGAGCGCTTCCTCCAGGTCTCTATATAACTCGGTGACGTCTCCCGCGGGCTCCACCCCCTAAGTGCTGACATCTCCCGGAGGCGCCGCCCCGGGAGTGGCTTGAGTCTTTCAAAACACCCGTAGTCTTACAACGGAGTAAACAAAAAGCTTCCCGGACTTGTGAGCAGCGCCCCCGGCCGCCTCTGGATGAGCCCCGCAGTCTGCCAGCACTTCCCACCGACCAGAGCCCCCTGATCTGTGCGCTGCCTGCAGGGGCGCCCTGTAATGGACGACTGAAGAGGATGGGCAGAAGGGGCGCACCATGGACTACGTGATCTGAGCCCTGCACCGCACAGCAGGTAGCTTGGAGAGGTGAGTGACTGCTATGCAGCCAAATAATGGACATTACATAGAGGGGTCCCGCCAGGCGTCCCCGGAACAGGGAGGGGCATCATAACGGCTTGCTGCCCCCATAGTGTATAGTGCAGGGCTGTGATTTACTGAGACCTGGACAGTGCCATATCACCGGGGCACACCCCTAAGGGAAAGTATATGGTACAGAAGTTATAGTACTGCCCCTAGTGACTAACCCATCACCTTGTGCCCGTGTTGGTTTATATCCCTCGCCGCTCCTCTGTGCCCGTGTTTGGTTTAACCTCGCCGCTCCTCTGTGCCCTTGTCGGGTTACCACTCGCCCCGCTCCCTGGGATGCCGTGTCTGGTCATACCCTCGGCCGATCCTCGGTTGCCGTGTCTGGTTATACCCCTCGCCCGCTCCCCTGTGCCCGTTGGTCATTACCCCTCGGCACGCCTCCTCTGGCCGTGTCGGTCATACCCCTCGCCCGCTCCTCTGTGCCCGTGTCTGGTCCATACCCTCGCCCGCTCTCTCTGTGCCCGTGTCGGGTTATACCCTCTCGCCCGCTCTCTGTGCCCGTGTGGGTTATACCCCTCGCCCGCTCCTCTGTGCCCGTGTCGGGTTTCTACCCCTCGCCCGTCTCTGTGCCCGTGTCGGGTTATACCCCTCGCCCGCTCCTCTGTGCCCGTGTCGGGTATACCCTCGCCCGCTCCCTCTTGCCCGTGTGGGTTATACCCCTCGCCCGCTCTCTGTGCCCGTGTCGGGTTATACCCCTCGCCGCTCCTCTGTGCCCGTGTCGGGTTAACCCTCGCCGCCCCCTCTGTGCCGTGGCGGTTATATCCCTCGCCCGCTCCTCTGTGGCCCGGTGCGGGTTATACCCTCCGCCCGCTCCTCTGTGCCCGTGTCGGGTTATACCCCTCGCCCGCTCCTCTGTGCCCTGTGTCGGGTTATACCCCTGCGCCCGCTCCTCGTGCCCGTGTCGGGTTATACCCCTGCCCGCATCCTCTGTGCCCGTGTCGGGTTATAACCTCGCCCGCCTCTCTGTTTGCCCGTGTCGGTGTATACCCCTCGCCCGCCCTCTGTGCCCGGGGGGTGATAAAAATGAGACCGATCCTCTGTCGGGGGAAAAAAACGGTAGGGTTTGGTCATACCCCTCGCCCGCTCCTCTGTGCCCGTGTCTGGTTATACCCCTCGCCCGCTCCTCTGTGCCCGTGTCGGGTTATACCCCTCGCCCGCTCCTCTGTGCCCGTGTCGGGTTATACCCCTCGCCCGCTCCTCTGTGCCCAACTCGGGGTGCACCCGTCGCCCTCTCCTCTGTGCCCAACTCGGGGTGCCCCCCCCCCGCCCCAGACACATAAATAATGCCCCCTGCCAGTCCCAGATATAGAATAATGCCTCCTGCCAGTCCCAGATATAGAATAATGCCTCCCGCCACATAATTAATGCCCCCTGCCAGCCCCAGATATACAATAATGCCCCCCCACCCCAGACACATAAATAATGCCCCCTGTCAGCCCCAGATATAGAATAATGCCCCCGCCATATAATTAATGCCCCCTGCCAGCCCCAGATATAGAATTATGCCTCCCGCCATATAATTAATGCCCCCTGCCAGCCCCAGATATAGAATAATGCCCCCCCCCCCCCCCGCCCCAGACAAATAAATAAGCCCCTTGCCAGATCCAGATAGAATAATGCCTCCTGCCAGTCCCAGATATAGAATAATGCCTCCCGCCATATAATTAATGCCCCATGCCAGTCCCAGATATAGAATAATGCCCCTCCCAGACATATAATTAATCTCCCCCTTTCTATAATTAAAAAAAAAAAACAATACTCACTTCTCGACGCAGGTTTCTTCCTGTTCTCGGTAGCTTGGTGTAGAGGCGCTGGATAGTGACGTCACTGCTCCGCGCCTGTTACACCAAGCTGCGGAGCTACATGGGAGGGCCTGACAGCTGGTAAGTGTCAGCCTCCTCCACGCTACACAGGTCGCGCAAAGACGTCGATTGCGCGACCTGTGTAGCTGCCTGTATACACAGATGCAGAAACAGCGGTGCTACGCTGCTTCTGTGTACTAATCAATAGTACCTGCATCGAACAATTGTACGATGCAGGTACTATACATTAAATCAAAAATTGTAGGGAGGGAGTGCGGGCGGCCCCGATCAGCTCCGGACCGGCCCCAGAAATTCCCGGTGGGTACAATGGCCAGTCCGCCCCTGGGCGACGGTACGGTGCCACACATGTGTTGCACTGTTCTGCACCGTACACAGGAAAAAGATAGAGCATGCTCTATCTTTCCCCATGTGTGCAGCCATGCACTGCTGTGCACAGCGATATGCCGGACGGGCACATGGCTATGTAAATGTACCCCAAGACTTGCCTTACACAAACATGTGTTACACCCGGGCCAGGACCGGGTCATAGCACATGTGTGGCTGGAGAGGCAGGGTGCCCGGCTGTATGTTTGGGATAGAGCATGCCCGGTGACAGTACGGTAACACAGGTGTGCTCACCAACCATCAGGTTCCATAGGTGTCTATGAGGACATATATGTGGCCGCAAATTCCTGTTTGAAAGGGGACTAAGTATAACCGGTGAAGGTTATAGGAAATTAGCCCTGCTTCTTGGCTTTTAACGCCAAAAAACTGGCATTTTAAGCCCCCATTGACTATTAAATATGCAACAACCCTGCCAATGCATAGGGTGGGTATTTGTTCCGAATAGCGCCCTCTGCTTGTCAGGAACTGACAAGATCAGGAATCTGCTGAGCCTGCGCAACTCACTCAGAGGCTACTGTCGGGTAAACTTAGTAATTGCAGCTGGAACCACTGCCAGGGAGGGCAAGAGTTGTTAACCAATGATATCCTTTGTACTATTGTAAAGCAAGCTGGAAGCTGATCGGAGAGTAACCCCTAGTTACAAACGGACCTCTGGATGTTGGTAATTTATTGTACTTTAGCCCCAGGCTACAATAAACAGCTATAACATTTACTAAAGGTGTCTGTAATGAAGCTTTATTGTTAATCCTGGTTCTTATGACCCAACATTTTTAAAATCCATTTGTCACAGAGACCAAAAAAATTTTGTCTGGGGTTACAATTATAAAATATACAGTTATGACTTACATACAAATTCAACTTAATAACAAACCTACAGAACCTATCTTGAAGGCTGCTACAGAAGCTTCTACCAGGCTGTGAGTAACTTCTATCTTCTACCAGCTTCCAAGACTGCTGATCCTGCTGCTGATGTTAGCCTGTTGCCAGCTTTTCCAGTTCAAATAAAGAACTGTGAGTTGATTTGCACAAAGTTGCCTCCGTGTGATCCCTGGATACGGCTGTCTACCACCACGGACTCCCCATCCATCACCCAGGGACTCCTACATACACCTCAGAGGTTGCCCCAGGGAAAAACCATTGCATCAGCCTCTCCTCCATATTTCTTGCACACACCACCTGCTGGAGACCTGCCAGGCTGTATGCCTGTTCTGCGGTCCCATTACCAAGCATGTGACCATAATGTGCCCAAGGCCGCACTAGCCAGCCACTCTGGTATTCTGGGCCCTGGCTGTCTAAAGCCACCGAAGAAAAGCTATGCCCCGGTGGAGGATGTTGCACATACATGGTAACACAAATCCCATATTTCATTAACTTTATATATAAATAGCATAAATAAATGACACAAGACAATGTTTTTATTGGAGAAAAATGGCCGCAATGTTTTATTATTGGGTAACCAAGAATAAATATTAATAAATAATTTCCGACAAGATTAAGTGAATCAATTAAGAGCGGGTTGGGCAGGCCGCTGCTCTCTGAAGGTCTTGAAGAACTGTCCCAGAAACCCAGGTGACAGCTCCTTATATTCATAAGTAAGGGCGACCAGCTGCCAATCAGCTGATCGCCTACTATATTTCACCTGGAAACAGGAATGCCATTGACCCAGCTGATTACCAATCACAGCTGATCTTGCCTAACCACCAATCAGGTGGCATTGTTTTCATGAGGAGAATTGCAATAAACATCACACAAAAAAAGAGCGGCAAAATTCAACTGTGACAGAAACACATTAACCCTTTTATGAACATATCAAGTAAAAAAACAATATCTCCAGGGATTGTGTTACCATGTATCCCCTTCAAAATAATTTCAGGGGCCCCTATGCATTATAGATTGCCCCTCTGATTCCCCTATTCACAGGAGACTCAGTTTAAAAAATATAAGCTTGATCTATTTCTCTAAATCCCAAGCTATAATAGCGGATAGATGCATGTTTATGTTTTTTAATAAAAATGTCATATGTCTTGACTAATGCTTATGCAGTCCAAGTGGAGCCTCCTGTGTTAAAAACACAGACTAGGCCGGATGCATGCAATTTCATAAATGCAAATAGATAAAGTCAACCCTGGGAATTCCAGCAGGGAATTCCAGCTTCGGCTCGCAAAGATTTAAAGGGCCAGTGCGCCGATAATTGGCGCTGGCCAGCCGCCTTCTCAGTTGAATTTCCAGCCCCTTCCTGTGTCCCCTGACAGATCTTTGTGCCTCACAGCCTTAGAAAAAGCTCCCCAGCTATATTCCTGCGTTCCTGTGTATTTCTGCGTTGCTGTGTTCCCTCGTTGCGGTGTTCCTGTGTCCCGTGTGCCTGTGTTCGCGTTCCCATCTTCCTGGACCTCCTGTTGCTGACCCCGGATTGGACTTGACCTTGCATCACTGCCGCCTGCCCTTACCCTGTGCCTGGACCCGACCACAAGTCTGTCTTCCGTTAAGGTACCTCGACCTCGGCTGCCACCGCGGGCTAGTTGCACCTCTGGAACAACTTGGTGAGACCCTGCCGCGTCAAGTCCACCCCGCTTTGCGGGGGGTTCTGGTGAAGACCAGATGCCACTTAGACTGCGGTCCCAGGTGTCGGCTAGTAACACCACCGCGGTGGTCCAGTGGATCCACACAAAGACCAGTGCTAGACCTGAGAACTAGCGAGGGGTTGATAAATAAAATCTCTTTTTTTTCCCATTCTGAACTTTTTTTAAATAAATCAAACAATTGTACATTTCCTACTTGGGTCCCTTCCATCAGGTTGTGACTCTACTAGCTGCCCCTCACAATGGCCCTATTAAATTCTGTACCCCCTGATATTGTTCCCCTAATATTGTGCCCCCAACTCAATTTTTTTTATAAAAATATCTCCCCAGGCCAAGCTGCCCCCCTCCTTCTGCGTGCCGCTTTAGACATCAAATATGGCAAATATGGCACTGGTGATGACTTTGTGATGGGGGACAGACATTGAGGTGATGACTGTGTGATGAGGGGACAGATATTGAGGTGATGACTTTGTGATGAAGGGACAGACATTGAGGTGATGACTTTGTGATGAGGGGACAGGCATAGAAGTGATGACTTTGTGATGAGGGGACAGTCATAGAAGTGATGGCTGTGTGATGAGGGGACAGTCATTGAGGTGATGACTTTGTGATGAAGGGACAGACATTGAGGTGATGACTTTATGATGAGGGGACAGTCATAGAAGTGATGGCTGTGTGATGAGGAGTGACAGGACATTGTGGAAGACATGTGTTATAGGTGTACAGTCATAGAAGTGAGGCTTGTGATGAGGGACAGTCATTGAGGTGATGACTTTGTGATGAAGGGACAGACATTGAGGTGATGACTTTATGATGAGGGGACAGTCATAGAAGTGATGGCTGTGTGATGAGGGGACAGACATTGTGATGACTGTGTGATGAGGGGACAGGCATAGAAGTGATGGCTGTGTGATGAGGGGACAGTCATTGAGGTGATGACTTTGTGATGAGGGGACAGACATTGAGGTGATGACTTTATGATGAGGGGACAGTCATAGAAGTGATGGCTGTGTGATGAGGGGACAGACATTGTGATGACTGTGTGATGAGGGGACAGACATTGAGGTGATGACTTTGTGATGAAGGGACAGACATTGAGGTGATGACTTTTTGATGAGGGGACAGACATTAAGGTGATGACTTTTTGATGAGGGGACAGACATTAAGGTGATGACTTTTTTGATGAGGGGACAGACATAGAAGTGATGATTTGTGATGAGGGAGACTTGTTAATGATTTTGGATGAGGTGGACAGACTTGAGTGATGACTTGATAGGGACAGTACATTGAGGTGATGCTTTGTGATGGAGGGGAACAGGCATAGAAGTGATGACTTGTGATGAGGGGACAGTCATAGAAGTGATGGCTTGTGATTAGGGGACAGTCATTGAGGTGAGACTTTGTGATAGGGACGTTTGATGTGATGACTTTTGTATGAAGGGACAGACATTGAGGTGATGACTTTATGAGGGGACATCATAGAATGATGGCTGTGTGATGAGGGGACAGACATTGTGATGACTGTGTGATGAGGGGACAGGCATAGAAGTGATGGCTGTGTGATGAGGGGACAGTCATTGAGGTGATGACTTTGTGATGAGGGGACAGTCATTGAGGTGATGACTTTGTGATGAAGGGACAGACATTGAGGTGATGACTTTATGATGAGGGGACAGTCATAGAAGTGATGGCTGTGTGATGAGGGGACAGACATTGTGATGACTGTGTGATGAGGGGACAGACATTGAGGTGATGACTTTGTGATGAAGGGACATACCTTAGTTGATTACTTTTTGATGAGGGGACAGACATTAAGGTGATGACTTTTTTGATGAGGGGACAGACATAGAAGTGATGATTTTGTGATGAGGGGACAGACATTGTTATGTACTTGGTGTGATGATGGAACAGTCGATAGAGTGAGGGCTGTGTGATGAGGGGACAGTCATTAGCGATAATGATTTGTGATGAAGGGACAGACATTGAGGTGAGACTTTATGATGAGGGGACAGTCATAGAATGATGGCTGTGTGTAAGGGACACATTGTGATGACTGTGTGATGAGGGGACAGGCATGAAGTGATGGCTGTGATGAGGGGACAGTCCATTGAGGTGATGACTTTGTGATGAGGGTACAGACATTGAGGTGGATGACTTTATGATGAGGGACAGTCATAGATGAGGCTGTGTGATGAGGGGACAGCCATTGTATGACTGTGTGATGAGGGGACAGACATTGAGGTGTGACTTTGTGATGAAGGGACAGACATTGAGTGATGACTTTTGATGAGGACAGACATTAAGGTGATGACTTTTGATGAGGGGACAACATTAGGTGATGACTTTTTTATGAGGGGACAGACATAGAAGTGGTGATTTTGAATGGAGGACAAGACATGTGATGCTTGTGATGAGGGACAACATTGAGTGATACTTGTGATGAAGGTACAGACATTGAGGTGATGACTTTGTGAGGAGGGGACAGGCATAGAAGTGATGCTTTGTGAGAGGGGACAGTCATAGAAGGATGGCTGTGTGATGAGGGGACATCATTGAGTGATGACTGATAGGTGACAGTTTGATGATGAGACTTGTGATGAAGGACGATTGAGGTATACTTTGATGAGGGGACAGACATAGAAGTGATGGCTTGTGTGGATGAGGGGACAGACATTGTGTGCTGTGTGATGAGGGACAGGCATAGAAGTGATGGCTGTGTGATGAGGGGACAATCATTGGGACTTTGTGTGAGGGGACAGTCATTGAGGTGAGAATGACTTTGTGATGGAAGGGACAGACATTGAGGTGATGAATTCGTGATGAGGGGACAGTCAGCAGTATGGCTTGTGTATGGGACAGACATTGTATGATGGGGGTTGGTGATGAAGTGGACAGACATGAGGTGATGACTTTGATGAGGGACAGATTCATTGAGTGATGACTTTTTGTGAGGGGCAGTCTGAGGAGACTTGTTATGGCGAATTGAGGTGATGACTTTTATGATGTAGGGGACACATAGAAGTGAGTGCTGTATGAGACAGACAATTTGTGCTGTGTGAGGAGACGACATATAGTGATGATTTTTGGATGAGGGAACAGAACAGGAAAGTTATTTCTTGTGTGAGAGGTGCAGACATGAAGGTATTATTTGTGAGGAAAGGGGACAGAAATGGAGATGATCGTAACAGCAGACATGGCGGGAGATGACAATGTTGTTTATACTGCAGACATAATTATGATGACACTACTGTATAAATGTGGAGGAATGTAACTTTTCAGGTGTGATGCTTTAGTCATCCACTCGCAGAGAATGATTCATAGGTGGACAAACCTAATAACTAATGGAGAATCACAATGATTTCTCTCATATTATGTGCTGCCTTGCTGTGATGGAGTCTACAATCCTTATGTTGGAAATGGACTTTGTAAAGGACCTGCTAAATTTGTTTCAAGATTGAAGAAATGTCCTTTACTAAGGAGACAGGTAAGAGTAATATGTTTAGCTACATTGACTAGTCGGTGTATGGGGTTTCTACATCATTGGTTTGGGAGACAGCACTCTTACATTATATACATTAATTGCATCCCTGCAGAGACCAAACATATTTGAGACTTTTTTTTTTTTATAATTGTATTTTTATTGTCATTTTTTCAAATAAATTTAACAACAAAGCTAATATGTACATATTTTACAATAAAGTATTTCAAATAACAATACAACCGAAAGACAAGTTTTGTTTCAATATACATCAACAGCCTATATCATCCATTTGTGTATCAGGACACTAGGCCTGACCACACAGTGTTTCCTTATGTTTACACACTTGCCCAGTATGGCATCGGTCTTACGCCTAATCGGTTGAGGTGGTTTTGGGGGAGAGGGGGAGAGGGGGGTATCAACAAAAGACAGTCATACAAACTCTCCACGACGACAGGTAACATTTGGGTGAAAACAAAAGGGGAGGACCGCATCACTCTTCATCTCCCGCTCGCTCCTCCAACCAGTATCGGTCCCACCGTTCCCAGGTCTTGTCAAATAGTGGGATACGATTGTTCAAAGAGGCAGTCAGATACTCCATACTACGTGTTTCCCTCACCCTAGAGAGGAGGTCCATTCGGGAGGGGGGGGCCTGTCTTTTCCAGAATTGCGCTATCAAGCACCTTGCCGCTGTAAGTATGTGCAGACTCAATTTCGTAACCGTCTTAGCCATTGGTTGGGGGGAAACGTTCAGCAGGTAGTACAGTGGGGAGAGTGGAATGTCCACTGCTACTACCTCCCTGAGGAGAGACTTGACCTCCTGCCAAAAGGGCTGCAACAATGGGCATGTCCAATAGATGTGCTGAAGAGAGCCCCCAGTCGAGCCACATCGCCAGCATGTGTCCGGTGTATCTGGAAAGAGCCTGTGTAGCACGGATGGGGTATGATACCACTGCAACATCAATTTGTACTGATTCTCCTTGTGTGTAGCACACAAGGAGGTCTTAGCTGCTCTGTTCCAGATTAGTTGCCATGTATCCTGAGAAATTGGGCTCCCCACTATGCTCTCCCATTTGGCCATGTATGGGTGTGTAATAGGTTCATCTGAGTTCGGGTGTAGTAGGATCATATAAATGTCGGATATGAGACCCGAAGTGTGGGTGGCGGTTTTGCAGATGTGTTCAAATGTAGTGGGTGCCGAAACCGTTTCAGTGCTGTTCAAAGCCTGTAGAAGGTGCCTAATTCGTATGTAATGAAAATTTGCAGCGTGCGGGAGATGAAATTTATCCTGCAATGCCGCAAAGGGCAAAATCTTCCTGTCTCGATAGTCCACAATGTCTGCAAACCTAAACAACCCCTTCTCGTGCCAAGGTTTAGTTTCCTGCCCGACTCCTGCCTGTTGCATAAGGGGGGTGTGTAAGAAAGATTGCATGGGAGAGCATTTCGAAACCAATGGGAACCTAGCCAGACAAGCTCTCCACAGTTTAATCGTGAAGGAAATGGGGCCTAGTTGGGAGTCAGGCAGCGTAGGTGCTTCTTTAGGCCAGAGGTAAGAATTGGGATGGAAAGGGGCCAACCACAGTTTCTCTATCTCCATCCATTTGGAGAATGCCAGCAAAGTGGACCATGCTGGAATGCGCCGCAGATGTGTCGCCCAGTAGTATCTGGTGATATCCGGTACCGACAGGCCCCCCTTAGACTTGTGAGCGACTAGGACAGTCCTGGAGATTCTATGTCTTTTTTTTGCCCAGATAAAGTGCACTATGGATGCTTGCAGGGCCCTCAGGACGCCCAGCGGGACAGGGACTGGCAGGGTTTCAAAGAGATAAAGCAGCTTGGGTAGGATGGTCATTTTGACCGCCGCTATCCTGCCAAAAAGGGAGAGGGGGAGGCTATTCCAATTGTCGAGCAGAGTCCTTATTTCCCGAAAACTACTGGGGAAGTTCTGCGCATAAAGCGTATTGTACGAGGGGGTCAGTAGTATCCCCAGATACTTTATCGCATCTGTTTTCCAGTTATATCTAAACGCGGCCTTCAGTTGGTCTACCAGGGGTTGGTCAAGGTTAAGGGGCAAGGCCTCCGTTTTTGAAGTATTTACTTTATAACCAGAAAGGCGGCCATACTGCTGCAACCGTGCCTGTAAGTTGGGTAGAGAGATTAAAGGTTGAGTTATTGTTAGTAGGATATCATCCGCAAATAAAGACAGTTTAAATTCCTTGTCTCTGACCATAATACCATGGATATTAGGGTCTTGTCGGATGATGGATGCCAAAGGCTCAATACAAAGTATGAACAGGAGAGGAGAGAGTGGACAACCCTGTCGGGTGCCGTTCCTTATCTGCAGAGGTGGGGAGGACGCATGTGGAAGCTTAATTTCAGCTGTGGGGTTTGAATATAGTCCCCTCAAGGCCTGCAGGAAGGGACCCCTTATTCCCACGTGCTCAAGTACTTGGAACATAAAGGGCCAACTAAGGCGATCAAACGCCTTCTCAGCGTCTAAGCTAAGGATCAGGGCTTGGTCTTTTTGTTTATTAACCACATCTATGAGGTCGATTGTTCTCCTCGTGTTGTCACCACCCTGCCGTCCCGGTACAAAGCCTACCTGATCTTTGTGGATTACTTGAGGGATCCACTGTATCAGACGATTGGCTAGTAGTTTTGTAAAAATTTTTAAATCTGCGTTCAGTAATGCAATCGGCCTATAATTGGCACAATCAGTTGCATCTTTCCCGGGTTTGGGAATAAGAGTAATGTAAGAATGAGTAAAGGTTGTAGGCATAGGTGCACCTTGCAGGAACGCATTAAACACCTTCGTCATACGTGGCAACAACACAGGGGAGAAGGTTTGATAATAAAGATACGTAAGTCCATCTGGACCCGGGGATTTTCCATTGGGCATTCCCTTAATGACCTCCTCAATCTCTTCCGATGTGAACTCTGAACCGAGTGTCTCTATAGCCTCCGAGGGGATACCCGGAATGGAGCAAGAATCCAAAAAATCTACTAGTGATTTTTTCCTAAGGGTCTCGTCCAGGGGCAGGGTATTTGGCAGGGAGTATAATTTTGAATAAAAGTCTTGGAAGCAAGAGGCGATCGCTCTTGGGTCGTGTAGTAAATTCCCCCCAGAATCCCGTATAATATGGGGGGTCTGGTGTTCCCTCTTCTCCCTTAGTTGTTTTGCCAGCAGAGAGTGGTGTTTGTTTGCTTGCTCGTAGTATCTTTGTCTAGTGAACACCAACAATTTCTCTACTGCTTGCGTCTGGACCTCTCGCAACTGTTCCCTAACCTCAATTAGCTGTTGGAGTCTCCTCCTAGTCGGATTAGCTAACAAGGCTGCCTCCTGTTTGGCTATCTGTTTTCTTAACTCCTTTTCTAGATGGGCCCTATTTCTTTTTAGTCTAGCTCCCTGTTCTATACAATGACCACGGAAAACCGCTTTGTGTGCCTCCCACATCATAGGGACAGAAGGGATGGAATCCTCATTAAACTGGAAATATTCCCTCAATGCTCCAGTCAATTCCTCCTGGATCAGGGGTTTTTTAAGAAGGGATTCATTGAGGCGCCAGTGACATACCCTAGTTGTAGATAGGCCTTCATTAAGTCGTAAAAAAACTGGTGCGTGATCTGACCACGATATGTCTCCCACCTCTGCAGTATGCATCATTCGCAGGAATTGTATATCTCCAAACCAGTAGTCTATACGGGTATGGGTGCCATGTGGGGCAGAGTAAAAGGTAAAAGAACGGTCTCCTGGGTTGCCCACTCTCCATAAGTCAAACAGAGCAAATCTCCTGATGACTCTGCGAAAAGCCGCTGAGGCAGTGCTTTGCGATCTATTGGCGGGAGAGGGGTTGACTGCCAGCCGGTCCATGTTTTCTGAGAAAATAACGTTAAAGTCCCCTCCTATCAGTAGAGGTGCCGCTGGGAGTTTAGCTATTTTATTCAGGACTTTGGTGATGAAACGGACCTGCGATGAGTTGGGGGCATATATATTGCATAAGAGCACCGGCGAACCAAACATTTTACCCTGCACAATAATGAAGCGACCCATAGGATCTGATGTCACAATGTCAGGTACTATGGGACATGAGGCTGAAAATAGGATCGCTACTCCCGCTTTTTTATTCTCGGTGGACGCCATATAGGATACCGGGTAAAGATGCTTAGCAAAGTTAAAATTCCCCGTCGTATCATAGTGCGTCTCCTGCAAGAACACTACATCTGCCCTACTTCTCTTAAGCTCGTTGAGTGTAAGTCGGCGCTTCCGGGCCGAGTTCAGCCCTTTTACATTCAGTGTCAAGAGCTGGACCATGATGGAAGAGCCAGCCAAAGTTCCCGACCAAGGTGTCCGGTACGCTTCTATGTACTATGCAGTAAAACAGGTCCTAGGGGAGGGAAGGAGTTGTACGAGTTATGTGCGGCTTACACAATAAGACTCTGGTATGAGAGTGGAGGAGAGTACCCGTGTATGTAGGCTTAATATGTCAGTGGGGGGGGGAGAGGACAAGGGGGTTCGACAATGGGGAGACAAAACTTACACACCACAAGACAAACAATTCAAACGAATAAAAAACAAGTCAAAAAGTAATAAGGAAGTAATATAAAAAAAAACAAAGATAAACTCCTAGTTGTATAACCAAGGGGAGGAGAAACCTCCTGACCCTGGTGTAGGTCTACTCAGCCGGTCTACCCCTAAGTCGGGGGAGTATAGTCGGCTGGTCTGGAAACACCACCTCCCGTATAAACCCTTGGTCAGGGCCAGAGGGTGAGATCCAGCAGGGACCCACCAATTAGGGGATAACGTGGCAATGGAACCCTTTTGAAGGGGGAAAAAATACGTCAATTATAATATCAAACAAAATTTGAAAATGTAAAAAATACTACTATCTATCTAGAGGTTAACCCCGGTGCCTAAATGCCCATTACTACCTATATAACTAAGGAGGGGATAGATACCCTTAATATATGCAAACATAGGCTAACATAAGCAAACATAAGCCAACAAAGGACCCTCATCAGACCCTCAGATGCAAGAACCACAAAGGATATGTATTCAGCGAGCATTCTCTTCTACTCATAAGAGTCCTGAGACAGGGCTCTGGTTCGTGGTCGTCTTCTCTTTTGTTGCGGTTGGTTCTTGTTCTGCGGTTGGCGCAGTTGGGGGGGGAAACTCCCCCAGTCTTCCAGTCTTGGGGTCGGGATGTTCCATATGGCGCAGAATTCCTGCAGTTCCTCCATTACTGAAAGCGTTGCCGTTATTCCATCTTTGGTGGCAGACAGGGCAAAAGGGAAGTTCCAGCGATAGGATATGTCGTTCTCGCGCAGAATATCTAATAATGGTCGTAAGATCCGCCTCTTTTGAAGGGTGATCCCCGAAAGATCCTGGTAGAGCTGTATAGTGTCCCCATTGAAGACCCAGTTCTTCTTCTTCCTCGCCGCCAGCATAAGACGTTCCTTTAGTTCAAAGTCATGCACACAACAAATAATGTCTCTCGGATTCGCCCCCGCCACTTTAGGCCTCAATGCTCTATGAGCTCTGTCAAGCTTCACCTGTGTGTCCGGTTCTCCTAATAATGTTGAGAAGAGAGCTTGTAGCGTGTTCCGGACATCCTCTTTACCCTCCACCTCCGATAGGCCCCTCACCCGAATATTGTTGCGTCTGCCTCTGTTGTCGAGATCCTCCAGGTGCCTGGCCATGTCCTGCATTGCGACAGAGTGAGAATGCACGGCATGTTGCGTCTGGGTAATCTGGCGCCTTGAGTCTACTTGTTCAGCTTCTAAGTTATCAATCTTCTGTGCCATACCCTGAATATCACGCCGTATCTCCGATATTTCAGATTTGAATGCCTCTTTGACTTCGGCAATTAAGGATTTAAAGTCCTCTTTGGTAGGCAAATTCTGGAGGTGAGCGTGCCAGGGTGGTTCTGATGTCGATGGTCTCTTATCTGGCATAGTGTCCCTACTGTAGTGCTCAGGTGATGACGCCCACTCTGGAGAAGGTGCAGCATAGCGGGCGAGAGTGGGGGTAGCACCCAACTCGTCCTCCATCCCTTGTGTTCTGGGGACATATGGGAAACCGGGGATGAATTCTCCTGGCTGCGGTAGGTGGGGGGATCTTAGCAGGGGGTCCCCAGGGGGTCTTCTAATCCCATCTTCTTCCCCCCCGCCTGGCAACATCTGGCTGCAGTCATGATCTGGGGACTGTGCTGGAGGTGAGACAGTACCTTTAGGCTGAGGGGGGTCCCCCCTTCCAGTGTGGCGCTGACATGCGCCCAAATCCCGATGCTGCGGGCTCTCTGTTGTTTTCTGGCGCTGCTGCGCCTCAGGGGATCCGCGCTGCCCTGCTGGCTGGGCGCCAAGATGGCGGCTCGGCGCATTCCGGGAGATTTCCTCGGGCGCGCTGCGGCCCTTATGAGCAGGCGGTGGAGCGGAGGGCGCCGCCGCTCCGCGCTTACTTGCCGTCGGTTTCGGAGGCATGCTGAACGATTCCTCCGGTTGCTGGTCCGTGGCGTGTGCAGTGCCGGACCTCCGCCTAACACGTGGTCCCGCTCCGGAGGTGTCCGCGGCACGCAGGAGGAACCGGGTGAGTGGTGTTTCACCCACTTTTTTCCCTTTCTGGGGTCCTGGTGGCTTCTTTCCCCTTCTGGGGGTCTTTTTATGCCTAGTGGCCAGGGTAGAACCCCTCCTTTGGGGTTAAATCGGCACCGGGGCTGTGGAGCTCTTTTAATGTGCGGCCATCTCGGTCAGGCTCCAGCCACGCCCCCCATATTTGAGACTTTAGCCCCAGGGGTCCCCAAACTTTTTACATAGCGGGTCGTTCACTGTTCCTCTCAGACCGTTGAAGGGCTGGACTAAAGTTTAAAAATAAATAGCTGTACATGTGACCTCATCCGTGATACACTGCCCCCTCAATTAATTATTTAATATACTGCACCCCCTTGTAAACTATTTTATATATTGGCCCAATTAATTAATTAATTGGGTTAATTAATTTTGAAATATATGGGGACCCCTCTCCATTAATTATTGAATAATGCTGCCTTCCCCTCCCATTAATTACTAGACTGCCACTCATAATTTAATTATTTAGAAAATTATTACCATAAATTATTTTCTGATGCCCCTCCACCATAAATTATTTTCTGATGCCCCTCACAATAAAATTATTTTATGATGCCCCATTTACACCCAAATTATTTTCTGATGCCCCTCCATCCAAATTATTTTCTGATGCCCCTCGCACCATAAATTATTTTCTGATGCCCCCCCTCCCCACCATAAATTATTTTCTGATGCCCCTCCACCCATAAATTATTTTCTGATGCCCCCCACCATAATATTTTCTGATGCCCCTCCACCATAAATTATTTTCTGATGCCCCTCACCAAATACAAATTATTTTCTGACTGCCCTCCATCATAAATTTTTTCTGATGCCCCCCCCCCCTTGCATCATAATTTTTGATGCCTCTCCATCATTAATTATTTTCTGATGCCTCTCCATCATTAATTATTTTCTGATGCCTTTCCATCATTAATTATTTTCTGATGCCTCTCATCATTAATTATTTTCTGATGCCCCTCCATCATAAATTATTTTATATAATGCCCCACATAATAATTATTTTTTTTTATGTCAGGGCCCCCTGGCCGCCACAATATTTGCTGCTGGTAAACAAAACAAAAATAAAAAGGAAACTATACTCACCTCTGGCAGCGACTCCCGTGTCTTCTTTCCTTGTCTGAGTCTAGTGCCCTGAGAAAACAAAACTCCAGAGCAGTAGAGGGTCCGGGAATGTGAGATATATACGGAGGCAATGCAGGTGTTCTCTGTCACACTCCATGGGGCTGAGACAAACTACTGACAAAAATTGGTGGCATAGAGACCAATTTTGCAGATCACACACTTTCAAAATATCAAGGACACACTGGGGGAGATTTATCAGAAACGTCCAAGTGCAAAATGTTCTAGGTGCTCATGGCAACCAATCAGAACAACCAGAATCCCCCCCAGACCATTAAAAAGCAGAGAAGATCCGTAGTTTGCAGGTAGAAGAAAAATGTTTTTCACACACTGAGGTGTTTAATAGGATAAAATCTGGTTACAAAGACCCTTTAAACTTCCAACACAAACACCCACAAGGCACATTCACCTGAGGTTGCCCTTCTACCACCGGAGAATGACGGATTTATCGGAGTTTTCGGCATTCTGCTAGGCGCCGCAATCACACTTGGGTTCTTTTAATGTGCGGCCATCTCGGTCAGGCTCCAGCCACGCCCCCCATATTTGAGACTTTAGCCCCAGGGGTCCCCAAACTTTTTACATAGCGGGTCGTTCACTGTTCCTCTCAGACCGTTGAAGGGCTGGACTAAAGTTTAAAAATAAATAGCTGTACATGTGACCTCATCCGTGATACACTGCCCCCTCAATTAATTATTTAATATACTGCACCCCCTTGTAAACTATTTTATATATTGGCCCAATTAATTAATTAATTGGGTTAATTAATTTTGAAATATATGGGGACCCCTCTCCATTAATTATTGAATAATGCTGCCTTCCCCTCCCATTAATTACTAGACTGCCACTCATAATTTAATTATTTAGAAAATTATTACCATAAATTATTTTCTGATGCCCCTCCACCATAAATTATTTTCTGATGCCCCTCCATCAAATTATTTTCTGATGCCCCTCGACCATAAATTATTTTCTGATGCCCCTCCACCATAAATTATTTTCTGATGCCCCTCCACCATAAATTATTTTCTGATGCCCCTCCACCATAAATTATTTTCTGATGCCCCTCCACCATAAATTATTTTCTGATGCCCCTCACCATAAATATTTTCTGATGCCTCTCCATCATTAATTATTTTCTGATGCCTCTCCATCATTAATTATTTTCTGATGCCTCTCCATCATTAATTATTTTCTGATGCCTCTCCATCATTAATTATTTTCTGATGCCTCTCCATCATTAATTATTTTCTGATGCCTCTCCATCATTAATTATTTTCTGATGCCTCTCCATCATTAATTATTTTCTGATGCCCCTCCATCATAAATTATTTTATATAATGCCCCCATAATTAATTATTTTTTTTTTATGTCAGGGCCCCCCTGGCCGCCACAATCTATTTGCTGCTGGTAAACAAAACAAAAATAAAAAGGAAACTATACTCACCTCTGGCAGCGACTCCCGTGTCTTCTTTCCTTGTCTGAGTCTAGTGCCCCTGAGAAAACAAAACTCAGAGCAGTAGAGGTCTCTGGGAATGTGAGATATATACGGAGGCAATGCAGGTGTTCTCTGTCACACTCCATGGGGCTGAGACAAACTACTGACAAAATTGGTGGCATGAGGACCAATTTTGCAGATCACACACTTTCAAAATATCAAGGACACACTGGGGGAGATTTATCAGAAACGTCCAAGTGCAAAACTGTTCTAGGTGCTCATGGCAACCAATCAGAACAACCAGAATCCCCCCAGACCATTAAAAACGAATGAGAGATCCGTAGTTTGCAGGTAGAAGAAAAATGTTTTTCACACACTGAGGTGTTTAATAGGATAAAATCTGGTTACAAAGACCCTTTAAACTTCCAACACAAAACACCACAAGGCACATTCATCAAATGAGGTTGCCCTTCTACCACCGGAGAATGCTGGATTTATCGGAGTTTTCGGCATTCTGATCCCGATCGGTTACAGCACTGCTCCTGCGCCATAGCCCTCCTCTGATATGGCTTGTGTGTAGGTGTGGGTAGGAACACTCCGTGCTGGTCGTGCCCCTTCCATGCCCACTTTAAACACAACAGGAACTGACCCTTTTTTTTAATACCATACTTAAGGCATACAAGCCCTTATAAATGTGCCTCCATGGGCTATTTGTGAAACCTTCCCATTACAATATTTTGTGTGTGTCTGTAGTGTTTATAATGTATATATATTTTGTTGTGATTGGAAGCTTTGAACAGCAATGAAATATTAAAGCAAATCAAGTTATACAACTTGTGATAGTGATACTATATGCATGATACTATATTCATCCTAAATATTCCAGATGAAACCTCTCCAAGCCATAGCCTGATTCGCACATATCCAGTGATGGCTAACCTATGGCACTGGTGCCAGAGGTGGCACTCAGAGCCCTTTCTGTGGGCACTCAGGCCATCACCAGAGAGGACTCCAGGTATCTTCCTGCAGTCCCAGACAGCCCAGGACTTGCTGTGCACAGAGCTATTTTAAAGTGACAGGACTACCTTGGACTATTTTCTGCTTTATTGGTGTCCTCAGGTGCTGGTATCAATGAAAACTGTGACAGAGAAGGGAGTATAAATCACAAATTAAATTTCTGTGTTGGCACTTTGCCATAAATAAGTGGGTCTTTGTTGTAGTTTGGGCACTCGGCCTCTAAAAGGTTCGCCATCACTGCACATATCATTAGTATGCCAGCAGGGGGCTGTCCATTGATTTATTTTATTTAGCACAGATTGCTTTACTTGTGGGAAAATAACTTTTTATTTAGGACTGAATTAGTCTCAGGGGGATGCCCAAAAATATGAGGGTACATGCAAGCTAATCACAGAGAAAGATCCAGACTTACACATTCTTAGGAGTGAAATCCCTAAGGGTGCGTTCAAACGTTGCAGTTAAAACTGCATCTCAATCAGTTTTGAGGTGGTTTTAGGTGCAGTTTTGTCAATTTCACAGGTGAAAGACATGAACTGAACGAGTGAATTTGATTTTGAAGGAGAAAGCTGTTCTACAAATGTCATTCACCTGTTGATTTGATGTCTTTCACTTGTTAAAATAAGTAATACCACCTAAAACCACCCCAAAACTAATTGTGATGCAGTTTTAACTGCAACGTGTGACCGCACCCTCATAAGTATCCGGTGTCAGTAAATTTGATACCACTGTGATCATTAGACTTTACCATGCTTTGGCTCCTCACAACCTGTTTATCTATTAAGATAATTGGGAAAATGGTCAAAAACGGATGCATGCTTAAAAACAGACTGAAAACACCATATGTGGCATCACCCATAGAGTGGCCCAAAGCAGTGCCCCAGCCAGCGATGAGCCCAGAGCATTGCACCAGCCATCGAGGAGCCCAGAGCATTGCACCAGCCATCGAGGAGCCCAGAGCATTGCAACAGCCATCGAGGAGGCCAGAACATTGCCCCAGCCAGCGATGAGCCCATTGTATTGCAACAGCCATTGAGGAGGCCAGAGCATTGCACCAGACACAAAGGAGCCCAGATTATTGCACCAGCCATCGAGGAGCCCAGAGCATTGCACCAGCCATAGAGGAGCCCAGAGCATTGCACCAGGAAGTGAAGAGCCCAGAGCATTGCACCAGCCATCGAGGAGCCCAGAACATTGCACCAGCCAGCGAGGAGCCCAGAGCATTGCACCAGCCAGCGAGGAGCCCACATCATTGGACCAGCCGGTGAGGAGTCCAGAGCATTGTCCCAGCCAGCGAGGAGCTCAGAGCATTGCACCAGTCAGCAAGGAGCCCAAAGCAGTGCCCCAGCCACCGAGGAGCACTGAACAGTCCCCCAGCCAGTGAGGAGCCCTGAGCAGTGCCCCAGCCAGCATGCTGGAATGACCGCCGCAGATGGTACGCCAGTAGTATCTGGTGATATCCGGTACCGAATGGCCCCCCTTAGATTGTGAGCGACTAGGACATCCTGGAGATTCTAGGTCTTTTTTTTTGCCCAGTAAAGGGCACTAAGGATGCTGCAGGCCCTCAGGGACGCCAGCGGGACAGGCTGGCAGGGTTCAAAGAGATAAAGCATGCTTGGTAGGATGGTCATTTTGAACCGCCGCTATCTGTGTCCTGCCAAAAAGGGAGGAGGGGAGGCTATTTCCAATTGGTCGAGCTGAGTCCGTATTTCCCGAACTAAACTACTGGGGAACGTTCGCGAATAAACGTTTGTCGAGGGGGGGGGGGTCAATAGTATCCACAGAGTACTTTACGCATCTGTTTTTCCATTTATAATCTAAACGCGGCCTTCAGGTTGGTCTTACCAGGGGTTGGTCAAGGTTAAGGGCAGGCCTCCGTTTTTTTGAAGTATGTACTTTATAACCAGAAAGGTCGGCCATAACTGCTGCAACTGCTGTAGTTGGGAGGAGATTACAGGTAGTATTGTTAGTAGGCATATCATGCACAATAAAGACAGTTCCTACAATTCTTGTCTTTGGACCATAATCCATGGTATTAGGGTCATGCGATGATGGATGCCAAGGCTAAATACAAGTATAACAGAGAGGGAGGAGAGTGGGACAAACCGCTCGGGTGCCGTTCCATTATTCTGCAGAGTGGGTGGGGAGCGACGCAGTGGAAGCTTAATTCAGCTGTGGGGTTTGAATATAGGTCCCCTCAAGGCCTGCAGGAAGGGACCCTTATTCCCACGTGCTCAAGTACTTGGACATAAAGGGCACTAAGGCCGATCAAACGCCTTCTCAGCTCTAACTAAGGATCGGGCAGGGCTTGGTCTTTTGTTTATTAAACCACATCTATGAGGCGATTTGTTCTCCTCGTGTTGTCCCACCCTGCCTCCGGTACAAAGCCGTACTGACTTTGTGGATTATACTTGAGGGGATCCACTGTATCAGACGATTGGGCTATATTTGTAAAAATTTTTAATCCTGCGTTCAGTAATGCAATCGGCTATATAATTGCACAATCAGTTGCAAATCTTTCCCGGGTTTATAGAGTAATGTAAGAATGAAGTAAGGTGTGTAGGATCGGTTGCACCTTCAGGAACGCATTTAAACAACCATGCGTATACGTTGGCCAAACAACACAGGGGAGAAGTTTGATAAAAGATAGAAGTCCATCTGGAAACGGGGGGATTTTCCATTGGCATTCCCTTATGACCTCTCAATCTCTTCCGATGTAACTACGAACGAGGTCTCTATAGCCTCAGAGGGATACCGGATGGGAGAAGGAATCAAAAAATCTACTATTGTTTTTTTCTAAGGGTATCTCCCAGGGGCAGGGTATGTGGAGGGAGGTATCAATTTTGAGTAAAGTCTGTGTGAAGCAAAGGCGATACGCTCTTGGGTCGTGGTAGTAAAAGTTCCCGCCAGGAATCCCGTAATATGGGGGGTCTGGTGTTTCCGCTTTTCCCTTAGTTGTTTTTGCCATCAGGAGAAGTGTGTGTTTTTGTGTTTTTGCCTTGCTCGTAGTAACTTTGTCTATGGACACCAAAAATTCTCTAACCTGCTTGCGTCTGACTCTCGCAACGGTTCCCTAACCTCAATTATGTTGGAGTCTCCATCCTAGTTCGATTACTAACAAGGCTGCCTCCTGTTTGGCTATTGTTTTCTTAACCCTTTGTCTAGATGGGGGCCGCTATTTCTTTTTAGTCTAGCTCCCTGTTCTATACAATGACCACGGAAACCGCTTGTTGGCCTCCCACATCATAGGGACATAAGGGATGGAATCTCATTAATGGAAATTTCCCTCAATGCTTCCAGTTCAATTCCTCCTGGATCAGGGTTTATTTTTTAAGAAGGGTTTCATTTGAGGCCCAGTGCATACCCTAGTGTGTAGATGGCCTTCATGAAAGTCGTAAAAAACTGGTGCGTGACTGACCCACGATGTGTTCCCACGCTCTCGTATGCAATCATTCGCATGAGGAGTGTGTATTCTCCACAACCAGTAGTCTATACGGGTATGGGTGGCCAGTGTGGGCGGAGGTAGTAAAAGTTAAAAGAACGGCTTCCTTCCTGGGTTGACCCACTCTCATAAGTCAAACAGAGCTAAATCCCTGATTACTCTGCGAAAAGCCGTGAGGCAGGTGCTTTGTGTCTGATTGGCGGGAGAGGAGAGGGGTTGCTGCCAGCCGGTTCCATGTTTCCTTTCTGAAGAAATAACGTTTAAAGTCCCCTGCCTATCTGTGAGGTGCCGCTGGGGAGTTTAAGCTTTTATTCAGGCTTTGGTGTTGATGAAACGGACCTGCGACGAGTTGGGGGCATATATATTGCTAACGAGCACCGGCGAACCAAACATTTACACCTGCACAATAATGAACGACCCATAGGATCTGATGTCAATGTCATGTACTATGGGACATGAGGCTGAAAGAATTATGACGCTAAACACTGCCCGCTTTTTTTTTCTCCGGGACCCATATAGGATACCGGTAAAGATGCTTAGCAAAGTTAAAAATTTCCTTTCCGTGTATCATTAGTGCGTCTCCCTGCAAGAATCACTACATCTGCCCTACTCTCTTTAAGACTCGTTGAGTGTAAGTCGGCGCTTCCGGGCCCGAGTTCACCAGCCCTGATTTTACATTCATGTCAAGAGCTGGACCATGAGGAAGAGCCAGCCAAAGTTCTCCGCAAAAGGGTTCCGTCCGCGTCTAGGTGTCCTATTGCATAGTAAACACAGGTCCTAGGGGAGGGAAGGAGTGTACTAGTATTCGGCTTAGCACATAAGACTCTGGTCTAGAGTTGTAGGAGAGTACCCGTGTATGTAGGCTTAATAGTCAGTGGGGGGGGGGAGACGGACAATGGAGGGGGTTCGACAATGGGGAGACAAACGTTACACACCAACCACAAAGGACAAAACAATTCAACGAATAAAAAACAAGTCAAAAAGTAAGATAAGGAGTAATATAAAAAAACAAAGATAAACTCCTACTAGTTGTATAACCAAGGGGAGGAGAAGAAACTCTGACCACTGGTGTAGGTCTTAACTCACCGGTCTACCCTAAGTCGGTGGGAGTACTAGTGGCTGGTCGAAACACCACTCCGTATTAAACCCTGTGGTCAGTGCCAGGGTGACTCCAGCAGGGACCACCAATTGGGGGATCGCTTCTTCCCCCCCCCCCCCCCCCCACCCTAAACCCCCCCCCGTGGCAATGGAACTCCTTTGACAAGGGGGAAAAAAACGTCATTATATATCAAAAAAACATTGAAAATGTAAAATACTACTATCTATTGAAGGTATACCCCGGGTGCCCTAATGCCATACTACCTTATAACGAAGGAGGTGATTAGATACCCGAATCTATGACAAACATAGGGCTAACAAACTAAGCAAACATAAGCAACAAAAGGCCCATCATCAGACCCTCAGATGCAGAACCACAAAGGATATGTATTCAGCGAGCATTCTTCTACTCATAGAGTCTGATGAGACAGGGCTCTGGTTCGTGGTCGTCTTCTCTTTTGTTGCGGTTTGGTTCTTGTGTCTGCGGTTGGCGCAGTTGGGGGGGGATGGACTCCCCATCTTCCAGTCCGGGGTCGTGATGTTCCATATGGGCAGAAGATTCCTGCAGATTCCTCCATTATGAAAGCGTTGCCGTTATTCCATCTTTGTGGTGGCAGACAGGGCAAAAGGGAGTTTCCGCGATGGATATGTCGTTGCTCCGCGCAGAATATCTAATAATGGTCGAAGATCCGCCTCTTTTGAAGGGTGATCCCCGAAAGATCCTGGTAGAGCTGTATAGTCCCCATTGAAGACCCAGTTCTTCTTCTTCCTCGCCGCCAGCTATAAGACGTTCCTTTAGTCAAAGTCTGCCCACACAACAAATAAGTCTCCTCGGATTCGCCCCCGCCACTTTTGGCCTCAATGCTCTATGAGCTCTGTCAAGCTTCACCTGTGTGTCCGGTTCTCCTAATAATGTTGAGAAGAGAGCTTGTACGCGTGTTCCGGACATCCTCTTTACCCTCCACTCCGATAGGCCCTCACACCGAAATTGTTGCGCTGCCTCTGTTGTCGAGATCTCGTGCCTGCCATGTCTGCATTTGCTTCGACAGATGAGAATGCACGGCATGTTGCGTCTGGGTAAATCTGGCCTTGAGTCTTACTTGTTCAGCATTCTAAGTTATCAATCTTCTGTGCCATACCCTGAATATCACGCCGTATCTCCGATATTTCAGATTGAATGCCCTTTGACTTCGGCAATTAAGGATTTAAAGTCCTCTTTGGTAGGCAAATTCTGGAGGTGAGCGTGCCAGGGGTTCTTGATGTCGATGGTCTCTTATACTGGCATAGTGTCCCTACTGTATGCTCAGGTGATGACGCCCACTCTGAGAAGGTGCAGCATAGCGGGCTGGAGAGTGGGGGTAGCACCAACTCGTCCTCCATCCCTTGTGTTTCTGGGGACATATGGGAAACCGGGGATGAATTCTCCCCCTGGCTGCGGTAGGTTGGGGGGATCTTTAGCAGGGGTGTCCCCAGGGGGTCTTCTAATCCCATCTTTTCCCCCCCGCCTGGCACATCTGGCTGCAGTCATGATCTGGGGACTTTGCTGAGGTGAGACAGTACCTTTAGGCTGAGAGGGGTTCCCCCTTCCAGTGTGTGTGGCGTCTGACATGCGCCCAATCCCGATGCTGCGGGCTCTCTGTTGTTTTTCTGGCGCTGCTGCGCCTCAGGGGGATCCGCGCTGCCCTGCTGGCTGGGCGCCAAGATGGCGGCTTCGGCGCATTCCGGGAGATTTCCTTGGAGCGCGCCGCTGCGGCCCTTATTAGCGCTGGAGAGGAGTGGCGCCGCCCGCTCCGCGCTACTTGCCGTCGGTTTCGGAGGCATTGACGATTCCTTCCTCCGGTTGCTGGTCCGTGGCGTGTGCAGTGCCGGACTCCGCTACCACCGTGGTCCCGTTCCGAGGTGTCCGCGCACGCAGGAGGAACGGGTGAGTGTGTTTCACCCACTTTTTTCCCTTCTGGGGTCCTGGTGGCTTCTTTTCCCTTATGGGGGTCTTTTATGCCTAGTGGCCAGGGTAGAACCCCTGCTTTGGGGTTAAATCGGCACCGGGGCTGTGGAGCTCTTTTAATGTGCGGCCATCTCGGTCAGGCTCCAGCCACGCCCCCCATATTTGAGACTTTAGCCCCAGGGGTCCCAAACTTTTTACATGCGGGTCGTCAGTGTTCCTCTCAGACCGTTGAAGGGCTGGACTAAGTTTAAAAATAAATAGCTGTACATGTGACCTCATCGTGATACACTGCCCCCTCAATTAATTATTTAATATACTGCACCCCCTTGTAAACTATTTTATATATTGGCCCAATTAATAATTATTGGGTTAATTAATTTTGAAATATATGGGGACCCCCTCTCCATTAATTATTGATCATGCTGCTTCCCTCCCATTAATTACTAGACTGCCACTCATAATTTAATTATTGAAAATTATTACCAAAATTATTTTCTGATGCCCCTCCACCATAAATTATTTTCTGATGCCCCTCCATCAAATTATTTCTGATGCCCCTCGACCATAAATTATTTCTGATGCCCCGAGACAAATTCCACTGAGTTTATAGCGTATGGAGGATTCTTTTGGAATCCTTCCCCAAAAGAATATGAGTGGGCGCTCCCTAGTTATGTCGGAAATCACCATAATAAACAGAACATGGAGCGGGATCTTGAGAGTTAACAGTAAACAGTAATGGTCCGCATCTGGGGTTTCTGTTTTCACCCCCCTTTGCTTCTTTTCATCTGTAGTTTGTTTTTGACTGTCCGGCAAAATGATTAACTGTAAAAGGAGTGGGAGTTTGACGAGGGGGTCTGAGAGAAATAGGCGTCTGTGTGAGATAAGACGAGAGGACAAGGGAGTGGTGGTCGATAGTATGGGAAAGCTATAATCACGGAATGAAATGAGGGCGCAGGAGGGAACATAAGAAACACTAATTAGAAGGAAGGGGAGGAGGGAAAAGAGAGCAGATTAGATTGAAAATCCTCTTAGGAGTGGGAGGTTTTCTATGCGTTTGAAAAGAAAAAAGAACAGATAATGAGGGGATCCGCGATGGAAACCAGAAATTTATCAAAGACAGGAGGGGCAGAGTTATTGCGGATATATAGTAGAAAATACATGAAAAGGAGGGTGGTCCAGGCTAAGTAGTGGTTATCCATCTGACTAGAAGACAAGGGATGGGAGGAGGCATACACCACAAAATCCGGTAATAATGTTAAGATTGCCTGAATGCATGAGCTTACATCTATTAATCTATTGTCTGATGCCTCATCCAATCATAGATTATTTTTGATGCCTCTCCATCATTAATTTATTTTTCTGATGCCTCCCATCATAATTATTTCTGATGCCCCTCCATCAAAATATTTATATAATGCCCCCTAATTAATTCTTTTTTTTATGTCAGGGCCCCCTGGCCGCCACAATCTATTTGCTGTGGTAAACCCAAAACAAAATAAAAGGAAACTATACTCACTCTGGCAGCGACTCCCGTGTCTTCTTTCCTGTGTCGAGTCTAGTGCCCCTGAGAAAAACAAAACTCGGCATAGAGGGTCTCTGGGATGTGAGATATTACGGAGCAATGCAGGGTGTTCTCTGCCACACTCCACGGGGCTGAGACAAACTACTGACAAAATTGGTGGCAATGAGGACCAATTTTGCAGATCACACATTTCAAAATATCAAGGACACATGGGGAGTTATCGAAACGTACAGTGCAAATGTTCTAGGTGCTCATGGCAAACAATCAGAACAACAGAATCCCCCAGACATTAAAAACGAATGAGAGATCCGTAGTTTGCAGGTAGAAGAAAAAATGTTTTTTCACACACGAGGTGTTTATAGGATAAAATCATGGTTACAAAGGACCCTTAAACTTCCAACACAAAACACCACAAGGCACATTCATCAATGAGGTTGCCCTTCTACCACCGGAGGAGAATGCTGGATTTATCGGAGTTTTCGGCCTTTGATCCGATCGGTTACAGCACTGCTCCTGCGCCATAGCCCTCCTCTGATATGGCTTGTGTGGAGGTGGGGTAGGAACACTCCGTGCGGGTCGTGCCCTTCCATGCCCACTTTAAACACAACAGGAACTGACCCTTTTTTGATACCACCGTAGGCATACAAGCCCTTAAATTGCCTCCATGGCTATTTGTGAAACTTCCCATACAATATTTTGTGGGTCTGTTAGTGTTTATCGGTATATATATTTATGGTGTTGGAAGCTTTGAACAGCAATGAAATATTAAAGCAAATCAAGGTATACAACTTGTGATAGTGATACTTATGCTGATACTATATTCATCCTAAATATTCCAGATGAAACCTCTCCAAGCCATAGCCTGATTCGCAATTTACAGTGATGGTAACCTATGGCACTGGTGCCAGAGGTGGCACTCAGAGGCCTTTCTGTGGGCACTAGGCCATCACCCGAAGAGACTCCAGGTATCTTTCCTGCAGTCCCAGACAGCCCAGGACTTGCTGTGCACAGAGCTATTTTAAAGTGACAGGACGTACCTTGGACTATTTTCTGCTTTATTGGTGTCCTCAGGTGCTGGTATCAATGAAAACTGTGACAGAGAAGGGAGTATATCACAAATTAATTCTTGGTTGGCCTTTGCCATAAATAAGTGGGTCTTGTTGTAGTTTGGGCACTCGGCCTTTAAGGTTCGCCATCACTGACATATCATTCAGTATGCCAGCAGGGGGCTGTCATGATTATTTTATTAGCACAGATTGCTTTACTGTGGGAAAATGAACTTTTTATTTAGGACGGAATAGTCTCAGGGGGATGCCCAAAAATATGAGGGTACATGCAAGCTAATACACAGAGAAAAGATCAGACTTACACATTCTAGGAGTGAAATCCCCAGGGTGCGTTCAAACGTGTCAGTTAAAACTGCATCTCAATCAGTTTTGAGGTGGTTTTAGGTGCATGTTTGTCAATGTCACAGGTGAAAGACATGAACGAACGAGTGAATTTGATTTTGAAGAGAGAAGAAGCTGTTCTACAAATGTCATTCACCTGTTGTTTGATGTCTTTCACTTGTTAAAATAAATAAGTAACCCACCTAAAACCACCCCAAAACTAATGTGATGCAGTTTTAACTGCAACGTGTGACCGCACCCTCATAAGTATCCGGTGTCAGTAAATTTGATACCACTGTGATCATTAGACTTTACATGCTTGGCTCCTCACAACCTGTTATCTATTAGATAATTGGGAAATGGTCAAAAACGGATGCATGCTTAAAAACAGACTGAAAACACCTATGTGGCATCACACCATAGAGGGCCCAAAGCAGTGCCCCAGCCAGCGATGAGCCCAGAGCATTGCACCAGCCATCGAGGAGGCCACGGCATTGCACCAGCCATCGGGAGCCCAGAGCATTGCAACAGCCATCGAGGAGGCAAGAACATTGCCCCAGCCAGCGATGAGCCCATTGTATTGCAACAGCCATTGAGGAGGCCAGAGCATTGACCAGAAACAAGGAGCCCAGATTATTGCACCAGCCATCGAGGAGCCCAGAGCATTGCACCAGCCATAGAGGAGCCAGAGCATTGCCACCAGGAAGTGAAGAGCCCAGAGCATTGCACCAGCCACGAGAGCCCAGAACATTGCACAGCCACGAGGAGCCCCGAGCATTGCACCAGCCAGCGAGGAGCCCACATCATTGGACCAGCCGGTGAGGAGTCCAGAGCATTGTCCCAGCCACAGCGAGGAGCTCAGAGCATTGCACCAGTCAGCAAGGAGCCCAAAGCAGTGCCCCAGCCACCGAGGAGACACTGACAGTCCCCCAGCCAGTGAGGAGCCCTGAGCAGTGCCCCAGCCAGTGAGGAGCCCTGAGCAGTGCCAGCCAGCGAGGAGACCTGAGCATTGTCCCAGCCAGCGAGGAGCTAGAGCATTGCAACAGTCAGCAAGGAGCCCAAAGCAGTGCCCCAGCCACCAAGGAGCACTGAACGTCCCAGCCAGTGAGGAGCCCTGAGCAGTGCCCCAGCCAGCGAGGAGCCCTGAGCAGTGCCCCAGCCAGCGAGGAGACTGAGCAGTGCCCAGCCAGCGAGGAGCCCTGAGCAGTGCCCCAGCCAGCGAGGAGCCCTGAGCGTGCCCCAGCCAGCGAGGAGCCCTGAGCAGTGCCCAGCCAGCGAGGACCCTGAGCAGTGCCCCAGCCAGCGAGGAGCCCTGAGCAGTGCCCCAGCCGCGAGGAGCCCTAGCATTGCCCCAACCATCGAGGAGATCAGAACAGGAGCCAGAACATTGCACCAGCAGCGAGGAGCATAGAGCAATGCAACAGCCATAGAGGAGCTCAGAGAAATGCACCAGCCAGCAAGGAGCAGAGAAATGCACAGCCAGGGAGGAGCCCAGTTGCTGCCGTTGTGATGTGGCATATTTACTAAAAATTTTATAAGTTCTAGAAGAAACCAAACATTATAAGGAATTGGACAGAACACCATGTATCATGTCTCACTGCATTACTGCACGTACATGATACTGATACTGTAGGCTGAAGATGCAGGAGTAGAGCTACGCCACTAGGGCGCTGGCCTGCGGTCTTGTGGAGTAAAGAATGAGGCGCTTCTCCAGGTCTCTATATAACTCGGTGACGTCCCCGCGGCTCCACCCCCTAAGGCTGACATCATCCCCGGAGGCGCCGCCCCGGGAGTGGCTTGAGTCTTTCAAACACCCGTAGTCTTACAACGGAGTAAACAAAAAGCTTCCCGGACTTGTGAGCAGCGCCCCCGGCCGCCTTGGATGAGCCCCGCAGTCTGCCAGCACTTCCCACCGACCAGAGCCCCCTGATCTGTGCGCTGCCTGCAGGGGGCGCCCTGTAATGGACTGAAGAGGATGGGCAGAAGGGGCGCACCATGGACTACGTGATATCGCCCTGCACCGCACAGCAGGTAGCTTGGAGAGGTGGTGACTGCTATGCAGCCAAATACTGTACATTACATAGGGGTCCCGCCAGGCGTCCCCGGAACAGGGAGGGGCTCATACGGCTTGCTGCCCCATAGCTGTATAGTGCCAGGGCGTGATTTACAGAGACCTGGACAGTGCCATATCACCAGGGGCACACCCTAAGGGAAAGTAAGGTACAGAAGTTAGTCTGCCCCTAGTGACAACCCATCACCTCTGTGCCGTGTTGGTGTTATATCCCTCGCCGCTCCTTGTGCCCGTGTTGGTATCCCTCGCCGCTCCTCTGTGCCCTTGTCTGGGTTATACACTCGCCGCTCCCCGTGCCCGTGTCTGGTTCTACCCCGACCGCCTCGTGCCGTGTCTGGTTATACCCCTCGCCCGCTCCCCTGTGCCCGTCTGGTCATACCCCTCGCCCGCTCCCTGGCCCGTGTTGGTCATACCCTCGCCCGCTCCTCTGTGCCCGTGTCTGGTCATTACCCTCGCCCGTCCTTGTGCCCGTGTGTGGTATACCTCTCGCCCGCTCCTCGTGCCCGTGTCGGTATACCCCTCGCCCGCTCCTTGTGCCCGTGTCGGGTTATACCCTCGCCGACCCTGTGCCTCGGGTTATACCCTCCCCCGCTCCTCTGTGCCGTGTCGGTTATACCCCTCGCCCGCTCCTCTGTGTGCCCGTGTCGGGTTATACCCCTCGCCCGCACCTCTGTGCCCGTGTCGGGTTATACCCCTCGCCCGCTCCTCTGTGCCCGTGTCGGGTTATACCCCTCGCCCGCTCCTCGTGTGCCCGTGTCTGGGTTATACCCTCGCCCGCTCCTCTGTGCCCGTGTCGGGTTATACACTCGCCCGACTCTGCTGCCCGTGTCGGGTTATACAACTCGCCCGACTCCTCTGTGCCCGTGTCGGTTATACCCCTCGCCCTCTACCCTGGCCCGGTGGGTTATACCCCCGCCTCTATGTGCCCGTGTCGGGTTATACCCTCGCCAGCTCCTCTGTGCCAGTGTAGGGTTAATACCCCTCGCCCGCTCTCTGTGCCCGTGTCGGGTATATACCCCTCGCCGCTCCTCTGTGCCAGTGTCGGGTTATCCCCTCGCCCGCTCCTCTGCCTGTGTCGGGTTTCACCCTCGCACGTCCTCTGTGCCCGTGCGGGTTTACCCCCGCCCGCTCCTCTGTGCCCGTGTCGGGTTATACCGCTCCCCCTGTCCCACTGGCCCCGCTCTCTCCTCTGTGCCCAACTCGGGTGACCCGCCTCTGCCCCGGTGACCCCCTCTCTGTGCCCAACTCGGGGTGCACCCGCTCCCTCTCCTCTGTGCCCAACTAGGGGTGCACGTCCCCGTCGCCCTCTCCTCTGTGCCCAATCGGGGTGCACCGTCGCCCTCTCCTCCTGTGCCCAACTCGGGTGCACCCGTCGCCCTCTCCTCTGTGCCCAACTCGGGGTGCACCCGTCGCCCTCTCCTCTGTGCCCAACTCGGGGTGCACCCAGCGCCCTCTCCTCTCTGCCCCCGTTGGGGTGCACTGGGCGCGCTCTCCTCTCGACCACATAATGGTAGGGTGCTGTGTCATGACACCTATGGCCATCGGATGTGCAGTGTATTATGCAGGGTACTAAGTTTCTGGTCCATGTATTTTGATGTATAACATTCCCATGCCGAGTTTTAATGGAAGTCCTACATCTAGGTACAGTTTATCCAAGTGCTTCTAATCCCAGCAGCGATGCCACAGACCCATGGATCACGTCCTCTGTAGAGTTTTTGAAGCAACTACAGCCGCAGGGATTTCGAGGCTACATGCACACAATGTTGTCTTATCCGTATTTTATACAGCATCTCACTTTTCAGGCTAAAAACGGGTGAAAAAAAACCGATGTACAAGCCCGAGTTTATGGACAGAGGAAATTAGTTGACATTAATAGGTTCTCCAAGGAGCCTATTAATAGGTTCTCCTGAGGGTCCCCCACTACTCATCCCCTAAATCCACAGTGCTCTTTGAAGTGGACGAGACGTCACTTTTCCTTGATAATGAATGACATCCTGGAGATGTGGGGTTCAGCAACTAACTTATATTATATAGGTGTATTATATTATATGGGGATAATGCTCATCCACCACTGCAGATACCATCCGCTCAGACCGGATGCAATGTGCTCTGTGTAGCCAAGCCTAATTGTTATAACACATATTCAGGTTCTTTACACATTATAATGTATCATCTGCTTCTGGATTTGGCTTCATCAACTACTTCAGAAAACCCAAACCTGTGCCCTGACATGCTCGTTTTTTCAATAGTGGTGTCTATTCTTTTCTGCAGTAGTTGGCATTGTAACTTGTTGGCATTGCTTCGTTACATCTGCCATCTATTGTGATGTGCTCATGCAGATGGTGTATGATATCTGCCCCTGGGGTGTGCTCTATACAGATAGGGAATGACAGCTTTCCTATATAATGTATGTATGGGTAATGGCTGGTAACTCAGCCTGGATCTGCAGATCGTTCGGGGAGATTGTAGCTGGTTGCAATAAAGTTTGTTCCCGAACCTAGTTCTATGTAAACATGGCGCTCATCAGATGGCACTGTTTCGTTGGCAGAAGGCATCTTTTATATGGGCAACAAAGTCCTCCGAAGTTGGCAGCACATCTACTTGTAAAATGAACCATTGTTCATTATGGTCATTGTTTAATTCCTATGTGATAAATCGCCCATCAGTGCCCATTACCTGGCAAGACGCAAGAAGTTACCAGCTTTATGTAAGGAGTAAAGGCACATGTACATGGATTTATGGTCAGGAGAAGCTTGGGTTCTGTGTAAATGTGCCCCGTAAACTCACAATTGCTTCTTTCCTGCCAGATGACATTGTGTGCAGGTATAATACTTTTTGGCTGGCGGTCCACCTGGGAATGTGCTGCCAACAAACTGCACACTGTGTGTGGTGGGCTCAGGTGTCGTAACACCTACCCCACACTCCGGGACACTGCTGGAATAAATGCAGTAGACGGGCACAGGGGGACTAGTATTCTGGCATATGCCACATCTGGTTCTTGGCAGCCGTCTAATCTAATTCTGGATTTTCTTAGAAAGCCTGGCACTGATGAAAGTTTTTCAGTCTGAAGGAATTCCTTATGAATATGTAGAATGCCAAGCTTATAGTTTTAACACAACTTGCCAGTATTCAGCCTAGGGCAGCCTGGCACAGCCGGATTCCTTGTATGTACCCTGAGAGTACTTGTTATTCTCTCTGTACTCTGTGTTCACAGTGTAGGAGTTTCCTCTCCTAGACGTCCATCTTATCTGAGATGACTGCCAACATTGACTACAGGCGGTCCCCGACCTAAGAACACCCAACTTACAGACGACCCCTAGTTACAGATGGACCTCTCTGCCCACTATGACCTCTGGTGAAGCTCTCTGGGTGCGATACGTTAGTCCCAGGCTGCAATGATCAGCTGTAAGGTGTCTGTAATGAAGTTTTATTGTTTTCATGACAGTAAATTTTTTTTGAAAATTCAATAGTCACAGGGACAAAAAAAAAATTTTTGTCTGGAGCTACAATTATAAAATATAGCAGTTTCGACTTGCATAAAAATTCAGCTTAAGTACAAACCTGTATCTGATCGTAATGGGGAATCGCTGCTGATCGGAAAACACTCATAGGGAGATATTCCATTCCTCCCTCACACCATATGTGCACCATGTATGTCACAGGGATTCTCTCTTATTCGTCTCTCACACTACTGCAATTTGTAAGGATTAAAGGAGTATTCCAGGAATATGAATGTCTGATACAAATCCCCAGAATGCTCAAAAAAAATGAATATAACAAAACTTTACAGAGGATCTGTCACCCCGAAAAAGACGCCCACCAAATCCTCTCCCCAGCCCATTTTTTTAATTGTATGTTTAGAAAGTTGGTTTAAACAGATGCAACCTCTTACCAAATAGGAGGTCGGGTTCTCATTTCTTGTGCGCGTGCAGTCGGTGTTATTCATGAGGGGGCAGGACGGCACTCCCCCAGCACGCCCCTGTCAGTGGGGACCTGTAGGAGAAGCCGGCAGCATAGCATATATTACGTAATCGCTGCTGGCTCTCTGCAATGCGGCCGCGCCGCACCAACAGCGGCCGCAGACTTGCTTATTCACATTGCCGGCCAGCCGCATTGCAGAGAGCTGGCAGCGATTACGTAATATATGTGATGCTGCCGGCTTCTCCTACAGGTCCCTGCGGACAGGGGCGTGCTGGGGGAGTGTCGGACGGTCCCCTTATGAATAACGCCAACTTCATGCGCACAAGATACGAGGATCCGACCTCCTATTTGGTACGAGGTCAGATCTGTTTAAACCAATTTTCCAAACATAAATTAAATAAAAAACTGCTTGGGGAGAAAGGGTTTGGGGAGAGGATTATGGGGGGGCACATTTGGTGGGCGTCTTTTTCTGGGTGACAGGTCCTCTTTAATGTCATTAGTCACAAAATGGAGTTTAAATAGTTTGATTTTATGATTCACAAATTGTTGTGTGCTTTCTAAAGTAGGTGGAGTTATCTCCAAGATGGCCACCACTGGAAACTACAAATCCCATGATACTGCAGTTCCCAGTAACTCCTCCTTCCTCTTATGCTCTGCTCCTAGTGATGATATAACAGACTGTCCTGCACTGTTACCATAGTAACTGCTTCACTGCACATTACCTCAGTGAGATGACGTCTCATCACAACACTGGCCATACTGGATGCACTGCAACCAACCGACTACAGCCAAACATGTGAGCAACGCAGAGAGAATCAACAAACTGAGTAAAGGGCCAGCACAACATTTTTTTTTTTTTTTGCTAAGGGAAGCAAAATTTTAAATAATTTACATATTAACTTATATTTTTATGACCCATTTGTATAATGCCTATTCCTGGAATACCCCTTCAATGCCTTAATGATCAGGCATCAAACGCAGAATCACACTTAAAGGGAAGCTGTCAGAATGATTTGGAATGCTATAATCTGGATCAAATAACTCCATGTTTACTTACCGTAAACTTATGTGCACTCTGCACCCGATTTTCCTCCAATTTGCCAAGTACAGCACGCAGCATCTCTGGCACTCTAATCCACTATGAGAGATGGCAAAAGGTCCATGTTTATACTGTTTCCAACTATTGTGATCTCATTCTCTTTTACCAGTTAGAGAGGTTAAACCTGATGTGACCAGAAGATGTCACTGTAATGCAGGTGTCATAGCACTTCAATGCTTTTTCTCCCCTTATATCTAGATATCTGTGCTCGGCGTAGAAACTGGATCTATTGACATCAGTGGCAGCCATGAAGTTCATTGGGCTGTCAGAGAACCAACGCCTGGAAATACTGCTGCAAAATTCACTTGTCATAGAAGCTAGCAAGTGGAAAGTCCCGTGCTTCCTAGACTCCACTATCAAGGTATTATCCGCTTCCACTATATATTGATTATCTGTAGTCTCTATCGGATTCTATATATCAACATAAGGGTCATTTTGGCCTCAGATTGGTACATTGCTTTCCTTGTTTGATTAGATGGAATACATTTGATCTACCCTTATATCGTAATTCAACGCCTTGGGGGTGGGAATGTATTAAGACTGGTGTTTTAAACCCTAGTCGTAAAATTCTTCCTTCTGACGCTGGTACCTACTAAAAAAGCTCCTGCCTGATGGTGCAATCTTCGCCATGTTGGACCTTAGACTATGGGGCACATTTACTAAGGGTCCGCGGACCGCAATTCTGTTGTGTTTCCCGAATACTCCCTTTTTGCGCTGAATTGCCCTGGGTTTTTGGCGCAAGCGATCAGATTTGTCCACCCCAACACGCTAAAAGTGGTGTGCAAGAAACTGGGGCAGAATTTTGTAACTTCTATACCAGAAAACTGACAGAGAAGGAATAGTGAATCTCCCCCTTGGCCTGTGATCTCTATCTGCAGAGGTGCCCATCTCCATTACTGGCTTCTTCCATGCCGCCCTACAATCTCTTCTACTCTGATCTCATCCCACCAGGGCACAGATATCTCTCCGATGCGGTATGAGCAGACAGTGTTGTTGATGGAAGGATTGAAGATGCGCTTCCAGTTCTACCCGGAAACATTTGGCTTGGCTGTCAGCATCCTGAATCGCATTCTTGCATCAGTGAAGGTGAGTAGTGACCCACATGTATTCGCGCAATTCTGCCGCTAGTCGTGTTTATTGTTATTACAGGATCCGTCATAAGTTGCCTTAGCTGTGCTAATCCTATATATTTAGAAAACTCCAGTATATCTCTTTAATTTTTTTTTTTTTATGTCTCCACTTGTAGGTCCAGGTGAAGTATCTGCAATGCATCGCCGTCACATGCCTATACCTTGCTGCCAAAACCAATGAAGAGGATGAGGTATGACTATCCAGCCTGACTAGATCCTGACACTTCTACACATTGTACTAGCCCACTCTTTGTGATGCAATATTTGAAGTGGGAACATTTTTTATGCTATTTATAAGTTCTCTTCCTTTGTGATCCACTGGTTTTGGCTTGAAAATTTACATTAAAAAAACCCAGAATGTGTATCTAGCAGGAGATTTTGACTGGACTATAGTATGAAGCTTCGTATAGTAATACAGAGATGTGGAGATAAAGCTGAGGCGAAACCCAGCGGAAGTAAAGGAGGAAGTGCTGATATAACCCTCAGAGCAGCGGAGCACAACAAATGTTACACGACAGTGTTGTTGGGGTCACAGCAGTCGCAGCACGTTCCATCATCGCAGTTTTTCTTCTGATACGTCTCTGCCGCATACACTACACTACTTCAATAACAGACAAAGGAGTCAAAACTTTTGTCTCAACTGTTCTTTATTGTAGGTAATACCATCAGTGAAGAAGCTTGCAGAGCAGAGCGGCTGCATGTACTCCTCAGCGGAGATCTTACGGATGGAGAGGATCATACTGGATAAACTGCAGTGGGATCTGTACACATCCACCCCAGTGGACTTCCTGAACACTGTAAGAATACGTGACTGAAAGGCGTATGATTGTAGACCGTATAGACATGTATGCACAAATCTGCTACTTCAGTTCTATAGCCAAGAAGCTACTTGCAAGTCACTGACTTAGTTGGACAAAAATAAAACTCTCATATATATATATATATATATATATATATATTTTTAATTAAAAAAAAAAAACCTATTCCTCCTTCTTTTAAATTTTCTACTAGATTAAATATTAACACGTTGCAAAAATATTTCTGACTTTTCGCTCGACTAACACTGTACATACAAAGCTGTCTGGTTTTGGACACATTTTAAACTTGTCACCATAAAGGCCTGAAGCTTCGCGTGTCATTGTTGGCACTTGTAATATCACGTGAGTGTATGTCTGTGACCTGTTCTCTGCTGGAAAGTTACATTCAAGCAGAGAAAATATTCAGGTATTAAGGCAAAACTGTATAGAGGGGGACAGGGCTCTTGATGTGGCAGCAGAATTTGCATTGATTTACTTGGTGCTCTGGGCGGGAGGCGTGCTGGTATGTGTGGTCTGAAGCTCTGCCTGGCATATGGGGGAAGAATACCCTGATCAAGAACATAATTGCAAAGCTTTGACATGGTCCCAACTTAATAATCCCTGTATCCTTCTGTGTGCATACGTTCTGTAATTGTGGAAAAATCTTGTGACTTATCCGACTGTCATTGGCTACAATTACTCCATTCCCATTTAGTAATTTATCTTTGAATCACCCCCCTTCCCCCGTCGGATATATAACGGTGAATAGATAATAGATCCCATTCTAATTCCCTTATGGATGATGTTAAAATTGGTGGGTTGAATTGGAGCGTAAGCAAGGATCACTAATGTAGCCAAGGAACAAAACACATACGATTGATTGTGTTCAGAGAACACAGTTGATACATTCAGTAGAAGCTTAGTAATCCAATGGGTAATGACGACAATGTATGAGCACATGACGAGTGGCCATATTTCAGCCATACTGTTGTGAGCTGCTTTTTGCCATGTTTGGTCATCAGAAGTGAAAAATGAAGACAGTTGACCTAGACATGTAGACATTTGCTTATGTTTCTACAGTTCCATGCCATGGTGATGTCCAACTGGCCTCATCTTTTCGCCCACTGGTCTCAGAGGAATCCTTCTCGCCATGCGGCGTTCTTGACGAGACAGCTACAGCACTGCATGGCATGCCACCAGTTATTGCAGTTCAGAGGCTCCACGCTGGCCTTGGCTATTATCGCCTTGGAGTTGGAGAGGATGACTCCCGACTGGTTCCCTGTAATGACCGAACTGCTGAAGAAAATAAAGGCAAGTCGACAAATTGGTTACTCAAAAGGAGCAGAATCAATGGGGTTATAGGAGGAATAGTTTGTGCCATGATAGACACTTAAGAGGGGTATCCACTGGCACCCCCCAAAAACATGAAAACAGGGGCTATAGGTCCTTTGGTCCCATAAATGCAATGAAGCTCAAAGCTATATCCTGCACTGTACTGCTCGAGCCTGCTCACTTGTGCGCTATTCTGCATAGGACCTTTGGTGGTACCCATTCTATAGTTACCGGTACCAGCAGGCAAACCCTTAGAAATCCGATACATAACTCCTATCATTCAGTTGACAAGGACCCATTGTGGAACACATTATGTTGCGGGAATAATCTCTATTATTGATAATATCCTCCCTGTACTTCTGTCTTGCTTTTGTCTATATCTGCAGGATAACCCTTCAGGTTCATACCATTTTTTGTTGTTGTTGTTTTGATTCTTGTTCTTGCCACCAATCTCTGTTTCAACCCAAAACTGCCTCTCATTTAAGAAAGGTCTTTATGGTGGCCCTCACTTAACCTAATAAAGCAAATCTGCGAAGGTGGCCACAGTCATGATATTTCAACCATATTGCCCATTAAAGGACATCTACCAACAAGGATCAAGGATTGTAAACCAAGCACACTGACGTACTGGTGCGTGTGCCCCCTGTTGCAGGTTCTGCTCTTCTTTAAGCTCCCTATGTCCTTTTTTTTTTTTTTTTTTTTTTTTAAAAAGGCTTTAAAAATAATGCAAATGAATGGAGTCCGCAATACAAGATGTGTTGTGGCCTCAGGAACACATCCGTAAGGATTTCTTTATGTAGTCTGATAGACTAAAATGTAGGTTTTCACAGGCTCGGTTCTCATTAACAGGTTCTTCTCCAGGTTTCAGTGGGCTCCTGGATAACAGCCTCATTGGGCCCCTTTACAGAGAACTTACATGGTGGAATTAAAAATTCAGAAACTAAAACAGTCTCCTGTTCCCATACCAATCAGCCCCCTCATGGTTATTTTATATCGCCTTCTATGGATTCATTAGATACAGCCCCCCTCTCCCCATGGATTACTTATGTGTACAGCCTTATGTGAGCCGCCCCGGCACTTGCCTGGTTATGCCCACTGTGGAAATGCCCTGAACTGCACCAAATAAGTGACATGCAAAGGTTGAGCTCCGCGCCTGAGCAAACTGCAGCATTATAGGTTTCTGATGAATGTGTTGTAGTTGTGGTCTTACTGATGGGGTAAATCCAGCAGTTATTACTCAACTTGTTGAGATACCCCATGTCTTTCCTGAGATGGCATGCAAACCGTTTTCTAAGGCCACCATATGCAAAAGATTCTGCTCAAAAACTTAAAAGTGATGGTGATACCAATGTGTGATATATTACACAGAGGTAATTGTGTGGAGGGAAGCAGGGGCTGCAGGCTATATACTGGGAGGCTGTGACCAATGCATTTCCCACTCTAGGCTTATACTCGAGTCAATAGACTTTCTCAGTTGTTGGTGGTAAAATTAGGAGTCTCGGCTTACACTCGAGTATATACGGTATTACTGAAGTTTGTAGAACATTTAGTGACCATTTAATATTTTTATTCTGTTTGTTCTAAATGATATGTAACTGTATAATAACATAAGAATACTAATCTGAAATGTCTTCTGCAGGTTGACAACGCAGAGTTCATTCTTTGTAAAGAACTGGTTGATCAACGCCTGGAGACTCCATCCAACCCTGTCTGCCTTTTCATTTCTGCCAATAAAGACGCACGGACACACATTGGGGATCAAGTCTCTTATTGTCTTCCTTCAGTAACTTGTACAACCGTGACAAGAAACCTGACTGCCACACAAGAGGCCACTCTGGTCATGGAAACCGATGAGTTTTATGATGGGTTTCAGTATCTGTACAACGAAGACCGCGTGGAGATGAATGAAACTCTTCTGGGCAAAAAGTCACAGATGGTGGCAGACGTGAGTGGGCTATGTCCTCCCCTCACAGTGCCCACATCTGGATTAGTAAGCAGCTTGTAAAAAGTCTGTCAAAATCCTCTGTAAGTTGCTTGTGCCAAAGCAATAGTGAGTGTGTATGGGTGCGTATGCATCTAAAACCTCTTTCCCTGGCACATGGTCAACTACTATTGCCAAACTTGGGGTTCTGCTGCCAGCTGTGGCCATGCTGCCAGTATTGCGCTGCAGGTTTGTTCCCTCCATTCCTATTACTTCTGAAGAATGTAAGTATTCACCAAGCACTGGCCTTTACCAGTAACGTGGCACAATTCAAGGCCCAGGGAGTCTTCATTTTACATTATAATTTTAGTACAAATCCAATATGTGGAGAGTTTTTGTATCAGTTTTTTTATTTATACCATAGATCTTTCTTTACAGACGAGTAACTTGGGCTTATATACTAATTGTATAAATTGCCTGGATGGATGTCTGGTATAAAGTTTTCCCTAGATTGGGTGTGGGGAGATGCAGCTGCACGCTGGACAGGGTAGTTGCCCAGTTTCTGCCCTGAATGGTGCCATTACAGCTGTACCACTTACACTAGCATTGGGGGGACACTTTCATGAGGTGGATATGTGAGCTTAAAAAGAAATGTATTAGGATATTGATGACCTATATTTAGAATAAGTCACCCCCATCTGATAAGCTGAAAGTTGGAGCTGCCGTGGCAGTGCAGGCCAGTGTTCAGTCGCAGAGCACTGTGTAGTGGCTGAACGGAGTTACTACAGATTATCGCCTGTCTGCTCGCCGGGACCAAATCGGGGGGCATAGCATGTGGCCGGCTGGAGGAGGGAGCTCTCCTCAAACCTATCCATAGGAAGCCTCGTGGCCACTCGGCTATGATGTGGTGGCTTAGACCTCTTTGGGGGCCATGATATGCCCACAGATTGTGCGGCTGTATTACAGACCCGCTTATGGCCAAGGGATCTAAAATTGACTAAGATGGGGCAATCGAGAACGAACAACACGTGATTTGCATTATTAGCCGGCAAAACACATGTTGCTTGTTCCCAGTTGCAAAACACATCTGCAATGGGAAGAAACTCATCCCAGCTCTGAATGAATTGCATTTCAAGTGTAATGTGTGAACATGGCCTTATTGAGGGGTGCCCGGCGTAGGACGTCTACTTTCAGTTATGTCCATTACAGTCATGGAGAAGTGATTCGTCGCTAATGGAATAACCTAACCCTCTCGCGGTCACACTGGGTGCTACTCATCTACTTAGGCTTTGATGCTGAACGTTGACTCAGGGATTTCTTGCACAAGAGCAAGAATGATTTTTTTTTTTTTACAGTGGTTGAGATTTATCAGAACTAGCGCAAAGGAGAAGCTGGATCACTGCTTCCATTCATTGAAGATGAGAGAATCATCTCTCCCTATTTCTTTCCATATCAGCCTGGCTTACACCCCTGGGGGAATGACCCCAAATGTCTTATTCCCATTTACAATGTTAATTACTTATGTTATGTATTTTATTGTCAACTAAGCCAAAACATGTTGACCCTCCCAATGTAACTTTTGTTTTAATCAAAGTCGGAATTGCCCGTAGCGACCAATAAGATACCATTTATTTTCTTACGGTTCAGAACAAGTGATTTGATTGGTGGTTATGGGCAACGCTGACCCTTTTTCTTAAGAAAAGATGTTCACGAGCCCCTTGCATCTTTGCTTTTTCTCCATTTTATATTCTTTTATTGTAACGGTTCGAGTACTTTTTATTAAGTCGTGATAGTGACGTGTACTTGTCACATGCACCTTTTATGTTATGAACAGCGGCAGCTACTTATTTTACCCTTATGTGTTTGCACATAAATAATGTGATCTTGGCTTTTATTTTACATTGTATACTTGTTTTTTTCATCTAGAAGAAAATGGTTAGAAAATCGTTTATATGGTTTGAACGTTCTCTGAATTTTGAGGGGCAGAAAAGAAAATTTCCTTTTTATGTTTAAAGTTTGTGTGGCTTTAAAATGGAGAGGACAACCTGTTCCACAAGTGATGCCAATACTGATGTACAGTCCAAGAGCGATGTCTTCCTGTATTACCGTCTTATATTCTGTAGTTTAGGTTACATTGTATTTATTTCATGTTTTTGTTTTTATGAACTTATCTGAAACTGTGAGTTGCCTGAAGACTTTAAGGCGTATCCTGGTGTACTAATTCCAGTCTTGTCTGATTTCAATAAACCTGGTGCCTATAACTAGCTTTATTATTTTTTTTAATTTTTTCTTTATTATTGGTTAATTATTAATGGTTTATATTGGTATTTGCCAAGTTTGTGGAACCTTTTGGATATTTTCACACAGTGATATTACGGTCAGTATTTTAAGCCAAAACACAGTGAAAAACAAAGATGTGTACTCTTTCCATGTTGTGGGCCAACTCCTGCTTTCCCTTTACAAAATACAGATGGGAAAAAGTGGCCTTGTATTTTGGAGGCCAGTGTGGTAAAATATTAAAGAAAACCTACCGCCAGGATCACGGATCTGGCAAGGCACAGATCTGGCCACTGTTACAAAAGAATTTCTGCAGCACTCAAGATTCCTAAGCGCACAGTGCCCTCCGTAAATGGAAGAAGTTGAGACGACCACAACTCTTCCTTGCCATACTATGGAGGCAGGGACAGGACAGTTGTTTGTAATTGAAGAAAAGATTAATATGGACACGTACAGAGATGTCCTGGATGAAAACCCAGACTGCTCTGGCCCTAGGTTCGCCTTCCAACAAGACAATGGCCCACATTTAATAAGCTCTGTGTGCCAGTTTTCTAAACTATGAGGGAGGAGTGTTGCGTGCCCAATGCATGCCAAATCTACTATTTGTCTTTATGCACTGTGAACCAAACATACCTTGAGAATGCAGTAGCTACACTGACGCAGAAACATAGCTTGTTTAATCCTTGAACTAAGCGGTTTTGCTCAGAAACAATTATAAAATTCAGGACCTTGGGAAAACTGGGTGCCTACATAAACACATTACACAATGAACTTCCTGAATGGTCCAGACAGGACGAATCAACCTGAGTTGGATTACTAGTACACAGCATGGTGCAGCAATTCATTACATCTGCCTGTCAGGGAAAACACAGTGATTAAAGTGTTCTCTGAACAGTGCATAACTAGGGTAAGAGGAGAAGGGCTTGGGCAGCCACAGTAGCGACGGAGCCTTATTATCATAATTTTATAAATGTGTTTTTTTTTCCCCAGCAAAACCACTCGGTTCAGACATTAAACAAGATTTCTGCATCAGTGCAGCTATCACATTCTCCAGGTATGTTTGGTTCATAAAGCATAAAAACAAATGGTCCACCAAAAAAAGTGCTGTGTCGGAGCTCTGCAGAGGGTGCCAGAAATCATGAATCTGACGCCCTCTGCACACTGCACATAGTGCAGTTTACACTGTTTTTGATAAATGTGGGACAATGGGGGCTCATTTACTAAGGGTCTGCCAGGCGCATTTTCGCCGGGTTTCCCAACGATTTCCGTTTTGAGCCAAATTGCCCCAGCATCTGTGCCGGCTTGCACGCACCAGAAATCGGGGGACGGGCCGTCGGACAACCCGAATGATTTGGACAAACCGCGGAATTTAAATACACGATTGTGTCGAAAGATCAAACACTCACATGCACTGGGAACTAGCGGGCGAGTTCCGGTAGACCTCGGCGGGGAAGCGACGGATGCAGGAACATGGGTGCATGAGCTTAGTAAATTGCGCCGGACCCGAATCCTCGTCGGACAACGCACCGCGGGATAGTGACAGGACCGGGTAAATAAATCTGCCCCAATGACTCAAAGCACACGACTAAAATAACAAAGCAGGGGCTTCAGACCTCTGACCTAAACCCAATTGAGCGACTGTGGAGAGATTTTAAAATGGCTTTCCACCAATATTCATCATTCAACTTGAGGGAACTGGAGAGGATCTGCAGGGGTGAATGACAGAGGATCGCTAAATCCAGGTGTGGAAAAACTTTGTTGCATAATTTCCAAGACGACTCATGGCTGTACTAGCTCAAAAGCTGCTTCTACTAAATGCTGAGTAAAGGGGGCTGTATACATGTGATATTTCAGGTTTTCTTCTTTATCTACCTTTCTGTTTTTTTATGTCAAGATGGGGGCAGAGTACATTAATTAGGGAAAAAAAACCCTTTCTGATCTTACCAATTGGCCACAATGAAACAAAGAATTAAAAATGTAAAGGGGCCTGAATACCTTTTGGACCCACTGTACATGCAGACATGTCTAATGAAACAGAATTACTGAAAGTGAATTGAAAAGTGGCCCACCCCCTTTAACTGATTCTATGCGAACACTAAGGCTATATTCACACGATATATGCCCGCCGTACGCATACATCCGTCCTGGGGAAAGGAGGAGGGGATGAGCGCCGCTCCCCCCGCCCCCCCCCTCCATAGTAATATATGGCGCCGTATTCCCGGGAAAGATAGGTCATATCTTTCTCCCAGCTACAGGCTCCCATAGGGCGCAATGCGCCCATTGCCGTGTATGGGGCGGGGGGCATATATAAGACCCCAATATGTTTGTGTGAATGTAGCCTAAGGGGAAACGGTAACTAGCTGGCACAGTTTTAGGGTAATGTTACTACTATGGATTCAGATTCATTATCTGTGTATTGTATGTATTCATAAAAGTCATCATATAAAGCCACCAAGTCAAGGACTAATAATGGTATTAGACAAAGGAAGTCAGTAGTATTATTTTACATAGTATATACAGGCGGTCCCCTACTTAAGAACACCCGAGTTACAGATGACCCCTAGTTACAAGCAGACCTCTAGTAATTGGTAATTTACTGTACTTTATCCTTGGGCTACAATAAACGGCTATTAAAGGTGTCTGCAATGAAGCTTTATTGTAAATCCTGGTTTTTATGACAACCCAACAATTTTAAAATCCAATTGTCACAGAGACCAAAAAAAAAAATTGTCTGGAGCTACAATGATAAAATATACAGTTCCGACTTACATACAAATTCAACTTAAGAACAAACCTCCAGAACCTATCTTAAGCGCTACGTAATATGATGGCGCTATATAAATAAAGATTATTATTATATTATTATTATTATTATCTTATACGTAACCCAGGGACTGCCTGAACTTCTTATTTTATTCATTTATTACATATGGCCGGAGAAGGTTCTTTACAGTCTGGTACCAGGCAGTTAGCACTCCAGGAATGTTAGCTATTGATCAGGAATGCTCAGTCCTTAGTGTACCTGTGTAATATCGACTTTGCAGGGACAGAAACGATAAGTGTTATTAAATAAATCTATAAGTGGATGTTTCTCCATGCGCTTTTGATGCTAAACCTACATTTCTCAGCTATACCAAGCCTGAAGCAGAAGGCACTCTGTATATTATTGTAGTATTATGAACATAAGGTCCTGTTCACACCTGTGTTGGGGCTTTCTGTTAATCAAAGTCTTTCCTTTACCATAAACTTCAATATATCTTCTGTTACAGATCCATTATTTATCGCTGAACTGTTTTTTTTTTTTTTTTTTAAATTAATAACGGTAATGGGAGCTGTCAAATGCAGGTGTGAATTTAGCTATAATAAACATATATACATCCTCACACCCTTCCAGCTATTAATGTGGGAATGCAGACAGTAATAACTGCATGGCCCCCTCCATGTGCCGGCAGGACACAGGACATCACTAACGCTGGCTGGTCATGTGAATGGAAGCGAATGGTTAGTGACCCAATAAGAGTCTCATACTTACCCTATTAAAGTTTATATAAGTGACCAAAACTTTTTGTAGCTGGACACTGTCCTTGGGATTGGTAAGGATCCCAGATGTTGTACCTGTACTAGTAGTTATCCCCTTCTCTTATCCCCTTCTTTGATGGATGGGGGATTATTTATAATTTGGCAGCTCCTTCAGACAATTCTATATCAGTGTTTGATGCACCGCTGCCCATCAGATTCATTAAAGTGGATTTGGCCCTGTAATAAAGGTTCTTATGCTCTTTTTTTTTTTTTTTTCCTTCTTCCAAAAAAGGGTGCAAAATGCATAAAAAAGTCCCAGCATGGGACTGGAGTGAATACGCTAATTAAAAAATAACAAAAAATGACATGTTATAAATCTTCCTTTGTACTAGCAATGGTTCTGTGATTATGGCAGTGTAATGAGATGGTGCAAATGGCCTTGTGCAACTTTTTAGTAGTAAAAAGTCACAAAAAAAAACCTCAATGTGATTTTTTTCTATGCCAAAAAAAGCCCTTCAAAGCCAATGATAACTATATCTGTGTGACCCCTCACCTCTCCATAGAAGATGGCAGTGCAGGGCAAAATATAGAACATGTTCTACGTGTATGGTGCGGTGACGCTATGTGCCTATTACAGTCTATGGACACATACTGTATATACTGCATATTCCTGCATGATTGCGGCCGTATATACGTCCCCACTACAGTCGTGTGATTGAAGCCTAAGCGTGGATTTTCACCCTGACACAGGTGGTGGCTTGGGTCTCATCCTGGACAAAATGAGAAGGATCTTTAGTATGGAAGGGGGGATTATGTCTTTCATTTCTGAGGTAACTTCAGTCACTGTTCAAATTTCTTCTGCTGGGCCCCACAACTGGATAACTCTCTCAATAATAATATTCATTTTTATCCCTTTCATTTTATATCCATTTTCACTTGTAATGGATGTATATTTCCTTGCAACTATTTTTAAAGCTTAACAAGGTTCTACCTGTGTTTCTGAGGAGATTATTACCAGTGTAAACATATGGAGATCTGCCATATCCTACGTTATGTTCCTTGTGAGTAACTAGTGTTAGTGGCCTCCCTTATACTCATTTCTATTTTTTTTAACTCCGTTTTATTGTAGAATACACATACAATACAGTAGAGGAAGGGAGGCCACTATTGCCTAAATTATTTTGCAGTATATTCAGTGGCAGCATCATTTGTATAACTGCATATAATCATACAGGTGCTAGGATGGAAGAGGAGAAAATTTAGTGTAAATACGCCTTGTTAGGTGAGCAGGGTTTATGGTGTAAATTGTGGGGCTCCCTAGTGTAATTGTGCCACGTGATGTGACTATGAAAGGGAGAAGGGGGTTGGTCACGATTTTCATCACAGTTCTTACATGATACAGAACACTGCACATGGCCACTTATTGGGGGAGATTTATCTGAAGCCTCTTAGATAAGAACTGTGCTAGTTGCAACCAACCAGAGCCCAGCTTTCATTTCCCCACAGCTGTTTAGAAAATTAAAGCTGAGCTCTGATTGGTTTCCATGGGCAGCTAGAACATTTTTACCTCATAAACCTCTAATAAATTTCCACCAATTGTATGTATTCAGTACTTGTGGGTACACAATAGCAGTCAGCCAATTACCATTCCCCCACAGGCAAGCGGAGGGTGCATGTATTTCTTTACGTGAAAGCTCTAACTTATGTGCTCAAAGCTGTACTGTGGCTGAATCCTAACAAATCATCAAGAAGTTTACATCCAGGTTCTGTTATCTCCTTTGAATAGAGCGAGCGCTCACTGCATGATGTGTGACAGAAATAAAACACAAAGACAATGCAAAATAAAAGTGAAATTTAATAAAAAGAAAAAAAAAAAAAGTACAAAGTAAACCGAGGTGAATCACCAAAAAAAATTAAATACAAAAATCACAATGGCGAAAATCCCCAAAGCAATCCTTTATGTATCTGAGAAGGGATGTTGTTTGGCCACTGTAAGGAAAGTGAGTGAAAACTTGTCATATAAAGGTAATATACACCTCAATAAACACACGTGTTAGGGAGAAAGTGGTCAATGGATCCAGCACCATAAAGTTGTGAATGATGATAAGTAGTACCTTATGTTACAGGAAAATATGCAGGAACATTCACATCAATGTACAGAGGAAGGTTATTAACAAAAACACTAAAGAATTGATTATATAATTTGGTCTAAATATTGGAAGACTTCCAGAATAGATTGTTTAGATGGGTATATGCTAGTATGTGAAGTAAAGATATAAAACCTGGACCTACCTGCAGTACTAGAGGGATGTAATGTAAATGTTATTCCCATCTCAGGTATCCATGGAATATATCCTGGATTCCAACCCTCCGGCAGGGAGCTCTGCGCATGCACAACAATCTCTCTTTTGTGCCCAACCACAGAATGTGCATCTACAGACAGATAGGACTCCCATCTCTGGGGCATCTTTGGATAGATCATAAATAGCTCAGATGGGAATAGGTTACCTGGGTCATATATCCAGGCACTGTGACTGTGGTAATCCTATATCAGTTGTCCATGGCCTCCTTCCTTCTAAAAAAAAAAAAAATATATATATATATAACTTTTACCATTATGCTAATGAGCCTGAAGGGCTCGGGTAGGGGGTACTAAAGACCCTTTCATGCTGTAGCTTCAAAGGCTGTTACACTGTGCATGAGCACATCCCCCTCCCACTGTGTGCTGCACCTTCCTCTGCTGCCGGGAGATTACTTCAACAGGAGAGGGAGCAGATGAGAAGACAGCCTGTGAATCTTCAGCACAGAGGGGATCTGGTAAACACTGCGGATCCTTCTGTACCATAAAATCAATTTAAAAGTTGATTTTAGAAGGAAGGAGACCATGGATAAGAAATATAAGCAGATTACCACAGTCACAGAGCCTGGATCTATGAGTGTCCCTGGTTTATCTGCTAGATTTTCATGGTACTTTTTCTTTAAGCTCATTTCTCTTTACATCTGTTTGGGGCATGTTCACACAAGATAGCCAGTTGTTCCTGCAGATAGTGAAAGTGTATGTTACACAAGGGGCCAATCTGATAACATTGCTGATGGCTTTGATACCCTTGCCACAGGGCAGCAAACAATCGCTGTTTTGGGGGAGAGGGGGGCGCAGTCTACATTCCAGCTGTCAAATGTTATAAGCCCTTAAATGACACAGATATACACACAAGATTATAAATATCATAGACACTACCAACAAGAATTCGACCTCAGCTGATCCCTCAGATGCAAAAGAACAAAACTATGAAGACATCATGCAGAGATCAGCTGATGTATCACACCACCCTCTGATGACACTGGGAGCTGTATCCAGACACTGGCTGAGCCTTCATCAGGACTGTATCAGGACATTTCTGGGGGCTATCATGAATGATCTTAGCTTGTGTTCTGGCCTGATAGTTTTACAATATACCCATAAGAAGTGTAGCTAGACATGATAGATCATTGGTATGTCAATCCCAAAAAAGTCTGAAAGTGCCTGAAAGGAAACCTGCCAGCAGGATTTGAGTGATTAAACCGATCACTATTTCTTATTTTGGTGTGTAGTAAAATCCTCTCTGTACAGTAAGGGAAGTGGATAGTTTATATATAATGTAAAACTCTTCATGCTGCTAATTTGACATCTGAAGCCAGCACATGACATGACACTGCCATTGGGGGCTCCTGCTGATGCCTGATCACTGCAGTGCACATGCTCCATCCATACAAGTGAATGGAGTGCTGGTGGTTATTGAGCTTTGGAGACCCCAAGAGGCAACTGCTACCAGCAAAACATTCCTTCTCGGTTTGTAAAAGGAGGTTTTATAATAACATTTTTGGCTTGGTGTCCCTCTAAAGGCTATGGACACCTGGATATGGTGGGGGTTCCTTTTTTTTGTTTTAGGCAGCAAATTTCACTCTGCAGGATGCATTTATAACTTGCTGTTACTTTCGGGCTTTTCCCTAGTACGGCAGTGTTCATCCCAGTCATACATTCTGGATGAGAGGTCTTCTCACTGTCATTTCACTGTAGATTGGCTCCTTGCATGGCCCATTTTTATCTAGGGCCAGTTTTCTGACAAATTTTCTCCTCTGTGCTTGCAGGATTTACCGGACCGAACCTACAACTGCTGAACTGAACATCCCCCCCCCCCACCCAACGACTTATATGAGAAGGGTTGTTTCGTTAGGAAAGGGATGCGATTTAGTCTGAAAATTCAGTCGGGGTTGGCCGCTTTACCACCTGCATTTGTTCATGGATGGGTAGAGATCACATGACCCTCCATCTGCAGCCATTTTATGGTCAGGAATGTCTGGCTGATGAGATAAAATACAGGAGGCTTCATCTAAGTTCAAGAAAGCGAAGTACTTTTAATAGATGTATATTGGTAAAATTACCCAACAGCCTGCCCACACACAATACAATAAACATGTGGTAAAGTGGCTAATCCCTTTAAGGACTGAATTGGCTGCAGTACAACCTAAGCCAAACCCTTTCACGTGACCACATCCCTTGCCAGACAAGTTGGGAAGGTGCCGTCCAAAACCCTCAAAAAATGTGGCGCACAGCATTTCAGGTGAAAATGACTCCAGTATTCTGGTGTAAACCGATTGATACATCTACCCCGCTGAGTTCAGAAGTTGTAGGTTGGGATCAGAAAAATTTGCTTGTGGGCAACGTCCTTCCTCTAGTTGACTGTTGTGTAGTGTAACTTTCAGCACCCCTCCTTTCCGCAGTGATCCATGTGTGTTTTTATCCCGATCTTGTGTGATCTGCCCTTCCTGATGACTTGGATTGCTTTTCCCTTTCCGCAATGATCTGTATACAATCTTCTTATCCTCCTTTCTGCCATCGCTAACAGAGAGAGTGAAGAGTTCTCAGTCATTTTGGAAGCCCCCAATGATACTTTTTTTCTCTCCTGGAAAAGTGCTACATCATTTAGTCAGGACAGCTTAAACCTTGCAACCTGGTGACGCTGCGCAGTAAATGCCCATAATATAGGGTAACTGAGGGAGACAATTCAGCTGCCTCCCTTACATATATACAAAAAGAAGCATAGCATAAAATGTTAGCAGTAAAAAATACTTTGTCAGATCCACTCTAAGCTTTACAAACTGTAATGTACCCCAAACTCTGGCGTACAGCGATGGAAAGATGTGACACATTCTGAGAACCTTGTGTTTTTCCCATCTTAGTTCTAGTGAATGTCACATACATAATGTTACAATTGGAGGAGTAGCAGCAGCAGTCCATAGTGATCCAGTAAATCTCTGACCCTTGACAAGTGGTGAAACATCACATGTATTTCTGAAGAATAAAGAGAACACTTGATCACTGGATCACCACGGCGTGCTGTGGCTTCCTCCTCAATTGCATCTTCCCGGATCCATTGAACTAGGATCTCTCTGCTGCGGGCACCCACCATTATGTAAGCAGGTCCAGATGGAGCAAACATGGATGCTCGCCCATACCTTAGTTTTCTACACAAGTAATGTTAGCAACTTGCTCCCTGGAAACATGATTATAATGTACTAGGTCAGCCAAAATATAGAAGTCTAAAGTTACATAGGATTATTTTATTCCCTAAAAAAACTTAAATATTTTATACAATTGATATAGAAGCAGAGGTAAAAAAAAAACCTTGACAATTCTGTACACAATGATGTCATGAAAACTGCACCTAACTTGCTATTAAGATTGCGCCGTCTACTGTAGGGAGGTTTTCCACAGGAAAAATGTGGCTGAGGTGGGGAGTTGTCATAGTCCTTGAGCACATGATCAGCACAGAATCACTTGCCCGGATAAACAATGACAATCCCTTTGCTAATCACTGGGGTCTCAGGGGTCATACCCCTAGATATCACATATCAAATCGCCATCAATGTTTTGTCCTCAGAAAACCCTTTAAACTAATATAAATTAGGAGGAAGTAAAGGCTTTGGTCAGTATAGCTAAAGTATCCCTTATATCAATAAAGAAAATTAATTCAAGGATCATTTAACAGGTTTAAGTGAATCTGTCAGCAGTTCTGACCAGGCAAAGCTGCAGTCACTGTTTGGTATTGGCTCTGGAGAGCGACGTAACCATACCTTTGTGTGCTTTGTTTGTAGCAGTATGACAGTAAAAAAAAAATTAATTTCAAGTTCCAGGATTGTAGCTGGACCTGGTGCACTGGTGTAGGAGATCTCTTCATTGAACATAATACAGCTACTCCCCTTCAGTAACTCCTGTAGTATTCAATAAGAAGCTGCTGCAGGGGAGGCAGAGTGCAGCAGTACACTGCACCAGAGTGTTCTGAAAACAGCTACAACCCTGAAACGTAGATACTTTTTCACAACCCTGCTGCTACAAACAACATGCACAATGGTCTGGTTACAAAGATTTCCAGGGCAAATATCCAACACAGTCTGAAGCTTTGAATGGTCAAAACTGCTGACAAACTCCCTGTAAATTAATAAAGATTTAAAAAAAAAAAAAAAACATGATAAAAGGGTGACAACCACCACAGGGATATCAAAAGATGGCAACAGTGCTTTTTACACAGTGATAGCACATGTGGCCAGAAATACATTTGGATCACCTTTTCTTCCTCCTCTTGTGTTATTCCTCTGGTATACTTCCATGAGTAATTTGAATAAATTGACAGCTGGGTGTAACCCATTACGGTGCGTCAGGTCCATATATTCACTACCCATTGCCAGCATCACTCTATATAGGGGGGGAGAAATCCCTATGACCAGGGGGTAAGGTAACAAAGTTGCCAATTTATCCAAAAATTTCCAGGAAGAATAACAAAGCTATCATAAAAAAATATGACCCAGAATTGTAATTTCATAAGGAATGTAGGTTTGACAAGTTCTCCTTAAAATTTACCAAACTCTTTTCCTTAGCCTTGTTTCTCTAAATAATGAATTAAAAATGTAATAAACCCTGAGCTCACCTCACGGCTAGTCTACAGTCTATGAATGTTGCCCTTTAAAACGCATTAGTAAGAAGACTTGCAGCAAAGCACCTCCCGTAGCACCTTACATCCCAGATGGACCGGAGGAAATAACACTCCACAGTAAATAGTCAGGAAGGAGTGACACCGGGTGACGGGTGCCTCCGCTGTGTCACGTAGTAAATGTATTGCTAATACACGTTCGGTGTTGCATAGATTAGAAAGCTTCAAGCTTCTACAGTTATTAGGACTCACATTATTCCTGCACATAATAAAATGACTGGGAACGTTGTAAACTGCAGATTTCCAGGCTGTCTGTATGCTTTGGTCCACTCATACAATGTTAGGATGGAGGGTGAGAATTCATGCAATGTAATGACATGAACCTGCAAGTCCAATCTTGACATGTAAGTCTGTGCATCTTAACTGGAAAAAAAAAAAGAAAAATAAAAGCAAAATGAACTAAAGAGAAAGAAACAATGCAAAACAGAACATAAAGAAATCAAAAGGAAAATGGTCCTGAAATCCGAAGTTGCTAGTCAGTAAAAGAGGACCTGACAGGGTGATATAGGCCACTAAACCACCCACAGCTCCTTATGGCCCGATAGTCGCCCTTTACCAAGTTCCTCAGTTGGTGCTATATATAAACATTTATACTTGGATAGAGATGGGTCTACGGAGATGCATCGGACCGCTCTCTTGTGCTCCCCATACCTGTGCAGTACTTGAAGCTTGAGCAGCACGCCCGGCTTTGTCATTCAAGTGCATGCGCACTGGAGCCAGGGTGTAGTACACTGGCTTCACTACACCACGGCACAGGGAGGACCAGAACCAGGTAAATATTAAATGTTTTATATTTTAATAGCGGGGACCTGTGGAAGGATGATTTGGGACACTAAACCATCAGTCAATAAGGTCCTGTGGGTGTCCCAAACACACTGACAAGTCCCCCTTAAGGCTACATTCACACATGCATAGGTCATTTCCAGAAGGAAATAGTGGATGAATAAGTGCAGCAGTCTACAGCAGTGATTTTCAACCACTGTGCCGTGGCACACTAGTGTGCCGCGACACATGGTCAGGTGTGCCGCGGGGAAAGTTCCACAAACTATGGTGCCCCCTGTGTTTTGAGTGTATGACTGTTTGAGTGTCATTTTGTGTTATTTTGGTTGGTGGTGTGCCCCAGGATTTTCTAAGTATAAAAAGTGTGCCGCGGCTCAAAAAAGGTTGAAAATCACTGGTCTACAGCTCTCCATCCTGTATATGCTCAGCAGTGGCCATGAAAGCCAATGGGGAACAGATGCAATGTATTAAGTGTGCACTCAGGGAGGACAGCGGAAAGTCCTATTTAGCAGTTCAGCCCGTTGCCTGCAAGAGAAATTGCTCTGAGAAACCTTGGATCCTTTACAAAACCTATATACACTCACCGGCCACTTTATTAGGCACACCATGCTAGTAACGGGTTGGACCCCCTTTTGCCTTCAGAACTGCCTCAATTCATCGTGGCATAGACTCAACAAGGTGCTGGAAGCATTCCTCAGAGATTTTGGTCCATATTGACATGATGGCATCACACAGTTGCCGCAGATTTGTCGGCTGCACATCCATGATGCGAATCTCCCGTTCCACCACATCCCAAAGATGCTCTATTGGATTGAGATCTGGTGACTGTGGAGGCCATTTGAGTACAGTGAACTCATTGTTATGTTCAAGAAACCAGTCTGAGATGATTCCAGATTTATGACATGGCGCATTATCCTGCTGAAAGTAGCCATCAGATGTTGGGTACATTGTGGTCATAAAGGGATGGACATGGTCAGCAACAATACTCAGGTAGGCTGTGGCGTTGCAACGATGCTCAATTGGTACCAAGGGGCCCAAAGAGTGCCAAGAAAATATTCCCCACACCATGACACCACCACCACCAGCCTGAACCGTTGATACAAGGCAGGATGGATCCATGCTTTCATGTTGTTGACGCCAAATTCTGACCCTACCATCCGAATGTCGCAGCAGAAATCAAGACTCATCAGACGTTTTTCCAGTCTTCTACTGTCCAATTTCGATGAGCTTGTGCAAATTGTAGCCTCAGTTTCCTGTTCTTAGCTGAAAGGAGTGGCACCCGGTGTGGTCTTCTACTGCTGTAGCCCATCTGCCTCAAAGTTCGACGTACTGTGCATTCAGAGATGCTCTTCTGCCTACCTTGGTTGTAACGGGTGGCGATTTGAGTCACTATTACTTTCTATCAGCTCGAACCATTCTGCCCATTCTCCTCTCACCTCTGGCATCAACAAGGCATTTCCACCCACAGAACTGCCGCTCACTGGATGTTTTTTCTTTTTCGGACCATTCTCTGTAAACCCTAGAGATGGTAGTGCGTGAAAATCCCAGCAGATCAGCAGTTTCTGAAATACTCAGACCAGCCCTTCTGGCACCAACAATCATGCCACATTCAAAGGCACTCAAATCACCTTTCTTCCCCATACTGATGCTCGGTTTGAACTGCAGGAGATTGTCTTGACCATGTCTACATGCCTAAATGCACTGAGTTGGCGCCATGTGATTGGCTGATTCGAAATTAAGTGTTAACGAGCAGTTGGACAGGTGTACCTAATAAAGTGGCCGATGAGTGTATACACGTTATGCACAGACTGTCCATTCAATACAGTGCAATGCCAACAGGAAGCCCAGACATTTTATTCTAGACAATTCTAACCACCTACTCCACCTACAACTCTAACCAAAGCAAATAACTCTTCCTACCAGAGTAACAAATCTAAAGATTAGAAGTGGATCCAAACAGACCCCATACAGAGAAAACACAATCCTACTGATACAGGGATGGGCCCTCAAAGTGTCTTCGATCCTGGGGATACAGTCCCGAAAACAGGATGGTATAAACCCAAACCCACTGTAAAGACCATGCTATGCGCATGCTGTTGTATGTACCCCATTAAACACCAGGTTGTCTACCTGCCCTTCCGTAGTTCCTATATATGACAATGTTGACACATAAGCTGCTGTCTATCATAGTTCTATATGGGGAAAAAGCAACACACGTTTTAGCAGAAAAAGGTTTAAAACACGTGTTGCTTCTTCCAGGGCTGAAGCATTTAGGTCCAACCAACCGTGGCAGAGTTTGGGAGTAGCTCTTCCGCCCAGCACTTGAATCATGTTTTGAAGTTAAATTTAACCACAACATGTGAACGTGGCCCGAGGAATCTGTGCAGCTACCTAGAGCCTAGTAGATAATGGTGTCCAATGCCGCCGAATAGATCTTAAATGCCATCTTATAGAAAGCATGGACAGAACCAATCAGTGTTCTGGTTTCCAATTGGTCGGTACAAGGGTTTGCAAAAGTTAACCCTCAAGAACATTTACAACAGTCATCAATTTTTTGTCTACAAGAACTGTACTGCTGGGAAACATCTCTTAGAGGAAGCACGCCATATAAATGGCTGGTGTAAGCAGCAGACAAAGTAGATGTATCTATAGAAAGATAAAAAAAAATATAGAAAGAAACCGCAGCACAGCGGGTGATGGTCTGGTGATATCCCACCAAAGGAGTAATCCAGAAATCATCTGTAGTATAGCAGAAAGCAGGCAGCTCTCCTATAGATATGGTGAAACATAGTGGCTTTATTCACCCATGCAGCTACATTTTATCAAGCTTGATAAAGGCTATATGGATCAGCCGAAATGTAGCTGCATGGGAGAATAAAGCCACTTTATTTACCATATTTATCGGAGTGCTCCCTGCTTTCTGCTATACTATAGCAAGATAAAGACGCTTATGAGGGAAGGATGAGATTGCAGAACTTACTTTTTCCTGTCCTTGTCCTTCTTTAAGGGCTGCTGGGACATTGCTTGGAATGACTGGGACTGCAAGGACTCCACTGCTATTTTCCGTCTATTGAATGCGTTCATCTCCTCTTCTAACTCCTTCCTCCTATCTTCCAGCTTCTTGTTCTCATCGTAGTGAATCTTCTTGAGGTGTGCAAACTTTTCTTGGAGCTGTAACATAGATAAAGATTGTTTCATAGAATTACTAAAGTAGATACAAATCTTCGCCTCCCATTCTTAATGAACCCTTGTATCGGTGACCCCAAATTCTTGTCATGAGCGCTTAGCAAATCAAAGGCCAAAGTTTTCATAAAGTTTCCCAGTATCAAGGACAACGCTGTAAGGTCTTTCAGCCACTCTCTGTAGATCATCTAAAGCCGTTATTCGGGATCAACCCCTTTCTGTCTTCTGAACTTAAAACAGTCCACAATTACATTGTAAAAAACCCTCTCCCTATATTCTCCTACATAAATGGAAGAAATATTCCTGTGTCTTTCTTCCTGACAGCTGAGAGATAAGGAATCTGATCAGGTTTCCAATGACCAAGCTTAGTATTTAAACACACTGCTCACTACCGGAGAGAAAAAACGGCACAGAGAACCAGTTTCCCTTAATGAAGTATATTACAAAGATATAAACTATCACCACCTGCACCATTTCTGATATAACAAAGCTTTAGTTAATACACAAGATATGACATATAAACAGGCACAAAAAATACATACAAATAACGTAAAGTAAGAGGTGGTACGATTTTGGACAATGGTGTCTAAAGATGGGTCAAATGCATTACGCATGGGGATAAACCTGGCATCTTATAAATTCCAAGTGGTCCAAATTTACAATCATAAATCTGTCCCAATTTTTTCTCTTTTCCTGTTGTTTCCATTCAGTTTTTGAGTGGTTGCAAATTTCCTGCCTTGTCGGACTGTCCCCTATTTTCCATCTTATGACTATCCTGTCCGATTTTATGACATCTTATAGACTGTAAGCTCTTGTGAGCAGTGTATGTTCTCCACTGAATCTGTAAAGCGGTACGGAATTTGATGGCGCTATATAAATACAGATTATTATTATCATCAAGTAGAAAGTCACCAACCTCGCGTTCCTTCTCCTTTAGCTCGGCCTCAGTTTCCTTGACTCTGTTCACAAACATCTGTCGCATTTCTTCCTCTTTCCGATGCAGGTCCTCAAGAAATTCTTTTCTCTTGGCTTCATATGTCTCCTGAAGACTAACCACACCAGAGAGAACAGTATTTCATGTTACTGTGGTCTGTAAAGCTTCACTTACATCAGTTATATTACTGTACTGTAATGGTGCATCGGCTTGCGAGCATGGCACCGTTGGTGGGAACCATGGCCAGGATTTTCTTAAGGGAAAGGGGTGGGCTCTTTGTGCTTTTACTTCACCTTACGTTTGCTTGGAAATTTCAGATCTCTACATTTTTGACATAGCAATTAGTGATATATTTTCCTTTATAGAAAAATGGACATTTGACAGAAGCTAGGTAGTTGGCTTTGTTAAAACAAATGGAGAATCTTCAACTTATATTCATTATTGAATTATACTTCAATTTAAGGATCCTCTGGCAAAGCAGAATAATGAAAACCTACAGTGCTTATATGGACTTGGCTTCAGATGCACTTGACTACAAGACACAAAGATTTACACTAGAGAAAATAGGAAATATTTGACCAACTCACAGTTCCTTAGAGCTTTCAAGAAGAGGAAAGCAATACTATAATGTTGGCAAATCCGAAGACAGTGGCTTACTCCAATGGAGGCCTCGGCCTACAATGTGGATGTGGTACTGGCAGTCTCAAAATATACTTAACTCCCTGGAAATCAGTGATGTGTCCTATTAGAAAGGTGAGCTCGATGTACATACCACATCCAGTTTCCATCCCTACTCTTACTGTGATCTGTTCCTGGAAACAAAGAGAACTCTACAACTATAAACTGCTGCACAGTTTTACCCATGTCAGAAAATAACACAATGAGGGAGAATCATCAAGGTAGGATCTGTGCACCTTTATTTTGACCGTTTTAGGAGCTTTTCTGCACGTCAGATTTATTATAGTGGCTCAAATTGCTTGTTAAATCTAGCAAAAAAAAATTTGCTAATTTTTGTGCACTCCATTCTACACTTATGCTTGTTTAACGGCCTGCCTGACGGGTCCCTTACAATCTTTATACACTTCCAATGTCCTAAAGATGGAGGTATAGTGTGACCAGTTAAGCCTGTCATCTGTGTAATCTTTGTAACAAGATCTCTGGTTGGAAATCTGAACTCTCCATCCCGAGGGGAAGTTTATAAAGCTCCCCATTGCTGGAAAGTTCCATAGAGTTTAGTTCAAGTCTTTCTGAGAACCAGATGAGTCCTTGCTACAGGCACATGGTCTGCAGATATCAGGCCCCCAGCAGCTCTGATTCCTAACAGAGCATGCCTAGGATTGCTCATAGAGCAGTTCCTAACCTCCCCAGCCTAAAGCTACAGAAACTGGACTGTGAGCATCCTTTGCCAGACATTATCCAACCAGCTTCCTTGGCCCATTGCCTTTGCTATATTCATGTTCTGGAATAAAGGAACTGTAGTTGATGTTCTACATCTCTTCTCTTCGTGGGATCCCTGTCTGCCGCTAAGATCAAGGGCCTCCCCTCTGCCATGGACCCAGGGACCCCTTATAAATGCATACACCAGGAGAGCCCCAGCTAGAACTATTTTCTCCATACCACCGGCTTCTCCTGCTTCGTGCAATCTACCTGCCGGACACCTACCCAGCGAACACCAAGCCCTTAGGTCAGGCCCCAGTAGAAGACATTGCACCTGAAGAGTAGAGGTGGGTTTTTTGCATAAAAATAAGCGACTATTTTTACTTTTAAAGCGATTAAGCTTTTTTAACGAAACACAGAAAAAAAAAAGTCAGGTGTAGCAAAATTAGCAAGGAGCGGTTTTTTTATACACAGGAAAACCGTACTCCTCCAACACGACACAAAACGTCTATAAAAACCCCAAACATTTATTTATTTAAAAAAAATAAACAAATGATGATGTGTGGTTTCAGGTTTCCATCCTTTCAGCCTGCCGAAGTGACAAAAAAACTGAAAAGGCATAAATATTTCATATGCAGAAATGTCGCCAATACTCACCTGAATGGTTGGCTGTCAGGGTCGGTATCTTTAAATCCCATCTCCTCTAGTTTGCAGCGTCTGTACAGCTCATAGTGGCGGGTGTGCGTCTGCTCTCTAAGGTCCTCCATGTTGACCCGAATCAGCATTTCTCTCAGTTTTACAAAGTCACAGTGGCTCTCATTCTCAACTACAGCACAATGAGAAACATGTATGTAAGCAAAGACAAGCTGTCATTTCCACTGGTACCAGTAGTATGTGCAACTTTCTAATCACTTTTTTTTTTTTTTGGAAACCAGGTATAAAAACAGAATTTGTACAATTTGGACATTTGGAATTTGTACAAGACAATCTTTATTGATTAAGGGATTATGAACGCAGCAACAACAAATATGGGAGGTTCAGTTTTAACGAAGTAAGGGGGATTTTGAGTTTGATTTTTTGTTTATTTTTTTTATACTTTTAAAAGTTAAATATTTTTTAGTTTTTTCCCCAGGAGGGAACTATAAGGTTAGATGCTCTGGTAGCACCTATAATTAAGCTGCAATGCCATGGTATCACCATCAGCACCCTCCAATGCTTGGGGAATGACCCTTAGAACTTGTTAGACACCAATATCTTAGTACTGACTGCAGCCTGGCTGCCACTGTATGCCAGGCTCTGCTCCGTGGCTCATGCAAGCACTGCAATGTAACAGTAATCAGGGTGAGTCAAATTAGATCTCACCACAACATACAGTCCCCAAAGAACAAAGTCTTAATTTTTCTTTATGTACACATAAGGCCAGTGTGAGGTATGTGCAAAGCAGCCCCCTGCCCTGTGGATAGTTTATGTGGCATCTTTTATACAACGCACAGCTCTAGGCCTCATTCACGTGAACGTAATTGGGACCAATACATGGCTGTACCATTTCTGGCTGCGTATCCGTCCCCGATTGTCGCCCAGTCACTGTGCGGTGGGCAAATGTTGTCTCGCCACACAATGACTATGCACATGTCCTATATTCCGCAGTTTTACTGTTTCGGCCCTGAGGAGAGGGGAGAGGTGAACAACTCTCATCCCTCTTCCTCTCCAGTACGCTGACGTGTGCCCGCCCATTCGTGTGATTGTACCCTTAAAGCGAATCAGGTATGTCATTTTCAGCTGGCGACAGGTTCCAATAGCCTATTCTATTTTGAATTTAGATCTGCCTTTGTCAGCATTCGGGAATCATTTCAGTAGTTTGTAATTGTTTGATTTACATTACCTGGCTCCCTGTCATGTAGTGAGTGCCTGGGGTGATGGAGGGTGGGCAGCTGCAGCCCATGTCTCCTCATGCCTACCTCCTCTCCTCCACACCACAGGGAGGTGCATGAGTGTGAAGGAGAGGAGACTGACACAGGAACACACAAGTTGCCACTTTTCCCCTTCACTTGGACTCACCACACACTGCTGACAGGGAGCCTGGTAATGTAAAACAAACTACTGAAATAATTCAGAATGCTGACAAAGGGCAGTTTTAAAATCAGCATAGCATAGTCACCAGCTAGAAATCACATTCCTGGTGACAGGTTCCCTTTAAAATTAACCTGTCTTCAGCCTTTACTTCAAGAAGGGTATGAAATGGCCTTAATGGAAATTCCCTCTTCTGTAATCCCCAACATCATGGGAAAATGAGCTAAAAATAGACACATTTTCCTCTGGCATGACATAGGGAGGAGATATTTTTAAATGTGCAAATTGGCGAGATTTCACATAAAAAGAGGGAATTCTAGAAAGGACATTTCATACCCCACCCGAGAGGACTAGTAGTTTAATGGGGGTAAAAATCTGGTGACAGGTTCACTTCAAAAATGTACAGAAAGTACATTTGGATTGTTATGAACCACACTTATTGAGAGGCATATTTACCTGTCCATGCCCCAGAAAGCAAAAACTATGGGGCACATTTAAATACCCGATCCCTGTGCGATCCCCGATCTGGACTGTCCGACGAGGATTAACTCTGCCGCGAGTCACTAAGAACTTGCGCCCGATTTCCTGCATGTGTCGCTTCCCCGATCAGGTCCGTTGGAGTTCACCTTCTTCCTGGTGCATGTAAGTCATGGCTTGCATCACAAATTTAAATGTTAAATCCCGGGCGTAGTCTGAATCCGTCAGATCGTCTGACGGCCCGCCCCCTGATTTGTGTCTCGTGAAAGCCAGCGAGATTGCAACACAAAACATTCACGTGCGACACAAACCCCCACACGATCCCCGAAAAGTCAGGAAAACCAACGAAAATGTGGCCACGGGACCCTTAGTAAATAAGCCCCTATGTCTTTTCACAATTGTAATAGCTTTGTTCTATAATTTACACTAGTTTATAGGGTACATGATAGTATCTCTGTCACTTGGTGGAGATGTCCTTGCCATCTAAGCTCACACGCAAACACTCTTCTCTAGCTAGATTGGTTACTCACCTTGTACCACTCCCCACGGGTACTGCCTGGCTCTCACCAGCTTATTGCCAACTTTCACCTCCTCAGTGCTCCCCACTACTGCAAAAGGAAGATGGGCCTAAAAAACATAAAACAAAATTATACCTTAGTGAATACAGCAAACTACTGGGACAGAACAATAAAAACTACGGATGAGCAGAGTAGGTTCTCTTCATGACGAAAATAGTCAGAAACCTCAATCCTATGCTTATTTAGGACATCTCCATTACATTTACTGATTGTAGATGATTAATACTCCACATCCCCCTCCCCTGTGCTGTAATCTTAGTTAAAGAAAACTATCACCATGGATCTACCTATTAAGGTAGATCTGGTGGTAGGTGCCTCCAATGTATGTAAGGATAGGCCTTTTGAATTTAGCAAGTCTTTGCCATGTCCATGCTCCGGAGATCTGCATTCATGTCTCTTGTGAATGTTACCACTAGAGGGCACTACAGAACAGTAAAAGGAATGTTCTGGAGATTATAAATGTGGATCACTCAGCAGTAGACTACCAGAAGGAGTCTGGATCTGCACAGGACCATGCACATGTAAACGGCTGTTTGTCAAAAATGAAAATCGTTCCATAAGGTTACGTAGGCCCAAGGCTCCGCACCAAATTCTGTGAGGTGAACGTCATCTTTTGAGCTGGGGCATGTAACAGATTTAACTCCTCTAAACATATAATGAGGAGACATTAGAATTGGGGTACACACAGTCTGTGTGACATCACTGCAGAGAGACATATGCGCTTCTGATGTCTGTAAGGTACAACCGAGTCTCAGGTGTTGGGACTCTTCAAAAAAATATTCTTTTTTTTCTTTTAGACAGGAAATCCAAAATGCACCCCCATTCTTTGGATTATGTGGGTTCCAGAGCTTGAAATTCTATGAGCTCCCCTAAAGGGATTTTCCTATGTATACATAGGATGGACTCCATGTCTCCTGCAGTGTGACCCAACACCTATGATCCCATTAGAGAGAGGATAATCTTGTACAGTATTTCTTACATTCATCACAGAGTTGATCTCTGCCACGGCGTCGTCATCGGTTGGGAACTGGTAGATCTGGACGCCATTGCTGACCAGCTCACTCATGATCTTGATCTTAAACTTGTGGAGCTCGCTCTTGGAAATGGTGTCGGCTTTAGCGATGATGGGAATGATGTTAACCTGGAGAAGAGAGGAGGATAGGGAAGGCATGGATTTATTGCCAAAGTTTAAAATGTTTCCCTCTACTGTATTTCTAGTAAACATGCAAGGGCTCAGAGTAAAGACATGGGGCAGTTTGGAAGTTTTTGTGGGAATTTTCTATTTATGTTGAAATTATGGTAGCAGATAATATGATCATATAGACCACAAAACAAGCACAAACATACATTCAGAAATTCCCCCCTGGCTAAGGGTGTCCAAGAGCCACCCAGTGACCGAGGACTATATTTTGGGATGGGAATGTAATGGACAGGCAAATAATAATCCACACAAGGAAGAGACTCATTTCCCCAACTTTGTACCAGCACGGTCATTTCCCTAAGCAAAATAGATTAACCTGGAGTCTTCAACCAAGAGCGCCATCGACCTTTTCATTGCATTTCGTTTGAAATAAATATTTTGTTCCATTTTTATGGTGTGATTAATATGCTTTGGTAATTTCTGATACTTACAGGGAGTCGTATCTAAGCAATGAGACTTGCAAGCCGGATGTAAGACTTCAGATACAGTGAATTTTGAATAGCAGTTAGGATACGTTTCTGAGCTGCCTCTACCACTCCCCAAGAGGGGACATCTGGATAGTAATGCTAAAAAGATTTTTTAATGTGGGAATTTAAAATGCATTTACCCACATATACTCAAGGTGGCCTCTACATAAGAGACCTCTAGTGAATACGCCTCCGTTGTCACGCCCCTTACAGATATCATTTAAACCTAAAAGTTATCCAATACTCAAACCCGGTGTAAAATAATAATGACTATTATTATTTTTATAAATCTCCGAATAAAATCCAAGCATAATAAACCAGGGGAACGTACTCATAGATCCAGCTACAGTTGTAATCATCTTAGATCTTCTCACATCAACTTTTAAAATTATGATAATAATCCTGAAGGGTATTATCAGAGTGCTTCTGTGCTGCAGCTTCACAGGTTGTTAAACTGTGCAGGAGCACTTAGCCCTCTGACTGTTTGCTGAAACTTCTCCATCTGTCATGAGATTACATCACACAGAGGGAGGGGAGACAGTGTAACAGCCTGTGAAGCTACAGGATGGAGGGGCTCTTGAGCTCTGAGTTTCATGCAGGTCACAAGCCAATGTGGCTGCAAAGTCTCTTGCTTAAAAAAAAATATTTGAAAATCCAATAATGTGACCCAAACAAAAGAAAATGACTTTCATTTCATTGTTGGTAGAGATTGGCCCCAAATGGCAACACTTTACAAGACCTTTCTCATTTGGGGCCACCATGGGCAGAACATTAGCCCACAATGGTCTGCACTTGAGAATGAGATCGCATTGTCCTTTCATATGAGAAACAAGGCTAAATGTTAGGATATCAGCAGCTTGTAGCCAGACTGTTCGTCATGTGATGGATGTGACGAGACGAGACATGTGATCTTCTAACACTGTACAGTATCTAAACCCACAGAAGAATATATGATTGTCACAAGGAGGATCAGAAAATCTAATTTGTGGATTGAAAGAAATGATCATTTGTCACTTGGTCTAAATGTGAATTGAAAAGGGAATTGGGGTATCCCTTGGTTTGACAAATTTACTATAAGTCTACAATAGCTTTTAGCTGTAGACATGTTGTTCGGTCATGCATTTTCATTGTAAATCTATAGTAGTCTTAGGTTAATGTGTTAGTACTGAATATTTATATAAATCGCACATACTCCAGAGGGTCCCTGCAAGTGTTAAAGTTTCTGGGCGGTACACAAGTACACAGCGCCCATCTGTTAAGTACATGGTAGGAGGCTGCATTCATGTGTGATAAATAAGGCATCCACCCCATGCCCAGCTGCCACATCAATGCCACACTGTTTCATTCTCTGCTTGCAAAATAAAAGCTTAGTGTTACAGTGTTTATCTTATGCATGCTTCCACTCACCGCCTCCTCACCCCAATATAGCCACAAACCTCACTACGGGTCATCCTAACAAAGGAGGAGATAGCCACAATGTGTGCAATGCCATGAAAAAGCTAAGGACTGCAAAGGAAAATAAAACATTTGCACAAAGCTACATATCCTACTGCACAATGCAAACCATCCAGACTCGGAGGCAATACAGAGCAAAGGTTCTAGAAGACTGATCGGTATTATAACCAGATTACACACTGCGCAGACAATGCGACTTTCCTTGGGCTGGCAGATAGATTCAGTAGTGTCCTACCCAATTCTTAAAGTGGCAAGTAGAGGCACAGCCGCACAGTCCTCTCCATCTATTCTCCGCATCTAACTCCACAAAATAATGGAGGAAATTAGGGGGACACACATTCAGAGTTCAGTCTCCTCCCGGGGAATCTTGCTCACAAAGGATTTTCTTGTCTACATAGGACAGCACCCGGACAGACTCATGGGGTAGAAATATCAAGCGCTGGTATTTCTTGTGCAGTACTTGATGTTGGTGCGCCCACTTGGGCCAAGCCAGATAGATCAGAGGCCCTATCCTTCTGATAGATCTTCATCATGGTCGGCACATTTGCTGGGCACATTTTACACCAAGTCTGGCCTGGCAAAGAACTGCACTGTAGCCTGCGCCCGAGTGATCAGCCCCAAGTATTGCTGTTTTGATCCTACGGACCGAACACACTGCACAGGACTGGGAATCCTTGTATCGTACACTAATTTGTACTAATGACCGCTGCGTATTAGTGTACGATGCACGTACTCCAATCTTGTGTAATGTGTTCAGTCTGTGGGATCGGAACAGCATATGGGCTGAACACGTTCGTATGCAATAGTCATTAGAGCCAGGACAAACCAGAACCTGGAGAGGTGGACCCCAGATACAAAAGTAACCCTTTCACTAATCTCCAAAAGCGCTCCAACCCTGCAGAACATGCTTTATGGAATCTGTAACTGCAGAGCTTCCGCAGCCAAACTATACAAGGGTGCATTCACATGGCCGTCTGTGGGGATAAATTTGCGGCTGCATATACGTCCCCATAGACGGCAACGGCAGTCCGGCGACATACGTGTGACAATAATCTGCGCCATACACGGGGAAAAGATAGAGCATACTCTATCTTCCTCCATGTCTGCGGCCGTGTGCCTCTTTTCTCTATGGAGGGGTCACCTCCTCCTCTCCAGTGCCCGGCGGGCATACTGCAGTGTGAATGTCCCCTAAAGGGGAGTTACCTTGAGTGTTTAATGCAAGTAATTCTAGCTTTTCTCTGGTGACATCAGAGGAAACTATCATTTTATTTCACAAGATGCTGATCGCTAAGGACATAACTGCATGACATGCAAGCTTTAGATCGCTTCTCCAAAAATATCCCTAATGCTAACCAGGCACATTGATCTGGTAAAGCCCACGTTGCTTTAGGAGCTTCCTCTTTCTAAAACACCATATTTGTGTTGCTAAGGAACAAACCAAACAAAAAAAAAAGGAAATTGATGGCTGTTTCTACAAGTACCTTACTGTCCAGCTTCTTCATCGTCACTAGATCCAGGGATTTCAGGGAGTGTCCGGTTGGGGTGATAAAGTACAGGCAGACATGTATCCTGGAGTCGTGAAAGTTGAAAAGGGATCGCCGAATTTTCAGTTCTTCTTGTAAATAATTCTCAAACTGAGTATCAATGTAGTCAACGACAGACCTGTAACTGCACAAAAATGCCATGTAAATGGTGGTTACTGATGACTTACTGTATAGAAACCTGGAACAATGACAAGTGCTGAGAAATCCCGGGAGCTGGTGTGGGCCGGCGTGCTCCCAGCCACTTGTGTCATCTCCTCTAGAGGCGCCATGGGAGCGCAGCACCCGCATAGACGGGTGCAGCCAGGAAGACAGTGGTGTTGTAAGACGTTGAACTAACTAAAACGTCTGTTTCTATTTTATGTTGAGGAAAGAAGAAAATAATAACAGGAATGTGGCCGTGTGTGATTATGAGCCAAGAGAACTTCATCACTTTAACTCGCATTTAGAACTTCACTGTAAATCATTGTAAAATAGAAACTGTTTAAACCATAACTCCAGTTACAATGACAGCCGTGTACCCCCCCCCCCCCCCATAGAGGTTCACAACAGACAATAGGAGCCTCAGCTCAGAGTAAGTGGGTGGTACGGTGGCACTGGGAGACTCTCCCGCTAAGCTTTTTGGTGGGAGAGACTTTGGACTTTATTCAGTAGATGAGGAGACTGGACCCCTGTGCTTTCTCTCTCCTGACAGTGCCCACTGTCCTAACTGCATGCAGCATGTTATAGAGCAGGAGGAGCAGATTGTAAATAGTGTCCTATCTGGAGGCTGTGTGTCATAGAGCAGTAGCTTCACAGTGAATGGTTCATAGTGTCCCATCAGCAGGCAACTAGTCATAGAGCAGGAGGAGCAGACTGTAAATGGTGTCCTATCTGCAGGTTGTGTGTCAGAGTAGGAGCTACTCCGCTCAGCAATTGTTCATAGAGCAAGAGGAGCTGAGCAGACTGCACTTGGAATCCTAACTGCATGCAGCATGTTATAGAGCAGGAAGAGCAGATTGAACAGTGTCCCCTCTGATAGCGAGACCGCATATATATGGGAAGTTTTTTTTTAACTGAATATTAAGTACAAAGGTTTATACAGCAAAGAATATATCTACTAACCAAGAGGGGGCAGGGAACTTGCTGTACAATAACCAGTGTAATTTCCAGTAAGCCCTCATGTCGCCATTTCTTCTGTGCAATGCCTCGCAGCACCGTCATGTCAGCATGACAGCACAATTATATGTACGTGTAAACTTCAAGTTATTAATAAAAAGAAAAAACCACAGACTTAACATCAATGCCAAGAGTTACTGGAAAGTGTGCACTACAGACAGCCTGCATGATTTATGTCTCTCAGCGATGCTGCAGACTGATCAAGTCTCTCTCCTTGGAGGGAAGAGGATGCTCCTCAATTACCTTAATTATAGGCTACGTCACCAACATAAAACATAGGTTTCTATGGATGTCACCTGGTTTTGGAAACGCCCACCATGGAGTGGCAGTACACTACAAAGAGCCTGTAGTCATTGCTGCAGATTGGGTATTATGGGGCTGGGGTTGTCGTAGGTTTACAAAGCAGCGCAACTATCCGATGTGTATGGGCTTCTTCTAACTCCACATAGAAGAGTAGGGCAGAGTGGATTTCAGCATGTTTGATCGTTTCTGCTTTCAGGGAGATAAGCTAGCACCATTCTCCCTTCTATTCAATTAGAATACATGCACACTCAGCTTTCAATGACACTTTCTACATGTTGGGCGGCATTTGGGGGACATAACCTAGGTAATATGACTCTGTCAGTATGTGGAGATTGGGACACGCAGTAAGTTGTTGATTTTTATTGACGATAGGAATTGGTTCATATAAGGACTGCTGTCCTTATATGTAGAAAAGTAAACACGGATCCAGCACCAAACGTATTGTGGAATCTGAAGAAATAAAAAAACCTGCCCGACCATAGTTAAGACAGAGTTTATGGTCTGATCCAAGAACAACCAAAATGTGCAACAGAAATACTGATAGAGACATGTTGAAATATATGAAAATGCTGTATTTTTGTTGATAACAATTAATAAGAGAATGTGTTATTTTGCCATTCTGAGTATACTTAAGATTTTACCTTCATGGGAATAACCCTTTGAATTTGAAGGGGTATTTACATCATGTTGGTGCCTGATAGCCATTGACTATGCCGAAATCAGTCAGCTCTTACTCACCCCTGCTACCCCAATTCTCTAAAGATATTGACTGGATATTAGTTTAGAAAGGTGAAGGAGGAAGAGAGACAAATAAGAGAAATAAGCATCTATTCAGGTTGACAATATTCCCACATGTAGGAGAGGAGAAGGTCTTAATGCTTGCCTGTCATCCTTGTTGATCTGGTCACCAAATCCCACCGTGTCCACAATGGTTAGTTTCAGGTGCACGTTGCTCTCTTGAAGCTCATATGTTCGTGGTCTTAGTCGCACCCCGTTCTCGTAATGGCTGGCCTCTTCTGTCTCAAATGTGGTGTTAAAAAGGGTGTTCATCAATGTAGACTTTCCAATCCCAGTTTCACCTAGACAAGAAACCAAACCAGATTATCACACGGACAGCTGAGAAGTGCAAGCAGATGCAACTTATAGACTATAGGCCTGCAACGTTGACGAAGAATAAGATTTATTGACGTATGTTTTATTATTTGATAGATTATGCATTTTGGAGGCAATTCATCTATGAAAGAATATTTGAAATAACACCATTTTAATCCAAAAATTTCCATGTGTGAACCTCTGGCCTTAGTATGGAAGACCATCCAACAACTCCCCCCCCCCCCCATCTTCTAGATGCCATTCCAGTCCATAGTACCCCATGGAACTATGGCTGGCATAATGGGCCAGACCTTCATGCTTGGTTTGCCATATGGAATAATGTGTGCCGCTATGTGGAAGCAATTTAATATAGAGCTACCTAGCCCGTGGGTTCAGAGATAAATTCCCAATCAACATATCACATTGAAGGTGAAAATAGCTTCCAGGACATTTTTGAGGCTTCATGAGACTATAGCTGTTCAGGCAGCTCAATGTCCTGAATCAGAAATATTCAACACGTGTCAAACCGCCATAAATCTTAACTTTGGAGCGACGTCTACAGTAATTCCTAATGTGACCCGGCACCTACATAGCAATCAGACATTTACCAACATGTCTGACAGATCTCTAGAAATGCCTTTGTTCTGCTGACAAGGAGATTCTCATCTCTGTAAATGTGCCAAACATACAGGTTGTATTTGCTAGGGCACATTCTTCTACAGATTCCCTGTGTACACAATACGAGCTGCACCTTTAAGGATCTTCAGTACACTGCCTGGTATCCGGTTGGGGCAAATATGTATAAATGCAGGCGAAACTACTTTATGAATTCCTCAGTAATATTACAGCCAATATTTTATCACCTAATAGTAGGAGTTATAGGTCACGTGCTCCATTTCTTCGTCTCATGGATCTAAATTACTAGTTCATGTTCTGCAGGTCAGAAACACAAATGGGAAGCAGAATGGCTGCTGGATTGGACTATCCACGGATTTGTTACTATAAGTATGCACGGATAAGCACAAGAGCTGTAAACACAGAACGAGACTTCGGATATGAACACAGACCTTTAAGGGCTTGCATGTCAGTACAAAAAACATCTGCTCTCCAGACTTGTAAAGAGATTGTTCCCGTTTTGGCAAACCTGACCCTATACATTCCCCAGTTTGCAGGGGGTTGGTAAGGAAGGACATGAGAAAAGTTTAGCACCCCCCCCCCCACGCAGAATTACGCCAAAAAGTCTGTATTATTTTTTTTCCCATTTACATCTCAACTATAAAAAGGAGGGGTAAATGGTCTGTAAAATATGGACGATGGAAGTATTACCCAGAACATAGTGCAGGACACAATACACCGCCCGCAGTACAGATCAGTGGAGGCAGCGATCCTTGGAGGGCTATAATGCTACAAGCCGACTCTGGGAAACCAGGCTGATCCAGATATCATGGGCCAGAACTCGCCATATAGCACAGCAGATAAGTGTGTCCATGTAACTTACCCACACATAGGATGTTGAAGCAGAATCCTTGGGTAACGGATTTACTAACAAGTTGATCTGGAAGGCTGTCAAACCCCACGTGTCCGCCAAGCGCGAGGCTGCGTTTGTCTTCATTCTGTAAACAAGGAGAAGAGTTAATGGGCAGGTAACACTCTCACAGCTAAACCAGGTGAGGAAATACAATTGTATCTGCATCCTGTATTGCTCTTTGTGCTACATCATCTAAATGTCCTTCATTTCCAGGGGATTTCACTTCCTGTGTTAACCCCAGGTCCAAAAAGGCCGCTCATTGGATAAAGTGGGTCCCTTGACCCCCTCAGAACTTCTGGCGGGGTCACAGCTATTATGATGCCACAAGATGATCCCCAGAACATCAGGGGTTAATAAATGGGTTCATTAGACAACGTAGATTCTCATGTCCCCTAACAATAAAACCAGAAAGTATAGAAACATTACAAAGTGCAATGTACTTCTAGAAGCATTTAGCAAAAAATAAAATACACCCTTAGATCATCGCGTTTCATCACATCATCACAAAGCTTCATTATCAGGACTACAGATTACACAAAGAGGGAATGTAAATGGCTCATGAAGAGTTTTAATTTTTCCAGTAAATAATCTCCATGAATCTGCAACTTGCAAACTCACACGGAGCGATATGGAGGTGAAAAGAGAAGGAAACCGCTGTTTTATATGGTTATTCTTTTCATCTCAAAATAGCTCAGTACATCACAATGTGACCAGAAAATGTGCACAAAAGTCAGGCCCAGCAGGCGGAGGATGGATGTGAGCGAAGACTGTATCTGGGACACGACAAGCAGCCCCCGAGCACAGCACGCGCACCAAGAAATAAATGTATAGATAGATTGCCGTTTATAGATTCCAGCTAGACATTGCCCGGGCTGTGCTACTCCCATCATTTGGATTTTGGATACAGAGGGGAAAAAAAAAAAAAACATGTTTGCAGTTTATGGACACTGTACTTTATCCTTTATCAGATTTCATCCCATGATCCCAACAAAAAAAACTTAACTCAATTTTAAGAATCAATAGAAGACAATAGTAACTTTTGAAATATATTATAAATAAAGAAGGGTACAGACGGTCCCCTACTTAAGGACACCCGACTTACAGACAACCCATAGTTACAGACAGACCCCTCTGACCTCTGGTGAAGATTTCTGAATGCTTTACTATAGTCCCAGACTGCAATGATCACCTGTAAAGTGTCTGTAACAAAGTTTTATTGATAATCCTTGGTGCCATTACAGCAAAAAATGTTTAAACCCCAATTGTCACTGGGGCCAAAATTCTTTTTGTCTGGTTCTACAATTATAAAATATACAGTTTCGACTTACATACAAATTCAACTTAAGAACAAACCTCCAGACCCTATCTTGTACGTAACCCGGGGGACTGCCTGTACTGGAAGATTTGTTCCTAATAAAGAAAAACTATCAAAAACCCATCATAATATTTGTTACACATGGCCTTACTTCTAAAACCAACTTTTACAATTATGCTAACGAGTCTGAGGGGCTCTGGTGGGCGTTTCCAGAGCTCCTCAGTGATATCTTTTCACTGGTTGTTACAATGAGCAGAGCAGGTCTCCCCTCCCCCTGCACTTACTGCTGCTGCCAGATTACACAGGCAGATGCAGGAGGGAGACTGCAGGGGGAGGGGAGACATGTCCAGCTCATTGTAACAGCCTGTGAATCTGCAGCACTGAGGAGCACTAAAAAGACCCTCAGATTAATTAGCACCAATTTTCTGAGAAAGGAGGCCATGGATAAATATTAGTACATTACCACATATTAGTGCCTGGATATATGAGAAAAGACCCCTGGTTTATTACACCCAATTTGAATGGTCGATTTCCAGTTTGTGTAAATCAGCTTTCTGTGCTATCCACTGACATCTGAGAGATAAAGGAACCCGATAAAGTGTCTAATGACTTACTTTTTACAGTCCCTGTATAGCCGAATCTCCCTACAGAGCCGAATCAACAAGGGAAATATATTCTAGGTGTGGAAAGAGTTAATCATTAGCTCCCCAATTGTCAGGGGTGGACAGAGTTCTGAATGCTTTCTGATGCCCTGCTCACTACAGGAGAAAAAGCAGGGAAAAAAATCCTTAAAGAAAATCTACCCTCAAAATCCATCATGATAAACCAGGGACACTCACTCATAGATCCAGGCACCGTGACTGTGGTCTTCTATTATTTGTTATCCATGGCCTCCTTCCAAAATCAAATCATTAGCATAATTTTAGTTGATTTTAGAAGGAAGGAGACCATGGATAACAAATATAAGAAGATTACCACTGTAACAGTGTCTAGATCTATGAGCAAGTGTCCCTGGTTTATCAGGTAATGAAATATAATAAGGTTACTATTGTTACCTGTGTGTCCCGGGCCACACACCTGACAGAAGAGAGTCAGAATAACATATTGGTTATAGGTAATACATATGCAAAGGTAGGTTAACTATTTAATGTCATTTAATAAGTATATGACTTCCTCAGATCTCCGAATAGAAGTATTTACCAGCATCAATCCTCAGAATGGTCAATTCTCTCTTTACAGGCTTTTTAACTGATAAAACCTTATTATTATCTTTTGTTGTGGTTAATGACATACAGGAAATTGACAACATATCCAGAGTATTATTATATACCGTATATACTCGTGTATAAGCCGAGTTTTTCAGCACAAAAAATGTGCTGAAAAACCTCACTTCGGCTTATACATGAGTCAAGAAAAAAAATAAAAACGTAATGCTCACCCTCCGGTGTCCCGATCCTCGGTGCGAGGCTCCCGATCCTTGGCGCGGTACCAGGAGGCGGCGGCTCCTCTTCTTTCTTCTGTAGCAGGCAGATCGCGTCCATGCGAACTGCCGGCGGGCGCACAAAAAGATGCAGCGGTGTTGCGGCTGATGACGTCATCAGCCGCGACACCGCGGTATCATAGTGCCCGTCCGCCGCCAGATCGCATCGACGCGATCTGCCTGCTACAGAAGAAAGAAGAGAGAAGAGGAGCCGCCGCCTGGTACCGTGCCGAGGATCGGGAGCCTCGAGCTTAACATCGGGACCGCGCCAACGATCCGGACAGCGGAGGGTGAGTATTAAGTTTTGGGGTTTTTTTTATACGCTTGGCAGGGGGCTGGCCGTATACCACATGGGGACTGGCTGTATACTACACCCTCGGCTAATACTCGAGTCAATAGGTTTTCCCAGTTTTTGGTGGTAAAATGAGGGGTCTCGGCTTATACTCGGGTATATACGGTACATCTATAGCAGGAGTGGCTCAGAAGACCATGAAATGTGTTTCTCCAACCACAATCTTGTTGGGAGTAGATAATTCTGCACATCTAAGAGAGAACTAAACAATTCCTCAAGTTCAGCTAAGAGGTTCTGAGCAGTAGTCCTTGTGTTTATATATAGTAATAGGGAGGATCACATTTCAGACTTTCCACAAATTCCAGAACAGCCAAAAATATGTGAAAACATACAAATCCAAGCACATCCACAAGCTTCCTTATTTCCTGGCTGAGAAGTGACGGAGAGCCACAATGGATGTATATGGTCAGAGTCACTCAGGTATGCCGGGATATGCTAGACATAGCCCCAAGTCCTCATCCCTCCTACTCAAAACTGTCCAGTATACTGCATTGGTATATAGCAGGACCCACACATGTTCAGCTTTTAGGCCAAACGGTGTATTAGAAAAAAATTACACAATATATTAAAGAGTAACTGTAAAGGTTTTTTATTTTTCACAAATCAACGGCACTTGGGATGTAAAACATCTTTGCCTATTAGCCTTATTACCTATATGCAGTAATTTCCTTGTTATAGACCTTATATTACCTCAATGCTGGCAACAAATCTACAAAATGTACAGTTTCATGGGAGGGGGGAGCTGCTGCTCCCTGCTCACAGGGGAGGAGGTCATGTTTCAGTGAACTTAGAAGAGCTGGATGTGTTTGAGTGAGGTATATGATCGCCCCTGTTCCCCATCAGTTCCTCCATCCCAGTCTGCGATTCTACAGAACTTTCTCTGTCTCTGTTCTTCTCACTGCTCCCTTCCCCTACCTCGTCATCTGCAGAATCAGCTATGTGTAGATAAGCTAGTAATCCTTAGTGCTCAAACAGGCTATAGACTGCATGTTACTGGTTTACGATTTCTTTCACTTATTACATGTTTCCTGCAAATCCATGTGATGGAAGCAGCCAGGCTGGTCATCATACACATCCTGTATAGACACACCGCGGTGTTCAGGGGTTTTACTTGTGGGGAAACTAAATGGATTTAATGTTAAATTACTTAGAGAGAACCCAGGGCATCATGAGATCTGTGGGCAAGTTAACTGGCCTCAGCCTGAGGGCACAGACTGACAGACATTAGTCTCCGCCCACTTCAGAACTTTGGAAAGAAATGGGACAAGCAGCACAAAGTAGGCTTCCTTCTCTTTGTTTTCAAAGGGGGAATCACATAATAATTTGGTAAAATCACTTTACAGTTACGCTTTAAAGGGATTGCCCAAGTTACATATAAAAATAAATAAAAGAAGCCTTGCAGCAGCTGTTCCCTCAGATCTCAGCAAGGTGTTTATAAGGCATCCATCTCCTGTCACCAGTGGTAAAGCCAACCGGCTATTTTTGACCGCCGTGACCCTGCCAAATGCCAGGAATCGATGAAAGACACACTGAAGTACAAACACACCGAGGCAGAATCTGTGGCACAAAAACTTTAAGAAAATCTACCATCAAAATCAAGCATAAACCAGGGGCACATAGATCCAGGCGCTGCACATTAGCATACTTTTAAAAGTTGATGTTAGAAGGAAGGAGGCCAGGGGTAACAATTTGGTTATGGTTGTGCTTATGGTTCCGAACAGGAGTTAGAAAAATAGGTTGGAACTGGATCTGCAGCTATATATTTGATTTTCTGTATCTCTGATTCTGTAGATCACTGAACCACAGGCCTTAATGCAATATGAAAGAAGAGATTCTCATCTTTAGGCTACAAGCACACAAACGTATTGGGGACAGATATAGGTTCCCCATAGTTGTCTATGGCGCTCGTGCTCAACGTACAGTGCAGTGGCCGTATAAAAGATAGAACATGTATCGTGCACCACTATTCTCTATGGAGAGGGTAGGGCCAAGCAGCGCTCTCTTCTCCCCTCTGCACCCTTCTCGACGTGTGCCCGTCCGGCCGTAGCTGCGCGGGCATACGTTAGTGTGCATGCAGCCTTAATGTGACACAAAAATCATGGTGCTAGGTAGTATAGAACCAAAGATAGGGGGTCTGAAGTGACACTCCCTTAGCAGCCTCAATATGTAATTTCAGCCAAAATCTGGCCCTTCTCTCCTAATTTTCACTTGACTTGAGGAAATTTTTCTATAGTTAATTGGTTGAGATTTGACATAAAAGAGGCAGTTCAAGAAAGGACAGTTCATTCCCTACCTGAGGGGACTAGAAGTTTATTGGGCTAAACTCTGGCAATAAAGTCCCTTTAAGACTACTTTTAGACACTTTTAAAGGGAACCTGTGCCTAATAAGCCACTACCAGCATGTTGTTAAGCAGTTGAAAAGCTTCTAGATCATGTTTCATTCATGGCCCATCTTGGTGGAATCTACTTTGAAGCGAGATGCAAGTTAGATGTATAAAGTCAGGGAAGTAGAGAATTAAACACTGAAGTCAAGCTCTCCCTTCTATGAACACCTCCTCCATCATGCTCCAGACTTCAGGACATCAATGATGTCCCTGGACGCAGGACCATAAATTACAGTGAAGGGGGAATTCTTGGGCAGGGAAAGCTTGACTTCAGTGTTAAAATCTCCGCCTCCTTGACTTCATAAAACCAATTTACATCTCACTACAAAGTTGATATTTTGGATGATGCCCCCACACTAGGCCATGAAGGAAACATAACCTAGAACAGTGATGGCGAACCTATGGCACTGGTGCCAGAGATGGCACTCGGAGACCTCTCTGTGGGCACACGGGCTGTCTCCCAGGCACAGAGTTTGCCCGACATGACACCTTCCTGCAGTCTCAGGCAGTCCAAGTAGTGCCCTGCTATTATAAAGTGACCCATCCTGTGCTGCTTGGTCCTGGCTGAAAAGTGAGGAGGAGTGGATAGGGTCGGATTGGAGCTCAAAGATTCTGGTAGCAGTTTGTTACTGCCTAGATTGCCGTGTTGGCACTTTGGGAAAAGCTAGTGTGTTTTGGGTCTCATTTTGGGCACTCGATCTCTAAAAGCTTCGCCATCACTGACCTAGAAGCTGCTCAGTTGCTTAATAACAAGCTGGTGGGGATTTATTTCTTATGACTGGTTCCCTTTAAAGACTAGCTTAACAAAAGGATGCATCTGAAAAGTACTTTTGTTTTGAGACAGAATCTGTAACTACAGTAATTAGATCATGGAGTTATCCCTATGAACACAACGCTGCAACCAATCGGTGGGGTCCTGCGTCCCATGTACATGGCTTCATGGGAAAAAATATGTGCAAATATTATGTATTCCAGCAAAAGACAGAGAGCAGTAAAACTATTCCAACCTAGAAGCCTTCTCTGAGACCGCAGAAAGACAGAAGGTTATGGGAATCTACTGCAGGAATGATAATGCTGTTATCCCAGCTGGGAAGTTTCTTTTACTGACCCCGGTCATTACTGTGATGCCGAGAAGGGAGCCAAAATTCAATGAGAAAATCCATGCTGGGGTTTAGAGTCAAAATTAAAAGGATCAGAAGGCAATCCCTCTGAAATAAACCCTTGTGCTTGTACATTGTATCAAAAATCATATTCCTCCGAAAATCTGAGCCATTCCCAGCATACAGACTGTCCGCCACAACGAGAGTGCCCGGAACTTCACATCTGTGGATTCACCCTACAGTTACAGGACATCCGCTTTTACTAAACTACCAGCCCACTCAGGTAGTGTATGACGTGTCCTCCTTCATGCAAAATCTCCACCAAAATCTCTATTTTATCTGTCCCCAAAATGTTATTTATATTTTTAAATGTGAGAGGACTTTAGACTTCTCCATACAACCTTAACAACGCTGTGAAGTACTATTCCGTTACCAGTCATTAAGTGGTTAAAAGTTTTTTTCCCCTAAGAAAGACTAGAACTAGTATGGAGCTCGCTTAACTAAATCCATGGCTTCCTTGGACCAATGGATGTCACTTGTGACGTCAAGAGAAAGGCAATTCCCATGGTTCAAGCAGGGAACAGATTGTCCTAAATGGCCCCATAACTTCCCCTTAACTTCTGGCTCGATGAAAGTGGAGAAGACTAGAAGTGTTGGTTCCCTGCAGGTACAGGGAGCCGGATCAGGCAAAGTACATGTTCTTTTGTCACTTACTCCACCTCCTAGGAGCAGAAAGCTCTTCAGGCTGAATGACCAACCACGGAGCACCTGTAGACTTGGATTAGATGTTTCCTGCTGCTACTAAGAACATACACAAACATATGATTATACAGCTCTGCAGAATGGCCACCCAACACTGGGTGCTGGTTTCTATCGTCCTCCACTGACCCGACCCCCCCCCCCCCCATCGCTTTGTCTGCTGCTTAGTTTCCTGTGTGACACCACAACACATAGAGGTGGGGGCAGCGTCAGAACGGGGTGGTGGTGGGGATCACCTCATGGTGCTCTAGTCGCCATCTAGTGTAACTGAATTTATTTTACACTTCAGGTGGATCATAAAAAGAGAGAAAATATAAAAGAAGGGCCTTGATGTGGGCCGCCCCCTCAGGATGGGTGCACGACAGAAGCCAAAACCTCTCGATATTTCTGGCCTCTGTCACGTACCCAGTTTTACATCAGGTCCTGGTGTAGAAGGACACTATGGCTAGCGAGCAGGTGCACATACAAGAATGGGGAAACCCAGCACTTACTGTAACGGGTTAATTCAGTATACTGCCATCACAATCCATTTGTTTCCGACCCCCTCCAAATGCCCCCCAAACTAATGCATTCATGCCCGCTAGATTTGTAGAAGATGACAAGCTGTCAAAATGATTTTTTACAAGACGTCTTGTCCCCTGCCATGAACACCCAATATATAATCACAATCTCATTGTGACCTGCAATGCTTTACACTGCATTCCAACCTGGAGTCACAATGTATTGACTATTGGGGATGTAGCTGGACCGATCCAAAAGATAAGAACACACCTAGGAGGGGGGAAAAAAAAAAAGGGGGGGGGGGTTATTGGACAGAACGAGATCAGGTACAAGAAGCAAACCGTGCTGTGCATTTGCATTTAGAGACATGGTTTGGATACTGCTAAATAGCAATAAGAAACTTTGAATCTCTAACTTTTATAATGGAAACATTTACACCTTTACCATGTGCAACGTAAACACCCACAGGTCCTTGTAAACCCCTCTGCTGCCACAGAACAATCTAGATCTACTATAAATGGCAATACTTAGAGGAAACCCGTCACCAAATTTCAACAAATTAATCTACCAGCCCCCATAGGGTATGAAATGTCCTTTCTAGAATTCCTCCTTCCATGTGAAATATCACTCGGTACCTACAAAACTTCTCCTTCAAAGACCTGTGAAAATGAGCAGACAAGAGTCATATTTTTGCCTTAGAGGAGTCACTTTTAGAGGCTACACAGTGTGTCACATGAGCAGTTTTATATTACCTAGAAACATGCTTTTGGTATCAAATCAAGTGCGAGTGTTATGTTTACATATGTAGTGCATACGTCCACCCATAGATTGTCATATTTAAAAAGAAAACATAGAAAAGAATCTCATCTTTTAAATTGCAGCAGGCTTTTGGTTTTACGATCTACAGAACAGAAGATAAGGGCAGCTAAAAACATAGGGGAGATTTATGTCCGAGGTAAAAGTGTTCTAGTTGCCCATGGAAACCACTCAGAATCCAGCTTTCATTTTAGGAACACCAGTGGAAACATTTAAGTTGAGCGCTCAGAAAACTCTGATAAATCTTCTCCATATTTGAAAATGTGAGCTGAAGATAACGATCCGATTCCTGCCTCTGCCAATCCCACCTACCAGCGCCTCCTTGGCGCGCTCCTTCCTTTCATACTGCTCTCTGGTCCTGAAGCCCAAGATCTGCGCATGCGCTATGCAAAGATAGTCTACATAGAGCACATGTGCATAGCAGCTCTCCCTTTGGCCCCGAGGTCGGAGAGCGATGGATTCTGTACCACAGAGTGGAACAAAAGGAAGGAGCGTGCTGAGGATGCGCTAGTAGGCGAGCCTTCGCTGCCACACCTCAGTAGTCTTTTTCCCTGCTTCTGCCAGCTAAAAAAATTAGACAGACACCTTAGGCATGACTTAGATAGTGGCAACCTACCATCGGCTCTACCTTTTTAGGTAGATCCCTGATGGTAGGTTTGATATGACTGGCACTATAGAACTAGAGAGTGGAGTCTTAAGTGACTCCACTACCTTTAGACTCCACTAAACTTGACTCGTCTCAAGCAAATATGGCTCTTCTCTGCTCATTTTCAAATGACTTTGGAGTACTTTTTTTTGTAATATATATTATATAATATGCAGTTATATAAATGTAACTGCATATTCACCAATTGCAAAGTGGATCCACCCTGCTGCTTGGTTTAAAGGTACACAGTCACCCAATTTTACCCCATAATTCCATCTTTTATGTGAAATTTCTCCTGTTTACGTGTGTGATATATATATTTCTCCTGTTTACGTGTGTGATATATATATATCACAAGTAAACAGGAGAAATTTCACATAAAAGAAGGAATTATGGGGTAAAATTGGGTGACAGTGTACCTTTAAACCAAGCAGCAGGGTGGATCCACTTTGCAATTGGTGAATATGCAGTTACATTATGGGGTGAACTGTGAGAGAAAGCAGATAGAAGCTCCTGTGGCTAGAGGGAGACGTGCCCCTCATGTCAATGGACAGCATCGGGGATAACGCTGCCAGATTATAAAGGAGCCCTTCAGGAGGTGGGTGCACGTCATACTAACCATTAACCCCGTCTTTTCAGCGCTGCTCAGAGTAAACATGTAAATTCCTATAAAAATGAAGCAGCCAACATGTGAAGAGAAAAGTAATGACTTTTACCTTAAAGAATATTTATCTGGATGATGTACGATACGGATTCAGAAACAAGATGTCAAACTGTACGGCCTTGTATTGGGGGAGCAGAGAGCAAGTATGCGCCATTTCATAAGCTGAGGAATTTTTAAAGGAAATGAAGCTTTGTTATTCCGCACCGGCCGCAGCCTTCCCCAGCCGTGTCTTAAAAGTTATTAAATTAGAGAAATAATCGAAATGTCAGTCAGGAGGAAATCCAACGTGAGCCGCAGGCCTCAGAGAAGGGACGCGTAAATGAGAGCGGACATCTCCGAGATCCTATTAAACACCACACTGGACTCGGTGTCGCTTTTGGTAGAAACTCCTGTAACTGCTTCTTCTATGTACAATAGTAAAGGGTTAAAACAGGTGCTACACAGTCAGGGCCCCCTGAATGAAGAGGCAGAATCCATTATGTTCCTTAACCCCTGCGTGACCAATGGTCATTGGTGCCTGAATGTCTTGGGTATCTTGGGTGTGTGGACGATTTGTGCTCAGAAGGCAAGTACCAGATTAAGTGAATACATATAGACGGACCCTTTCCATCTACACCCACAATATCCTAAGAAGATGTGTACGAGATACTGTACATGAAAAAATTTTTGATCGCCCTTACACCCCTAATAATGACATGCAATAGGGCGACAGAGGATAAATGGGCAGGTAGTCTCAGTCTTCTGGCATGGTTATCCAGTCTGCTCTCAGATAAGAAACCTGCCTAAGCCCAGAGACCACCGCTAGCACAGGAGCCTGGTGCTACAGCAGTCTCTCAGAAATGGGGTTACTTCTACACATACCAGTTGTATGCCCCCAATATGCTCTTAGACTAGAGGAATGTGCTAAAACATGGCATTTCGTGGACCAAACACTGCTCCGAAGACCGGAGTCCATTGATGCTGGTCACACCTGCAGCCAATCACTGATCTCAGCTAAACACCCACAGGCCCAACCTTTGACCCCACTTATTTTAGGCCTAAAATCCAGGAGCGGGTTTGACGTAACTAACCTGCATCATGTGCTGGACGGAATATGTGGCCAGAACCGGGGCTCAGCATGTCAGTTCTGTTCGGATCTCCGAGTGTTGGCCCCCAGTTGACATTCTGGCAAGCACATAATGCAAATTAGTTGCATCAGACCCGCTTGCAGGTTTTAGGCCTTAGACTTATGCTGCATCAAATGGAACCTGTCAGATTTTCACCTAATGATAGTTTAGTGCTATGGGAACCTAACTGTTGCCCACAGTGTTTTTAGTACATTTCCTATCCCCAGAAAATAAAACTTGTAAGTCTCCCTGACACCCTGCCAGAAGGAGCATGTGTTATTCATGCAGGTCACTGTGTGCCTCCCTCATTTCATCTCATTCCCCCCCTCCCTTCAGAGCAGAAGACGATTTCAGCCGAAAGGAGGTGGGATGAGGGAGATGACAGAGACAAGGGCTGAGCCATACAGTGATTTGCATGACTAACAAAACGCCCCTTGTGACACACTGCTCCTTCTGGATGGGGGCCAGCTAAGTTTACAAAGTTAATTTTCTGTAGATAGTAAATAGCTAAAAACTGAGTGGCAAGAGGTCATTAGGTTAGTTAATATTTGGTGACAGGTTCCCTTTAAATTTGTGTTTAAACCAGACAACCCCTTTAATGTAACACATTTACAGACTTTAGGAAGACTTCAGACACTGTACTACTCCACCCTTGACACTAAAATCTAGTGGTGACTTTGCAGGACAAGCAAGTTTTGCACAGAATGTAGTCATTCAGGTTAAACGGCAGAACGGGAACCTTAATACACAGAATCAGTGAGACCACAAGACCTCAGTCAACGTTCCAGATGACAGCTACTCAATAATACTCATTACTAAAGAGGAATACTGCCCCCCTGACAAACAACAGCACAGACCTATATATCATAGTAGCACCTACAACCTTACCTGATATGTTTGCTTCAGCATAAAAGGTGGTGTCACTTGGACCAGATGAGGCAACCCATTGGGTCCAGTGACCACCACAACTCCATCTGTTATAAAAACACATCAATAGCAGCTTGCTGACAGTTTCCATATAGAAGTAAATAAAAGTAAATACTGACTTGGGACCACCTTTAACCCCACAAAATCAATATACAGCAGCTCAGTTATAACTAATGCATTTCAATTACATATAAAAGATGAGGGCGACTCCAGAGCCAAGCATTATGCCTGCCCGGGCACTTTCATCTAGATCCAGAGGCTGACTGCAATGTGCTGGACAGGATAAGCTATAGGCAGGCCACCAGGGCTCTAATCTGACCAGTGTCAGATCAGACGGAAATGCCTTACAGAGACTGTAATAAAGATTCAATAAAGAATATCATAAACTATTAAAAACTGAACAAAAATGTATTTTCCACCTGATGATGCACCAAAAAAGAAAAAGTTTGTGGGGCAAGAACAGCACAAGTGTGTGCACAGGTAACCTCAACCTTCCCTCTCAGACTGAGACCTGGGTAAGGAGGACTCTTACTGTGTCTTCATGGGGTCCTATAATGATTTAGGGTTCACCCAGCATTACTTGTACATCAGAAAATTATTTTGCCATTGTGTAAGAAGGCAGAAATGTAGGCTTCTGCTTGATGTTGTTGTCTGGATCAGTGTGTTCTCAACTGACAAAAATAGACCCTTACCCAAAACCTGTGCTCCGAAACATATAACCCTCAGAGCAGAAATCCCCTGACTGTTTCACTTGAAGTGGAGTTATGGAATTTTACAGCCATTACACACTTACATTATAGATATCTCTCTCAGATTTCTGTGTGAGGTGGGGGAAATGTCAGGGAGGAAGTCATGGCGTCATTACTGTGAAAGAACGTGTGGAATGTCTTGCTATGACTACTGGGGGGAAGCTACAAGTTCTTATTGATTGGACTTAAATGGAGGAGTGGTGGATAACTTTTACTATTGAGGATAACTTTGGTACCCCTACCTAGTCAGTGTGTACAGTGGCTGCGCCTATCCCCCAACAGGAGAGCAAGTGAGAGCAGCACAGAAATTAAGGTCCACATTCACACTGGGCCTCACTGGCATGGTAATACAGCACCATGGCACAAGGCATATCACACAGAACACAAAGCATACAAATAACTATATACACAACCAGGTGGTCCCCTACTTAAAGGCACCCGACTTACAGACAGCCCTCTCTGCCCACTGTGACATCTGGTGACCTTCTGGATACTTTACTTTAATCCCAGACTGCAATAATCAGCTGTAACATGTCTGTAATGAAGTTTCATTGATACTCCTTGGTCGCATTACAGCAAAAAAATAATAAATAAATAAAAGTTGAAAATCGATTTTGTCATTGGGACAAATTTTTTTTTTGTCTGGAGCTACAATTAGAAAATATACAGTTCTGACTTCGTATATATAAAAATTCAACTTAAAGAGGACCTGTCACCCTCAAAAACGGCACTAGGAGCCGCTTACTAAAGAAAGCAGCTTCTAGTGCGAAAAAAAGACACAGCAGTGTTACACTGCTAGCATTATTCCAAACCTACGATAACATTAGCAGACACTGCCGTGATCTACACTAGAAGCACCGGAGGCACTGCCTCGTCCCCTGCTCACTCCATAGGTCAGTGGTGACTGCTGCACGTCAAGGCCGCCCCCTCATGAATACGCCGGACCGCTTTGAGAGTGGTGCGGCATTTCCTGTGTACAGCTCAGCGGTGTTTGTTAGCGTTATCAGAGGTTTCGGATAACACTAGCAGTGTCACAATGGGTCGGTTTTAGCACTAGGAGCTGCTTACATTAGTAAGCAGCTCCTAGTGCCGTTTTTTGAGGGTGACAGGTTCTTGTACATAACCCGGGGGCCGCCGGTACATAGTAATAGCAGCTTTATGAAAACATTTGTCTCATTTATCTAATCATTTTGTCTAGTCTTTTTCTAAAGATGAGAGCTGTGGTTAGTGCAGAGCACCCTGAGATCTCCCACATGGGTCCCCAATGTAAAACATAACAGAAGCCCTGGAAGTCTGTACTGGGGCCCCATGCAGAGAGCTCACCGAACACTGTGTATACTAGTCCATGACGCTACAGTACACATGCTGAACATCTGCTTCCTAGAATTCAAAGAGGAGGGAAGCCACTTGGCGAGGAGGTCACTTCAGCAGATACTTGGATGTCTGCAGACCTTGAGAAGAATCTTAAGATATATTCATGAAGTCTAAGAATAAACACTTCATCTATAGTAGCCATTCAACACTGGGGTGTTACAAGACTTAAATATTGACTCCGCCAAGGTACAAAAACATCCCCTAAAGTAGAACTTCCAGCAAGCAGCAGTGTCTTTCCCTAGGAATGGTTGAGCTCTGTGGTAAGGAGTATTTATTCTGGAAGTCAGTCTCCGGCTATGGAATGTAGACGCTCCTACAATGTTTATAGGAATGTGCGTGTGCAGGAGAGCCTTCCCCTACATACTGTCTAAACTCATCTTTATCAGGTCTCCAGCGTGACATAGAAAATCACCGCTCCAGGAAAATCTTCCCCAGAACCAGAAATTACATTTATTGTTTAAGCAAGCGTCAAAAACTAGAAAAATTCATCAATATATCCACATTCTGTGATAACGGAACATGACAACGTTTACCATGAGAAGGTTGGTGTCAGGGATATCTCTGTTAAAAGGCATAGCTTGTTCCAAGTGACAGCACCACATTACCGGTGATGCACTTTTTGGCACCTTGGAGCCAGATCCTGTAACTTTCCTTTCCATTTTTTAATATGTCTGGTTCAGAAAATATGGAAATTTATCCAATCCTGATTATAGATTTAAACAAATGAATGAGGAGTTCATAGGTCAGCTTATTGGCCATGTGGACAACTTGAATCTTACTCATACAATGCAAAACATTGAGCACCGGCAGTGGAGTCTTAGGGTCATTGGCATAGACAGTTTAAAGCTCAAGAACATGACCCTGGTAACTCACATTGTTATGTTAGATCAGTTGCCATTACAAGGATCCGTACAGATGACAGCCCTGGTGACAGAGGAGTCATTGTTAGGTTATAAGATACACTACATCTGGTGAGTGTATGCTGCCGAAAACCCAGTTACGGATCATTGCCAGTATATAGAGGACTACTGCAGCACGAGCTCTATATGACATGTGAGCAATGTGCCCATTCCAGCTCCGCAGACCAGGGCCTCAATAATGGGTCTGTGACAGGTGTGCGGCCTTTATTATATATAGGATAGGTGATCGGATGGGGGTGCGGACCAAATGCAATCCAAGATCACCGCAGGCGCATCTCCCATTGAAGTGAACGTGCCTGCACGTCTACTATACTACGGAGAGAGCCGTCCACATATTGAGAGGGGTGCAGGGTGTTGCACCCCCCACTGATAAACCATTTATGACCTGGACTATGGATAGGTCAGTGTTAGCTATAGCCTGGATTACACCTTCAAGCGCAAGGTAATGGACTGAAAGAACTTTGTGCAGATATTTATAAATGTGCTGCATGTGAATTCAAACTCCACTGATTGGTCACAACCCTGTCATCATGAGCCACATACGTGGAGATTGTGGTATACAAGTAAAACAAAACCTAAGCCAGAAAACATTTTGAAAAACTCCAGACGCTCTCCTGAAAGAATCTGCAGGAACCAGATCCAGGAAGGCGGTTGGTGAGCGGAGCTCCAGACATAGTTTCCCTATGTAAACGTGCTGCCGATTACAATGTTTCCAGAAATTCCTCACTGCTGCTGTACAAGTGCAGGAGACGACACATCCCCTCTGGAAAAGCCGCTACTGCTGAGCAAAGCAGGGTTAGGAACACAAAAGGCGCTGTCAAACAGCTGGCAGGCACATGAAGGGGGAAGGTCAATGGCACATGGGTGGAGAGACACCCCCTGTCATCTCTGCAGATCCAGACAAACCCTAGTCTGTATATTAACTATTAATTATTCTAATATATGATCTCGTTAAGTGGCGGACACATGTCGCCAGCTAGGCAACTCCAGTGAGCGACAAAACTTCACAAGAAAATGAAAACCAGGAAACAACCCAAAACTTTAGATGCCAACTTTAATTTTCTAGCTACACAATCTACCCAAAAAGCCATTCTGTCTGATCGTGGAGACATAGGTGATCTTCCTACCCGGCGTCTGGGGGCTTACAGTGACACAATTAAAAAATGGAAAAATCAGTTGTGCCAGGGGGCATCAGGATTAAGTAGCCCAGTCACATTATGAGGCTACAAAATGCTAAAGCAACAAATCATATTGTTCCTATTGTGATGTGAGCAAAAATAGATAAGGAGTAGAGACTTTACCCGGCATCTGTCATCCATATACAATTAGGGCATTGGACACTGTGCCCAGGTATTAGTGGGTACCCAGTTACATGAAGTAAATCTTCCCCGTCATGTCTCCGATCACTGGGGTGACTACACAGAGCAGGGTGATCCCTGCTGCCCCTTTAAGGATGAGTAACTATCACTAAGTTCTATATGGAAGTGCCCGCTGCAGGTTATACATGTAGGAGATCATGCCCCCCATACCTGGCATGTCCTAAAAGTTACAGTACATGTAGTAGATTCTGCACAATGCCAACAAAACTGCCCACTTGGCATAACACAAGTCAATGGAAAGTAACAGAAGGGTCCTAAAAATTGCTAGAAAGTGACCTGATGCCCTGCACCAGCTGGACTGGGCTATGGTTTAACCCTTTCATTAGACGTGTCTACCTTGGCAGAGGAATAAGTGAAGCCATGAGGACAGACGAGCTATGCCAGCTGCTGCCCAGTGCCCGCACTACTTGCCCTGCTGGTGGAAAGTTTGCCCCGGTTCGGGTACTCACATTTGCCCGCTCTACATCAGTCGCGGCCATGCTGCCTGCTCACTGCCTATTCCCGGCCGTCTCCCGGAGCTGATGTCGTCTGAATTGATGCAATCCAAGCTCGTAGCTCTCAATGGGATCCAATATGGCCACTGCACTTCCTGGAAACTCCCCTCTGCATTACACAGCGGCTGTCACCTCCCACGGCTCGCAAAGGGCGCAGCAATGGCCTCTGTGCTGCTGCAGCTACTACTGGGAACAGAGGCTACTCTGACAGGGCCCGGCGCCGCCCTCACCCCGCAAAGCATGCTGGGACTTGTAGTCCCCGCCACATAGCTGATGCTGTCATCTTAGGGGAGGGAGGAGTGTGCGGTATACAGCGGATGATGCCCGGCGGGAATGTATACAGTGCAGACACATATATACATATAGCTACCTCTACAGGGGGAGTATATAAGAACACATGTACTGCGCGCCTGGCGCCCACTAGCGGATTGCTGCTGACATGACGGGTGCCTCATTGTATGATGTGGAGAGCGGGCTCATACGTGATGTATGTTACACCCTGTAATACGGGTCTGTGCCCTCACACCGCATAGGCATAAACCATACAAAAGAAAATAAATCGGCTGCAGAAATACCGAAGCGTTTTTTACCCGTCTTTTCCCCCAATGAAGTATTCACATGCAGTTTTTTTAATCATTTATCCCTGTAGAGGTTTGTAAAGAGCATCTATTTCATCACAATAAGGTAGTGTAGTGTACATGGAAAATGGAACAAAATGCAATCCCTGGCACCTCAACGGGCACCTCCGCCACCCAACAAGAGGTAGTCACCCGCCGGGAGGGCCGAATAAAGGTGAGAAGGCGGGAAATGCGCCTCCTCATGAAGATAATCGTGAATATTGTTCGCCGGCGTAGATTACAGCGCCAGGTATGTAGAGTTTTTGTAAGAGATGGTCGTCTGGTCCCTGTTAGTATCTGATCGGTGGCGTGACCAGCACTCGCTCAGCATTTGTGAAATTTACTGGACAAAATTTCTACATCAGATGCGCGTAATCTGTGTGCGCTATATAAATAAAGGAATTATTATTAAATTCTGCACACATACACAGAGCAAGTCTATCAGAACTGACCCGCTTGTGTATGACTGTTCTGAATCCAGCTGTAACAGAACCTTCCAGGAGCAAAACCTATACGTGGAACCGAAAATAACTGTGGAAAGGTGCAGGTTGTGAGTGATGGACCCCCATTCATCATATACCATGTTAAAAATGGATAAAGGGTAAGTTGTCACGGATGATATTGTAACACTTTTGTTTTTGATAGGCACAAGAGAGACGTCAACGGCGTTACTGGGTAAATCCTATAAATTCCTTGCGGTCCGAAGGAGAACATATCGGACAGCTATACAGCGAGTTAAGACAGTAAGTGTTTAAAGGGGGTTGTTCATTTCAGCAAATACATTTTTGTATAATGAAAATTTGTACAATTTTCCAATATACGTTCTGTATAAATTCCACAAGGTTTTGTAGATCTCTGCTTGCTGTCCTTGTATAGAAAAATCCATTGGTCATTTCCAATGTACAGAAATCTGACTATGGTTACATAGGTTTAGAGCTCGTTATAAACCACAGCTCTGTGCTACGTATGACTCCATCCTTAGGCAACAATCACAAGCAACGCTAGTGCGCAGCAGGCGGGTCTCAGCACTATCGCTATGCATTTCCCAGGAAAACATATGTGATCGGTAACCATTTAAACAAGTTACCGATCGCATGCGTTTCCCTGGAAACGCATATGCGATAGGGCCAAGGCACGCCTCCTGTGCGCTAGCGTTGTATTTTGAACGCAACACTAGTGGAACGCGTGACCGTGGCCTTAGGGTGGATTCACGCATTCTGTTTTTTAGATGCAGTTTTTGAAGTTGAAAGAATGTGTTGATCATCATTGTCGGACTGGGTTTCCTTAGGCCAGTGATGGCGAACCTATGACACGCGTGTCAGTGCTGACACGCGTAACCATTTTCAGTGACACGCGGCCGCCGAGGAGTTAAGTTTAATCCTCAGGTGCAGTACCCGGGAGGCTGAGAGACTGTTACAAACTGAGCTCCCAGCACAACCCCCTCCTTAACCTCCTTCCCAAGCTGTGTCTCCAGTCAGCACAGGTATCATCCCGGGGCTCAGCACCAGGAGAGGTGACCCGGCCATCAACTCCAGACACTCCTCTGCAGCTCCTGATAGTTGTGGTGGGGGGAGGGTGGCAGCACAGACAGAGGCTACATCGATGCTGCCCTGTGTGATGTCCCAGCAGCTGCCACCTCTACACTGACCATCTCCACAGCAGGGACCAGTGAGGACAACTACTCTCATCATACAGTGAGTAATGTCAGTGTAACTCTGCCACCTCTACACTGACCATCTCCACATTAGGGATGAGGGAGGACAACCTGCCACTCACATCATACAGTGAGTAAGGTCAATGCACTGTATGATGAAAGACAGTCATCGCCAGACATTGCGATTATTTTGCTCCTCATGAAGGAGATGCGGACAGCGGCGCCTGCGCCCTCGCTATAACCTGTGAACTTTCATAACTGAAAGTTTGCATGTTACTAAGCATTTCCACACCTGTCTGATTGTAACCGATCTATTACAATGTGCGATTTGCACATAGTAATAGATGATGCGGAAAATCCCCATATACTGCCATACTGTAATATGTCAGTACATGGTAGGATCAATCAGACAACCTAGGGTTAAAGTACCCTAGAAATTTAATAATTATACATATTTGTTATTTAAACTATAAATATCGCAAAATTATGTTTTTTTTTGTCATGGTGACACACCACCTGAGTTATGCTCGGTTTTTTGGCGAATTTTGACACACCAAGCTCAAAAGGTTGCCCATCACTGCCTTAGGCCCACCAGAGAAAATAAATTTGGGGGCGCACTCTTCATTATCCTCCAGGACATATACTCTAGCAACCTCTAAATGTGCTTTTTTTCTGATGGACCTCTAGGGTTGGGTTGAGTGAGGGCCCACCGGAGGGTCCTCTGCCACTCTGGTGGGCCAGTCCGACACTGTGGATCATAATGGGTGAGAACATATCATTGAGAGAAGCTGTTCCTCATCTTCTTTTATTCCACTACAGGTTAAGATGTTCAGAAGCTAAATGGAAGTGTATATAAACCAGTACCCTGATAACCACACTGTCAGTTCACAGAACTAGATGGACCATAGTGTTTCTGCTTAGAGAGTCCACGCCCACACTTTACACTGACCAGCCTAGGGAGTGATAGGAGCTAAAACAGCATTAAAACTGAGTAAAATTGTGAAGTAAAGGGTTAAAAATTCTTTATTGTGATAACATCACTAGAGGATTGAAATTTAAGAATTTTCTTTTGTGGGAAAACCCCTTTTTTTAACATGTATGTTATTTTCAAGGGTTAAATAACCGTCATGTGCCACCATGACAGTAAAATTCAACAAAAAGAATAAATTTGAATGGGGCAACATCCAACAGCCTTGATCTTCATAAAATCACTTTGACCAGCAGAATAAAATTAAAACATCATTTAAACTGTCTTAAATATTGCTAATGACATGCAATTATGTCATAGATAACATAAGGTATAAACAAAAGTTATGATAGAAAGTTAGATAATAATAACAAAAAAAAAACATGCCCATGAAGGCTATAATTGTTTGGATAACTAAAAGTATTTGAAAGTAATAAAGTAATATAATGTAGTGTACTGCAAATTGTCAGTTGTGTAATTTTTTATTTTTTTTTACAGGTGTCCAGAAAAGTTCCTGTCTTTTTGTCGCATGCCCATTGAGGCGTTTGATCGGCTGGTCACCATTCTTGGTGGACATTTGCGTCGTGAGGACACAATTATGAGGAGGGCCATTAATCCAACAGAAAGACTACTCATCACATTGCGGTGGGCGTTGATACATTTATTTTTTGTTATGTTTCTGCTTTTTGTGGCCGTTTTCAGTAATTAAAAGAATGATTGCTTGTTATAGTCAAGCTGTCATGTAAACGTGTCATTTTCGGTCCTTTTTACAGGTATTTGGCAACTGGGGAGAGTTATGCATCCCTTCACCTCCAGTTCCGAGTTGGTAAATCCACCATATCTGGAATAGTGAAGAGCACGTGCCATGTCATCTGGCAGTACTTGCAGCCTATAGCAATGCCCAGTGTGACCCAGGAGACTTGGTTGAAGGCAGCAGCAGGCTTTCATGCCGTCACCAGTTTTCCCAACTGCATAGGAGCTATTGACAGTAAGCGTGTACGTGTGCAGCAGCCTCCGCAGTCAAGATCGCAGTACTTCAACTGCAAAGGGCACTTTTCTATCGTCCTTATGGCAGTAGCTGATGCCACATACAGGTTTCTTGCTATCAAAGTCGGCGCTTATGGAAACCCTGCAGAATCTCGAACTCTATTGACATCAGTTTTTGGGCAGGGAGTGCTTGTAGAACAGGTGACTCTTCCCCCTCCTAGACCTCTTCCAGGTACCACGCATCCAGTCCCCTTTGTTATAGTATCAGATGAGGCCTTTCCGCTGATGACCAACATGCTGCACCCATACCCACAGAGGAAACTGAATACTAGAAAGAGAGTCTTCAACATAAGGCTGAGCCGGGCACAACAATTTGTTAAGAGCACCTTCGGGATCATGGCTAACAAGTGGAGGATCTTAACGTGTGCACTGCAGTTGGATGCTGATACAGTTGATGTGGTCATCAAATCTGCCTGTGTCCTTCACAACTATGTCCGGGACTATGACCATTCTGACATGGAAGTGGAACCACAGATTGCTTTTGGTGAACCACCTGTCAGTTGTGCTTATGGCCGGGCATCTAGCTCTGCTATGGAGGTGAGAGATGCTTTTGCAAAGTACTTCATGAGTCCAGTAGGGGCCGTGCCCTGGCAATTTAACAGCCTTGGTAAAGAGCAACCAGACCAGGACTAAGGTTTTCTTCACACCTGGCCACTGTCTACCCGCCTGAATAATGAACCACTGCCCCTGTGAGCTACAGAGTTTATCCATGGTCTGATAATGGCATTTTCTATTATAGACTCCTGACCTTATAATGGCCTAATCCCATTGTGGGCTACTGGCCCTTAACCCTTATTTTGGATTAATTATTAAACTGTATTATCCTTACCCATCCCCGCACTATCCCATGGCTGCACCTGGCCTAACGACCTGAGGGGTTCACACATTCTCTCTTCTTCCCTCATTTCTTTCATGAATGGGACAGGCTTCCCAGGACTCCTTGCTGCGGTGAGCAAGTGGCAAAGGAGGCCCTTTTTAATGGAGGCCGGCAACACAGAGAGAAGAGCGACCTGTGGGCTGAACTGTACGGTCTTTCCTGAAACCCTGCTGTAGGTGTCAAACACCATCCAACATGCAGACACCCAGCTCCACACCGCACCTCCAGCAAATTTCCGATACTCCTGGTTATATCTTGTGAAGGGACATCTGTACCCTCATGATAGAATCTTGTAATTTCTCTTCTGCACACTTCAGGGTAGGGGTAGTTTGTGGGAAGATAAGAAGGCTTTTTCCCATTCTGCTTTGGTGAGGGTAACCGACAGTCTCCCACTGTCTGCCACTGGGTTTCCACAAGAAGATTTGGTCAGTAAGATAGCATACAGCTGGGATAGTAAGCGGACAGGGAGGATGAGAGCCCGAGGAGGGCCTCTAGTACAGTAGGAGACAACCCAAATCTAGAATCGGAGTCAGAGCTGAAATATGACGCTAGCTGTTGGTATTCCAATCAGGACAGAGGGGTGTTTGAGTTGGAGGCTTATAAGGCGTCCCAGACGTGCAGGGTAGTTCCGCTCACCGCCTGTCCCATATGGGTGTCTGCCTCCATCTCTCAGCATAGGAATCTGCTCCTCCCCATTCCTGGGTTGTTAAATAAGGGGGTAAGAGGACCCTTCTCTTTGTCTGAACAGGGAGTCGTGGGAAGCCTGTCCCATTCATGAAAGAAATGAGGGGAGAAGAGAGAATGTGTGAACCCCTCAGGTCGTTAGGCCAGGTGCAGCCACGGGATAGTGCGGGGATGGGTAAGATCTGTCTCTAGGGACAACCACTGTTTAGATGCAAATAGTAACACCTGCTAAGGAGGGGTATGTATCTTTAAACCCCCAGAGCAGACACATAATATTGGGGACCCCATAGACTAATAATACTCGAGACTCAATAAGCAGACAATTGATAATAGTGGAGACCACCAGAGCAGACAAAAATATTCTCTCCTTTCCTGGCTCTTATACTTTCTTCGCCACACAGCAGCTTTTTCTCTCCAAGTGCCGCCAAGCTGTGTGTCCCTTGCTGGTTGTATGCAGCGCCATCAGGACGCAGGACAGAACTGTGCCAGGAACAGTGAGGACTTCTCAGTTGAACTTACTGCTACCCGGCCTTCTGCACCAATGAACTACTGAGCTGGAGCAGAACACAACTCTTAGTTTAACATGATCCCATGTGGCCTGTCGGTGCAGATTGCACACCCCTAATAAGGGCTTTTAGATCTATGGAATTTAGGAAGAAGGCACTGGAAAGGAATCACGGCACTCCTATTAGAACTGCAAGATCGATCAGGGAAACAGGGCTGTAGAGTCTGAGTCAGTGAGAAGTTGAATTTGGAAAGTTTGGCTTACCAACTCCATAGCCCTGCTTCCCACCAGCTTTCCTTTAAAGGGAGCCTATCATCAGCCTTATAAACCACTACCAGTATATTGTCAATCAGGGTAATACCTTCCAGTTTTTGTGTCTTCCATGGTCCAAAGTGGTGGCATCAGACAGAAAATCAACTTTGAAATAAGATGTAAATTGGTTGTATAAAGTCATGGTGGGAAGCTGTGAACACCATCTCCTATGTCAGTGATGGCGAAACTTTTAGCGGCTGAGTGCCCAAACTGCAACCCAAAATGCCCCTTATTTATCGCGAGGTGCCAACCAAAGATTAAAGCAGTAACTTATTGCTCCCTGTTCAACAACTTTCAATCATATTGGCCTCTTGAGGACAGCAACACAGTAGAAAGATGGAAAATGTTCATCATTTTAACTCCTTTTCAGTGTCCCCCTGTACACAGAGAAAATTGTGGTGCCAGCAGGAGGTCCTCGAAAGATAATTTGGCCCTGTCTACTCATTCTCCCTCTTCCTACAGTCCCAAGTAGCAAAGCAAGTATCAAAATATGACTGAAAGCAGCATCTTTTAAGTTGTTGGAACTGCAGGAAGATTTTTAGAGTCCTGTCTGGTGGGCTGGGGCCATGGCCCGGGTGCCCACAGAAAGGGCTCTGAATGCCACCTCTGGGTCAAGAAAGAATCACAATCTTGAAGGTGTTCAGCTGCTTGGTAGCATACTGGTAGTGGTTTATTAGGCAGTGGTTTCTACTGACAGGTTCCCTTTAAGTATCTGAGATGTCTTCTGGGTGCTGTCACATTTGACAAATGTAATTTTTAATTTGTCAGCCTAAAGACAACATTCTTACACCATTGTTAACCATGATAATGAATTTGAATAAGTTCCAGAATTACACGATGACTAAAGTCCTATACATCTCAAACCACTGGGCCACAGCCAAAAAATAAAAAAAGTCACCGTTCCCTCACAGCAGTACTCTTCTCCTCTCAGACATGGGTGAACACTGCCTTGCATTCAAAATGTACTTTTGTTTTTGGGACAGCTTCATTTTCAGTTATTACAAAACAGTGAAAATATATGTGTTTTTTAAATTTTTGTGTGAAATGCCGTGGCTCCCCTTCCATGGCCTTATGGCTAGCATATTTTTTTTCTAAGATATTTTATTATTCCATGGTTGACATCTAAATAACAAAGCTCCACTGTTTTCTTCGCGAGAGATAGATCTACCACACAATTCGTCTTACAGGATTGTAGGGTTAAATGCTTCCCCAAAACAGAAAGCGTTTTGTCACACTATTTTGCTTATTCTGGCCTTGAGTAGAAACCTATGCAAATGACTGATAAATATCACTTACAATGGTTCTATTGAAATACTGTAAATGGGGAGTTGTAATGTCTGTCAGTGACTGTTTAATAGAATGTATTTTGCATTGTTAATATGGCAGGAAATATTAAGTATTAACATTAAAACTGAAATAACCCTTTAATTCTAGATGTAGAATGGATTCACTTTACATTTCATCTGCAGGTGCTTCAAACCTAACAGAAGGTGCTATGCGTGCCTACTCTAAATGGATTTTGGGGCCATAAAGTTCTAGCATAAAAAGTGATTAGTAATAAATGTAACAACATGTAGAAGCAAGGGTCTACATTATGAACATATGTTACATACAGATTGTGTTGCCAGCATCAAAATCCACAATTTGTCAAGAAGAAAAATGGTACACCGCTCAAAAAAAAGAAAGGGGACACCAAAACACCACAATTCTTTATTTATTACATAGTGGAATACAATGACTACAATCAAATATAAAAATGAATATCTTATAAGGGTCTGGATTTTGAATGCTACAATCAAAGAGAAATATAAAATTTCAGGCTTATCCAACTTCAGTGGAAATGCCTAAAGACAAGGAAATGAGACTCAGTATTGTGTGTGGCCTTAACGTACCTGCATGACCTCCCTACAGAAACTGGGCATGCTCCTGATGAGGTGGCAGATGTTCTCCTGAGGGTTCTCTTCCCAGACATGGATTAGAGCATCAATGAACCCCTTGACAAGGTGTGTTTCAATGTGGTGTTGGAGGATAAAATGAGACATGATGTCCTGGACGTGCTAGAGTGGATTCAGATCTGGCGAATGGGCAGGGCACATGATGCCCAGCATTGTCATGCATCAGAAGGAACCCAGGGCCTGAGCTGTAAGCACAACACCAACTTCTGGCCCTCATGCCACCCTCATAGAATCCGTTTCTGACAGTTTGAGCAGACAGATGGACATTAGTGGTTGCTGGGGGCCATTTTGCAGGGCTCTGGCACTCCTCCAAAAAGAGGAGGTAGCAGTTCTACTACTGAGTTGTTGCCCTGCTATGGCCCTCTCCACGCCCCCTGGCATCAGCTTGATGCTTTAGACAGTGTGCCAACATACACAACTAACCTTCCTGCCAAAGCTGATTGATGTACCATTCCAGATAAACTGAACTACCTCAGAAACTTCTGTGGGCTGCAGACACTGCCTCCTACTACCTCTAGGGGCGAGATTAATCAAAGCCCAAAAGTGACCAAAACAACAACCAAAAAGGAGGAGAACAGATAAAGGGTTTGTCATCACCTACAGAACCACTCTTGTAGGATTATACCCACATATGTACCTTCCATACCAAACATTAACTTCAGAAATATACAAATAGCGTTGAAGTGCTTCGGGGCATATCACAGAGCACCCCAGCATTAACAACACCCCACTGCACTACTACTCCACCCAAAACCTTTTCTAATCCTTCTCCCTTCAGCTACGTCACTCCTGGGACCAACAAGATGTGCTCTGCCAAAGCACTTCTGCTTCATTTCCATATATCCAAGTATAAAAGTTAAGTTTTGGCATGGAATGACCAGTCGGGCAATAAAAAAAATAGGAATGGTTGACATTCTTGTTCCTGTCCCTACATAACACAACAGTCCGTTCGAGAAAATAAAAAATACAAGAGATTTTGAGTTTGGAAGGTTCTATTCATCTCTCAAAATAAAAAAATTTTATTACAAAATAACTAGTACAGGTTATTATTCCTGGGCAATATGGAGCGCCGGGGCTTCTTGCCACTCATGAGACGGGGTTCGTTGTGTCAAAAGTTCTTCTCTCCACCCCCTCCCCTTAATTCTCTCAATCTTTCCTTTCACCCACTAGTGCTATGCCATTTTTACACAAATTTCTGTAAAAATAAAATAAATATATTTCAGTTTTGGTAAACAATTTTAAATAAATGGAGAATTTTCATAGAATTTACTATGTGAAACATTTCTGCGAATTGTGTAAATAAGCACAATATAGAAGTAGTGTCTGAATAATATTCTCTACATGCAGTTGGAAAGTGAAATGCTCTGACTTTCTGGATCAGCAGATGAAGCCTTAGGCAGTAAAATCTGTGAATCCAATTAATACAAAATTCCTATGTTCATTCATTATTGTGAATCATTATTTTTCCTCCCCGTGACTTCTCCTGGATCACTTCATACAGAAAACCACCAGTGTTTACCCTGCGCTTGACAGTAGCTTTTAACAATGTGACATTTGATGCGTGATTCAGCGGATAGGCGAAGACAGAAAGATCCAGAAAATGCTTACATTTATGGGTGGCAGCGCATAATATAATCCCTGTCATTACCTTCAGGACATTGTAGGGAAACAAGAAAGAGGAGGCACAGGCTGGGTAATTACATGAAGAATCACATGAAAAGGAAGATTGTGCTCACTACAAAAACCAAGAGTTCAGGACCAAACGCACAAATATAAACAAGGGGATTTAATCCAGGAGGCGCCACCTCCCCACTAATCCCGTAGTTTGTGTCATGGATTTTCATAGGACAAACTCCATGCATTACATTTTTAATTAGTTTGATTAATTAGTCTGTGCGATTCACGTTTTTTTTCTTCAAAATATTAATTTAAATGTTGCAGATTTTTTTTTTTTTCACACATCTACATGGGAGGCTCAACTAAGCTACTCTAAAGCCCCTTCTACACTGGCGTATTTGACGCGCAGAACTCGCATTGCACTCTGTCCCATTGTATTCAATGGGTCTTTCTCCATTAGCGTTGTTTTTAACGCGCGTGCTTGCGTTCGTTTTCACGCGCGTCAAAATCGCAGCATGCTCTATTTTTGCGGGTCACGCGCGTTTTTCACGCCCCATTCAAGTCTATGGAGATGCATCAAGAGCCTTAGGGTGGTGACACACATGGCGTTTCTAGGCCGTTTTTAGTGCGTTTTCAGATCGTAAAAAAACGCATGCGTTTTTGACCAGTTTGAATTAAGATAATTGGTCAAACCTGTCAAAAACGCATGCGTTTTTTAACGCATGCGTTTTTTACGATCTGAAAACGCACTAACTAAAAACGGCCTAAAAACGCCACGTGTGTCTTCACCCTTACCGTAGCAGATGCAATAGAAACTAAATATAACCTTAGCATGTGATCAAGGCTGAAGTCTTTGGAATGCGTAAAAAAACACATCAGAAAATGCGACGCAACGCATCGTGTGAAAGCGCCCTGACGGGAAACCAGACCCTGGTGTCTTGTATTGCTTATATGCAAGACACCGGGCCTGGTTACCGATCGGGCAAATGTGATTGTGCTAAGACCCAGACCCCGTGTGTCAGGGCGCGTTCACATGTTCCGGTAGCGCACAGGGGGCGGGGCTCGGGCTGATGGCATATACGGTTCCCGGGAAACGCATGCGATTGATAACCCGATTGCATGCATTTCTGTGGAAACGCATAAGTGATCGATCCGAACCCCTCCCCCTGTGCACTAGCGTCGCGTAATGAACGCAATGCTAGCGGAACGTGTGAACGCGCCATTAGCGTTGCATTATAAACACAACCCTAGCGGAACATGTGACCAGCGCCTTAGGACGCATTCACACGATGTGTTGTGTTTTTTAATGTGTTTTTGACTCATTCCAAAGGTTTTAGGTCACATTCACACAATGGGGGTCATTTACTGAGGGCCCGATTCGCGTTTTCCCGACGTGAATATTTCCGATTTCCGCCGGTTTCCCCTGATTTGCCCCGGGATTTTGGCGCACACGATCAGATTTTGGCGCATCGGCGCTTGCATGCACGCGACGGAAATCGGGGGGCGTGGCCGAACGAAAACCCAACGGATTTGGAAAAAACGCCGCATTTAAAACAAAAAATGTGTCGCGAAGCTTGTACTTACCTTCACTCAGCCCAGCTAGGTGTATTCCAGTGCGTTCCAGGGAACTTCAGCGCAGCAGCGCCACCTGGTGGAAGTCGGAGGAACTGCCTTAATAAATCCCGGCCGGACCCAAATCCAGCGCAGAGAACGCGCTGCTGGATCGCAAATGGACCGGGTAAGTAAATTTGCCCCAATGTGTCGTGTTGTGTTTTTTTAATGCGTTTTTGACGCATTCAAAAGGCTTCAGCCTTAAACATAGGTTGAAGTAAGATTGCGTTTTAGCAAATTCAATGGAAACGCAATGTTACTTCAACATGTGATCAAGGTTGAAGCCTTTGTAATGCGTCCAAAACGCATAAAAAAACATGAAGCAATGCATCATGTGAATGCGCCCTAAACTTTGATCACATGCTGAGGTTACACTGCGTTTTAGCTGATGCAGTTGAAACGCAATGTATCCTTAGAAGCCTAGGGTGAAGCCTTTGAAATGCATCAAAAATGCTTAAAAAACGTAACGTATCGTGTGAATGCGCCCTCAGGGCAAATTCCCATGTGGTGTTTTTGTTGTGTTCTTAAACGCATCCGAAATGTAAGTGGAACGGTGTTAGGCCAGAACGCATATGTGTTTCCAATGAATCCGCCCTGAGGGCGCCTTCCCACGTGCCGTTTTCATTGCGTTTTTAAACGCATCCAAAACGAAAGTGGGAGGGGGGTCTCCCTGAAACGCATCCAAACTTAAGAACGCAGTCATTTTATATCTTAAGGCCAGCGGCACATGTGGCATTTTGAACCCGTTTTTGGGCTGTTTTTAAGCAGTCCGTAAAAAAAATGCATCCGTTTTTTTAAACGGTTTTGTCCATTTTCCAATTATCCTCATTAAGATAATTAGAAAAAACTGTCAAAAACGGATGTGTTTTAAAAAAACGCATGCATTTTTTAATGGACCGCTCAAAAGCGCCCCCAAAACAGGTTCAAAACGCCACGTGTGCCGCCGGTCTAAGGCTCCGCCCCATTTTTTGTGTTCTGACTTGCGTCGCTTTATATGGTTATAACTTTTGAACACTGCTACTAAACGATTCTGAGAAAGTTTTTTCCACACATGTTGTACTTCATTTTAGTGGTACATTTTGGCTGATAGATTTTGCGATTATTTACAAAAAAAAAAGAAAAAAATTATGAATGTTTTTGAAAAAATTGCCATTTTCGGAATTCAAAATCATCACGTTTTCAGGCAGATATATTTACCACCTAAATAAATTGCTGAATAACATTTCTCATATGTCCAGTTTACATTTTCATAATTTTTGAAATGTCTGGATAATTTATTTTGATGTCACGCGGCTTACAAATCGAATATCGCTTTTCCAGATTTTCAGAATATTTTGGGGATAAATACAGTTTTGAATGAAATTTTACATATTTAGCATCAAAACCCCCCTATATAACCAACCCATTTTCAAATCTGCACCCCTCAACCTAGCTTTTAGGAGCTTTTAGGAAGAGTGTTAACCCCTTGAGATCTTCATAGTAATTACATCAAATTTATGGTGAAATTTAGAATAATCAAATTGTGTCGGTTATGTTCATTTAGCCCTAAAATTTAAACATTTCCAAAAGATAAAAAGAGAAAACTCATCTTAAAATTTGTTATGCAATTTCTCCAGATTACAGGGACCCCCCTCATGTGGATGTTACTTGTTTTATGGGTGCACAGCGAGGCGCAGAAGGGAAAGGCGGCACGGTGGCTTAGTGAGTAGCACTTTGCAGCGCTGAGGTCTTGGGTTCAATTCCAACCCAGGTCAACATCTGCACAGAGTTTGTATGTTCTCTCCGTGTTTGCATGGGTTTTCTCTGGGTACTCCGGTTTCCTCCCACACTCCAAAAACAAACTGTTAGGTTGTTTAGATTGTGAGCCCCATTGGAGACACCTACGTCTTCAGCCATATACTGCGCAAATGTGTTACAATGTACCACATGCCTTGTACTTTGTAAAAAAATTTTCTGCATTACGTTTAATTTTTGTAATTTTTTGTATACTTTATTCTTGTACAGTGCCTGATGAAGGTCTGTGTATAGACCAAAAAGGTTGCTTGTTTAATTGGAGTGCCATTCTGATTTTCGTCTATAAATAAAATACACTATTTTTAAATGAAACAAATAAGGAGTACCAAGTTTACTTGAAAACCATTGGGGACAGGGACCAATTTGTCATGCTTTGTGCAGCGCTGCGTAATCTGTGTGCACTATATAAATAAAGAGGGCCCTGCATTTTAGTTTTTTCATTCGCCACTTTTGAAGGCTATAAAATTTTAGCTTTTTCGTTATTGGGGCCATGTGACGGCATTTTCTTTGCAGGACGAGATGCTTTTTCCAGTGTTACCATTTTGGGGTTGGTATCCCCTATTGTTGAAAATTTAGGACCTTTTGTGTGGAAGGCAGGAGAAGAAAAGCATCAATTCTATACTGGATTTTTTTTTTTTACCGTATAGCCTAATAATCATGCTATCTTTATTCTATGGGTCGATACGATTAGGGGGATACCAGACTTGAATATTTGTTCTTGTGTTTTAATAAATTTGCCAACTAAAACTCCTATCATTTTTGCATTGCAGTCTTCCAAGTGGCATAACATTTTTAGTTTTTTGGCTACGGAGCTGGTTGATGGCTTGTTTTTTTGCGGGACATGTTGTACTTTGCACCAGTATCATTCTGGAGTACATATGTTTTTTATCACTTTTTATTGCATTTTTTGTGGGATTCAATAGGTAAAAATCATATTTTTTGGAGGGTTTTTAAAAGTTTTTTTAATGGCGTTCATTGCGCGGGTTCAATAATTATTTACTTTTATTCTGCGGGTTGTTATGGATGCAGTGATACTATATATGTGGGGTTTTTGTTATGATTTAGCTGTTTTTTCTGTTATATGTCTCTTTATATGTCATGGGGATTATGGGCAACTTTTATTGATTTATTTATTGAATAACATTTTTTTTTAACTTTTTTAATGTTTCCACCACGGGACATGAACAAGCAATCATCTGATAGCTTGTTCATGATAATACTCTGCAATACTGATGTATTGCAGGGTATTAGCAGTGTCAACCTATTCACATACATAGGCTGACACTGTGCCTTTAAGATGACATCCCTCAGGCACTGCCTGATCGGACCCCAGGGCTGCCACAGCAACAATTGGTGCCCCCGGAAAACGGCGTGCAGTGGGGGGATCGTCAAGGAAAGACCCCCGGAAGGCAGGTTAAATGCCATGGTCGCGAAGAGCACGGCACTTAACGGGTTAAACACCCACAATCGGCACCCCGTGCTACAGCCGGCAACCTGTGTATCCCGATGCCGGTTCGACTCTAAGGGCGCTGTCCCACATATGCATTTCCATTTAACCAAATGTCATCAGTAACGAGCATCCAGTGTTTTGCATGTAAACAGCGTAAACAACGGTGCTTGTTACCAGTTGAATGTATTTCAATAAAAACACATTTGAGATCGGGCTGAGCCTTGTCTTCCTTCTCCACTAATTTTTGTTGGACTTCATAGTTTACATGGTTGAAAAGAGACACGTGTCCATCAAGTTCAACCGAGGAAGGGAAGGGATTGTATGAGGAAGGGATTTGGGGGAAACAATTCTATATAACATAACCATCAATGTTATTTAGGTTTAACCCTTTAAGGACGCAGCCTGTTTGTAGGTTAAGGCTCGGTCCTTTTTTCAGAAATTTGACCAGTGTCTCTTCCTGTGGTAGTAACTTTTCAACGCTTTAAGATATCCTTGTGATTTTGAGATTTTTTTCTCGTGAGACATTGTAGTTTATGTTAGTAGTATCATTTCGGTGATCCGTTCCTTTTTGGGGGGGTAAAAATTCACAAATTTAGGAAAAATTTGAAAAAAATTACAATTTTCAAAGTCTCAAATGTTATACTTTTTAGACAAAATGTCACACCACAATTTTTTTTGGGTAGAAACCTTTTGCCATTGGTCTTCTTTTTATTTCCATTATTTGTTTTACATTTCCATTTTTTTTACGGATGTGAGAAGGTTTCAAGTGTTAAGCCCCTTCTACACTGGCGTTTTTCACGCGCGAGTTCTGCGCGTGCATTTGACGCGCAGGACTCGCATTGCACTCTGTCCCATTGTATTCAATGGGTCTTTCTCCATTAGCGTTGTTTTTAACGTGCGTGCTTGCGTTAGTTTTCACGCGCGTCAAAATCGCAGCATGCTCTATTTTTGCGGGTCACGCGCGTTTTTCACGCCCCATTCAAGTCTATGGAGATGCATCAAGAACGCAATCATTGCAAGTGCAATGCGAGTGCAATGCGTTTTAAACGTAAGGGTTGCTAGGTGACCAGAATAACATTATTTCCCCCTTCCTCGCTCTCGAGCATCTTAATTAAAAACACAATGAAGAACAGTGAAGAATAGAATAAAATCATTGTACACAGTGAACACAGTGAACACAGATCATTTAAGATAAAAACACAGTGAGAAACACGTGCAGAATAGATTACAGATGTTCGGCACATCTGCTTACTTGTCGGAGATGCGCCGGAACGTGCGCCCAAATAGCATGTGAAGAACAATATATGTGTGTGAAAACACATTGCATGTTTTAAACATCTAACTGTGTTCTTCACACACATATATATTGTTCTTCACATGCTCTTTTGTTCGCGCGCGCGTATCTCCCGACAAGTAAGCAGATGTGCCGAACATCTGTAATCTATTCTGCACTGTGTTCTGCACTGTGTTTTTATCTTAAATGATCCTGTGTTCACTGTGTTCAATGTGTACAATGATTTTATTCTATTCTTCACTGTTCTTCACATCTGCTAACTTGTCGGGAGATAATATACGCGCGGAACAGTGAAGAATAGATCGCAGATGTTTGCAATTTATCAGAAGACATTATTTTTCAATTAAATAACACATTTTAATCCCAAACCATGGTCCCTTTGAAAAATGCTCAAGTCTCCCATTGAATCGTGCGTGAAAAATGCGCCGAAAACGCAAAAAAACGCTAACAACACGCGCGTGAAAAACGCAAAAACGCTAATTACTCCAAGGTAAAATGGAACAAAAACGCAGCCAAAAACGTCAGTTTTTCACGCATTGCACCCTGACGTGAAACGCAACGCTAGTGTGGAAGAGGCCTAAGGCTGCATTCACATACATGTATGGGGGACGTATATACGGCTGACGGCCCCCATACACTTCTATGGGCTCACGGCATCACACGTGCGGCACCATACCGCTCCGTAGCCTGGATAAAGATAGGACATGTCCTATCTTTTCGCGTATTATGACGCTGTGGCCCATATGTTCCTATGGAGAGGGGTGGGGGTGAGCTGGGCTCACCTCCTCCCCGCGCGCTGCCATGTGCCCACCGTGCTATGGTGCAGCAGGCAACGGCAGTGTGTATGTAGCTTTAGATAGTAAAATAAATATATAATCCGGCGGACACACTCAACAAACTTGCACGTGTGCAACCTGCCTTTGATTTTTTTTTTTATCCTACCTTTTAGGTAACTCAGGAAGCTCTATTAGGAGACCTTCTATCATTAATTCCATCTAAATAGCATATGTACAAATCCTGCATGGTGGACTTTTTAATACATCAAAATAAAAGAAAATCTTTAAAACACCAGCATACCTTCATGATAGATAAAAAAAGGGAAAAAGCCTGGCTTTAAGTTTTGAGTGAATCCACATGTTCAGTTTTTCAGATGCGGCTTTTGAAGCCAAAAAGCTGTGGATGATAATGGGTTGTAGACAAATAATTGAAAGGTGCTGCTCCTCCTCCCACTTTTACTCCATTCCAAGTTTGGGCATCAAAACCTGCATCTGAAAAACTGAACATGTGTTTTTTTTTTGTTTAAAGGGTTTATGTAAATTAGCCTGATGGGCCACTGTCTCCTTATCCCCATTCCTGCTGATTGCTTCAAGAGTCGGCTGATATCATTGAGAGGGAAGGAACACCAGAGGTGGCAGCGGAAGGGTTAGAAGTGCTGAGTCGGAGCTTGGAGGGGCTTTTCAGCCACCTATAAGGCATTAAATTGTTTTTTTTTTTTTTTTACATAGAAACATCTGATTATCTGTCATAAAAGTATTCCAGTGCTCAGCTTTTTAACTGATTTTTGTTTTGTAGAGGTCAAATGACATGGTAGATTTCATACAGTATATTGTATGTCCCAGATACTTGACAACTCTCACAATAGTCGGGTGGGGGTTCCAAAATCGGGATCCACGGTCGTCGGTCATGGGACGGATCCTTTCAGATTATTAACCTTGCAGATTATTTGGAAATAATTCTAGAGTGTTTATAGCGTAAGGGTTTTACAAACCATGGCCATTTTATTGTATGGAGACCTGTAATGCCACATCACAGGTGCAAACAGCAGCATTCCTGTGACCTGGTCAAACAGGCATTACTAGTTACACGAAATGCATGCTAGCCCTGCACAGATACCATTCACCTTTGCCATAGCTGGAGTCACATTGTATCAGCCTCTGAGAAATCACTGATTTCACAATATACTCCACAATCTGGCACTTGTCAGGTTTTGAATGGTACATGAAAAAAACATGTATTTACAGAAAAGGGGCATGAATTTAGGAGGAAAGGAATGTAGGTTAAGAGAACAAAGATTTTGACATGAATTTGCCAACTAGATAGTAACAGATTTCTCATGGAGTATTAGCCACCATGATAAATCAGTCTAATTTTAAGACTGCCTTCATTCTTTTACGTTAATGTGCAGGTAGCCTAAGGGTGAAGACACTTTTTTGGGCCGTTTTTACTAAGTGCGTTTTCAGATCGTTAAAAACGCATGTGTTTGTCCGTTTTCCATTGCACAATTTCGGAAAACCGGACAAAAAACGCATGCGTTTTAAAAAAACGCATGCGTTTTTAAAAACGGATGCGTTTTTTAACGCATGCGTTTTTAACAATCTGAAAACGCACTTAGTAAAAACGGCCCAAAAACGCCATGTGTGTCTTCACCCTTAGCCAGTGAGTAGCTAAATGGTAATTTCTTGTGTTTGCAAAAATTTCTGCAACTTAAATTATTTATTATATGGCTTGGGGAAGTGGGGGCTAACAAAAAACCCTCTATGAACCTCCTCCGGCACTCCAATTGTCCCGCAGCGATCCTGTCCTGACCACTGCCTACCACACAATGGGGCAGATTTACTTACCAGGTTCATTTGCGGCTCGATTCGGGTCCGGACGGGATTCACTAAGGTAGTTCCTCCGACGTCCACCAGGTGTCGCTGCTGCGCTGAAGTTCCCCGAAATGCACTGATCTTTACCAAGCTGGACCGAGTGAAGGTAAGTGCGAGTCCCGCTAACTTTTTTTTTAAAAAATGCGTCATTTTTTCAAATCAGTCCGGTTTTCGTTCGGCCAAGCCCCCCCGATTTCTGTTGCGTGCATGCCAGCGCCGATGTGCCACAATCCGATCGCGTGCGCCAAAATGCCGGGGCAATTCAAAAATATTTGGGTAACACGTCGGGAAAACGCAAATCGGGCCCTTAGTAAGTGACCCACAATGAATCTAATGCTTTAGCAGGCACGCTGCAGATGTTGAGATGAGAACATACAGTGGTGGGCAGTGATGGGCAGAACCATGAGAATACAAGAGCGCCAGAGGAGGAGAGAATTATTTTTATTTTTTTTTTTGGTTTATAGGCCCTGAGGCCAATCCCTGAAAGCATTATACATTGTTTAAAAGCCTGGACAACCCCTTTAAAAACAAAACATCAGTAATGTTGATTTTATAGTCTTGCATACATTTCTGCAAGCCCCATTCAGAAAATTGGGACATTTTAACAACTTCAGTTTTTGGGAGAGGTCTTCAAAAGTGAACATCCACACTGCTCTTTGTTAGTGTGTTTTTTTTTACAATGATATTACATCTGAATTGCAAGATGAAGTTATGTTAAAGGAAACCTACCACTTAAAAGTGGTAGGTTTTACACACATATACATGGCACCAGCTCAGGGTGAGCTGGTGCCGGAGCATATTTTTCAGTACATTCTAGATGTCTGCACATGTGTCACTCATAACTCTATCCATGGGATTGGAACCAACAATCTTCTAAAAAAGACCTTTATTAATGTCCTCTGTTCTAGTCATGAAGCAGCGGGAACTCCAGTATAAAGGCAAGCTACCCCTTCTCCTTACCAACACTGCTAACCGAGCCCCCTCAGGAATGTTGAGTCGAGAGAGTTGTGTGTGACACTGAAGAGAATTCCTGAGGTAGGGGTTTTGAGGGAGCAGATTTTTCTTCAGCGAGTCACACAAAGCTTCTCTCTCAGACTCCTTATTCACCCCTCCCTCAGGGATTCTCTTCAACAATTCAGCTTCAATGTGCCTTCTTTCTGCTCTTTTCTCCTGTAGTGAGCAGTGTTTCTGAAAGCTTTCTCAAGTCTGTACACAGCGGAGTGTGGGGACTGAAAACTGATTTACACAAACTGCTTAAATAAGGAAAGAAAGGCAATGAGTTAGAAGGACACATGAACATATTTCTTTAGTAAAGTATATTAAAAAGTCATTTTTTTTATAAATCAATAGTGCAGATTATAGTAATCATAAACTCACAAAGCAAACCCCTCAGTTTTCACTGCCAATTTCTTTTGGAATTGAGAGGTAAGTTTATATGTGAAATCTGAAGTAAAAACAACCAAAGACATTTTACTTTAACATAGTTTTGTTTTTCAGTCTCACAAACTGACTTTGTCATATGATTGTTGAGGTCTCATGTAATGAACTGTGCTGCAAGTGAATAATGATGCAGGAGAGGACACAGAAGGCAGCATATCCTTTATACTGATGGACAAGCTATGGTTTTCACTCAAAGCTGCATAATGTGTGGTTTTATAATTAACAGGACAGTTTTTAATGATAAAACATTTTTTATGGCAAGGAAGAAAATAAAGATTTCCAACAAATTATGAATACAGAGGAAATAAAAAGTGCAGCATCTCAAAACATCTTATAATAAACAGATTCTTTATTTAAGAAGAAAATTTTGTTATTTCCTACTTTAACATTTTTTCCCAGTAATAAGCTTTCAAGGAAACTCAATCAGAACAACACTGTATCTGAGATACTTGCCTGGAGGAAAAGAGGGAGGGTCTCCCGGATGGCAGCGAGCATGGCTGGCAACAGACCCTTATCTTGTTGGAACAAGGCATGTGGTAAAAGCAGGTAATCAATGATGCGGAAGAGGAGTTGCTGTCCTTTCGAAGTGGCCAGAATCAAAGCCCAGTAGCGTACAAGATATCCTAGAAAGCACAGAAAAAAAAATGATAAAATGGAAAGTTACAGGGACTTGTGTTGTAGCTCAAAGATACTTTGTAAGAAGGCAAAATGTGGAAGAGAGAGTATATTAGTAGAGATGTAATGGCCAAAAATGTAAAGGGGTATTCTCATCTGTGCATTCACATTTAATTAATCTCCCATATGTAAACATTTTTTTCAATTGGATTAAAAAAAAAATAAAAAAAATAAGTGTTCCTGTGTGACGATAACTTTTCATAAATGTAGTCATGTTGTCCCTTAGAAACAAGACAGCTTCCTTGGATACAACCAATGGCAATGGTGGTCAGACATGCACTACTAAGCCCTGCCTGACCTCCTGGATTCTGCAATCATTACCACAGGACGGCTGTGGGTCACGCATGGACATTTCATTGCAAAATTTTTTTTCTTTCTGCAATCCCTCCAGCAGAGGTGGTCATATCCACAGACACAGTCTCGTTTCTAAGTGACCAGATCACTACATTTATGAGAAAGTATCTTCACACAGGAACATTTTTTTAATAACATCTAATTGAAGAAATGTGTATACATGGCAGATTAATTAAATTGAATATGAATGCCTAGATGAGAATTTAAAGCCTTGAAGTTTTAAGTGTTGTTATTATAATGTTTATTTAGATCGCACCATCAAATTCCGTAGCGCTTTACAACTCATACGGGACATATACAAATATAATATTACATTACAGAGTACTAACAGTCATATGGAACAATAGAAGTGAGGGATCTGCTCGCAAGAGCTTACATTCTATGAGAAGTGTTCTCAGTGCTAACCTGCACAGCTTTATTAATGAGCAACTTCTAGTCACTGTGTACAGTTGTTTTTAGTGATGGTCCAGGCATCAAGCGCCACAGATTTTTGCAGATTTGGTAGCTCGATATAGTCCTATAGTTTCTAGAGACCCTTCTGAAAGCGTGGCTTAACTCTACATACACATATAAATGTATCTCAGCACTTAGGAAGCAGTAGAGACATGCCAAGTGCAGTGTTCCCAGTAACTACCAGGGACACAAAGAGCCTCACTGAACAGAATTTCTCACTGCAGGTGAGAAACTGACATCAGATATCGTGCAGTAGGTATAAATGTTGCCTCGCCGAAAACATCCAGAGACTATCTCTTTGACAATCAGTATAAACAAGCAAGTAAAAAAAAAAACAAAACCCTTATTTAAAAACTTGGGCATCTGCTCTGTAAAAGTACTGCCCCGGCAGGAAATGCAGAGTAATAGTAAACTAGTCTCAAATGCCATTCAGAAAGCTTCAGTTAAACAATGTGGGTTAAAGGGAACCAGTCACCAGCCCCCACACTTATAAGGTACTTTTTGTGGTTTACATGTCGATTTTTCAAAGTTGCTGGCCATGTCTATAACTTTCCAATGCTGTGTGGAGACCAAAAAATGCAGTTATATCCCTGTTCAGGATCCAGTCATGGGGTACTCTCCGTTATGGCCACCTTGTCAGCCAACTATGCCTCCTTATCTGCATGGACCTGCAGCAAGCTTTGCCTCCTGGTCAACTCCTCCGTCTGGCCAGTGTCCCATCCAACAACCACCAGGGGACTGCGCACTGCACATGCATGGGAATTCTGAGGAGACACTGGTCAGATGAGGGAGTCGACGTGCAGGCAGGGCTTGCTGCAGGTCAATGCAGATAAGGAGGCGTTGTTAGCTGACAAGGTGACCATGACAGAGTACCTCCTTGACTGCTGGGACATGCCCATCGCCCTCACCGACTGGATGCCAAACAGGGATACAAGTGCATTTTTCAAGCTGCACATCGCATTGGAAAGCTATAAAGACACGGCCAGCAACTTTGAGTTGGTGGCAGGTTCCCTTTAACGGTTGCCTCAGTCACATAACTTACCTATAGTTCTGTAAGTGATCTGCAGGCCTTCCACAGGACCTCTCTTAGTCAAGTATGGCTTCACATACTTCAGTATATCTCCAATGTATTCTTGGCATTTTGTAACCATAGCCGACTTTTCTGACAAGGCCTGCAAACTACCATATGTTGTTCCGGCAGCCTGATATAAGGGGAAAACAAAACTTTAAATGATTTTCCAAGTAGTCCTGGTAGTTTCAATAATTCTATGATGTATCATGAATAGATATCCACCTCTCCATGCACATTGGCTGAAATATGGAGTTTAAAACAAACACATGTGGAAGGAGAAGTTTGATCCAGCATTACCTTTATAAATTGTAGTAATGCATTCTTTGGGTCTTGTTTGTAACTCTTTTGGTCAACCCGTGCTTTCATTAAAATGTTTTCTGCTTCTGGGAGCTTAAACACCAATCTGGTGAGTTCCACAAGTTGCTCTGTCGGCACTGAATATGAGACAAAGGAAAACTGATAAGGACTAGGACATTGTCTGTCAAGCCAAAATTAGGAGAACTTATGCAGACATCCTTTAATAAAAAAGTTGCGCCACATCTCTGGTAAAACCTCTGGAAACCTCTAACCACTGGAAGAAAACAATGAAGCTTCCTATAGAATAACAGCAAGCAGAGATTTAGTAGAGTATGAGAATTGTTTTTACAGAAAATTGTAAACCTATCCATTATACAAACAACATGTATTTGCAGAACCTGGACAATCCCTTTAAAATAATACCTACTGATGTAGAAAGAAAAGAAAAACAAAGAAACAAAACTTACTTGGTTCATTTGCAGTTTTATTTATAGCACTCACTGGCTGATCAATATACATCTGCAATACACATCGAATCCAAGCTCGAATTGACAAGGCTTGATAAGAGGAATATCCAATACCATTGAAAGAGTCTGTCAATACACTAACAAAAATTCAATTCTTAAAAAAAAATATATATAGCCAGGAAAGTATAATAGCAGGTTTTAATACTCCATTTTTCATCTTCAGTGCTGACATTTCAAAGCTTTTACCTTACGATAAGGGAGGGGCTTGACCTTTAGGGATCCCCAACCAACTTAAAGGGGTATTCCCACAAAGACAAGATTCAGAATATACTCAGGATAACAAAATAATGCATTCTCCAACTTACTGTTATTAACAAAAATACAACATTTCACAGATATAATTCTAACCGGTCTCTATCAGTCATGGTGTATAGAGTTTCGGTTGCCCCAGGATTTGCTCAGAAATCAACAGATTTTTATGGTCAGACAGGCCAGATTCTTCTCATGAATTGCTTCTCCTGTCAGCTCGATGCAGTGTGATCGCTGCCCCCTCCATTACAAGACAAGCTCACAGACTCTTCCTGCCAATAAGCAGCATTGTGCAGAGACTTGCTCTACAAGCTACAGATTTTTATAGCAGGGGAAGAAGACCTATAGAAAATCTGACAGGGTGTGTTATAACCGAGTTTCATTGTGCGTTATATCCATCTCATGGATCTCATTTCTTTTTCTTTGTGTCAGATACTAGTAGAATGTTCAGAAGCTAAAGTGTAGATAAACCTGTACCTTGATAATCTAAGCACATTGTCTGAACACAGTGCCTCATAGGACAGAGGAAATCATGGAGTGTCTGCTTACAGAGTCCCCACCCACACTCTGGAATTTTACTGTTGAATATGTTGTACATCCTAGTAGCGCCACTTAAAAGGAAAACTACCAGTAACTGTAAGCCAAATGAAACTACACACACTTGCCTTACATTCTCATTCATCTTGGACTTCTTTAATCTTGACACACTGGGATCGCCTCAAATAAAGACTGCTCCATAACTGCTAATTATCCATGCCTGCTGCGTGACGTCAACACCCACTCCAACATGGGAGGAGGTGATAAGAGGCATGAATAATTAGCTGCCTGGAGTGTTGGGCTTTGCGCCCCAGCGGATCTAGATGAAGAGGAGGACAAGTAAGTATGTGTGGTTTTATTTGACTTATAGGTACTGGTAGTCTTCCTTTAATATTCAATGCAAATGTTCTAGGAAACTGGAAAAGAAAATTCCAAATGTGGTAAATTTAATAGAATAAAAAAAATAAATAGTGATATTTTCTTGCAGGCTATATTTTTACAGCTTTTATAGTTTGGTCCAAATTACACTTTCCTCTTAATTCTCTGGGTCAGTGCATTGATGGGAGATACATAATAACTACTATATAAATCTTGAAATATTTGTAGGCCCTCTAGGGTGCCTGGTCATACAATATACTGTATAAAACTGTTTCACAGTATATTGTCATCTTGGTGCATCTGTAATAGACCCCAGGCTCCTAGTTATGCCATCAGAACCAAAATGTTCAACCAGGGCACTTTAAAGGTTAACACTCATGAACACAGTTGTTAGCAGCAGGAGTCTAGTGCATAACAGCAGTAGTTACTTGCCACCTACATGAGCCCTCTTAATAAAGCTGTAAACGGTGCTATGCTGTATTATTATGGCACTCATTATTAAGGTGTCAAAGAATATTGCAAGTTTACCATTACCACCTGCACTAATCAGGTCTTAGAAAATAGCTTCAAAGGTTTAGTTATGTTTTAACTTATAATGTATATACTATTTCTATGCTGTAAATTTTATCACATCATTAAAGATGGTACATTTTAAATCCTCTCTTTAGGAGCAAAGCTATTACAATAAAGTTTATTTTATTGAAATTTTATAGATTGTTTTTGCCGGTGTGTCTTTATCATGCTATTACTGGCACAGTCCTTACACGTGTTGCCTACTAGCAATGCATTGTTTATAAGAAGGGAGTTTATTGCACAATCCTTTGTCTTAAAGGAAACCTACCACTTAAAAGTGGTAGGTTTTACACACATATACATGGCACCAGCTCAGGGTGAGCTGGTGCCGGAGCATATTTTTGTTAGGGGAACAAAGCCCCTATCGCAGATTTATAAGTTATATTAACTTATAACTCGGCGCACCGCACTTGGGCACTGCGCACCATGCGCGCGCCGGATTCTAAAGTGCTCGAGAGCCGGTGACGTCACCGAGCTCTCCGGCACACGCGCAACTTAGCACGGGGAAACACGCCGTGCTAAGTTGCGCAGGCGTGCGTGTGCCGGTGCGGTGCGCCGAGTTATAAGTTAATATAACTTATAAATCTGCGATAGGGGCTTTGTTCCCCTAACAAAAATATGCTCTGGCACCAGCTCACCCTGAGCTGGTGCCATGTATATGTGTATGTGTATAAAACTTAGCACTTTTAAGTGGTAGCTTTCCTTTGATTTAAAAAGAAGGGTCTCTTACCTGTTAGGAATTAGATGGCTCAGATAGCGAGATACCAATTGTGATGTGACCATGTCATCCCAAGCAAAAAGTTGCATCATTGAAACAACAGGCTGGGGCTGAAGGTCAGGCGGGGCACTGCTAGGTATTTCCAAAGCCAGAAGTGTGTATCCTGACAAGCAAAAGGTAGATTATACTACATATAACTATTTAACATATAAAAAGTTACACCAAGTAAAAATAATTGTATGTAGGTATAATGAAATTTAGACCTTTACAGTATTATGCTGAGCAATGAAAAAAAAAAAGCAGAAAGACAAGGACACTGACCAGCTGCTGTGTCAGCTAACTGCGAAGAAGGGGTTTGTGAAAGTCTCAAACTTTTCAAAAAAGGGAAGAAATTTCTCCAGAGAGCACCAGCAACTGCTAGATGGCGCTCCTTTGCCACCGAGACAGACAGTGCACAAATTCCTACATTCCCATGTCCTTGGACTGCGCGGCTATGGATGTTCCTGAGAAAAATAAAACAAATAGGCATTTCAATGGATTCACATAAATAAAGTAGCGTTACATTGCCAATATCCATGCAAAACAACATAAATAGGGGCATCTCTCGGAAAGCATATATTACAGAATGCCCATCAAAATAAAGAGCAAAATAGATGTAACTGCCCGCTGCTTGGGGTAGGGTAAAAGCATCTGCACACAGTCAGCATTTGATATCAATGTTTGAAAGTTAAGAGTAGAAGTGGAAACTACACAGATAAAAGTTAATATGAAATAACACGTTTTAGATCATTCCTGACCGTACTGATAGAAAATACTGATCAAATAATGACCTTAAGGATTTTCATAGGGTGGGTAATGGAAGGCAGCAAAAAACTTTGCCAACATTGAGATTTGCAGTTTTCTTATGGGCTACTTTGAATCCACTATCATTGTAGAACTGTGGTTACAATAGGGTTGGGTCCACCGTCACTCCATTGACTTCCATGATGCTGATGAGCACAGCAGTCAGTGCACGTAGGTACCTACAGCGTGGCCATACCTGCACACATACTCTGTCTGCACAGGGCTAAGCAATCAGACACTTGTCATTTTTCTTTTGTGCCTTTATTCTTACTCAAACACATTGAGCTCTACTATTTTCCTGGAATTAGGATCAAGGCTGGTGCTAACATCTACAGAAGCATAGTAGCAGCATAATGGATGGTATTCAAGCAAATCCAAATCAAATATTTGTAAAGCATGGCAGAATTTGATGGTGGTGCTATATATAGATTATTATTAATTCAAATGCACATTTATAATTTGCAGGACACAGACTTCTGATATAAAAATCCACAGTATCCCAACTTTTAATAAAACCAAATTAACCAATTCTATTTTATCTAAAAGGCCAAAAAGAACCAAATAAAAGTTCTTTGGAACCCTGCCCTTTCCCCACTCACCCAAACCGAATCAAAACTGAGAATCTCACAACTAATGTTGCAGTTTCCACTAGTTGTGACCACTTCTTAAACCAGAAAAAAAGGGTACAGGGTACCATTTAATTTTGACACAGCTTTGCAAGAACACAACACTTTATACACAAACCAACAACTGCTAAAAACATTGGTAAATATCCAATTGCCTGTTATAAAAGGAAAATTCGAGGACAATTTTGCACCAGTCTGATTCAAAAAAATTAAGTGTAATAAAATATATTGAATAGAAAAGTGGAAAATGGAATCCTCTAAACTGGCTTCAGATTTAGAGGATAAAATGTCATCTTGCTATAGTCAAGGAGAGAGGGGAAAAAAAAAAAAACAACTGCAGATATCAGCATTCCTTTCAGTAGGAGGAGCGCAAGATTCCATAATGCGTTTTAGAAAATGATATTACATGACTGCGTCCACATCTTTGTTAGTATAGTAAGGACAAACGTTGCAGCCATACAAAGCATCTCTCTTCTGCAGACAATGTGGCATGAATTCAATAATACACTCAATTTTCTTTGATTCCTCTAGTACCGTGCTCGCTACTTAATCTAATTTGGAAGTTGTGACTTTCTAGAGGTTTAATAGAGATATGTCTGCGGGGAATCAATGTTCCCTGAAAAGGGGGGAGGGGGAAAAGGCATTAACAAATTTGTCTGGCAGAGCCAGATTCAAAGCATTGCTGCGGTAGGCTGATGAACTAAATAACATGCTTATTAAAAACAATCTGCAGGAACGCACCAGTATTGCTGTTTCCATTTATCTTCTGGTCAACGCAATCCTCTGCGTACATTATGACTACATTTCCTTTATTAAATTCTATGACCAGCCGAGATATCTAGTAGACAGGGTTATACGAGTAAAGAGCAAACTGTGTTGGAACAACCTACAGGCATGGTGAGAATTTGCCTCGGTGTTAAAGTATTAATGAAAAATCTAACAAGTCCTTATATGTGCAGTACATGGAAAAGGAAGAAAAAAAAAAAAGTAACGGGATCCTAGAAGTTTCACCTCCCGACACTTCCCATAATCCATCACTACATAATGTATAAGAGGACACTTTTACGCTTTGTCAGTCACTATACAAAAACCTGGGCATAATCCTGATCATCTGATGTATTCCACTGTGGGCATTGTTTTGTTACCAATTGGACTTCTGACACACAATTGTTCTGTTGCAACAGAGAAATATATATTTATTTATTTTTTTATTATTTACTACACGCTACAATTAAAAAAAACCCCAAAAACTAAAAACTACAAGGCACAAGTACGAATGAAAATCTCACATATGTATAAGAACATTAGAGAAGAAGGACTGGGATTAACCTTTAAGGATATTTCATCAGCTAACAAGTTAGACTGATAATGTGGAGGAGTAATAAAGTATTGTTCACATTAGTAGGGCACACGAAGATCAACACAAATTTTGAATGCTTGAAAGGGGGTATTTTGTTTTTTTTTTTTAAAGAAAAATCGGTTTAAGAATTTGGTAATATGTAATTTTCTTCACAAATCATGGTGTAGGATGAAGGAACTGTTGCATGTAGGGGGGATGTTGAATGATACCCCACTTTGGGGGAATCGCCATGTTCCAGAGCTTCTGTCTATTCCCAACACCTCCTTTAGGCTTAATCGGGGGTCAGGCATGTGTCACAAGTTATGGAGGATGGCCAAATAAATACTTTTGCTTTGATGGAAATCATGTATGGATTAAAGGCTGGAGATATTTGCATCTTTTGCATGCAATATAGGTAAGTAAAGAGATAATTAATTTCTCTATAGAAACAAGTGTATTGAGTTTTGCACAGTTGCACAAACACCCGTAAACTGATAGCTAAGCCATATAAATTCCTGTTGAAAAGTCACGTAGTGATTTGGAAACATGGGTCACGTTATGAAATGGGAAAGGGAGGTGGGAACAATTTCAAAATATAATATGTCACCGATATACAAGAACATTAAAAATTGTACCTTTAATTGAAACCATAGAATTATTCAGCACAGCATAACTTTTAGACTTTATTACACTCCGGCAGATCTGCTTAGAATGACGTTTCAAGGTAATGTAGGCTGTAAAAAAATGTGGGGTCTTGGCGGCTGATTTTCTTCACATGATTTGGCACTGTCGCAAGGTAGCTCAATTTTGGGAAACTGTATGAACCTCTAAAGCATTGAGGCAGAAATTGAAACCCTCAGTTTTCCTGTCAGTTTTTGGCTTGATGGAGGAACAGGATTTGGATCCAAAATATACCCCATCGCTTGTCAACATCATGCACTTGGCCAGTGTTTCCGTCTGAAGGGGAGCACACAGTATTATTTCTTGACTCGAGTATAATCAGAGGTGATGTTTTTCAGCACATTTTTTGTGCTGAAAAACTCTGCTTATACTCAAGTATATAGGGAATTTATTATAAATAAAAATGTAACTTTTTTGCTAAAATTAAATGTAGTTTTATTTTGTTTAATATTTGCTGCACTGAAAATTATATTTTCATCATGTTAAAGTTAAAAAGAAACAAATTAGTAACTTCTATCTACTTTAAAAAAAATGTATAAATAAAAACATAGCTCACTTATTTCAGGAATATTCAGGTAAATATTTTTTTTGTCATAGGTAATTGAGTGAGTTTTAGCACAAAAGAGGGAATGCTAGAAAGAATATTTCATAATCTGCATTCTTGCTTGTTCAGTGGGGTAAAGGGAAGGGTCAAGTGAACAGGTGGTGCTGAACTGACGGTCCTTGATGAGGGCCGACAACCCTATGAATTAAGGATTCTGAAGTGCTGGAGAGCCGGTGACGTCACCGAGCTCTCCGGCACACGCATGCCTGCGCAACTTAGCATGGCCCGTTTCCCTGTGCTAAGTTGCGCAGCCGCATGTGTGCCGGAGAGCTCGGTGACGTCACCGGCTCTCCAGCACTTGAGAATCCGGCGCACGCACGGGCGCGCGCATGGTGCGCTGTGCCCAAGTACGGTGCGTCGAGATATAAGTTAATATAACTTATAAATCAGCGATAGGGGCTTTGTTCTACTGACAAAAATATGCTCCGGCACCAGCTCACCCTGAGCTGGTGCCATGTATAAGTGTGAAAAACCTACCACTTTTAAGTGGTAGGTTTCCTTTAAGACAGCTGAATTGTGATGGTAGTCTTGCGGAAATTTTTAAACTGAGCGACTTTGCCATGATTATAGTTGAATTGCCAGAAAAACATGCCTCTACATTGTAAGTTTGGCAAGATTATACAGTGGAGTAGCAGGTAAACAAAAGGCTGCATAGAAACATGAAAAACATAAAACTGCATTGTAACAACGCAACATATGGCTGGGAAAAACTTGCAGCATCCAACGGTTTCGATTAGAAGTTTAGAATCCACTGTAGGATCTAATATTTCTGCGGATCCTAATGTGAAAACCCACTCCCACACCAGAAATGGAAATTGCTGCTATAAGTCATGACCGTGTCTTTGCCTAAATGTTCACTGTGTACATTCTGCAGGGTTTGTTACTAGTTATGTATAAGGAGGGGGACTCCACATTCTTAAAAGAAATGTGTTGTCTATTTTCATTTTGAGTCATTAAAAATCCAATAGCATATTACACAATTACAATTTTAATTGTGGTTCCGCCATTCAAAAAGTTGATACAAGAAAAAGAATCAAAAAGAGTGATATTTTGTTGAGGGTCACTGGTAAATAATGTGAAACTCCTCAAATACATTAAATTTTATAATAAAATAAACCTAGTGCGCAATTATCTCCACTGCCTAGATGAGAGGGAAGAGGACCTCACCCTAAGGGCGCGGTCCCACGTTGCGTTTGCAAACGCAGACGCAGACCAAACCGCGCCCACCGGGCGGTCCGCGGTCCAATCGCATCGGCGTTTCTCTATGTTTCTATTGAAAACGCCGATGCGATTGGACCGCGGACCGCCCGGTGGGCGCGGTTTGGTCTGCGTCTGTGTTTGCAAACGCAACGTGGGACCGCGCCCTAAGGCAGAAAGCCGCGGCTTTCGACAATGCGTCAGTGGGTCTCTTGTCCCAATTAACTTTCAGTACTATAGGGAAGGTCACCCCTACTCTTGACACTGTGGTGAAGGCACCGGCTGAGGCTTCCACGCTATACTGCTACAGCGTATGAATTACATTAGGACACTGTAGGTAGTCTGAGTATCTGGTTAAATAGACAAATCAGAGGGGCATGCGGTACCTGACTTACCTGTTTCCATATCAGTGGAACAGCATCCACAAGTTGAGCATCAGGTACACCGATAGTTGGTAACAGCATGTAGTGACATTATCAGGGTGGGAATATCTGCTGTGTTTAAATTGTAATTCAAACAGTACAAACTCTTGTCCATAGATGTCATTATATAGTAGATGCTGAATTGTATCCAACTCTTCACAAGTTTCCCTAGTGGCAGTGGATACCAGGTTGCGAGCACTATGTGACAAACACTACATCCAGGCATTAGTTAAAGTAATGAAGGCAAGTATTAAAGAAAAATTAAAATAAAAGACAGCACAGTGGCTGACCATTTCATTTAAAAAAAATATATATATAATAATAAGTCATGAAAGTGGTCAATTGAAATCATGTGGTCTGCTACTACATATACTGATCTGAAAGGGTTTATTAAAATATAATAAATAAAACAATTGTAATCACCATTTCTGGATGGAGTGTGGTCTTCCTGCGGGTGTTTACTGGGTTTGACATGCTAGAATAATGTTGAACCACCTTATTACGAAAAAAAAAAAAAAAAGAAAATTTTTTGGGCCCAATAGTAAATTAACTTTTATATTATAGCACATCTGTTAAATAAATGATGATAATAGAGGTCTGAGTACTTCATTAAGATGTAGAAGGTGTACCATTGGCAGGTACAGATCTGCTGGTTGATCCACCCTATTACCCCCCAGTCTGCCTTTCAGCAGGTGGAATGTTTTTGTAATTATAGATTGTTGCTACATTCATGTTAAAACAGTTTTTGTTGTTTTACAACCTGATAATTTAAACTTTATGAGGTAGATATCAGTAATGACATTGTGTGAAAATTTCCACTTTTGCAACACAGGTAAATTAATCTAATGTCCTTTGGTATCAGCCATTTCAAGATTTTTTTTCTTGATCCCACAATTTTAGTCACATTTGTATTTTACCTCATACAGAGAGAACATTGCAGAATTTCCTTTGGTTTACAAAAGGGTGAAAGGAGCAAGTGACTTCCAACAGGCCACATTGTGTTGCGGATTTTAGTTAATAAAATAAAAGATATTTACATAGCGGCATCATATTCTATAGAGCTTTACAGATCATGGACAACATATACAAAGTAAAACATGAGGGCCCCGCTTTCAAGAGCTCACAATCTATATATAATTGCAAATAACATTTGTTTATGCCATATCTTCCATTTTTGCATTATTTTTTTTTTTTAAGGAAATCTACTATAAAAAATTAAGCATGATAAACCAGGGACACTTCCTCATGGATCCAGGCACTGCGACTGTGTAATCTTCTCAAATTGTGTTATTTGCTAGCCTCATACCTTCTAAAATAAAATGTTTAAATTATGCTAATAAAGGGCCTGAAGGGCTCCTGAGGATGTTACCAAAAGCCCTCACTGTGTGTTGCAGTTTCACAGGCTGTTGTAGTGTGCAGAGCGCTTCTCCCCTCCCACTGTATGCTGAAACTTCCTCTGCTACAGTGAAATTACATCAGGAAGAGGTAGCAGGAGGATGATGAGACACATCACAGCCTGTGAAGCAGCAGCCTGGAGGGGCTCCGGCAACACCCTACAAGCCCTCCAGGCTCATTAACATAATTTTCAAAGTTAAATTTTTAGAAGGAAGGAAACAATGGATAACAAGTGTCCATGGTTTATTATTATTGCTTTTGATGTTAGATTTCTTTTAAAGCCATCACTTTATCTTTTATTCCGGAGTTATTTATAGCATTTTTTTTTTCTGGGAAGCTGGAAAATAATTCAGAAAGGAGTGCAGTTGTTAAAAAAAAAAAAATTATATGATTTTTTATATGGGTTAGAAAGAGCACATTAAAATATCCAATATATTAATACGGGCATGTCTGGGTAATTCTGTATTGAGGTACATGTATTTGCTTGTTTTTAAGTAACTATAAATGATATTTTGTCAGTGTTAAAAGAGGAGATAAAGTAGAATGTTCTCTCTTGGCAACATTCATTCCATAGATCCCGAACACCCCACTCTTGAAGACCATTATGGTATATACATTTCAAATACACTATAACTCCACCTGTGCCCCGCTTAATAGACTTATCCATTGTGTCCTTTATGACCCACTCCTTTATATTATGAGGTCTTGTCCTTATGCTCCAACACCTACCACACCTATACTATACATTATGATAATCCTGTGCTTTTCTCTTTTTGACAATTAACTTCTCTGTCTACACTTCTTTATGGTTCTGCTATGTTCCCACTTCTACACCCCCCCACTTACACTTCTGAAGACAAACAGCTAGTGACAGGTTCCATAGAGCCCTGTTAACCAACTGACCCTGTTTTAATCTAAAAATTGTTTCCCTCACATCCCCATAAATGGACTTTATCTTATATTACCTGGCATCAGAGGGGTGCGTGTCCTTCTTAGCCAGCCCCTCCCAGCTACACATCCCCATGTCCCATGCCTCCACTTAGCAAGTTATGTGACCAGAGTGATGTAATCTAAGGACATTTACATTTGAAAGGTCTACCCCATGTATGTTTCTGATCACATGCCTCCATGGACTTCCACTTCTCCCCATCCTACATGAAAGCATGCTGTGATTTCATGTGATCAGAAACAACCATGGGGTAGACTGTGCAAATGAAACAGGACCTTAGATGACATCACCCTGGTCAAATGACTAAGTTGCCAATGACGCAACAGTGCTCTCTCTCAATGTTCTATATAGCAGCATGTTCTGTAACAGTGAGTCCTGTCAATTAGGAACAAGTAGGCAGGGCAATGCAATAACCACTGAATATGCAAGGCCTCACTGGAATCATTTAGTGACATTGGACTCACATTCGGTGATTTGCATATAAATTTACAAACTGATTTTTTTTAACATTGCAGCCATGGAAAGGAACCATTAAGGGATAATGGCAATACTTGTATCTAAACCAGAGGTTCCCAACCTTTTTTGCACCAGGGACCGGCTTTAAGCTAGACCAGTTTTCCATGGTCCGGTGGGGATGGGGGTGGGGCGGAGCTTAGTGCATATTTATCATATAATTATGACATTTATAATGAGAATGTGATTCAACTTACCATAGGTTCAGAATGAGTGGGGGCACCAGGCTTGTTTCCCTGAATCAGTGGGAGCACTGGGCTGCAACAAGACAGTCCCATCTAGGGGTGATGGGAGACAGCACTGTATGGGGAGCTGTCACAGCTATGGCAGAAAACATTATAAATCCACACAGACAGAGCTCTGACCAGGCGCAGGGCCGCGGAGCTAGCCGTCAGCGGCGCCACGGACCCAGGGGTGTACCTGCTGCCTGAGGCGAGCCATGGAGAGACGCCCCCCCCATATATGTAATATATCATATATCTGGGAGTGTCAGGACCATATCCATCATTTTGGTTTGGTGTGAAAAATGCAAAATGCAGGCAGCGTGCGGCCGTGTAGTATAAAATGCAGGCAGCGCACATGTACATTGAAGCGCTTACATACTATTTAAATGGCACTGCGCTGCCGCGAGTAAAGCCTCACCAGAACCCTCTGCCATACTGCTTCCTGCCAGATCTAACTTGACAAAGGTCGGGATGAACAAAACGTTGTAATTTTTGATCTGTAACTTAAATTTTCACTTTATCTTCATACTATGATGAAGGCTTTACTGAAATATTCACTGAAAAAGAAAATAAAAAATACATTACATGTGTGCCATGTTTTCTTATTAAATTCAGGTCAAGACAAAATCCAATGGCACTTAAAGGGGTATTCCCACGAAGACAAGTTTCTTATATGTACGCAGGATAACAAAATAACACATTCTCTAATTCACAAAAAATTAACAAAAATGCAGCATTTAACAGATTCCAACCTGTCTATCAGTCCTGTTGTACACAATTTCAGTTGCCTCTAGATCCGACCCTGGAGAACAGGGGGCCACAGAATGAGAAGGATAGAGAACAGGGACCACACCCATGTGAGGAGGGGTAGGGGAAGGATTAAAGGGAGGATAAAATTAAGGAGGGGTTTTATATGTTGCATAGTTGAATTAGGTGCAGTTGTACAGGTTAATGGTGGGGGGGGGGGGGGGGGGGGTTGGCCAAAGAAAGGGGCATTGTACCATGTGAAGACCATCAAGGTCAATATTATACTATGTTTGTGGGAGGGACAATGGGCGTGGTTTAGAAAAAGGGGGAGGGGCTTTTGTCCCTCTTTCTCTCGGCCAAAAGTTGGGAGGTATGCATGATCCATTTTCATAAAGGCTTGATAACACATTGGTTACCCATATAAACCAGTCACAGTGCAGCTTTCATTTTTCAAGAACAGAATAAGAGAATACACTTGTGCAGTGATTAGTTGCTGTGGATAATAGACTGTTTTGAAAGTTTCTAGATTCGGATCCAAATCTATTGATGTGGCATAGATACAACTGTATACATCCCTATCATTCATATGACTGGTTAGATTATTGCATATCAATGGCTGCCATGCACAACTCAATGTAACCCACACGATTATGATATTCTGGCTGGGGAGCAAACTAACCTGTCTGTTGTATAGACATAACAGGTTGGTCTGTCTATGGCCCAGGCTTTTTGTATTGAATAGTTTATTGAACTTTTTCTACTATTTTTTAATCATCTTTTTTAGGTTGTTTGAGAGGGGTTGTCATATATATATATTTCACAGTGAAGAAAAAAAAAAATGTAAACATTCTATCAAAACCATGATGGAAATACTGTGTGAACAGCTAAGTGTGAACTGGGTCTATTATTACATTTCCTGTGCAGTCTTTTGAACAAGTGTTATTAAGAAATGCAATGGCTTGTGCAGCTGCACATTATTCTGTATACATAAAAATAACATTCACTGTTTGTCGCATAATAAAATGGGTCTGACCTGAGATAGCATTCTGGGTGCGGTCACATGTGCTGCTAGGGAAGATTTAACAAATGCAGCGCTAGCGTACGGGGACAGTCCTCAGCCTCATGCCATATGTGATTCTGTGGGCGACCATAACCTGGTGTCTTGCATTGTTATAATAGAGCTACATATCACCGCACAGTCAGTCTTTGACTGCACTGACCACTGGCTGAAACAACCAATGTTATTGGTTCCTTATTATTAGAGAGACAAGGTCACTCCATTCAGGGTACTGTCACACGTAGCGCCAGTTCCGGGTTTGTAAGTGCAGCGCTATGTGTGACCGTACCCTCAAGGTCTGAGGACATGTTTACACATTGGGGGACATTTACTATGGTGTTTCCGCCAGTTTTGTGGCGCTTTCACCGCATCTTCTGCTCTCCTACCTCTTTATTAGCTGTCGGGGACAGAAAAAAATGACTTTTTCCGCCTGCTCCGACTCTTCTCTGAAAAGGGGCGTGGCTTTGGCGGAGTGGAAACTCAGACACAATTAATATGTGTCACAATCATTTTTGGAGGCTGTAAACTGGCGTAAAGAAGACCAAAAGAAATTTGGTCTAGCAGGGACACAAAACAGTGCTATTGCACTGTTGCCTGTTCTCTGACTGTTGGACACATTTCTGGTTCTCAGGACAGATTTTGGTCCCAGGGACAGAAAATGGTCTCGGCGCCAGAAATTTATCTGCACCATCTGTGTATCTTCTGACCAAGAGCAGGTCGGTAACAAAGCCAATGCAGACACCGACACTTTATGTAAATGTCCCCCATTGTATTTTGATTGCATTTTGAGACCCAATCTAAAGACATCAACCGTGATCATATGCTGAGGTAACAGTATGGCCGTGGTCACACGTACCGCTAGGCGTCCGTTCATAACGCGACGCTAGCACACAGGGGGCGGTAGGTGGCCCGAACGCACATGCGTCTCCAGAGAAACGCATGCGATCGGCTTATCAATCGCATGCGTTTCCCTGGAAACGCATGTGCGCTTGGGCAGAGGACCGTCCCCTTGGCATTAGCGTCACATTATGAACAGACGCCTAGTGGTACGTGTGACCGCGGCCTATGGGGTATTTATCAGACTTTAGTTATTTTCTTCTTTTTTTGAAACTTTTTTTGAAGCACGTAGCACTTAGGACAGTGGCACACGTTTTTAAACCGTTTTTGGGCGTTTTTAAGCAATCCGTTAAAAAAATGCATGCGTTTTGACAGTTCTTTCCAATTATCTTAATGAGGATAATTGGAAAACGGACAAACATGGTAAAAAAAACGGAATGCGTTTTCAAAAACGGATGCTTTTTTAACGGACTGCTTAAAAATGGCCCAAAAACGGGTTTAAAACGCCATGTGTGTGCACGAGTGCCGGCGTGCATGCGTCCTAGGTATCGGGGACACGTGCGCTGGCCAGCTAGGACGGGAGCAGGAGCGTGGAGAGGTGAGTGCAGAAAAGTGCAAATAGCTAAGTAGATGAATAAAAGATAACGGAAAGATGTGCTTGGCCATTACAATATTTTTGGGCTATTTGCACACACTGCAGAATGGTGGTAGGATTTACGCCAATTTTAATACTGTGGCGAGTCCGCAGCAGGGGTAAATCTGATGTGTATATTGCCATGGCTAGGGGTGGAGAGCAATCTTTGCATTGCAAAGGTAGGGCTGTGTTCACATGTGGTGTCTGTTTAGGCCACGCTTTCATGTTCCGCTATGCGTCCATTCATAAGGCGACACTAGCGCACAGGGGGGCAGTCCCCGGCCCAAACGTACAAGAGTTTCCAGGGAAACCCATGCGATCGGCTTAACAGTTTGGACCGAGGAGCGCCCCCTGTGCGCTAGCGTCGCGTTATGAACGGACGCTTAGCGGAACATGTGACCGTGGCCTGACTAAATGCAATGCAAATGCAATCTTACTTCAATTGGTGATAACAGGAGAACTCAGTGAGTTGAAACACAACGCAAAAGCCACATGAACGCCTAGTGTGAACTTGGACTTGGATGTTCTCTCCGTGTTTGCGTGGGTTTCCTCCTGGTCCTTCGATTTCCTCCCACACTCCAAAAAAAAAAGCAAAGCATACTGGTAGGTTGATTAGATTGTGAGCCCCATTTGGGACAGGAACCGATTTGGCAAACTTTGTGCGCTATATAAAGGAATTATTAGTTTCCACACCATGATTCACAGCAGTGACATGTCGTTTGATGCTGTGGATATCAAGCTTTGGGGTGCATTAACACGTTCAGTTTTTCAAATGCAGTTTTCTAAGCCAAAAGGTGGTTTGCATTAAAATAGGTGAAAACATTGATAGAAGCTACTCCAACTCTTTTTTTAATTCCATTCCTGGTTTGGACATCAAAAATGGCATCTAAAAAAAAAAAAAAAAAAAAATATCATGCAGTAACCAGATTTCATGGACTGAAACAGTGGTGAGGACAGGGCTCCAAATATAATAGTGATATATGATTAGAGTTTCTTCTTACACACAAAACAGCAGCGCTAAACCCCAAGATCTTGATGCAGTAAATGGTGGCGCTACATAAAGGTTTATTATCATTATTCCAGCCCCTCAGGTGCCTAATAGCAAATACATTCACAGTTTCTAGCTGCACAAATGAGAAGTTAGCAGAATTAGGTTTTATTTTTTGATAAGAAATTTTAACAGTTACAAAAGAGAACGATCATTCATTTTTTATAAGCATAACATGTACAATATTGTTAATAATACAGTTGTTAATCAGCTGAACTCTGAGCATGTAAGCTGCCCTCACAGTCTCTACAGTGAAAAATCACCCAGCTTTCCTACACTCCTGAATGGGATGGGTCTAGGAAAGCTGTTTGAGAACCCCTACTTCTTGAATCTGTAATAGAAGAAGTGGATCTGGGGACTTTTATATGTGTAAAGTAACATGCAATGTTATATTTACTGTTATATCCTAATAAATAATTCTTTGTATGATAAACAATAATTCTAATCATCTCAGTAGGGTTGTTGTCATCTGATTATTTCATAGCATTAGCAGTCACAATGATACAGCAGTAGAGGTGCTCTCACCTGTCAGCTCTTGTCTGATGGTGGCTCCAGGTGACAGCAGATCAGGGACTTCCAAGCCTCCGCCTGCAGGCTGCTCCCCTCCCCCTCCTGCCTCTCTTTATTGACTGATCACTCAGGGCTGGGCGTAGCAGAGCTGATCACAAAGTTTCACCCCGGAAGCAACAGGTAAAGTTGCACAAGAGATACAAGGAGAAGACATGTAAAGAGGGTGATCTGCACCTCTGAAGATCCTCCTTTACCACCCCCTCACTGTGAAAGAGGAGAATGGCTGTAACACAAGAAGTTGTGCTGAACTTTCTGCTGGAAGAAGGAGGAAAGGTGAAGAACTCAGATCTGCTCAAGAAGTTCAAACCTGTTGTGGAGTCTCCTGACCCTCAAGAAAAGGCAAGAAACCGGGAACTTTTTAAGAAGTTTGTCAATAACATAGCAGTGGTGAAAGATGAGGAGGGCACAAAGATGGTGGTGCTGAAGAAAAAGTATACCTACTTACTGGCAGAGAGGGCGACTACAGAGGTGGAGGAAGAAGAACAACCACAACTTGGCAGTGACCACATAGAGGAAGCAGCAGCCAGCTACCAGGAGGAAAGCACTGTACAGCAGGATAGACCTGATCCGGAGCCCATGCTGCCAGAGATACAAGAGGTAGCAGCTGACCAGAAGGTAGATGAACAGGCTACAGAAGACCAAAATGAAGCCAGAAGGGAGTCTGTATCTGACATTGTGTCCAGAATGGACAGTGCTGGACCAGTTCCTTTTCCCAAAGCATGGTCTGATGCCCAGGCTAAAGAACAGCTCCAGAAGCCGCACATGTTGCCATTACGTTATGCCCAAACTTCATTTGAAGAAACAAATCAGAGCGAAGACCATCCACTCCAGACAACTACCCTACCTAAAGGTATTCCAGAGGCTTCACTAACTTCTTTACCCAAATCCCCCAAGGTGGCCAGAAGACAACTGGATGATACTGGCTCCAAGTCTCCCCATATCAAGAGGTCATCCAAAATGATGAAAGTCAATGAGGAGACCAAGTATTCGGATGTGGTACCCCTGGAGGCATCTGAGCATCAATGGTTGGTTACTTCTACTGACGGTCGATGGAATCATATCCTCCTTGGTCTTATTAGTAATGACAGTGACTTGGCTGGTAAGAAAGACTTTATATCTGGATTTACTGCATTGCACTGGGCAGCCAAAAGTGGCAACACAGAGATGGTGAAACTATTGTTTGAAAAGAGTGAAGGAACCCTTAATGTGAACGTGAGGTCTTTTGGAGGGTATACACCGCTACATATAGCTGCTATACATGATCATAAAGATGTCATCCTTGTCTTAACTAGAGATTATAAGGCAAACATCCACATTCGAGATAATAGTGGAAAAAAGCCATACCATTACTTAAAGAAGAGCTCTCCGATACAACTGAAGTATATTTTACATGATCCTGCTGCTGTAACCGTGGAACATAACCCATCAAGAAGAAACACAAAGGTTGCTGCCTCTATATTGGGAACAACCACTGCCTTCCTTGGTGTCCTTTCTGATGACATCGCATTTCATGACTTGACCAAAGGCATTAAAAAGCCAGGATCTTTTAATAAGTTCTTTACTGCCCCTGCTGGGGTCAAAAAGAAGCTAAAAGCAAGGGAACGCTATCCATCTATTGCTTCACTTTATGAAGAATCCGAGGAGCACGATGAAATTGTGGAAAAGCGGAGACCTGTTTCTGAATATTTCAGCCATCAGTTGACTTAAGAGAGTAACCTGCATCTTGCACTGATTTTGTGTTAGGTTATTTGTTTTTGTTTTAACTCACCTATGCTTAGGTTAAGTGATCAGAACAATTTAGTTTTTTAGTGATTGAATTGATCACAGCTTTCCACTAAGCACCAGTTCCAAGTCCCAGGTCAGTGATGTCACCTCCAACAGTCACATGGCTTGCTTTGTAGCTTTACTCCTTTCACCTGAATGGGGGCAAGCTGCAATACAAAGCACAACCACTATACTATGTACGGCACTGTACTGGGTGGACTGTGGTGATGCTGCAGTACTGGCTTGAACACTGCAGACGCTTTAAACAGTTGATGTTGATGTTCTGTACATGTGTTTCTCTCTTATGTGCAGTATGTGGATGCAGTTTTCATGTTTTCTTTCCACATATTTCATCAATTGTTGACTAACAGAATCATGACTACTTTTGTGCTGTTATTGTATCATTTTTGCATTAAATATCTTGATCTAATACCCTCTGTGGAGAGGAGATAAGGTATAATGGAAAGACTTAAAGGGGTTTTCCGTTTTCAGCAATTTCCGTCAGCTCCATTGAGATGTATAGAGCAGAACTATCATGCACTGCCGTCTGCTGCATTAATATCCAGGAGCGACAAGGGGTCCAACTGAGGTACCATCAGACCCCTTATTCTTGAGACCCCCACAGATCACATCACTGGCACCCCTACCGATCAGCAAGTTAGGCCCTAATCCTATCCTACCCCTTCTGACACATGCTCATGAGTGAAAATAGGGTCCCCGTTCTCCACATTGCTGGGGGTTCCAGCAGTTGGACCCTCGCCAATAACTTTCCTAATTTTGTAAAACCCCCTTAAGGCTCACAATATGATTCAAAAACTGATAAAAAAACAAGAAGTGAACTGGTTCCTACTTGTCACATACTTTCAGCTGTGTAAAAATTGAGTGTATGAAAAATTTATTTGTCTCCACCCCTGTTCTGTGCATATTTTGGTGCTTCATATGAGCATTTTACACTTTTTTTTCTGATGGAAAAATTGTAGATCTGCTAGAATTTTGCTATACGGTAGTGTAGCTTTCATTTCTCATTGGCAATGTTCTCTTATCTGTAGAAAGCGATGGGTTAGAGTAACTTTTACACAAAGTAATGCATACATCTTTTAGGCATTAAGGATTTTTTTTTTGCCCCAGTACTTTGATGCTTGTTAAAGTGACCTGGTTGCCAGTTTCAGCAAGTCAAATACATTATAACATAAGTGGAAGTTGTTTTGTTTTTCTGGTTTGATAGTATATTACAAATATCCTTCATATGGGGAGATTTAACAGACGCGTCTGAGGGAAAACTGTTCTAGTTGCCCATGGAAACCAATCAGAGCTCAGCTGTTATTTTATATACAGCTGTGGTAAAATGAAAGCTGAACTCTGATTGGTTTCCATGGGCAACTAGAACAGTTCTGCTCTGACACATCTGATAAATCTCCCCCATAGTCTCCATCCCTGGGAACATTCTCTTTCACATGGAAGCCGCCCGTTATTTGTTAATTGACCTACATAATGTGATGGAATGACTGAGATGACTAGTGGAAGCGTGTCACTGTTAATTGTCAGTAAAGTTATTTATGTGTCACATGGTCATAGCACTTAATTGAATTTTGTATTTTTGAGCATAATGTTACTTGTGTGACTAGTATTGTGCAAAGTATTTAATAGGGCTTGAGGCTGACCCCTAAATTTGGAAATAATCAGGTGCTGAAACTAGAGCAGACTTGCACTAAGAATGTCACATCCTCACTACACAAATTTTGTTCATTGTGCTTGTTGATGATATAATTAGTTAAAGGGCCCTTTACACTTCCTTATCTTATCTTATCTTTTGGGGTGAACAATCATTTTATCACCATATAGTTCATATTTTGTTTACACAAGGTGAGGTGCTGCTAGCACTGATTTTTTTTATTTTTTTTTAAGGTACGTTTAGAATTGACACTTCAAGTTCTCCCGATCTGTGATGTATTTAGATCTAAATGCTTGCGATCCAGAACAAAATCAAATGTTTTTTCATTTGCGCTCCATCCCAATTGCAAGTCTTTAGGTCTCAACACATATGTGATCAGGAAAAACTCAGCAGCCTTCCGATACTATAAGGCCCGTTCCCCACTTGACGCGTGTGATGCGATGAGATACTCGCATCACACGCAACGCAAGCTGCCGGGAACGCAACGGCCTGAACGCTGCACCGCGGGAGTGAACTCAGCAGCTGTCAGTTCACCTCCCCGCGTGCAGCGTTCGGGACCATGGGCTGGTTGGCCCAGAACAGGGTTGTAGTTAGCGAGTGTGATGCGAGTTCATCGCATCACACTCGCAAGTGGGGAAGGGGCCTAAAGGTAATCCTTGGGTATTCACAAGGACACTAATTCTCCTGATCATTCATATCACACTGAAACCTCCTGTAAAATGAGGGTCCGTTCACAAAATGGTGTTTTCTGATTTTGACTGACACACTCTATATTCTGAGTAGTGTCTGCCTGTATATAGTGGTCAATACTGCTTTCAAAAATCATGGTGACTTTCCAGTGGTCTCAATGGGAAAGGAATTTTACCTCTGATTTTCCTTATGGATGCTATGTGAACTGTTCATTACATTATCTTTAACTATTTAATAGCTACAACAGAACTTTGATGTGCTTCTGTAGTTTGTTAAATCAGTCAGAAGTGCAGTAATTCTCTGTAGCTTTCAAGGGGGATCGTATAATATTGTAAATTGAGTGGCATGTTATTGCATTAGGACCTAAATGATCCAAAAGTATGTTTACATTTATTAGAAATTTCCTGGGTTGGATCTACAAACTTATATCTTGTAGATTTAAATTAGAAAATACTTTTATGCACTAAAATATTGGTACAGTAATATTTAGTTTGTAACCAGTGCTACATAGAACAGCTGTTCTTAGAAGAAAAGTATGCAACAGGAAATGGTAGCTTCATTTTCAGCCTAGTGGTGAGTCCATGTTACTGCAACTCAGCTCCCATTGAGTCCCACTAGGAGCGGAACTGTCTGCTTCCTGTCATATACTAAGTTCACCTTAAGATTTAAATCACATGTTTACTTTTTATGGCTCAATTCAGCTAGGGCGATATCAAATTTTTAATTGTTTTGCAGCCCACAAATAATTTGTTTTGTGTAAAGCAAAAAAAAAAAAAAAAGCAGCAACTTTGCATTTGACATTTTGCGGTATTAAAGGACATCTACCACCAGAATGAAATATTGTATGCAAATAAGGACTGTGGGACTCCAGGCTCTATTAACACCTATGGAGCCTGGAGCCCCTAAGGCTCATTTGCATACAATCCTTCATCCTTGTGGTAGATGCCCATTAATGGTTAACTCCTGAGTGTTTGCCAGGAACAGCTCTGTGCTTCTGTACGTTTGGCAGAGGCCGTACCTGGTATTGCAACTTGGCCTCTTTCAGCATACAATGCAGGAAGCTGTGCCTGGTAAATAGTTATGGATACATGACCACTCAGAAGTGGGTGTGTTTGAAGTCTCAGAAAAACCCTTTAAAAATAATAGCTTTTTTTATTTGTGCTTTAATGTTCCTGTCTGTGCCACATGTCTATGATTTACATGCTACTTCTTTCTTTAATGAATAGGTCCATATGTGTGTAACTTCAATAGAAGTCATTCTTGCACTGAAGCTAGTAAACATAGGAGTGTTAAGCTTTCATCCCCTCAAGTAAATTGTTATTAAATAAAAATGGAAAGCAGATTTTAACATCAAAGAAGCAGCCTCTTTTAGTGAATATGCCAGTGTAAAATGAATCCTTAGGGGGAAAAGATGCAAGAAATTCAGCTAGGACACAGAAAACATGGCACCCAAACTGCTCATTCAGGGACCGTTTACACCGTGTGGTTAAAAATTGCATGATGTTCAATCTAGTGGTTTTATTACACTTGGTTTGAGTTTTTCCATTTCAAAGTTTGGACCACTGCTCCTCATATAAGTGGTTTTAAGGAGCCTTTCCAGAATTTACAAAATTTCTTTGTGATCATGGCAGATGCTATGGTGCTTCTTTCACTGCAGAGAAATGGGAAGATATATGAGTAAATGGGGAAGTGATGTTTTTTTACATGTTTCTTTGTATCTTCTGTCTCTCTAATTTTGCTGTAAACCAAATTTACACTATTCAAAATTGTACCAAATGTAACAGAACACTAGAAAGTGGTGATTTCTTGCTCTTGTGTATGTACACTGCCTTGCAATACAGCTGTCATCTCAAAATTCTGGTTGGTTATAATCTATAGAATAAAATGGATTGTATTGTAGTGGGAAAGGATTAGAGAACATGTGGTTGGTAGTTTACACTTTGTATATGGAAACCATCTTCTATATGTAAATGTAATATTTAGTTACATGTAAATCTGGTGTGTATCTGGTTGTAAATATCATCTCTGTAAACAAATTGTTATACTGGAGGTTGCTTCATCAGCCGTATTACTTTCTGATTAAAGAACTGGGTTATGGTCTTGAAGCGTCAAAGCCCTGTTCATGCAAGCGTTTATATACCATATGGTAATATTTGCCTATAGTGTTTACCTACTGTTTTAGCAAAGTCAAGTTCAGCACACATAGAGCAAGGGTGTGCAATATGCTTTCCAGAGATCTAGTAATCTACTTTATCTTTTGAGGTTTTCCATTAATAATAAAAAAATTAAAGTGCTCGACTGATCCAGAAATAATATGCAGATAAAGAGGAGCCTGTGGAGCTTGTAGGACCACGCATTCATACAGATATGCAGTGTATTCCTATACAGGCGGTCCCCTACTTAAGGACACCTTACTTACAGACAACCCATAGTTACAGACAGACCCCTCTGACCTCCGGTGAAGCTGTCTGGATGCTTTACTATAGTCCCAGACTGCAATAATCAGCTGTAAGGTGTGTGTAATGAAGCTTTATTGATAATCCTTGGTCCCATTACAGCAAAAAATGTTTAAAGGGGTTATCCGGGTTTTAAAAATTACTAAGGGCCGGGCTGGGGTGGGCTATTTAAACATAATAAACATGTACTTATCTCGTCTGGCGCCGTCGATGTCCCACGCCGCGGCCGGTCTTCTCTGTGCGCCGGTTTCATTACAAGGGCGCACAGGGAGCTTCCGGACGGCCGGAAGCTCCCATCCGACACCATCTTCCAGCGCTTACAACGCTGAGAGATAGGGACGGATGGGAGGAGCCGGCCACATGGCGGACCGGAAACTCCCTGTGCGCGGCTTCTGTGCCCCCGTAAACAAACAGGGGCACAGATTGAAGGGACCGCGGCACGGGACATCGGCGTCGCCAGAGGAGGTAAGTACAGCTTTATTATTTTTAAATAGCCCTCCCCAGCCTTGCCCTCCGTAATTTTTAAAACCCGGAAAACCCCTTTAAACTCCAATTGTCACTAGGGACAAAATTGTCTATGTCTGGATTTACAATTATAAAATGTACAGTTTCGACTTACAAATTCAAATGAAGAACAAACCTACGGACCCTATCTTGTACGTAACCCGGGGACTGCCTGTATATCATCCAAAAAATTAATTGTTTGTGTGTATGTGTATATATATATCTCCCTGCTGGGATACCATAGAAAGCAACTATGTGCCTTATGTTTTCTTTCACATATATGGAATCACACTCTGTGCCAAATGGGTAGGACCAATCTATTTATAGCAGAAATACCTATTACTTCGAAGAGATACAACCCATCCTCTGATATAAATAAAGTAATATGGTATTGGCATGGAAAACATGCTTTTTTGAGAAACTTTGATGAAACGAGAGTAAGGCTTCAGGGGAATCTTTTTCCAGGAAATTCTTTAAGATTGAAGTCATTCCTGAAATAAAATATGTGCTAGCTGGGTATCTTAAGGTCACCAATCCAGTCCATCTATGTGATTGTATTAATAGGATATAGATCACCTTTACAAGCAGATAATGGCTGAAGAAATATTCCTTGATGTTTAAAGCAAGACACATGATTCTAATAGAACAAGACAGACCGCAGATATTTCAGAGTGTAACAAAGACTTACTGTCTCCATTTTGTGTACACACAATACACAGAGAAATTCCAATTTTAATGAAAGCTATCGCCTATGTTATGTGCAGGCAATCCCCGGGTTACATACAGGATAGGTTCTGTAGGTTTGTTCTTAAGTTGAATAGTATGTCATTTGGAACTGTTTTTTTTTTTGGTCTCTGTGGCAATTGGATTTTAAAAATGTTGGGTTGTCATAAGAACCAGGATTAACAATAAAGCTTCATTACAGACACCTGTGATAACTGTTACAGATGATTCTTGTAGCTCAAGAATAAAGTACAGTTATTTACCAACATCCAGAGGTCTGTTGGTAACTAGGGTTTGTCTGTAAGTCCGGTGTTCTTAAGTCGGGGACCGCCTGAATAGGTTAAAATGAGATTATTTTTAAATCCTGAAAAGCTGTGTTGTCTGGGCTTTTCAGAGAATTACTGTACACCAGGTACATTGACATAGGCCACCGCAGTTCTCCTTTTTATAAAAGATTTGGTTGGCTAGCTTTGTGGGCAGCGTGCTGAGAAATGAAGGTGCACTACACCCACCATCTATTTTCAACAGTAAATATTTTTTCTTCATGTCCCCATTTTTATAACATACCTGTTAAATTTCATTTACATTTTGTATTAGAGGTGCAAAACGGGAAACCATTTTGAACCCCTCTTTTGATGTTTGGATCTGATGCTATGCAACAGAATGTATAACATCAACTTAATCCTAAGAGAATAATAATACGATCAGCTACAATCATTTATCCATTAAATTGGGTTATTTTGACAAGAAGAACCACTACTCGAAACCGCAGTAATAAAGTTGGCTGTTCCTGCTGCAGTGTAACGGTGATGCCACACGTGGCGTTTTTAGTCAGTTTTTAAGCATGTGTCTTCAGTCCGTATAAAAACGCATGCGTTATTGAACATTTTTCTTGATTATCTTTATAGATAAACAGGTTCTAAGCAGCCAAATGCATGGTAAACATGCATGTCAAAAACAGATGCGTTTTAAAAACGGACTGAAAAAGCATACTTAAAAAGGGACCAAAAACGCCACATATGGCATCACCCTTAAGGCTGCGGATTACTGCTAGGTGCGGTCACACGGTGCTTACACTTCCAGAAAAGAAAAAAAACTGATTGAAACCAGCCAAACGCATGATAAACCTGCAAAAGCGCATGCGTTTTAAAACACATTCAGAACGCACTGTGTAACGGAGCCCTAGAGGCGCGTTCACATATTGGGGCTCATTTACTAAGGGTCCGTGGAGCGCATTTTTCGTCTGGTTTCCTGACGATTTCCGTTTTGCACCAAATTGCCCCCGGGGTTTTGGAGCACGCGATCGGATTTTGGCGCATTGGCACTGGCTTGCACGCAACAGAAATCGAGGGAAAGCCCAACGGACAACCCAACGGATTCGGACAACTCGCTGGATTTAACATTTAGAATTGTGTCGCAAGACACGCACTTACAAGCACCAGGAAGAAACAGGTGAACTCCGGCGGATCTTGGCGCAGAAGCAACGGATGCAGGAACTTGGGCGCACGAGCTTAGTGTATCATGGCAGACCCAAATCCTAGTCGGACAACGCACCATGGGATTGCGACAGGACCGGGTAAGTAAATCTGCCCCATTATGTCTTGTTATGCGTTAAGGCAATGTCAAACCATGTGTTAACAGGGTTTTGTAAATGCAAGAGTTAACAGTAATGTAATTGGGCAAATAACTTCTCCTGTTTTAATGTGTTTCAAAACGCAATGTACACGCGAACAAAATGCACTGCGTGAACTCGGCTTAAGAATCACGCCAATTATCCTTCCTCCTGCTCCTAACAGCATGCAAAGCTAAGCAAGGTATGTGCCCTTAGCATTATCATTGAATGATGCACCTGCCAGATGCCATTAAAAATGGCTTGTTATGACATGTCTCTGCATGCAGAATGTCAGTAACGCCAGGAGGGGGAAATGGCCAATGTGACTTAAAGGTGATAAAAATAAAAATGATCTTGAACTTCTTACATGCTACATCTGCAATATATGTATCACTGTTAGGCTACCTACACAGAAATGTTTCAAAAATAGTGAAAAATTACGATTTATTTCAACCTGACATCCAATTTTCACAAATCCCCATGACCAATAGCCTGACTCATCTGACTAGGACACACTCCTTTTAAGGGATCAGTGCTGGGGAACTAACCTTCCTAGTTATTGTAGTGTATGTAGATATCTAAGCGCTTAGCCCTCTTCATACATGGTGGCTGTTGGCTGTATTATGCAGCTGACATCCGCAATTGGTGCTGGCATTTACCTTTACCTGCCTCTAGAAAAGTAATCAAAAGGACATATGCAACACCCCTGCCAATGCAGGGTTAACCTAGTGTTGCAAAATCAACATCCCTCTCCACTTAATAGGGTTTTTCTAGAGCCTGATCAACTTAAGGTGGGCCTTAGGTGTTTGGAAGTGTTAATGCAGCTGATAAATATCTGCATTTATCTGGGAAGGAATATGTTATTGTGTGACTAATCAGATGTGCTGTTACTGTTACAATGCAAAGACAATGCTGGTTGGATAATAGGCTTACCACCTCATAAGTATAGGTTATAAAACCTTGTGGCTGGAAAGCTCGCTCTCTTACTGTCCAGGAGAGGAAATCAGTCAGTCAAGGAGATTTGGATAAAGAGAGAGCTTCCTGAAAGCACATTTGTTGGTGGCACACTGCCCTGACGCACTTGGCCTGAGCGGAGACCAGGCCCCAAGCAGACATCCACCTTCAGGAGTCTGTCAAATCCTGCTGCCAAACCAGCCATCTATCCTCTCTAGCCTGAAGCTGCCTTTACCAGACTGTGAGCACCTCCTGCAGAACAATATCCAACCGCCTCAACCCAGTTGATGTTACCACTGTTGTGGCTGTTGCTGAGTTCCAATAAACAAACTGTAAGTTGAATGCTTTACAAACTCTGCCTCTGAGTGATCTCTGTGTATGGCTGGTACCATCAAGGGCTCCCCATCCACCACCACCAGGGAGCCCTACCTCTACATCGGGGTTGCCCCGGGGAGAAATCTACAACTTCAGCCTCTCCCTCATTTCTTCTAGTTCTACCTGCCAGGCTGTGGACTAGGCCTCTGTTCCCTTCACCCAGCACCGTGACCACAGCCTCAGGCAGCCACTCAGGTACCTAGGGCTCCGGCTGTCCCCAAGCAATGAAAAGGCTAGGCCCCGGTGGGGGTTGTTGCACATACAGTGCTGAAAATGATAGCAATAAAACCATCCTTATGCCTCACAAGAAATTATACCCTTTACAGATCTGTACCCTGAAGTATAAAATAGTTATTTGCTTCAGTATAGGGCAAAATGAAGAGCATTATTTTTTTAGTACAAAAGGTTTTAATTTTTTAAAATCTAAAAGATAATACAAACTATATAAATTTGGTATTCCCTCAATCATAACAACCCAAGGAATAAAGTAGAGGTGTCATTTGCAGCGCACAGTGAAGGCCATAAAAACACAAGAAAATGGCACATATGTGATTTTTCTACAATTTGATTGCATTTCGAATTTTTTTTCCAACTTCCCAGTAACTGCTATGAAATATTAAATGCTGGGACTAGGAAACAAGAATACAAGCCTTTACACTGCTCTCTAAATAGGAAAAAAAGTTCTGGATTTTTAAAGATGGTGAGTGAAAAATGGAAAAGGAATAATAAACGAAAATAGCCTGGACCCATTAGGGTTAATAATCCTCTATAAATCTGCTTCAAACCTGAGTATACTGTAGATGCACAGCTAACAAGCTTATTGCTGATTGGCTGTTTTTTTCCGACTAAATGCAATCAGGTAAGTAAATGCACTTTCAGAAGATAATCAATTATAGCCATAAAAAGATGAAGTTTCTATAAAGCGATTTGTGTGCATGAAGTCTTTATCTCGTGTTTAATTTCACAATAGTAAAAGCTTAAATTGATCATTAAAACAATAAGCGTTCATTCCTTAGCGATGTACAAGTTCTCTGATTTAGCTCCTTGGATTTTGTCCCTTGCTTTTTCATTGACTCCTTCTTTTATCACTTACCGCAGATCTCTAGTATTTGCTGTAAGCAGTCTAAATATAGAAACAGGTGTGTCAAGTTATTTATATGTCATGTACCCGGCATACCACGAGCTATCACCTGGCCGCCAGCCAGAACCAACAAGGTTCTGTGTTTGACATGTACATGAAGGAATGTAAGTATTAATGTCACTTCATGGTATAAATAATGTTCCAGACTTCCAGAGCAGTTATTACCTGCGCCAGCCAAGTTGTGTTACATACAGAACAAGTGATAAATACACAGGAAGCCAGGAGAGCCTCCAGTTATGTCTCACACATCACCGGGACTTTGCACATAACTTATTTCTTGCAGAATTATAGCTTAAGAATCCACATTCTACATCAAAGTAAATTTAAAATGGATCTGTCACTTATCCAGACATGCCTGTTTTAGAAAACACATAGTACAGGCCGTCCTCGGGTTACATACATGATAGGTTCTGGAGGTTTGTTCTTAATTTGAATTTGTATGTAAGTCAGAACTGTATATTTTATAATTGTAGCTCCAGTCAAATTTTTGTTGGTCTCTGTGACAATTGGATTTTGGTGTTGGATTGTCATCAGAACCAGTATTATCAATAAAGCTTCATTAAAGACACCATTAATAACTGTTACAGCTGATTATTGTAGCCTAAGGCTAAAGTACACTAAATTACCAAAATCCAGAGGATTGTTTGTAACTAGGAGTCCTCTGTAAGTCGGTGTTCTTAAGTAGGGGACCGCCTGTATTCCCTATGAAATAGTGTTGCGATTCCTCTTTGAAAAGGGTGTATCCATAGGGCAGTGATGGCGAACCTTTTAGGCACTGAGTGCCAAAACTACAAGCAAAAGCCAGATATTTTTCACAAAGTACCAAATGTAACTCGCAGGTTTCAAACGTATTGATGCCCTGATTACACCAATACAGGAGAAAGTTTCCCTCTAAAGTCCTCTTTACACGATGAATCATGGGTCCAGAGAAGAGGCTACGATGATAACCAAGCTCTGTCCACACCTCCTTGATTCAGGTCTTGAGTCATAAATGTTGACCTTTGCGCTGGGCAATGCCCGGGGTACCCAAAGAGAGGGCTCTGAGTGCCATAGGTTCACCACCACTGCCATAGGGTATCTGTTGACGCATTACCTAAACAGCGTAGTGTATGGGATTTATTAAAATCCTTACACACTTTGTGGAAAAAAAATTTGCAGAAAATAAGTGACGAGTTGCTTATTTCGGTGGATCATCGTGTGGAAATTGGATTTTGCAATGCAATGCAAAGGTTGAGATTTGCCCCCTAGTGCAGAAAGATTGTGACTTTATACACATCAGAAACCAGGTAATTTCCCCAGGTTTCTGATGCCTGCGGGATTACTGTTGGGGTAAATCCTTCAGTCGTTCAGTAACATAAGCCAGATACCCTTGTTTATCCTGGCTCAGTTAGCATTTACTGGATGTTGTAACAGGGTGTAGAGACTGAACCCAAATTCTAAATTGAATAAGAGAGGAACAAAAAAAAATGTGTAAGTGTTATATAATGTGCTGGGACTATATACCCCCAAACTTTTAGTCATCTTTTCATGGCCCAAGCCACATGCCCCTGAACCTACCCCCTTGGTCTGCCCACATAGTATAATACTTCCCCTAACTTGCCCCTTATATTGTAGTACTCTGTGTCTCACCGCACTGTCCCTGATTCAAGCAGCCATGCCACAAAAAATAGAGAAGGTCCTATTTTTTTTTACCCGATTTGCAGCACAGCCACTCATTTTTCTATGGAGAGGGGAGGGATGAGGAGCACTCATGTTCTGGTCCTGGTGAGCACATGGTTATGTGAACGAAGTGTCATATAAAATATTATACAGCAGGAACTGCTTCATTAATACATTGCTCATAACAATTAAAGGGAACACTCAAAAAACTTTGTAGATTCTCATTGAATACTTTGTTCTGCACAAATTTGAATGTGCTAATGCAACATGGAACGGAGGCCTCCTTCACAGCCTGACAGGTCTCCAGCAGCCAGGTGGTACAAGAAAATGGAGGGAGTGGCTGACAGTGTAGGTTTTCCCTTTGGGGTAGCCCTGATGAAGTTATGGGTGTTGGTGAGGGGTTGCCTCTGATGGTAGATAGCCTGGCACAGGGATAACACAGAGGTAATGTTGGTAAACTTACAGTTCTTTATTTAGAAACTGGCAACGGCCACAACTTCAGAAACTGGATGGAAAGGTTCTCACAGACTGGTAAGCGGACTTCAGATGCTTCAGCAGCAAGGTAGAGCAGACTCCCAAGGATGGTGGGTTCTCAGGCCTAGTGTGTCAGGGCAGCATGCCTCAGACACCTGTGTTCCTCAGGGGACTCTCCTGGACTGACCTCTGAACTCTTCTCTTTCCCTTGTGAGGTGGCAAGCTCTCTCCTGGCATTACAATTGTTAGAACACATCTCATTGGTCAAAACAATATCAGAATTCCTTCACAGGAAGAAAATGATCAGCTGCATTACCATTATTCAGCATTTGAGACCCTCAGTGTGTTGATCTTGATCCTGACTTAACCCTTGCATTGGCAGGGGTTTTGCATCAATGGAAATCAAAGTAATAAACCATTGGAGGCTTGAATTTGGAGTCACCCACAACATGAAACTGGGAAAACACACTACAGGCTGATCCAACTTTCATGTAATGTCTGTAAAACAAGATAAAATAAGGCTCATTATTGTGTGTGGCCTCCTTGTGCCTGTATGACCTCCCTACAATGCCTCGGCAACCCACACGATTGGCTCAGGTAGTGCAGCTCATCCAGGATGGCACATCAATGGAAGAAGGTTTGCTGTGTCTGTCAGCGTAGTGTCCAGAGGAGTAAAAAACGGAAAAAACAGGAGAAAGAAGCTATCATGGGGCGCTAACAAACAGTGATAACCTAGGAACCTAGACTTTTATTTTTATCACTGTGTGTTGTTTTATATAATAAAAGATTTTCAATACAGATTATTTCCAGCTATTTATCACTACTGTAGATACGATTTGGCCTATTAGCGCCCCACGATAGCTTCCTTCTCCTGTTTTTTTCAGTTTTTTACTCCACTGTCTACACCGGTCTCTATTCGAGGTCCGGGTATTTTGGAGCTGTGGGAGCTGCTTAGAACAAACCATCCATCTACTCCTGCTATTGGCTTCAATTAGCCATACAATCCGGAACCCTTCCCCAGGGTGGGCTACAAACTGCACTGTAACAAGGTGCTTTCAGGTGAGCAGTACTCTCTTCTCGCACCAACCATTGATCCCAACAGTATTACACGAGGCCCCGTCCTCTTTTGTTGTTTTTTTCGTTCTGTTAGCGTAGTGTCCAGAGGCTGGAGGTGCTACCAGGAGGCAGACCAGTACACCATGAGATGTCCAGGGGGATGTAGGAGGCCAACAACCCAGTAGCAGGACTGTTACCTTTGTGCAAGGAGGAACAGAGTCTTGCAAAATGACCTCCAACAGGCCACAGATGTGCATGTGTCTGCATAAACACTTAGAAACCGACTCCATGAGGATGGGATTGGGGCCCGACGTCCTCAGATGGGGGTTGTGCTTACAGCCCAACAGCATACAGGACACTTGACATTTGCCAGAGAACACCAGAATTGGAAAATTTGACACTGGCGCCCAGTGCTCTTCACACTAAAAGCAGGTTCACACTGAACACATGCGACAGATGGGAGTCTGGAGATGCCGTGGAGACTAATCCGCTGTCTGCAACATCCTTCAGCATGACCGGTTTGGCAGTAGGTCAGTAATGATGTGGAGTGGCATTTCTTTGAAGGGACGCACAGCACTCCATGTGCTTTCCAGAGGTAGCCTGACTGCCATTAGGTACCAAAATGATATGCTCAGACCCCTTTTGAATTATATGTTGGTGCGGTTAGCCCTGGGTTTCTCCTAATCCATGACAATGCTAGATCTCATGTGGCTGGAGTGTGTCATCACTTTCTGCAAGATGATGGTATTGAAGCTATTGAATAGCCCGCTCGTTCCCCAAACCTGAAACCCATTGAGCACATCATGTCTCGCTCCATCTACCACAGACTGTCCAGGAGTTGTCGGATGCTTCAGTCGGTCTGGGAGGAGATCCCTCAGGATCATGATGATCCCTCTGGAGCATGATGAGGCATTGTAGGGAGGTCATACAGGCACGTGGAGGCCACATATAATACCGAGCCTCATTTTGACTTGTTTTAAGGACACTACATCAAAGTTGGATCAGCCTGTACTGTATTTTTCCACTTTCATTTTGTGTGTAGAAATTCAGGGCTCCATAGGTTAATAAATTTCATTTCCATTGATAATTTTTTAGTGATTTTGTTGTCAGTACATTCAACTTTGTAGAGAACAAAGAATTCAATGAGAAGATTTCCTTCATTCAGATCTAGGATGTGTTAGTTGACTGTTGTCTTTATTTTTTTGAGCAATGTATACATAGTACTATATATATATATATATATATATATTGTACAAAACTCACTAGTGTGTATGTATATATATATATATATATATATATATATATATGTACTGTATATAACTTATGCAGCTGTAATGTTTCATTAATTTTTAATTTTTTTGGTTTCGGACTGTGACAAGTATGAAATAATGAAATCATTACTTACCTCTTGTGCATCAGCGATTCTGTAGGAGCTCTTTAACATAGTCATGTGTATACATGACTTATGTATACACAAATATTTAGAGAATTGAAAAAAAATTATTTTCTTAGAGCAGCCGCCCTCGTATTGCCATCCCAGAAGTGAATCCAGCTATGCTTGAGCAGTTGAATAACACATTTTGGGCTCAATTGTCATTTTTGTTCCAACAAGTAGAACCATCCCCCCTACTCTCAAGTATTCACTTAATCTCTATTCAAAAATTTCATTGTGGTATGTGCTTTAGTTTTCTACATCGTCTTATGAATACAGCTTCTAGGACTCTTTCACATTGGCGTTGGTGCTCAGCTTCAGTTGCGCATCCGTTGCGCCTCCGTCCTGCTACTGTTTTGTCTGTTTTTGTTTTAAACTGAAGGTGTAACATTGCTTTGAAAACATCACACCAGGTTTTTCAGCCTCATCAGTAAAAAAAGAATGTTTAATCAGTTTTTTTGCAGACCCATTGAAAAAACAGGACATTTTATAATTTTTTCCACGGACTACAGATCAATGAAAATACAAACCAATGTGAAAGCGACCATAGAAATCAATGGCTTTGTGAGGCATCCATGGAACCACTGAACCACTGGCATGAAAAACAACGCCAATGTGAAAGAGCTCTTAGTTATAGGAATTCTAAGTGACCAGCTAAGTGGTAGTTTCTGGGACTTCTTTCTTCAGCAGCCTGTGAGTCACATGGCTTATGTACGGAATAGCTGCCACGACTATTCAGTAATTGGTGATTAAGTAATTGGAGACAAAAAAGCTTTTGGCTCTATCAGAACAGCGGATATCTCTTACAGCTTTTCTTCAAATATTGGATACTGCACACATCCTTATCCGAGAAAATACCACCTGCTACAGAGCAATTGTGTGGGTGGGAATTAGCAGAAAATTATACGTATCGATCACTCTTCATCCGAGTGTGGGAGGATGTTTCAGATTTATAACTTTCAATTTCAACTCTCAATGGCACATATAGTCAAAAGAAAACTTTAGTGCTGATTAAATACTTTAATAAACTTGCTATGTCAAATTAGTAGATTGCAAGCTAATGAACGTTTGATATCAACATGCAAATGCCTCACTTCTGCAGACAGAACTATAAACCCTGGTATGATTTACAAGGCCAAATTGGCCTAAATTTGTTAATGCAAACTAAAGCTAATAAGTAGAAAATGGGACATCTCCATACTCAATGTAATGGTCGAACCAAGGCACTGCCGTTAAGCTCTCTTTCATATGAATGGGAGCTGAACTGCAGTACCCTGGTCTGACCACAACACAGAAGTGAGCAGTCTGCATCTGTATTGTTCTGTTTTTATCAGCTTCTATGAATAGTGCATCTGTGACAAGACCTACCGTATTTTCCGGACTATAAGGCGCACCGGATTATAAGGCGCACCATCAATAAATACCTGCTAAAATGTCTATATTCATATATAAGGCGCATCGGATTATAAGGCGCAACTGATTGTAAGGATGAATGACCAGCAGGTGGCAGACACGTGCACAGTTCAAAGCAGCTGTTGTCTGTAAGTAGGGTTCATATATAAGGTGCACTGGACTATAAGGCGCACCTTATAGGAGAAAATCAAAGGATTTTTTGTGCGCCTTATAGTCCAAAAAATGCGGCATTCAATGGAAATGTAATTAATACTTTTAGTCCGTTTGGCCAGATGCACACATACACTGAGCAAACTCTGATGAAATATGTACAATTTTGGGCAACGAGAACTGAGCTTGATCAGTGTCCGAGATCTTTATCTAGGGCTCAAACAATCCTACAATTGTAAGGCCAAATTATAGATCTTTGTTCTATAGCGCAAAGAATGAAACATACGCAGTCATAATCTTTACTCAAATCACTGTGTTTGTTTCGAAGCAGGCAGTTGTGTATATCAGAACAGAAAAAAACCTGGAGAAAAATACGATATCTCTCACAGTCAGAGTGCAATTTTAGTGCTATGGTCAGTTTTTATCATGCACCCATTGACTTCAATGGGCAAGTTTCAAGTTAGACTAGGATAGCATTAGGATATGCTGAGTTATTCTCTGATAAGATCAATGGACTGTGATAAACACCTGACATGCACAGCACAATAGACTATATATGAGTCAGAGTTCTGTACTATTCTACATCTGTGCACACAAGGCTGCATGCACACAAGTATTGCTGTCATCTGTATGCTACCCAATTTTTAACTGATGACACAACGATTTATTATTTGCAAATTTGAGATTTTGCCCATTCCCTGTGCTCTCGGCTTGCTGCCCAGTGCAAGATTTGAAAAGAGAGCAGTGACGTGAATAAATTATATTACGGTGAAGCCTGGTGCTATGCAGCACGCCTTAGGCTAATTTGCATATACATAAACTTATGTTTTACAAAAATGTGGCCATTTACAATGATAAGAAATGAAGATTTGTACACATGGGGACGGGACGAAGAGGAAAGTAATAATTATCTACCATCCGGTAATCTGATGGCCTTATGCACATGCATTCAATGGTCCTATGCACATGAATGTGAGTTTTTATGGATCTGTGAGGAGTCTGTAAAAAAGCAGGGCATGCCCCATTCCTGTTGTGCTTGTGGCCTGTGCCTTCTCAAAGAAGTCATGAAAAATGAAACCAGTGTGGCATTTTTTTTACATGTGGTCCGTATTTGCAAATAAGTAGCTATTGAATAAAATCTAGTGACCAATTAAAGGGTTGCAGGGTTCTAGTGACATCATTTGCCAGCCTTCTGGGTTTATATTTGTGGATCTTTAAAGACAGGTGACATACAGACCATATTTTTGGACTGTGGATGCACAAAGTTTTATGCTTTTCTCTATAAAAGGATCCACTCCAGGCTTTCTTTAAAAAAAAAAAAAAAAATCTGCATGTGTAAATCCATCTCGATGGCTTTTTCACATTTTCTGCTGTAGTGTAGCACTATAATATAATAATTCTTAATTTCTATAGTGCCTACAGACTACGCAGCACTGCACAAAGTTGGTCCCTGTCCCCATGGGGCTCACAATCTAAACAACCTAACAGTATGTTTTGGTGTGTGGGAGGAAACCGGAGGACCCGGAGGAAACCCACGGAAACATGGAGAGAACATACAAACTCTTTGCAGATGTTGACCTGGGTGGGATTTGAACCCAGCGCTGCAAGGCAGAAGTGCTACCCACTGTGCCACCCACTACTATACAGAGTAGTAGATCACTGTTTAACACTGAAAAATATCTGAAGTCATTCCCTGGTCTCATTATATTGTGGCACTGTGTAGTGGTATTTTTTAAAGGGGTTGTCCACATTTTAGAAAATAATTGATATTGTTTGTGTAATGAAAAGTTGTAAAACTTTCCGATACACTTTCTGTATCACTTCGATGCAACAGGAAGCATTATTGTTTACTTCCTGTAGACAAACCTTGATCCATGGTCATGTGATGTCACACAGGTGCACGGCTCGTTAGAACACACAATGTAATCAGACCCGTGTGACATCACATGTCCATGGACCAGTGTTTATCTACAGGAAGTAAACGATGAAGCTTCCTTTTGCATGGCAGCAAGAAGACAGCAAGCAGAGATCTAGAAAACCGTGAAGAATTGATATAGAAAATATACTGGAAAAGTGAATAGCTTTTGGTTACTCAAACAATATTAACTATTTAGCATGTTGTGGCACAGTATTGTATCGGTACGTATTATATTGTATTAGTACAATGTTTCCCCTTTTCTTGCTTTGTTACATAGAAAGGTGTGATGCAGACATAACATCACCCTAGTAAAGATCACACTGAGACCAGCACAAATATTCAACAACAAAAATGATTCCAGCACAATGTGGTTTGACTGGCACTTTCTTCAATGAGCCAAATAGGTCATCATTCCAGATTCATTACAGAAACTCGAGTAGCTGATATTTTTCCCATGATGCAATTCTTATCCAAGGTTTAAGGGGTTAATTGGACCACTGTGAGAAATACAGAGACAGAACCAAAAATAGCTCATCCAGGCCTGAGTAATTGTCAGTAGAATATGTGTCAGTGAGCCAAGAGGTAGGGACTACAGTGAAGCAGTCAGGCCGTGGGAACAAGGTTTTACTAAGAGCAGTTGCATTCCATTGGGGATGACCATTGTTAGGGCAGACTCATAAATCCTATGGAAAACAGTGATGTATGCCATATATGCATAAATTCCCTTATTTAGATACATTTCCTAACAACAAACTAAGGTCATATGAAACCAGATGCTCTTTTTGTTCACATGAAAAAGAAGCCCCTTGGACATCTGTACAGTAGATTTGTAGAGGATATAGTTAGCCATGACTTCTTGATTTGGTTATCAGGTTTGTAAGTCATGACAGTAAGTATGTTATAGGCTATGGATGCCTGTATGACGTGTACACAAGTCGTTACCAATTGTTAATGTGTGGGTAGACCTATCCTGCCTGCATCTACTCTCTAGTCCTTATTAAAGGGTTGTCCATAGGAGATAAACAGGGCTGGTTTTAGACCAAGTGGGGCTCCAACATCAAACAGTCACAGTCAGTAAGAGGCTCCATTTAGCCCTGCACAATAATAACACTATGTAGTTACACACAGTAGTATGGTAATAATCTGTAATATGGGACTGTAGGAGAATTTTATAGGCGATAGAAGATAAATTTGAAAGATGATAAAGATTTATATATAGATGATAGATTTACAGAAACATAAATAGAAAGTAGATTATATACAGATAGCTAGATAAATGATGGAAGATAAATAGATATGAGAGATAGATACAGTAGAAGAGAGATAGAAGATCGATGGATACATAAGATACATATCTATCTTGTATCTATCTTTTACCTAAATAGACAAAAAACTAGGTTAAATGGTTTGGTAGACAGATATATAGCTAGAAAATAGACAAATTATAGGAGATAGATGACTAGACAGATAGATGATAAGCAGCTTCACCCGGGTATTCAACCAAGGGGTATTAAAAGAGCAATACATCCTCTGCCCACAAAAGTCTACATGCAGGGGGCCCTGGGCTAATGCACAGTTTGCCATCCCCCAATGCCCCCCTGATTGCATTAGTAGGACTCTCACCTGTCATAAAGATGGGTTCCTGTGTGTCCTAATTTGACTTTCACTGCTGCTTTTCTTAACTGTATAAAGTACTATACTGCTCTTCAGTGGCATACTACTAATCCTGTCGTTAGGTGTTGACTGTTGTTAACAGCATATGGCTGCAGTAAATGCAATACTTTTTAATGCATCATTTACTATGGGCAATATTTTAACGGACCATTCAACTGATCTGTTAAAAAGAGCATGTCCTAGTCAGAGCCATTGTTTCCTGAATCACTCATAGGGGCATATGATCAAAATTTTTGCTTGCCTCTTTCTTTATTTTTTGTGACTTTTCACAGCGTATGTGCTCATTTGCGACTTTTTTTGTGCTTAAGACAGTCTCCCTTCAATGTTCACAAATTTTGGCGCAATTCTAAGGTCTGCCCCTTACCCAGCATAGAGCTTAGAGCTGAATGCGAACAAACGCCACATGTATCGATACAGAATAACTGCTAGGATACATCTGACCAGCACAAAAGAAAAAAACAAAAAACAGAAAAACAGATGGACAATACCAGACTTTTGATACATTTGCCCTATAGACTGTTTTTGACTAATCCTCATAAAATAAAGAGGCCAGGCTGATGTCCATTATGTTGTTGTTCGTGAGCAGTTAGCCTAAATATAATAAACTTGAAGTACCATTTTATTTAAACTTACTCCAAATAGGAGCATGCTTCTATGCAAATTACAATCAAGGCAATTTTTTTCCCCTTAAATCATGCCTTTTGCCCCACCCTTGTATTTCCAAACAATATAGTGCCCACCCTTAATAGCTCCTATTTAGTATAATCCCCCCTTTATGGCCCTAAGCTGTATAATTTACCCCCAACATTGCTGCCCCACTTCCCCCTTTGCTGCTCCTCCTGCTTATATTATGGCTCCTCACCCACTTCTTTCCTTGTCGCTGTGTAAAAAAAACAGTTAACACCAGATACTCACCTCTCCTCACTCCCCCACAGCAGCTCTGCTTACTCCTCTGTGTGTAGTACCGAATCCGGCAAGCACGACAACCTCATCACATCACCTGCCACCCTCTGCTACACTCAGTATAGAGACAATAATTCTCTGTGTTATCTTTGTAATCAACTCCGGCCACCAATAGAGTTAATGTCCAACCGTTCTGGACTGTCCCGCTGGATGAGTGGGTGACATGTCTATAGGGGAAGGTGCGGGAGCGCAAAAGTATTGAAAAGCTCTACAAATAAAAAGAAACATGTTGACGAATCCAGAAAAGAAAAAATCCTTCGGCACCAAGGTACCTTTTATTTGTTTGTGTACACATTATCTTATGTTTTCCTGCATCTTTATTAAAGATCCATTAAAATGTCCATAAAGAGAAGTTTTTTACTGCAACTCATCTCATGCTGGTGCCTAAGGATTTTTTCTTTTCTCCATGCACAAGTCTACTTGGGACCGGACCAGGCTATTTTCTCCAGGCGAGCACAGCTTACTGAACACCTGACGAGATCAGCGCCAAGGGTGAGCACGCACTATTTTTGTCTTTTCCTTGTTTGCATGTTGACGAATCCCCTCCCCCCAATACCCGTGTATGAAAAAGGAGCAGGAAACATTTAGCTCTCGTGGACCCAAAAATCATCAGGACTGCATTGGGATTGTTGAGTAGATAAATACTTTTTCTTTTTACATATTACGTTTCCAACAACTTATAATGCCAGTAAACAATAGACCCACAAAGCATCAGCAAGACAATACTTTCAGTAATATGTATATATTTTATTGAAATGACTGAGTCAATCAAGAAACCACAAAACATGGACACTATTAGTTATAATAACATTGAAAAAAGACAAAACATTGATAACTTATGCAAAACAAAAAAAAACAAGGCACACATTTGTATTAATGGAAATTTCAACCTTTTCCGTCAATCATTCCAAGGACTTTATTTTCCTGCTTGATTAACACTGACACAAATGCTTGCAGTGAGTCCCACCTACGTACGGGGGTTAGGAGAATTAATTCTGTTATGTCTTAGCAGCAGTTTAATCAACACCAATACACTTTAATATCTCAAAGCCCAAAGGACTCCGCCGTCATGACATGGAATGTCCGCAGGAATGCGCTTTGCCTTCCATGGGCTAATTAAGGGGGAATGCTGGTATGAAGACTTTCCAACTGTTCCTCGTGAAATTTAATCTGTTCATCGAGATCTTTCTGCTCAATCAAAAATGAGGTCTTCAGCCGCACAAAATGTTTGTAGTCTTCCAGCTGCGTCTTGCTTAGGTATTTGGCTAGGATCCCTGTAACCACTTGCTCTCTGCGGTCCAGGTTGTCCTTTAAATCTTTGGCATCTTCTCTCTGTCTGGAAAGGAGGCTGTGACGTTCCTTCAGGGATTGCTGAAAAGTACAAAATCAGTGGAAACAGTTACATTATAAAAAAAGAAATAAAAAAAATACAGACAGCTCTGGTTTTGGTGCCTATTAGTATCTGCTGTAGCAAGTGTAGCTAAATCACCAAAATCCGTGCACATTCACACATGGTTACATCAGCTCATCTGTAAATTAGTGATAAAAACACATTCCCATTTACAAATCTATAAAACCTGTTCCCATTACTTTTTTTATGCTTCATTGACACCCACTTTTTTAAATGTGTTTATGTTTTTCATGCTTATATACCCCATAGAGTTATCCTGGACCATCCTGGTCTGGGTTATGGTGTGGGCGGCACATGGCTGTTGTAGGCAATCCATAGCCGACTACTAGCACGCCTTATATAGACCAGGGAATACAGGAAACCCAGCTGTCAATTTATTCACCTTTGTAATAATTAGAGTACAGTAATGGTACAAGGTAGGATTTCTTAGAAAAACTCCACCATATATGTTATGGGGTGGATTTTACCATTCCATGCGTCTGCAGTGTCCATTTACTGTATATTATGTTTGGGATGGATGCCATATAATGAACACTCCATTTGGCTGCAATAGTATAATAGGGGCCCATGAGCCAGTCTAAGTTTATTCCACCAGTTAGTTGCCTTACTTTGGGCCACAGTTCTACATAAATGTTTGGCTGAATTTGGAGTGTAAAGTATACTGTTATAGGAAACGTAATTAAAGTTAAAAGGAGTTATCAAGGATATATCAAACTTCAGCAGTTCAAACTGCAGTAGTCCCCATCACTCCAAATCTTTGTAACTACTAGGGCAGTGGTGGCGAACCTATGGCACGGGTGCCAGAGGCGGCACTCAGAGCCCTTTCTGTGGGCACCCGGACCATTGTCCAAGCACATCAGACAGGACTCAAAGAAACTTCCTGCAGTTCCAAGCAACTTAAAAGATGCTGTTTTTAGTAATATTTTGATACTTACTTCGTTACTAGGGACTGTAGGAAGAGTAAGAATTAGACAGGGCTGAATTATCTTTGGAGGACCTCCTGCTGGCCCCACAATTCTCTGTGTACAGAGAGAAACTGGAAAGAAGCTAAAATTATGAACATTTTCCATCTTTCTACTGTGTTTCTGTCCTCAGGAGTCCAATATGATTGAAAGTTGTTGAACAGGGAGCAATAAATTATTGCTTTAATCTCTGGTTGGCACCTCACTATAAATAAGGAGGGGGTGTTTGGGGCTGCAGTTTGGGCACTCGGCCGCTAAAAGGTTTGCCATCACTGTACTAGGGACTGGCTACACACTAAAAAATTTTTCCAGGAATTGGTGGGCCTGTGAAGAGTTGGGAGATGAGGTATCCATGGGATTGCCACATCCAGCATGTAAATCATTTTATATAAACTATGAGTGGTGCTGTGCTACATATGAGTGAAAGAGAATAAGAACTAATGAAGTGGTTCTAGTGCTTTACATATGTATTTTAGGGGTATCAGTTCTGTATAAAACTGCCGTTCCAGAACCCTGATCTTATATTGATGATTATCTTAGGGTCCTGCAAGGGCGATCGTTCATGGACAGATAGAGATCACATGAGCCTCCATCTGCAGCCCTTTTATGGACAGGAATGTCTGGCTGATATATAAAGTGAAGCCTCCTGTCCTTTACATCAAGATATAGAGCAGAACTTTAGAACTTTTACTATATTATATATATATGTAAATTACCTAATATTCTGCCCCCCACACTTACACATACTACAAAAAACATGAGGTAAAGTGGCCAACCCCTTTAACTTTTGGTGTTTCTGTTACCGTACTTTAATTGGTAGAAGGTACACAGTTTGTAATTGCTGTAATTCTTGAGGGTTTTTTAATTGAAATATATATTTTACCCACTAAATTAACATATACAAAATGTATATGTATTCAGGGATAAAAGTAAGTGGTCAGCTGTGAGCTATATACATCATTTAGAAGCACAGTGTGGGACACAATTGTTATTCAGGGGACATTATATAGTGTGTAGACTTTAGATTTTAGTGTGTAAAATCTGAAAAAACATGGGAGGCAATTTCTACTCTGGTTTCCAGCCCCCTGGCACACGTGCATCTTTTTATGTGGTAACTGGATCTTCAACACAGCAGCATGAATCTTGTCAACAATTTCATGATGTAATGACACTATGGACACCATGAAAACCAGAAAATCTGTACCATCAGACTACATGAGCAAAAAAGGGGGAGAAAACTTAATAAATAACATCACTCATGAAAACACTGTTTTTTATATAATCTGGATATCCCCTTTAATGTAAGGAAAATGTTTGAAAAGTACATGAAGAAGTAGTTTTCAAGTAATTGCTCTTGTTTTCTTACAAAAGAACATGTGTTCCGATGCCAAGTGATACATTTAATTCAGGGACTGAGTCTCCTTTCCATACAGTTGGCAACAATATGAATGGTAATTCCTTACTGCAGATGTCTGTTTATGTTACATTTTATAGTCTACAGTAAAAAACAGGTTATAGTTCAACAGCGCCCCCTAGTGTATAAATGTATTGCTGCAAGCAAGAATCACAAGGTTTCAGAAGCTTTAAAATTTTAACGTAAAGGCGAATCAGATTTCCCTTGTACAACCCTTGTACTCCATCTGACATTGGCATGCTGCACATTTTTAAAACCAAACTGCTAGTAATTTTTTGTGTAACTTTTCTTCCACTTTGCTGGTTCTTCAAAATTGAACAGAAATTAAAAGGATATTTTTATTTTCATTTCTTACTCTACCTTACACATTTTCCTTTATGTGGGATACAGTAACCTTTTCCGTGTTTGGGAAATTTTTGCATTTGGATGCGGAATTCGGATATTTTTGGATTCGGAAAGACCTAAACTTTTTAGCATTATTTTAATATTCTCTTTTTAAAGGGAACCTGTCACCACATTTTCACAAATACAGTTAGTGACAAGTTCCTTGAGAGCCCTATTAACTGACCCTCTTCATTTAGCTAAAAATAGTTTCCCTTACATCTCCATAAATCAATGTTATATTATCCTACCTCGCATCAGAGGGGGGAGTGTCCTGCTTGGCCAGCCCCTCCTATCTACTTCTCCTCATGCCTTAGACCTCCTGATTATTCAGCACTCCATGTCATGTGACCAGGGTGATGTCATCTAAGGTCCTATACCATTTACATTTGATAAATGTACCCCATGTTTGTATCTGATCACATGAAATCACAGCATGCCTCCGTTGAGGATGGAGAGGAGTATAAGTTCATGGATGCATGCAGTGATTTCATGTGACCAGATACAAACATGGGGTACATTTAGCAAATGTAAAGGATATACGACCTTAGATGACATCACCCTGGTCACATGACATGAATTTCAAACAAGGCACTGTATAAAAATTGCCACATTATTTCCTATAAACAAATGTTTTTAGTTGAATATGGGTACAAGGTGGCAGGCCAGTGATCTGAAGAGACACAGAGCTGTCAGTGAAAATAAGGGGTGTAGCTCACTGGCAGTCTGGGAAAAAATAGAGAGTCATATATTGAATAAAAGAGTCAAGTAAAGTAAGCTAATTTGCAGATCAGAAAAATGGCTGTACCTCAATGGCAGCTAATTGTAAGTGATGTGGGGAGGATTGTAACCAGCAGGCATCGTTGTTTTGGAGGGTAAAATTCTGGTGGCAGGTCTATAAGGGTTGTTCACCTTAACGCAAGCTTTATACAGCTACTGTTCAGCTCATCAGGTATTTTGCCATTTAGTGGCATTTCACCAACTTCCTCATTCACTTCTCTAATAGACATCAGCAATGACCTAAGGTTATTGTTGAGAACTCAGCGCTAAGGCTGTAGAAGTGAACTGCCTGTGTAATGCGTATCAACTCACAAAAGCTGAATGGGGGCTGGAACAGGGTCCCCAGATCTGAAGCAAAGGGGTTAGGCAAGTTTATGACATCAGAATACCCCACGGATGACGACTTACCATTTCTTCTGCGTCTGCATTCTTATCAATTTTGCTCAAAGCATTTTCCACCCGGGTGAGCCTCATGGACAGGCAGAACAGGAGGCTCACTACCTTCTCCAGGTCCCCAATAAACATCATGTAGCGCTCATACTCATTGGGCTTACAGACTTCCTTCACCACAGCCTCTATATTTGTGCCATGGCTTGTGTTTTCACTAATTTCAGAGAGAAGGAGCTCCCTTTCACCACAAAGCTCTTCCAGTTGTAAAGTGATGTTTGACATAAGTTCATCCTGGAAAGAAGTAATAAAATTATAATAAAACGCTGCAAATGATTCTTGTTAACAATAACCTATACCTAATCGTAAGGCTTTGACATTACTAACCTTCAGCAAAGCAATGTCATCCCCATTTGGATTCTGGCTACAAGTCTTCTCTAGTGCCAGGGTTTTTATATGGGATTTTGATAGACCTTCAATGTTCAACCTAATTTGAGTAAAAACATATTAATGTCTTATAAAAATAGTGTTCAGAAATAATTTTACGTCCTAAGCACGGCACGAGCATACAAAAATCAAATCCCCCTATGAAGAAAAAAAAAACACCTCCCATCACCTAAACATTTATACCACATTAACCTGAACATAAAGTATTGGTCCACAGCTCATAGTTAGGGAGGTGCCACAAGGGGTCACAAATAATTGCATAATTAAGCCATTAGAGGAACCTCAAAGTTTGCAAACAAATACCCTGGTCATACTATTTAAAATCATACTTGCTGTTCGATTACGGTGATTGTCTTTTGAACATATTATTTTCCAAGGTTATAGTACACAGTGGATGACCCCCAATGAATGCAAGCAAGTTATGGACTGTGAAATAGCTAGAGGACCTCAGAGGTTGTCCATCTGCAGCATATAAATTGACATTGTTTGTGAAATGAAATGTTATACAATTTTCCAATATACTTTCTGAATCTATTTCACCGTCTTCTAGATCTCTGCTTGTTGTCTAATCTGACCATGGTCATGTGATGTCACACAGGTGCACAGCTCATTTGCATCATCAGTAATTAGAGTTGTGTGTTATAAAGAGCCGTTCACCTGTGTGACATGGGACCAGTTTCTATCTACTGGAAGTAAATACAGAAACTGTCCATAGAAAACAAGCACGGAATTGATACAGAAAGTATATTTGAGAATTGTATGACTTTGGACAACCCTTTTGAGAACATTAGGGTATGGTATTTTTCACAAGCTGAGGTTTGAGATCTGAATATGTTTACAGGTTTGGTTTGAGGTTTAAATTAATTTGAAAGCCTGGACCAAAAGTATTTTCAGCTATAGTCTCTGGTTTACACAACTTTGGTTATTTCTAAGAATTTTTATTAACATTGGGGTCTTCGTTAATTGTGGGGTCTTGTCTAGGATCTTAATGAACTATGGAGTTTTTAATGGATTTTGTGGAATCAATTTCTGAATCTCCATTATAAAATGTAGAATGAAACCGTTCACACAAGTGTAAAATTATTTGTTATTCTTTAACTTGTAATGGTTAATGCACATTTTTAACATGCCTTAATAATGAACCTGACACCGCAATTTTCATAAATACAGCTAGTGGCAGGTTCATATAGAACCCTAGTAACTATCTGACTCCCTTGTTTTAGCTCAAAAGTGTTTCCCTCAAATCCCCACAAAATCAGAGTTATAAACTTGCCTTGTATCTATGCATCTTTAGAGCGGGTCGAGGGGCTTGGCCTAATGTTATGTGATCAGGGTGACATCATCGCTCCTTTAGCCTCTTAACATTAGCAATCTGTACCCCGAGCACATATCTGACCACATAAAAAAGCACAACATGCCTGCATGGACTTCTACTTTTCTCCATGTGATTTCATGTGATTTGATTTGCTCGGATATCATGAGATATATGCTTGGTGTACAGTTTTCTAATGTCACAAGGCTAACGGACCTTTAGAGACCCATGTCTCATAAAACTGCTGCATGCAGAGATAACAATGGGAGGCGCAGCTGGATTTAGCCCGAGGAGGCCACGTCCACCTCGACTCCCTATAGACATGCTTGGACACCAGGTAAAAAATTATAAAGTTGAATATATGGGAATCTGAGGGGAACAATTTTTAGCTAAGAGAAGTTACTAGGGCTCTATGGGAACCTGCCACTAGCTGCAGCACTAGATTGTGAATAATGTGGTGACAGGTTCCCTTTAACACTACTTATGGCACCAGGCTTAAAAAAAAATTCTCTGTATAACAAGGTAATAAATGCAAATATTTTATATGATCCACTTACTTGTTCTTTAATGCTTGATTTCTAGATCTCTCTCTTGTTGAAAAGTCTACGGAGAAGAGGCCTTTCATGAGGTTGATGGCCGATTCCCTTGCAGGAAGATGTTTGAGAACATCAACCAGAGACTTGTCTTTTGCAGTGATGTCCTTTACTAGCTCTGTATACCTTTCTTCTGCATGGGATCTTAACATGGATCTGGTCAGGTTTTCCCTAGGTGTATCATCTTGTTCCTCTATGCAGGACTCTTGCCCAGAAGAGGGACTCTTGTCATGAATGAAAGAACTGCCGATTTTGGTTCCATCCTCCTGGCTTGTGTCAGCATTATACTCCTGCCTATTACTTGTCGATAAAACATTTGCAGATTTTGATTCTTCATTTACGGATCCAAAATTCTGACCTTCTTCTATAGAGACATTTGCCTCTTGAATTACTGCTCTCACCAAAGGGTCATTTACTTCAACTCTCACTTCATTGTCACACCAAGAAACATTTTTTTCATTTGTTTCCAAGCTAAGACAAAGAAAAACAACAAGAAAAAAAATCTCTTAATAAAAATACTTCAAATACAAACATTTCAAGTCAGGGTTATACATATTATAATAATACTGCAAGATAACAGATTTATATGGAAACTCTACCATATACTGTGGATAAGGTTGGGATCACACCTCATTATTTGCCAAACGTTGCAAGGACATGTCAGGAGGATTCTGACGCATCCTTACAATGTAAGGCAAAGACTTATCCCACTGTATTGCTATACATTGGAATATGTCGCATATTTGGGGTGGGGTGAGGAGTGTACGTTGGCAGCAGCCGGCGATTGGATGCTGCTGATGAATGGGGTGTTCCCCAGTGATGTCACTGTCCTAACATGGACAGTGACATCATAGAGAACTCCATCCTGTTGAGCGACGTATGCGCTTGGCGAGGCTTTGGAGAAAAATACGCTACAATATGCTGCATCCGCTCCCCATAGCTTTACATTGCTTCCTGCAGCATACGTCGCTCAGGCAGAGGCTGCAGGATGAAAAGAAGTAGCTTGCTGCCTTCCTGCAATTTTTTGATGTACGGCTGGTATAGTGGCCAGACGGAGGCAACAACTATGTCTCCGTCTGACACTATTTGTCAATATATACGCTATACATTTAAAAAGGTTGCATTGAGTTTTTTTTTGGGGGGGGGGACCTTTCACTGCTAAAAAATCTCTATTTCCACCTCTTCATTAATCTGGCATAAACATATAACTACTGCTAGTGCAACACCATGCAAAGCCAGATTCATGACAACATAAAACGTCTCAGTTACTCCAGTCCCCTGCTGGTGTATGTGCTGGGACTTTTTATGCATTTAGAGACTTAAAAAAATAAAAATCCCACAGCAATTAATGAACATTTATTAAAAAGCCAAAGCCATTTTAATAATCTCATGGGCAGCGGAGCTCCAAAAACAGACATACAACTGTCTCAAGGAGCCTGCTCTCCATGACATTGTGTGCACAAATGCCCAGTAAGGCATGTTTTTCTCCCCCTTGAAAGGCTACATCGGGCAGATTCATGATGTGCATTTACAATGGAGGCTCAGATATATCCCACTGTATGATATATTGTCCTGTTCTTTCCCCTATACCCTGAAAGCCATAGAAGGCATGAACATCGGCAACATCTGAAGATCTCAGTGAATTCTTTTTCTATGTTGCTTGTGGACAACCCTTAGTCTACTGTGTTTAGGGACCTTCAGATTTTCCCTCAATAGGACTTAAGGAAAACAACCACTGGGCATATCGGATTTTAATACTCACAGCAGCCAACTTACTACCAGAGATTGTTTTGATATTCCCTTATAACTACAATAAATGACCTCACAAATGCACATAATGGTTACATTTGTTACCTGGGCTTGTGCACACTCATAGCTTGTTGATGTAGAGAACAGTTTATTAGTAAGGGGTCATTAGCTTGAGGAAGCTCCTGAGGATGACACATCTGACCGGTCTTCTCCAGTAATACATTAGGCGGACTGTACACATCATCAAGGTTGATGGTGTTGGTTGGTGAGAACACCTCATTGTCTGTTTGTAGAGAGTGTGATTGCTCCGTCTTTCCAGGGTAAAGCTGTGAAGGAGAACTGCTAGAATCGTCTAGGTCTGGAGAGGCACCACTTGTTCTGGGGGGCCTGGAATGTCTCTCATGTGCCGACTTTGAAGTATCAGATCTATGAGGCCCCAGCAGATCCTTTGTGCTTGTTTGTGTGGGCAGCCTTTCAGGCTCAGGACTGGACTTTAGCTTGTCCTGATGGACCACAGCTGTGCTGCTCACGTTTCCTGACTGTGGGCCGAGCGCAGCGCCTCTAATGTTGTAAAGCTGCTCTGAGCTTTGACTCAGCACAGACAGCCGTATTCTTTCAGAAATTCCTAATTCTTCCATAGACTTTCCTCTCCCCCTGGATGTACAAGCTTCCTCCTTCTCTTGTGCGGTATTATCCACTGTAACAGACAGCCTATTAGAAAAAAAGGACACCACTTTGAAATAGTTTGAGAACAGTTTTTTTTTATTCCCATATCACAATAGTCATAGCGTTTTTATTTTTCCATTTACTGAGCCATATGAGGTTTGCCATCTCTGGAATAAATCTGACTTTATAGTGACATCATTAAAATTTTTATTGTGAGGCCCAAATTACAACATTTATGTACATTTGTTAAAGGGAACCTGTCATCAGTAATTAGCCTAATAAACCACTTGCATTATGTTGTTAAGCAGCATCTAGATTATGTTTCCTATTGGTTTTATGAAGTCAAGAAGGCAGCGGGTTTAACACTGAAGTCAAGCTCTTACTGCCTTAGAATGTCTCCTTCATTGTAATTGATGATCTTGTGTCCAGGGACATCATTGACCAGATCTACTGAAGTACGGTGAATGATGTCAACTACATGGGAGGAAATGTTAAGAGGCAGGGATAGCTTGACTTCAGTGTTTAAATCTCCGCCTCCCTGACTTTATACATGTAACTTGCATAGATTTCTGGATGATGTCACCATTCTGGGCCCTGAAAGAAACTAAAGACCCAGAATTTGTTCATCTGCTTGACAACATACTGTCAATTTCTGATGACAGGTTCCCTTTTAGTTTTAAAACCTTTAGTATAAAAAAAAAAAATGGGGAAATATTTCTTTGGTTTACCATATCCTGATATCTATGTACAGAGCTGTGTAAAGCACAGTTATGCTATACAGAGTTTCGTACTTACTTAGCACTTAATTTCATCCCTTCTACCTTCCCAATCTGCTTTCCTCTCTGAGATCTCAAAATGGACAAAAAGGTGTTAGATTATATAGAACCTCAGTGGGAACTGAGGGTTGAGTTGCAGCAGCTAGGTCTCCACCTACCTGGATACAGAGCAGAGATAAGAGCTGCTAGAGCATGAAGTTCTCTGGATGAGCATGGTTTCTCCTGTCACCACCAGCCTCATCTTATATGCAGAGGCTCAGCAGTGATGTTGGGTCAACAGAGTACACCCATTGTAACCTATACTGTGGCTTTTATTCAGCTGTAGCCAATACTCACTGTTAATATGAAGTCATTGCTGAGCCTCTGTATACCAACAGAGACAAGCCGTGACGGGAAGCGCTTCGCTGGACCGAAGGTAAAGACCAAGGTATCTATAAATATTTTCTTATTGTTACACCACCACCACCTTACCAGGTCAGTAATATTCTAAACTTAAGCACAAAATAAACACTGGTTTAGTAAAGTTAGCCAAAGGGATTGTTAAGATGACCTAACTAATACCAGAGGATCTTTCTGGGGGTTGTGACAAATGATTAGCCCTCAAAGTCCAGTAAAAGACAAACCCATTTAGAGGTTACCAGAGAAAACATTTTACACTTGCACAATTTTTATTTGTGTAGGAGGTTAAACCAATGGATTATTAGAGGTTATTGTTGATACATCCTATTTGAAGATGGACCCTGATCTTGGCTTGTACCCAACTACTCTTCGGGATGAACTTTGGTTGACCAAAAGCATGAACCATTTCTATTGGTAGCAACCTGGTATGTGTATAATATAATATAATATAATGTGGCAAGTTTATCAATCTATTTTCAACTGAAATTTGAGGAATATGTAAAGAATTTGTGATTGTTTGAGTGACTGATTTAATTTGATATTTCCAAAAATATTTAATTTCCTTACCTGTTAGAAGCATGGTTACTGCTCAAAAGTGCTGATGTTGAGGAAGACAAGTTTCCAGCTGGTGCCTAAAGGGGGGGGGGGGGAGTCAAAGGACAATAACATTTTTACTTGCTTTAATATTGTGAACAGATTAAAATGGATCTCTAAATCAGGGGGAAAATATAGGGGCAAGGAGGTATGGTTCCCTCAAAAGAAGAGAACTGCATGCATTCAACGGGCATCTCTCTTTTGGGGGGTTCAGAATATGAAGTGTTGCGGCTTCACAGAATTATTTTTTATGGTTTACAAATAGTCTTTTTCATGTATTATAATAAGGCTGCTATGTTATGATGGGAGCAATGGTTACCTAAGGTCATAAAAAAAAAAGTGAACAAGCTCCGACAAACAAAAACAGCTCCCATAGTTTTGTTGCCCACCATCTAAACTCGGGCAACATGTTCAGTACAGACCTCCATTTTTCACTGGACCCTTTACTGATGCTTAGCAGAAGGAAATTTGATGTCTTACCAATTACTCCATCATCTTTGTTTGCAATGGTCTTGTGAACAAAGATTATGGATTGCTTCTGCTTGGAATCTAGTCATGGTCAGGTTCAAGCACGAAAGCCTCACAGTGTGGACTTCAATCTTGCTTTGCTGTGAAGAGACGCACTGTCCAATGGTTATGCACCCCTAACAGCAATATAAGATGCACTCAGGTCAGCTGTGATGTTGCTTACCCCTGGAATATGTCCTTTGAAACACGTCTTTGTCATTTCCAATTGCAAAATACAAAAAGGCGTTGTCCGGGTATATAAAACCTTTTATATATTGCTGGGTGGGGGCACATTAAAAATAATAAAGTGCTCCAATATAGATGGCCATCATTGTTGGGTCTCGGTTTGTTTAGAGAGGCAGTCAGTGCTGTCCTGACCACAGCCACATGCCCGCTACAGCATAGGTTCAAGCTACAGCAAGCATGTGGCAGAGGTCTGGGCAGCACTGACTGCCTCTCTAAACAAACAGAGACCTGGCAGTTACAGCCAGTGCTGCAAATGACAGGAGCAGTGGAAATGACAGGAGCAGTGGAAGAGTTATATGTTTATTATTATTTTTAATGGCCCCCAAGCCATCTATAATTGGACAACTCATTAAATTGCCAATTGAGTTTTACACAAATACTTTGCAATTTTAGTCAGTTTTATTTTTGGTCCTATGACTCCCTAGACAGGTCAGTAAGAATCCAGAGTGTGGGCGGGGACTCTAAGCAGACACTTCAAGATTCCTCTGTGAAAGGAGATACTGTGTGCTTAGATTATCATAGTACAGGGTTTATCTACACTGAACTTCTGAACATTCTACTAGTATCTGACACATAGAAAAAGAGAGGTGAGACAGATCAGAGATGATGAGATCCATGAGATGGATATAAAACACAATGATATTGTGCTAACTCACTGAATAAATAAATAAAACACACACAGTCAGCTCTGCTATAAAATACCTCATCTGTCTGTAGCTCTGCAAATTGCTGCTTGCCGGCAGGAAGTGCCTGTGGCCTGAGTTGGCCTTGTAATGCAGGAGGGAGGGGCAGGATGCAGAGAGCACGGCAGTGTACAAACAAGGGAAGCTATTTATGAGAAGAATCCGACCATAGTCAGAAGATTTACAGTCGTATCCAGGGATATCCATAATTATATACACAGGGACTGATAGAGACAGGTTGGAATTATATCTCATTATCTTCCTCTGTCAGGGTGCAGGCCCTGCTCACTCGAGTATAGGCCAAGTGGAGCTTTTTAGCATATACTGTACGTGAGTATATACGGTACTTTAATTTCGGAGATCTGTACGATTTTGAAATCAGATATTAATAGATTTCCAAATTTTGAAAAACAAACTACTCACAAAAAGTTAGGGATATATTTGGCTATGATAATTCTGAACCTAAAATGCACTGTAATCTTTACAGCTAACATTCAAATGCCACATAAATAGCAGAATTAAAACAGGTACCTGAGGATGGTATTTAGGGTTTTTCTCCAAAGCAATTGCTGAAGAATCTTCAAAGTAGCATTTGTAGTTATTTAAAGATTGATCAATGTAAGTTTTAGTTTTTTCATTCACTGGTTTGTCCATCAAATTCACATGATCTCCTTGTGACATCCTTATAAATCTGTCATTCCAGGTGACTGTAGCATCATAAGAAGAAGAGGCGCCGCTTGATCTCCTATGATAAGATGGTTGCAGAAGATCATTACTTGACGTGTCATTTGTCAAACATTTCCATTCTGATGAAGACTTTATTCCTGATTGTTTCTGCAGTTGAGACTGGTGAACACTGCTAGGCCTTTGATTTGCTTTTCGCTCCATATACTCAACAAGAGCATTGTGTTGGATTTGTTTAAGCTCTGTCTTTGAGAGATTTGATGTAGAAAGTGTTCGCTCTTTGTCTGTAGACTTCATTCTTTGATGCTCGCCTATTTTGGCTTGACTTGATCCCTCCTTGTTCAATACAGAAAAAGAATTTTGTACACCAACATGGTCAAGTTTTTCTGGTTCAGAATAACACAACTTTCTTTGCTCCTTGGTAAGTCTTTTTCTTCCTCCAATTCGTGAGATGACGGTCATTTTTGGCTCCTCTGTTTTGTAATTTATATCCACCAATGTTTTTGGCTGGACAATTTTAGTTTCTTCGTTGGTACTAGATAATGAATAGGATCGTATGTGATCAATGGTAGGCCTTTTTGGGGCATTCCATTTTAGTCTTACCGGTAAACTCATCTGCAGGTCTTTTCTTTTAAAAGATGTTTCTCTCAGGACTTTTTTCTGGGCTACCTTAAGTTTTTCCCTGTAGTCATACATAAAACTTTCTTCTGATGAAGTCAAGTTCCCAAACGTCTCACATTCACTGCAGTCGCTAATAGAATTATCAACAAGTTGTGAGTGACTTTTGGTTTTATTGAGGGTTTTTTGCTGTTCAACTACTTGTGAGGTGGTAGAATTGGCTGTCGAAAATGTATTGGACTCTTGATTTGTATCTAGAGGCTTGGGCTGGTTTTTGCCACTCAGCATAGCCAAAGAACTGTTTTTTCCTCCAGCAAGATGGTAGAGCATTGGGGTTGAAGCCTTAGTAATCTTTTCACTAGGTAATTCACAAAAATAAGTTAAAGGCATAGTCAGCTCTTGATCCTGGGAAAGCAAGGGGATAGGTTTTATTGTCGCATCTTTCCTGATATGTGCTTTAGAGACTTTTTGGACATTATCATGATTCAGTGCTTTTGAAGGTGGTTCAAACATATCTGCACTGGGCCTGCTGTATTGCATTTGGCTGTTATTTGCGTACAGACTTTTGTATTTGCTATCCCATTGTCCAACATTGTCACATTCTAGGTCCTTCATGTTCTGAGATTTTGGTAGATATTGTTCTCTGTACATTTGATTATGTGCCAGATCTTCTGTTTCTTCACACTTTGTTCCTTCATCATTATAACAATTAGTTTCTTGAGCCGACTTCCAAGAACCACTTCTAACTTCGATTTTTTCTGACACAAGATCATCTATTGAACGTCTTGTGCTTTTGGAGGCTATTCCTTCATTTGTGTAATAATCAGGAGACAAACTGAACATGGTGCTTGGATTCTGCTCTTCTTTTTTCACATGACTTTGTTGGATTGTCCATAAATCTTTTTGTTCATTACAATCTATATTGACCACACTTTCATGAGTAGGGGAATTATTTCCATTATGTATTTTAGACAAATTACCCACAGGGGATAAAAACAATGAACTTGTTAAGTGAGGATAATCTTCTTTCTCCCGATTGCTGGATGTAACACATAACTGGTTCCATTCATTCTGTGTAGAGTCTCTTACCCACAGAGGGCTGTGATCTTCAATATAGTGACGGCAATGTTTATGCTCCGGAGATGAAAAATCGCTTGTGGTTGTGGGACTTCTTTTAGTCTTGTGACTAAATTGATCTCCAGATTCCCTGTTGATATCACATTGTTCAAACTGCTGTATGGGGGTGTAATTATTTATTCTGGTCACGGGTGAATGATCCTCAATAAGAGTTACCTGTGAGTTGTTTAATTTAGAAATTCTACTGGTTCGATAAGTTTTAGATAAAGAATCTTCACTTGTTGAATTCTGTTGGAAATTTATTTGATCTGCTGCGCTGGGATTATAAATAGCTTTCACATACTCTGAGTCCATATATGAAGTCTGTTCCTCATTCAAGTGACAACTTCCATGGTGGAATGGATGGTAGTCTGTAACATAGGAGCTTCCAGAAAATGAACTGTAGGCAGAGTCCACTACAGCAGCTATAGCTTTTATAGGTGAGGAACTCCGCGCACAGCCATCAGAAACCAGTTTATGCTGAAGATCAGAAATATCACCAGTGCGACTCCAGTTCTCTATTGCATTTCCAAATGAAGACATCACTGGGGGGGAAAATAAATATTTTTTAAAGTTCTCACAAATCTGTATGTTTCATTGCATTGTCAATTTCTTTTATTTTCATTTTTCCAATGTTCTTTCCTGAAGGGTAAACACAGAAAAATAAAATCATGATTTTGTAGAATACAAACAAGAAACAGTGTGTACTTATAAAAGGCTTTATAAGATAAAATGTTTCAGTATGCCATATAAAATTAATAGAGACAACAAGACCACATAGGACACATTTGCTACATAAGAATCAATGAAGAGAGTATAGATTTTTTAACATGATTTAACGTACACAGTACAAACTGACTGCATTTACAAATAGTGTCAGGAATAAGATTTCTCCTTATGGAGCCTTAGCCAAGTAAGGCCACCTTATAGGCATGTAGAGACTTATAGCCATTAACATTCCTTTGGGGAATTCTGGGAAAATATGCAAATACGTTTTCCAGGATGGGATAAGGAAACCAAACCTCTTTAGGCAGCTCCCTTAAAACCAAGCATGACTTTCAGGAAGCCTAATGACATGATGCAGGATTAAAACCAAACCAGTATAGGTATTCCAGAAGGAACAGTTTCCTATCTGTAGACAGCACTGTTTTAACGTGGTTGTGCCTCTTCAGAACAGTGTAGGGAACTGGTTTGACTGCGTGAGAGGCTTGTGACTAGGGACAGAGAATAGTATACATTCATATGCAGATTCACCCATAAAATTTGAATGGCATGTGTGTGCAATTTTTTGCTAATTGCAGTCAATTACTTAGATAGCAACTTTATTTATGTTTTGAGATATATATATATATATATATATTATAGTGCCTCAACTTATACCTCAAGTATGTACCATATTTTTCCTCATAGTGAAAAGGTCAAAGACAAGGGGACATTATAGGTGTGTGGGGGAGGGGGCTACAGAGAAAGGGATATTATAGAGTGTCCCCTTTTCCGTAGCCCTCTTATAGAGACAGACCACAGGAAAAGGAGCAATATAAGGAGAGGGCAACAGGAAGGGGGCAGCTGCAGCAAAGGGGGCATTTTAGATCAGGGGTTGCTGAAAATAGCAAATTATATGGGTTGGGGTTAGATAAGGGGTATTTGTGGGAACACCAATTTATTTTCCTAGGGACCACTGTATGGGGTTTATCTGACCGGGTCCCTGGAAAAAAATTTGGGTACAGCCGTTCTCAAAGGTAGCAAACTATATGGGAAAGGGGTGGAGGAGTTGACTTTGCAAGGTGGAATAAGGTAATGTATACAGTGCATTTCTATATCGTGGAAGTGACAGGAAAGCAAGCGTAAATTAATAATCAACTAAAAGTACGAGGAGCCCAAGGCAAACTCAAAGACAAGGGATAACTTCTCCTAAACTATTAAAAGAATATCCAGGCTTTAAAAGCAGAAAACAAGTTGTTAAAACTGACAATCTTTCCAGGTTAGGGGCTGTACTACAAGACATAGGGAGCATCTGCTGTAACATTATGATACTTATGTTAATTGGGAGAGCTTCAAATCTCTACTAGGTCAATATACTTTGAAATGTATTCCTCTAGAAAACAAGTATAGACGTGGCATGGCTTATAGCTACAGTTCTATAAATGATAAAAAACTGTGAAGCATGGTGCCGTCAATGGAGGATGTTCATAGAAAATTTCAATGTGGATAAATGTAAAGTGATGCATGCAACATATGTCCTAGGGGGAATAAAACTTGTAGATCATAGGCTAAGTACGTAACATAAAGCAGATGCAACAAAACGAGCAGGATTTTATCTTTTTTCCATTGTACATTGTGTAACCCCTTAGAGGTGATGGTAGTGGTGAATGAAGAAACAAGCTGTACATGTGACTGCAAAGGGGCCTGACAGAGGGCAGCATCACATTTTATTTCAACCTTTGGTTTGGGGTCTAGATATGCCTGACAGGTTCCCTTTAACAATAATTCAAGCGGTTTTCTGTTCAACTTGAAAGGGGTTGTCTTTTCTGGAAAAGTCATTTTTGCATATGTTTATAGGTCCTCTTTCAGTAGGACTTTTGTAATATTTTAAGAAACAAAATATGGAAAGGGGTGGGTTTAGAGTAGATGAATTAGCACTGTTATTTATCCTCTGACTTTATGATCTTGATATCCTACACTACAAGAAATAGCAATTTGAATGGAACACTGATTTGCAATGCAGATCTTCATGGGAATTTAACATTTATTACCTATCCTTAAGGGTTTTTTTTCTTAACAGTGAACCAGTGTATGTGGGGAAACTAAGTAATATGAGGTTTAGTAATTGCAAAAGATTCTGTTATTCAGTACATGGTGTAAGTCCCACAGTCTTCTGCTAAGATGGAAAACTTCTTAGGCATTTCCTCTCCGACTCTGTTATATGAAATGATGGCATTGTTATCCTAATCTGCCAAGTGATTTGGTAAACCTGCAAATATCCATCACTCAAAAATGTCAAAAATGTACTGGCACAAATCAGATCCAGGGCCATTTATAGATCCCAGTCCTGAATATCCAAGGGAAAATGCATTTCTACCAGCTAATAATCAAAGTAAACTCTAAGTACCTTTATCTGCTATAATGTATATGACCATTATATCTCTGCCCGGTCTTAATGAAAATTGGTAATTCAAATGCTTTTAACAAGCGCTTATAAATTGTGTATATAAAGTAAAAATATTTTTTTTTTAAAAAACTGGAAATAAGAGATCATCTCTATCTAGCTAGTATATCCATCTGTCTAATTTGTGCCAAAAACGGTCTGAAATCCTTGATGGATGTGGTGAATGGAGTTTTAGACAGGTTTTTTTTTTTGCATAAACAGTATGAAAAATATACCCATATTTTTTAGATACTCATGCAACTAGTACAGCCAATGAAGGTGTGGTCTATGCTGGGCATCATCTGGCCTTGGCAGTTTTAAAATACACCAGCATGAAAAACATTAAGTTTGGTGTAAAAAGTATACAGTTTATACTTAAAGGGGTTGTCCACTTTCAGCAAATTATTGATATGGGTTGTGTAAGAAAAAGTTATACAATTTTCCAATATACTTTCCGTATCAATTCCTCATGGTTTTCTACATCTCTGCTTTCTTTCCTTCTATAGAAACTTCTATGTTTACTTCCAGTGCATAGAAATCTGTCCATGGTCAAGTGATGGACCTGGAGTTGCAGGATCCGCTAGTTTTATACGGCTCTGATTACTCTCTGGGATAATAACGGCTCGTGGACCTGTGTGACTATCACAAGACCAGGGACAGATGTCTATGCACTGGAAGTAAACAATGAAGCTTTCTATAGAAGGACAGCAAGCAGAGATGTAGAAAACTAAGAGGAATTGATACAGAAAGTATATTGGAAAATTGCTTAGCTTTTCTTTACACACACAACGTCAATTATTTGCTGAAAGTGGACAACCCCTTAAAGCTTAAACTGAAGGCTATTAACCCTATGGCAACAATGGATAGGGAAGCTACAGGGTGATTTTGGGACAATAAATTCCATATACCATCAGTCCGACTGGTAGTAGATGTCCAGCATGACATGCTTGTTTCTTTATGAACTAAGCGGAAAAGCTTTTAGTACATAAAGAAGCAGCATATATGCTGCTCAAACAACTTTTAAAAAAGTATGTAATTGAGCCAGAGGCGCTCAGGCTGAAGTCACCTGATCACCTGTCGCATCACCATAATTTAAGGTGTGCATGACCCTCCCCGCTGTAACAGTACCTCCTGCTGCTGGTCGGGGAGCTAGGAGTCAGCCAGTGGTTAGATTTTTTATTATTAAAGGTTTTATTATTTTTATAATGTAAAGGACATCTACTACATTAATTTAACCTCTTCTTAGTAGCGGTTAAAAATCTGACTGCCCACATACCTTTATAAAAAGGTAATTGTTGGCTGATAAAAAAAAAAAAAAGACTTTATACTTCATGTAAATTAACCATAAGGGGGCGTTAAAGAAACCCATCCAGGCCCACCCCACCCAGCGCTTCTAAAACGTCAGTCCTGAGAATGTTAGCCGGCAGCGGAAGTCAGAGGGCGGGTTGTAGCCAGAGAGCCTCTGCTAATTAACATAAAACAACATATTTCCTATATAGCACCACATATGTTGGGATGTGAGAGATTTCCTTTAATGAATCTTGGGACCATATTTCTCAAATATAATTAGAGGCTGATACCCATGTATCTATTGGACGAGTAATAAAGTATGTGTAAACTACCAACATTCCCAAGTTTTATCACGATAGAGCTGGGCCACTTTGTTGAAATTCTCATCCCGTTATCACAGTTATATGTTCGTTTCTCTACTTGTTCTACCCTGCTCAGTCAACACAAAGAAGGAGTATATCTGGGAACAGGGTAATAGTGCACATCTTTAAAAGGACTTCTTCCCAAGGAATGTATTTGTTTCCAAGTAAAGATTAACAAGTGCAGGGAATTGTTTTTGGTCAACACAAACTCAGGGAAGTAAACATTAAGATCTTAGCAAAACAAGCATTACTATTCATGGTAAAGTAGCGCCAACTGGATCCTGATGGCTTTTATTATTAGTTCAGATAATGGTGATGATAACCAGGCAACATCCCTTATGAAGACCAAAACAATCTTATCCGCTCATCTCAAACCAGATCAGTAGAGGTAATTTCTCCTCATGTCTGAAGAATGGTAAAAGGCATAAGAGAAGGATTCCCCAGAAACAGCTCCATATGTCTAGTATTGTATCTCCCTCAATCACTTGAGTATACTTTCTTAGGATTCATTCACATAGACGTATGCCAAACGCTGCTCACCCCTCCTCTGTCCATAGAAAATAATGCAGCACGGCCCGAAACTAGAGCCTGCTCTATCTTGTCTGTGGCCACGGCATGGTACGGCAAGTACTTGTTGTGCTCACCATACCAAGCCCAGGCACCATAGCCGCCTATGTGGGGGCACATAGGATATATGTCCCTCAAACGGTCATGTGAATACACCCTTAGCCTTTAAGTAGAACATTGATTTAGCCATAAATATGTAATGTATTTTTTCTTTTGAATAAATATATACCGTAAAGATTTTTTAAATTCTGTATTATGCCGTTTTACAGCTTTCCAAGTTACATTTTATACTGAAAATCCTCAATTTCTATAATGATCTAAACAATACCAGATCAGTGAGTGCGGCTGTTGGAACAGGTTTATAAAATGGCTGCGTAACAACAATGGCCTGTGACGTCACACCCACCAGTCACATGGCCTTGTCAGAGCTCAGCGCCATTCAAGTGTTTACATATGTTGATTACACATGTTAAAGGATACCTACCGTCAGGAATCCACTAACTGAAGCATTCCTGATGGGAGGTTCCTTTCTTTCTCCATCTAATCTTTTTGCCCTATCTAGCTAAATAAAAACTGTAACTTTAATTTTATGTAAATTAACTTCAGGGACTACAGGGGAATGGAGTAGCCCTTGCTCCTGGTGCTCGGCCAGGAATACACCACGCCTCAGCAGCCTCCGAATTTAAATTCATAAAAGAAAGTTACAGTATTTATTTAGTAAGATCCTTGTTTGTAGTTGGAATAAAAAAGTTTGTACAGATGATTAAAGCGCCTTTAGGGATCTAGAAATTTCACCCAAGGATGAACCAGACTTGTGCAAGTCCACAAGACCAGATATGTTGGCCAATTTCATTAGACTTTCCTATTATGTAACACAAAGAAGGGTGTTTCATGTGTGTCCAAAAATTATTTTGATGATCCTAGGTGACCTAAACACGCGCTGACATAGACAGCAGAATTGCTGCTGCAGCTCCTAACAGCTCGGCACACACCCAGCTTCTGTGGAGATAGAGGAGCTGTGGAGTTACTGTGGAGGGGCAGCTGACCTGTTCTGTGTGTGAACCCGAGCAGTGCAGCACCCTGACCTGATGCTGTTTCTCTGTAGCCGGGTAAAAGTGGATGGAGCTAATGAAAGACACGCCCACTGTACATGCCGATGTCTCTGTGTTATAGTTGCTGCACATACAGTGCAGACCAAAAGTTTGGACACACTTTCTCATTCAAAGAGTTTTCTGTATTATCAGGACTATAAAAATTGTAGATTCACTAAAGGCATCAAAACTATGAATTAACACATGTGGAATTATATACTTAACAAAAATAGTGTGAAACAACTGAAAATATGTCTTATATTCTAACTTCTTCAAAGTAAACACCTTTTGCTTTGATTACTGCTTTGCAAACTCTTGGTATTCACTTGATGAGCTTCAAGAGGTAGTCACCAGAAATGGTCTTCCAAAAGTCTTGAAGGAGATCCCAGAGATGTTTAGCACATGTTGACCCTTTTGCCTTCACTCTGTGGTCCAGCTCACCCCAAACCACCTTGATTGGGTTCAGGTCAGGTTACTGTGGAGGCCAGGTCATCTGGTGTAGCACCTCATCACTATCCTTCTTGGTAAAATAGCCCTTACACAGCCTGGTGGTGTGGTTGGGGTCATTGTCCTGTTGAAAATGATGGCCCAACTAAATGCAAACTAGACGGAATAGCATGCCGCTGCAAGATGCTGTGGTAACCATGCTGGTTCTGTATACATTTAATTTTGAATAAATCCCTAATAGTGTCACCAGCAAAGCACCCCCACACCATTACACCTCCTCCTCCATGCTTCACGGTGGGAACCAGGCATGTAAAGTCCATTTGTTTTTTTTACAGCCAAACCCCCAGGACACCTGTAGATTTTTTTTATAAACTCCGCCAAGCTCTTTAAAGTCTTTTTTTTCTTATCAAAATGCACATGTTTTGTCATCCTTTAGGCTCGATGGCAGAGATTTATCATAAGTTTCTTATGATAAATTTTATGATGAGGTAAAACTGGAGACTCCATGATAGACCAAGAATGCTGGAGACCCCAAGAGCCTACAAATACTAATACTGAAGACCCCTTAGAAGATAATAAAACTGGATGGAGATGCCTAGAGTATAAAACTACTAATATAAGAGACCCCCAGAGCAGACACACTGCAGTTTCTTCTCTCCTTCATGTACCATTGTGAGTCCCGCTCTGTTTGTATGGGCTGGATTCAGAACATGGAGCAGAGCGGTGCCACTTCTGGGTCCTCTCCTGCTCCTGGGAGCTGCTTTTCTCAGTGTCATTAACGCGACACATACAAGCAGTCTCAGGAGTCAGGACATAGAGTGCAGAGTGCACAAGAAGCACAGGAGCAGTGAGGACTTGTCAGCTGCGCTCACTGCTACCCAGCAGCCTTCTATACCAATGAACGCTTCCACAAGTAACGGAAATGCTCATTGGTCTCTAACTGTCGGCATGGATTAAGGACCCCTACTCTAGGCTTTTAGTTGAGATGAATGTGGCTGCAGTTTATGTACATGTGTGTGGTGAAGCTCTACTGCTACAGATCAGAGGAATAAGGCACTGGGAATGAATTCCTGGCATCAGAGTCGGTGACCTTTTGGAGGAGTTGGAGTCAGAGTCAAAGTTTCTGTCAGCAGAAATTGACATAATAAACCACTACCAGTATGTTGTCAAGCAGATGTAAACCTTACAAATCATGTTTCTTTCATGACTCAGTATGATGGCATTATCCAGAAAATCTACATTGAAGTATGATGTAAAGTCATTGTATAAAGTCAAGGAGGCCGGAGATTTTAACACTGAAGTCAGACTCTCTCTTCCCCAGAAAGCCCCATTCATAGTATCATAGTATATAAGGCTGGAAAAAGACGCAAGTCCATCAAGTCCAACCTTTAAGAATTAAATGAATGTTTTATCCCCATAACCCGTGGTATTTTTTCTCTCCAGAAAGGCATCCAGGCCTCTCTTGAACATGTACATAGAGTCCGCCATAACAACCTCCTGCGGCAGAGAGTTCCATAGTCTCACTGCTCTTACAGTAAAGAACTTTTGTGTATGGCGATGGTAGAATCGCCTCTCCTCTAGGCGTAGAGGATGCCCCCTTGGACTGGTCACAGGCCTAGGTATAAAAAGATCTTTGGAGAGATCCTTGTACAGTCCGTTCAGGTATTTGTACATTGTAATGAGGTCTCCCCTCAGTTGTCTTTTTTCTAAACTGAATAATCCCAAATTTTGTAATCTGTCAGTGTATTCTAATCTCCCCATTCCCCTAATAATCCTGGTTGCTCTCCTCTGCACCCGTTCCAGCTCTACCATATCCTTTTTATACACTGGTGCCCAAAACTGTACATAATATTCCATGTGTGGTCTGACCAGGGATTTGTATAAGGGCAAAACTATGTCTTTATCATGAGAATCTATTCCTCTCTTGATACATCCCATAATTTTATTTGCTTTAGCAGCAGCCACCTGCCTCTGGTCACTAAAATTAAAGGAAACCTAACACTTGAAGTGGCAAGTTTCAGAAGAAAACACCGAGCACCAGCTCAGGCTGAGCTGGTGCCGGAGCTTATATTTGTTAGTGTTTTAAACCGCGGTATCGCGGTTTAAAACACTTTTTAAACTGTATAGCTGGCGCAGGGAGGTACGTGCTCGGCGCTTACCTCCCTGCGCCGGCTATACAGTTTAAAAAAAGTGTTAGTAAAACACTAACAAAAATAAGCACCGGGACCAGCTCAGCCTGAGCTGGTGCTCGGTGTTTTCTTCTGAAACCTGCCACTTCAAGTGGTAGGTTTCCTTTAAGTTTACCATCCTATACTGTACAGTCCATTACTGTAATTATTGGTCCTGCATCAGTAGCATATGGTTCAGATCTTTGTATAATCATTAGATGAGGTTTGAGGTATAATCGTGTGAATAACAAAGCAAATAGTGTTACACGCTCCGGAACAGTATGTCATGGTCATGAGAAACTTATCCTTTATCATAGTGCAAACAAGACAGGTAAATATTGGGCAAAATTCTTCACATACCTGCGACTTGCAAAACATAAAACCAAAGGCCTTGCTCTCTATCAGTCATATAACCAGGGGGGAACAGAGTGATATTTTCCATAGCGGTTCATTATGCCATAACTATTTCTACAACAAAGACTACAGCCATTATATTCCCAACAATTGGCCAGGGCATACTTTGCATCTATGATCCAGAGGGGGAGATGTATCAAATCTGTCGGCGCCAGAATTCCGATTATATGGCATTTACAGTTTTTTTTTCTTCCTCCCTTACATGTCGTTTCCTGCCCAATACTGCACATCCCATCTGACAGAGTGCCAATTGCTTGGAAATGGTAGGGGCTAAAGAAAAAAAAATTGGTGAAGCTGGTGAACGGTCTTGTTTAAATTTGGGTTATACACATGATGGACAAATTTATTGTGCCTACTCCGCCAGTTGAAGGAGTATTCCCACAAAGACAAGATTTTGAAATACACAATTTCGGTTGCCCCGGGATCCGACTCTAAATCTTTTAACTTTAGGGTTGGAAGACATATTGTTCTCCTGTCTGAGGCTGCACTGAGCTCCTCTCTGTCTTCAGCCGCCACCCCTTGCATTCCAAGACAAGCTCATACACAGAGACTTCCTGCCGGCAAGCAATAGTGTGAGGAGAGCAAATCTGCAAGATGTAGACAGATAAGTTTTTTATCCAGGGGAGAGAGGCATATAACAGATCTGACAGTGTATGGTATAGGTGAGATGTAGCAGAGCGTAGAATGAAATTGTGCGTCATATGCATCTCGCGGATCTTATCATCTCTGATCTGTCTCATGTCATCTTGTGTCAGATACTAGTGAATGTTGGAAGCTAAATGAAAGTGTAGATAAACCTGCACCCTAATAATCTAAACTGTAATTTAAGGGGTTAAAAATTATCTTTATTGTGTAAACATCACAGGAGTTGGCTTTGGTTTGTATGCATGTCAAAAAACAACATGACTTGTCTGTGCTGCCCACATATCAGCTCTCACCTTTGTGCTCCTTCACAGGAAAGAGCTCACAGCCTGGTGAGCTGACATGCGTGGGGAGGAAGAAGCTGTACAGGAGCACAAAACTGGGGGTCGATAGTGAGCAGCTTATAGCGCATACAAGTTTTTTGAAATGCATGCAAACCAAAGCCCAACCCCTGGAAGTACAAAGAGGATTCTGTCAGGAAGCCAGGTAAGTTAAATCACACAATTATATTGTTGTAATGCAATAAGGAAGAAGAAAGGCATATTTGCAATGCAGGTGTGTTGGGCTTCTGTAACCCCTATTTAGTGAAAGTTAGGTGACAGGTTCCCTTTAATAAATTCCCCTAAACTGCCAATGATATTATTTGAGCAGGTTGAGGTAGTCATTTATTTTACCAAATTCAAATTTACAATCAGCTCTCATTTCATTCCATAAACACTACTGAGGAACAGTCAGCAGTAATGATTATGGGATTAAAGGGGTTCCTGGTGAAATTAAAAATAACAAAATAAAACACTATCCAACTCACTGTTCCTTAGACCCTATAATTCTCATGCGCTCTGACTTGCACCGCGAGGTCTTATATAGACAAGTGTGTGTCTTTCCTAATCAAGTTTAATAGGTTTAATTAAGCGCTGCTGGACTCCAATGAAGGAGTAGAACCGTCTCAAGGAGGATCAAGAAGAAATAGAATGTAAGTTAAATATGAGTGTCACAGCAAAGAGTCTGAATAATTCTGACCATTTGATATTTCAGTTTTTCTTATTTAATAAATTAGCAAAAATATCTAAATTTCTGCTGTTTTTCTGTCAAGATGGGGTGCAGAGTGAACATTAATGAAAAACAAACCCAAAACTTTGATGTTATCAATTGTCTGCAATGAAAGGAAGAGTGAAAAATTGAAAGGGGTCTGGATACATTCCGTACCCACTGTATTTCCCCAAGACACAGATCTCAGTGATTTCTGATTATGGAGGGGAAAATGTTTTAAAACACTACAAAACAAAAGGTATCACTCCAATCCCCAAATCAGATTTTCAACGAAACCAAGAGCTCTTGCACATTGACGATGATGTTCAGCTCCAGTTGCGCATCTGTTCCGTTTTGTTTCCATTGCATCTATGTTTTACTTCCGTTTTGTCTATGCGTCCGAAAAAAAAAAAAAAAAAATACAAAAAAACCTGAAGTTTTAACATTGCACATCCATTTTTTTTTTGCGGACCCATAGACTTTGATTACCTTCCATAATCCACATCAGTGATAAAAAATAAGATGGTTCATAATTGTTTCAACGACGGATCAGTGAAAATACCCATAGAAATCAATGGAGTTGTGAGGCATCCGTGGAAATCTGAGGCTGCACTGAACCAAGGATGTGAAAAACAACGCCAATGTGAAAGACCACTAATGCTGTGAGCTCCTTGCAGTAACAACAACTCTATAAAAAAAGTTTACTCCATGCATTTAAATACACAGGTCTGCTACAAATTGGTTTCCATTAAAGGGAACCTACCACCACGGATCTACCTATAAAAGGTAGATCGGGTGGTAGGTGGATCTATAGGATGCGAGGATAGCCCTTTTAAGAGCTAATCCTCTCGTTCGCACAATTTTTCAATAATTTTTATTCCCCTAATATGTACATTTTCTAAAGCGGCTACTGGGGCTTGGAGTAGCTGGAGCTGAGGCTACACGGCATGGCTCCTCCACACTCCAGTAGTCTCCTACCAGAAATCTGCACGCCCTCATCCAATAAACCTGCCATTTGCGCATGCGCAGAACAGCAGGCTCGCATCTGTGTGGTCAATCCTCAGAAGGAAACTACAAGGAGCTGCTGCTCCTCCGAAGCTACGAGGAGCTGCGCACCGAAGATTTCTGGTAGGAGGAACAAAGAGGCTACTGGGGCGTAGAGTAGCCGCGCTGTGTAGCCTCAGCTCCGGCTACTCAACGCCCTAGTAGCCGCTTCAGAAAATTGCGGGAACGAGAGGATCCGTGGTGGTAGATTCCCTTTATGGGAAGTTTACATAGGATGTGTGGGTGGAGAGGTAAATATCTACAATTAGTCACTGCATATAATGACATATAAGCATGTTTATTGCATATCATAACAGTTTACTATAGTTATGATCCAGCTGCATTAAATTTGCAGTTATCTGCAAGTCATACGGCAAGCAGAAACCACTTCATCTGATATAAGTTAGAGGACAGGTAAAATTTCCTAACTAGAGAGCTAGCAAAGATCTGGTTGCAAATAACACTGGGACAAAAGAGCCATTGTGATCTCACCTTAAATAAATTATATAAGGGAAGCAGAGTTAAATTACCAAGCAGATTCAGCATAGCAGGAACACGGAAATGCCAAGCGACCGTTGTCTTGTTTTGAGAGGTGATATATAAGATATTGTCATGCCGTCTTCCTGGTCCCAAGAATGGGGAAATGGTTTATTAATGTAGAGATTATAGTTTACACTTCGTAGCTGGCTTTAACCTTTACAACCATAGCATGTGTGTCTGGACTGAGGAATCCTAGATTCTTATCCTATATACAAGGATCATTATGGAATGAATAGGTTCTGTATAACAAATGTAAGTCTATTATTGCACCTTCTCAGTTTGGAAATATATAAAACCAACCTGAGGGTGCGGTCACACGTTGCAGTTAAAACTGCATCGCAATTAGTTTTGGGTTGGTTTTAGGTGGTTTTACTTATTTTAACAAGTGAAAGATATCAAATCAACAGGTGAATGACATTTGTGGAGCATGTTTCTCCTTCAAAATCAAATTCACCCATTCAGTTCATGTCTTCCACCTTTGAAATTGACAAAACTGCACCTAAAACCACCTCAGAACTAATTGGGATGCAGTTTTAACTGCAACGTGTGACCGCACCCTAATTGATATCCACATGATCCTTTACTTAACCTGGTCACGTCATGTATTCACACTCTGCTTCCAAAGCCTGAGGTGCAGTCACACGTTGCAGTTACAACTGCATCGCAACCAGTTTTGAGGGTGCGTTCACACGTTGCAGTTAAAACTGCATCGCAATCAGCTTTGAGGTGGTTTTAGATGCAGTTTTGTCAATTGAACAGGTGAAAGACATGAACTGAACGAGTGAATCGTTCAATGGTCACGTGTTCTTTACAGTGATGGTTGAAGCTAATTAAGTGTAGTACTAAACCTGCACCCTAATAATCTAAACTGTAATTTAAAGAAGGGTTAAATTATGCTTTATCTTGTACATCAGCAGGAGTGGCTTGGCGTTTGTATGCATGGTCAAAAAATCACATGACTTGTCTGTGCTGTGCCCACAATCAGCTCCACCTTTGTGCTCCTCGACATGAAAGCTCACAGCCTGGTGAGCTGACTGCGTGGGGAGGAAAAGCTGTACAGAGCACAAACTGGGGGTCGATAGGTGAGCAGCTATATAGCCATACAAGTTTTTTTGAAATGCATCAAACCAAAGCGACACCACCCTGAGTACAAAGAGATTCTTTCAGACCAGGTTAATTCACACAATTATATTGTTGTAATGCAAAAAGGAAAAGCAAGCATATTTGCAATGCAGGTGTGTTGGGCTTCTGTAACCCCTTTTATTGAAAGTTAGGTGCAGTTCCCTTTAATAAATTCCCCTAAAACTGCCAATGATATATTTGAGCATGGTTGTAGTCATTTTATACCAAATCAAATTTACAATCAGCTCTCATTTCATTCCATAAACCTACTGAGGAACAGTCAGCAGTAATGATTATGGGTTTTAAAGGGGTTCCTGGTGAATTAAAAATAACAAAATAAAACACTATCCAACTCACTGTTCCTTAACCCTATAATTCTCATGCGCTCTGACTGCACCGCGAGGTCTTTATAGAGACAAGTGTGTGTCTTTCCTAATCAAGTTTAATAGGTTTAATAAGCGCTTGGACTCCAATAGGGTAAAACCGTCTCAAGAGGATCAAGAAGAAATGAATGTAAGTTAAATATGAGTGTCACAGCAAGAGTCTGAAATTCTCTGACCATTGAATATTTCAGTTTTTCTTATTTATAAATTAGCAAAAAATCTAAACTTTCTGCTGTTTTTCTGTCAGGGGGGTGCAAGAGATGAACATTATGAAAAAAAACCCAAAACTTTGATGTTATCATTGTCTGCAATAAAGGAAGATAAAAATATAATTAGAAAGGGTCTGAGATAATTCCGACCCACTATTATTTCCCCAAGACACAGATCTCAGTGATTTCTGATTATGGGGGGGAAAATGTTTTAAAAACCTACAAAAACAAAAGGTATCACTCAAACCCCAAATCAGATTTTCACAACAAACCAAGAGCTCTTGCACATTGACGATGAGTTCAGCTCCAGTTCGCATCTGTTCCGTTTTGTTTCCATTGCATCATGTTTACTTTTCGTTTTGTCTATGCGTTCGAAAAAAAAAAAAAAAATACAAAAAAACCTGAGTTTTAACATTGCACATCCATTTTTTTTTTGCGGACCCATAGACTTTGATTACCTTCCATAATCCACATCAGTGATAAAAAATAGATGGTTCATATTGTTTCAACGACGGATCAGTGAAATACCCATAGAAATCAATGGAGTTGTGAGGCCATCCGTGGAAATCTGAGGCTGCACTGAACCACAGATGTGAAAAACAACGCCAATGTGAAGACCACTAATGCTGTGAGCTCCTTGCAGTAACAACTCTCATAAAAAAAAAAGTTACTCCCATGCATTTAAATACAAGGTCTGCTACAAATTGGTTTCCATTAAAGGGAACCTACCACCAGGACTCCTCTAATAAAGGTAGATCGGGTGGTAGGTGGATCTATAGGATGCGAGTAGCCCTTTTAAGAGCTAATCCTCTCGTTCCACAATTTTTTCATAATTTTTATTCCCCTATATGTGTACATTTTCTAAAGCGGCTACTGGGGCTTGGATAGCTGGAGCTGAGCTACACGGCATGGCTCCTCCACACTCCATAGTCTCCTACCAGAATCTGCACGCCCCCTCATCCAATAACCTCCATTTGCGCATGCGCAAACAGCAGGCTCGCATCTGTGTGGTCAATCCTCAGAAGGAACTACAAGGAGCTGCTGCTCCTCCGAAGCTACGAGGAGCTGCGCACCGAAGATTTCTGGTAGGAGAACAAAAGCTACTGGGGTGCTATAGTAGCCGCGCTTTTTAGCCTCAGCTCCGCTCCTCAACACGCCCTAGTAGCCGCTTCAGAAAATTGGCGGGAACGAGAGATCGTGGTGGTAGATTCCTTTAGGGAAGTTTACATAGGATGTGTGGGTGGAGAGGTAATATCTACAATTAGTCACTGCATATAATGACATATAAGCATGTTTATTGCATATCATAAACAGTTTACTATAGTTATATCCAGCTGCATTAAATTTGCAGTTATCTGCAGTCATACGGCAGCAGAAACCCACTTCATCTGATATAGTTAGAGGACAGGTAAATTTTCCTAACTAGAGAGCATCAAAGATCTGGTTGCAAATAACACTGGGACAAAAGAGCCATTGTGTCTCACCTTAATAAATTATATAAGGGAAGCAAGTTAAATTACCAAGCGAGTCAGCATAGCAGGAAACACGGAAATGCCAAGCGACCGTTGTCTTGTTTTGAGAGGTGATATATAAGATATTGTCATGCCGTCTTCCTGGTCCCAAATGGGGATGGTTTTATAATGTAGAGATATTTTTACACTTCGTAGCTGGCTTTAACCTTTACAACCATAGCATTGTGTGTCTGGACTGAGAAATCCTAGATTCTTATCCTATATACAAGGATCTATGGAATGAATATGTTCTGTATAAACCAAATGTAAGTCTATTATTGCACACCTTCTCAGTTGGAAAATATAAAACCAACCTGAGGGTGCGGTCACACGTTGCGTTAAAACTGCATCGCAATTAGTTTTGGGTTGGTTTAGGTGGTTTTACTTATTTTAACAAGTGAAAGATATCAAATCAACAGGTGAATGACATTTGTGGAGCATGTTTCTCCTTCAAATCAAATTCACCATTCAGTGTCATGTCTTCCCCACCTTGAAATTGACAAAACTGCACCTAAAACCACCTCAGAACTATTGGGATGCAGTTTTAACTGCAACGTGACCGCACCTAATTGATATCCCATGTCCTTTACTTAACCTGGTCACGTCATGTATTCACACTCTGCTTCCAAAGCCTGAGGTGCAGTCACACGTTGCAGTTACAACGGCATCGTCAACCAGTTTTGAGGGTGCGTTCACACGTTGCAGTTAAAACTGCATCGCAATCATCTTTGAGGTGGTTTTAGATGCGTTTTGTCAATTGAACAGGTGAAAGACATGAACTGACGAGTGAATGACATTTGTTGGAGCAGGTTTCCCTTCAAATCAAATTCACTCGTTCAGTTCATGTCTTTCACCTGTTCAATTGACAAACTGCATCTAAAATCCACAAATGTCATTCACTCGTTCAGTTCATGTCTTTCACCTGTTCAATTGACAAAACTGCATCTAAAACCCCCTCAAAGCTGATTGCGATGCAGTTTTAACTGCAACATGTGAACGCACCCTCACAGGTCCTGCAGGTGGTTTAGATAATCACAGACCAGCAGACGCTTCCATCAGGTGCAGGAGACCGGTTATTACTGGTAAAACCAGCCCATCGTGTCATCCACAAGACCCAACCCAAAGCTAAAAATATTAACGAGAGGAACCAGTTCCTAACACAATAATGACTGCACTAAACACATGAGGGGGACACCACGCACCCCCTGGCATGAAGACAAGAAGACTCAGGATGTAGGACCTTCATGTAAACCTTCTCATTCCAACGTACAGCGAAACCTCTACAATAGACCACCTCTAATAGAAGACCCCCCCAATGGAAGACCACCTCTAGGTGCCTCCTTCAGGATCAGGCGGCATTGGAGGATGAGTTGTGGCTACTTCTCCCAGGCTGTGAAGTGCTGTCTGCCTTGTTTCCTGGGATCGCATTGTCCCACATGGACTTTTCCTGACACACATAAAGGTGCTCAGTCCTCAGGTAAGAGGGAAGCTGTTGTGCTAAGTGTATCTGCTAACAGCAGCAAAGTATTTCAAGTAGCTGTAACACTATGGCTGCCAGCCTTGTGCTCAGTGCTGGAGACCGGACTGTGTGGTTGGTGGTTTAAAAGAGACATGAAATGCACTTTATGGCATCTTTAACCTTTGTGTGCTGCCTTTCACAGGGAATGAAGGGGTTCTGTTAGCTGATGTATATGCAGAACTTGGGTAACATCAGACCTAGTATGTTGTGTGTTTATATGTGTGTGTGTGTGTGTGTGTGTGGTTAACAAATAATATTATACATGGTGCTTGCAGTGCAGGTTATTGGATTGCACATGGATATGGCATACCTATGTTGTGCCTAGAGATGACCTGTTTCGAATATAGATAGATACTAGATAGACGTAATCTTTCCCCCATTTAATAGAGTCATCCAGATCTGCAAGAGGAGTAATGATGTGTCTGCTTACAGGTGCTTTATGGCCCTGAATCTACCAAACTAATAACCTATACTCTGACTCCTAGGATCTATCATGCTATGTAGCCTATATAAAATAAAACCTTATACATGTTGTTTGTATAGTACTAGACAAAACGTATGTTGGTAAAGGAGTATTAAACAAACTGGAAGGTTTAGGGGCGTAACATATGGAAACACTGCAGCGTGTCCTATTTGCCTTTATATACCCTGTAATATCCAATATACAGTGAACTTATATTATAGTAAAAACGGGATTTGTTCATAAACTTGACATCATTGTAGTTTATATTGGAAGATATCACCTGGTTCACAGTTATTGTTCAAAAGGCCACCGTATGTGTCATCTTGTGCATCATGGCCACAGTCCATGTGACATGACCTAATTGTGCGACCTCATATCCTGTGTCATATGTAAAACGCATTACTGGGTCCTTTGGGGAGGGGTTAAACAAGTGTATATATTTAAAGGTGCTGCAGAGTTTGACGGCACTATATAACTAAATATTATTAAATTATTAAGGGATCATCTTTTCTAATAGGACTGTGTTGGTTACTTGCTATGTAAATATTCTCAAAGTGTTGTACGATAATTTACATTCATGAATAACAAGAGAAAACTCATCATTTCTCCCCTAATGCATCAAACATACATCGATATAGCCTGTTGTAGTTCCTAACAATTATCTATCTTGTCTCTTTATGTATGCAGTGGCCAGGGCTATTTAATGTCACTAGCTATTTAAAGGAAACCTACCATTGAAATGGTAGGGTGTAAGATGGAATACCGCCCACAGCTCACCGCGTCGACATCGCGGGTGTCAAATAAACACTTTTAAACTTATAGCCGAAGCTGCTTCGGGGCACACGGTGGTACGCGTCTCGGCTGCACCCATGCGCCGCCTACACTAGGAAATGCCGAGGAGCCGCGATAACGGTTTGCGCACATTGGTGGCAGAGCTCCTTCAGCTAGAATTATAAAGATTGCAGCGGTTTAGACAACTAACAAAAATACCGGGCACCAGCTCACCGTAGCTGGTGCTCGGTATTTCCATCTTAAACCTACCATATCATGTGGTAGGTTTCCTTTAAGGGTTTATATTCACACATCCGTTCTTTTATTCTCTTTACCTTATATTCTTAAATATAGTAAAATATAAATATTTAAATATCCTTAAATAATATTCTATATCCTTAAAGGGGTTGTCCGAGTTAAAAAAAAAAATATATATATAGTGGTCCGGAGCAGGCTGCCTAAAATAATAAAAGATGTACTTACCATCCGGTGCCCTCCGTGGCCGGGTACCCATCCGTCCCTATGACACAGTATTGTGTATGGCCGAAGGTTGTCGGGTCCGGCCGAACGCTGATCCTCGGCTGCTCCGGCGGCCATGTTTGTTTACATGCCGCCCGGACCGGAGCGACAGCAGCGCTGGATACGAGGGTCATCGGAGGTAAGTACAGCTTTATTTTTTTATTCACCCGCTCCCGCACATAAGTTTTTTTTTTAACGCGGACACCCTTTTAACAGTCACAGTTTCAAGATGTTATTTTTATTTTTTTTTGCGGACATGAAAAATTAAATGCATTGCAAAACAGAAATAAATGGATCCGTTTGTACGGATACCCAACACACACTCCTGTGTCCAATAATCCCTTTACACTAACTAAAGGTCCAAGTTTCTGATCCAATCTATGCGTAGGTTAAAAATTTCTGCATTGTTTGCATCAGGAACGTTACTTTTTTGAATTTTACACATTGTTCTAAAACAATCGTTAAGAGCTCCAGCATAGTTTGCATTAACGTATATCTGCCTGGGGACTTTTTCTCACTGCCACCCCACCTGCCAGACCGTGAGTTGTAGCTGATCCGTACCTCCCGAATTCCTGCAGCCCGCCGCTCCATAGAAAGCCTTGTGACCAAAGCTCAGTTACTCAGACACGTGAATCTACCCAGTGGCAAAAGCCCAAGCAGTGGGGACGGCTGGCCCTGCCCAATGACATGTGGCGATCCTGCACCGAGCATGAAGCGGTCCAGGCAGTTAGTGTGTTTTGATATTTCATGCAGTCTACTGGAAAGCTGAAAAAATTCCAAGTGCAGTAAATGGACTAACCATTTTGCAGCGTTTTCTTGTTTATGGCTTCTTTGTGCACTCCAAATGACACCTCAATCCCCATTATTCTTTGTGTCGGTACAATCATACCATATATCAATTTATATGGTATTATTGGTTTTAGTAGATTCAAAAAGCTTGAAATCTTTTGTACATAAAATCAAGCCGTTTTGCTAATAACTTTTTTCAGTGCCATGGGGTAATTTGTTTGATGTGAGTGCTGGTGTTTTAATTTATATCAATTTGGACCTATTGACCATTTGATCATTTTTCAAATATTGATGGATGGACAAGTGGCTAAGAGTGGCGATTCAGACATTTTCTATTTTCTGTTACGGTGTTTCACGACAAGAAATAATCATATTATAATTAGAATAAACTCTATTAATCCCATTGGGAAATTGTTTGTGCGTCATTACTCCGGCAACGCATATACAGTTTTCACATAATAAACAATACAAATAGCATTACAATTACTACCTGAAGTTTTGGATGGGGGGGGACTGAGTCCTTTGCTTTAGCATTGTATGTTAAATAGATCTGTTGTCTGTGGGATGAAGGAGTTTGGGAAACTTGTGGTATGGCATACACTTGGTGGAAGCAATGACTTCCGGTCGCTCCGTTGGTACAGTAGTGTGTCGTGTAGTGTGTAGGTGCCGTCTTTTCACAATGGCGTCAATTTCCTAAGGCATCTGGTTGCCAGACTTCCTCTGCTATCTTGCGTAAAACTGGAAATTTTGAGATGTGGCATACCAGGTCCACTGCCGCGAGGGTTCGTGCCAGTACTCATCACGGTAGTTAGACGGGGGTTTCACTGTGTTAATACTGCTGACGTCTGCTGTATATGGAGAGAGCCCAGCCCATGAACTCTCTTCATGCACCGCCTACAGCACCACACGCCACAGGGGTTAAGCCTGAACATATTCTGTAATGATTTCTTATATAAACACATGGTATTAAATACTATTATACCTAGGAATTATTTATTGTATTACTGAAATTTTCATACTCCTAGGCCAAAATACTCCTCAAAAATTATAAGAGGAGTGTTTATTTCCTTAATATGTGAACGGACGCTAGATGGATGAAATATGTTCATGTTGCATACCAAGCTCTGCCATCCTCAGAAACAGTTGTACAGTAGGTTTTTGCCTCCCTGTGTGTGTGAAGCAGACCATGAGACAGCAGGCTGATGGGGGGGAATGTATCATGGTCCTTTGGCATTGCTACTATTAGCCGTATCAGGCTGTATGGAATGGTGCCTTTTCGGTATGCCAGCTTGTCAAGCCTACATTTCGTACCAATTAGAATCTTCACAGAGTAGTATATAGATTCTACTTTAATGAAAGTTCTGAAATGGTTCTTAGAATCCGTTAAAAAATAGGTGTAAGTTAGACCAGTAGTCTTTAACTATTCCAGATTTATATCCAGGATAAAGTTACCTGCCACTTGATCATGACGATAAGGCCACTTTAACATGGAGTTTGGGCCCTATATTATACCGCAATTTGCGCCTAGCGAATGGCCTGGGGGTACGTGAGGCAGAATATGTGTCACCATATCCATCGCTGGGAATAGAAGGGGTATGCTTTATCTGTTTCGTATTGCAGGCACTACGTCCTGGCCCAGGCGTAGCATACTTTGTGTGAAATAAGCCTAAAGACTGCCAAGGGATGAGAGAGGGTGATTCTTTTTTTTCTTAAATGAACCAATTGCATACTTTTTACAAGGCAGACAAGCTGTTTCAATAAAGACTCAAACACGTAAAAAAATAAATTATTAATATTCACCTCACTGATCCCCTCTGGCAAAATGGGGTTGATGAACTCTTATAACTTTGTTTTACCCAACCCGCATAAGAAATGTTTATTGCTACATAAACATTGGTATCTGCTCATTATAATTGGTAGGAATAGTATACAAACATAAGTGTTCAGATACCTATGCTGACTAAAAGCTTCCATATAGTCTTCACCTATGGGTTTATCACAAGCACAGTCTTTTAAGACAGACTAGGCAAAAAATGATTCATTCATCTCCAGACAGTGGTGAAAGAAAGTTGTGTTACAAGAGTTGTCTCTTCCCTGAAATATACAGCAGTCCTGGCTGCCTGAAGTGGTAAATGCCCAGCTTTCATTCCTCATCATTTGTTTAAGCTGTCCATGAAATAAAACTTCCACACTCCGCCCCTACATTCCATCCATTGTGTAGACTACATTGATTAGTCTGAATTATTTATAAGTTGTCAAACAGCCAATAAATCTGTCACCTATTATACAGAAGCCTTCAGAAGTTCAGGTCTTTGACCAACAGAATTCACAGACGGCTACTGGAAGACAGTTATCTAGGCCGAGAAGGCATCCATTACCTTCATATTCCTACAAAAAAATACAAGACATGCTGACCAGGTCCTTTATAATGGCCAAATAAGAAATGTGTAAGCTAAGGGTTTATAGGATGGACATTAGAATTAGACATAGTGTGTATAAATAACACATCTTGATATAGCTCCATTAAGTCATATGAAACAATTGAAGTAAGGGAAGAGAAGTGTCACTCGAGCAGGAGCAAAACTTCAGCGGTATAAGCCATAGCAGCGGCTATGGGGCCCCGTGTCAGGGGGCCCCATCATCCAACCTGACACCCAAAAGAGTGGAGGATGTGCTTCATTATATACATATTTTGCTGCACATCGTACAGCATAATATGTATATAAAATATATACTGTATTACTGTATATCGATGCTTATGTTTTGTAAATGGCACGTATGTTGTGTATAGGCTCTATATGTGAGCGCATGGCTGTATAATTGTGTAACTTGCATGTGTAGTATACAAATATGTATATTTTTTAAGTGGGAAGTTGGGTCCCCTTGCAGGAGCCTGCTATGGGCCCTGCCTCTCCTACTTAGACCACACACTCGAACGTGGCGTCCACTTGATTTCGAGTGAGGTTGTGGTGCCAACCCGGTCCAGGAGCCTTAAAGGAAATAACCACATGGATTTAGTGGTTTTAAGCTAAGCAACATACACACTGGCATATAAAGTACCCCATGGATATCTTGAAAAGTCCTTTTTCAACCAAAATTAATAATTGAAGCAATAAAAGAAGAATGGGATCCTGTGCTCCAGGGTAATAAATATGTTTTAGGTTAAAATTACTAAATCCTTTATGGTTGATTTTACACACAGTCATCGCCAATCCCCACCCAAGAGGAGAATATACTAAATATTAAGACGGCTTTGTTACAGATTTTACATGGGGCCTATTATGCACTTGATTCAGCCTCAAATAAATAATGTTTGGTGTTTTTGTTTGTCTTCCGTATAACCACTTATACTGCACATTGAGCAAAAATGAAGGTTAGTAGGCCTACTAAACGTAGCCAAACATGTCTTGAATATATCCATCCAGTGCTAGACTCTAGTTGCTGTAAGTTCGTTATCAACATTTCCCTATTAGTTCTTTTCTTTCAGCTTCAGCCCAGTCGCTGTGCTTTTATTGTATCTTCATTTACCTTTGCGACGCTATGGATATAGTTTATAATAAGAGTTTAGTAGTCTGTGCCGTTATGTATCCGCTTGGATTCACCGCACTATAGTCTTGCCTTGTGTAAAATAAACCTCCGTTTTTAGCAGGTGGTCAGATTTCATACCCGCCCTAGTTTGGCATGCCTTTTCAACAGTTCCATTTGGTACTGCAAAGCTCCTGCATTCTGATGCACTGATTAAGAATTCCGGCTCTGCAATAATGTGCCTTTTTATTATGCCTCAGAATAATGGCGAGTCGTAGGCATGCCCTAAATCACTGATACATTTTATAGGGCAAAGGCCTCTTTTATAAAACATGCCTGCAAAATTCCTAAGCTTCCTGAATGCCACTGTGGTTTTACTACGCCGCTATGTCATTTCATTTGCTTGTGGAAAATCTAACTATGTAAGCTTTTTATAAAGGGTTGTGTATTTAGCTTTGTTTTATAGCATGCAAGTTCTTAGATTATCCCTAAAGTTGTATCTTGAGTAGAGCTGACCCAAGTATAAACCGAGGCACCTAATCTTTCACAAAAAACTAGGTAAAACCTATTGACTTAAGTATAAGCCTAGGGAAATGCCTTGGTTACAGCCTCCGCTCAGTATATAAATAGCCAGCAGCCCTGTCCCTTGTATATAGCCGGCAAGCCCGAGCCGCCTAGTATATAGCCACCCAGCCCATGCACCCCCCAGTATATAAGCCAGCCAGCCCATGCACCCCCCAGTATGTATGCCAGCCCACTCCCCATGCTGCCCGTTGTGTGTGTGTGTTTATATATATATATTATATATATATAGCCAGCCCGCTCCCTGCTCCCGTATGTGATATATATATATATTACTATATAGCCAGCTGCTCCCCGGTGTGTGTGTGGTGTGTGTGTGGTGTGTGTATACAGGCGGTCCCTATTTAAGAACACTCAACTTACATACGACCCCTAGTTAAACGGACCTATGGATATGGTAATTTATTGTGCTTTAGTCCCAGGCTACAATGATCAGCTGTAACAGTTATCAAAGGTGTCTGTAATGAAGCTTAGTGTTAATATGATTCTTATGACAACCCACCATTTAAAAATCCAAGTTCTGGCTGGGATTACAATGATAAAATACAGTTCCGACTGCATATCAAATTCAACTTAAGAACAAACCTACAGACCCTATCTTGTATGTAACCCGGGACTGTTATATATCTATCTCATTTGTTTTATTGTATGGCAAGTTCTTGAATTGATCCCTATTACATATATCATATATACTTGAGTATAAGCCGACCCAAGTATATACCGAGGCCCTTATTTTATATCACAAAAAAACGTGGGAAAACCTATTTGACTTAATATAAGCCTAGAGTATGCCCAGCCTAGACAAAAAACAAACTCCCTAGTCCCCTGGCCCCCCAAGTCCCTCTTTCATCCTCACTACCTACTGGTCCGCTCCCTTTTCGTTGCTGTCGCAACACACATTATGATGTCAACAAGTACATTTTGTCCTGGACAATACTGAATATGACTGCAGGTAAATCATGGGGAAAGACGGAAAGACCAGCCTGTTTCTATTTTTGATTTATAACTATGTCGGCCACCAATTAAAATAGCTACATTAATGTTTTTTAATTAAGTGCCTAAATATTCAATTTAAAATATGTTTATCAATACTTTACTTATTTAGGACAAAACTTTATTTTTTTTCATTATTTGTAAACATCTTGCTGCAGCAGAGTTTGCAGGGTGATACTGAGTATTATAACACTATGCTGTAACAATTTGGACCCGTCTTGTGTGTGTCACTGTTCATCACTTGTTGCCATTGTATTTTAGTATTCCTATGTTGAATATTAAGTAAAGATTTTTATCCTGGGTTTCTTGACTGAAGTACTGGGATAAGCGTTCCACTATAGGGATGATATACCGGTATGTATCTAGGGCAGATATATAATTATATATATATTTATTCCATTCACTTTCTATTTACTCTGCAAACATATACTATATTTAGCATTGTCAAATATATACTGTTACGCATGTATAATCATACTTAGAGATACATATCTAATTATTGAGCACCTCTGTTTAAATTAATGTTCCACAGTTCTTGATTTTTGTTTGTTACATAAAACTGATATAAGGACCAGTTCACACCTTGGTTATTTATTTGCTTCAGTTTAGTGATTTAACCAGGAACTATCAAAAGGTTGAAGATTTTTTTCATATACCTTATCTCTGTTTAGTTTGAACATCAGGTTTGGTCAAATACCTGACTGCAAAAAACTGTTTAACTATGTAGAAGTGAATTGAACTAAGCAGTATATATAGGTGATAACCTACCTGCATCTGTATTCAGATTGGCTGAAAACAGGGTTGTGGGAAACCACGCCGCGTGCATAGTTCTAGAAAATGAATTGGACTATGTGCCATCTGTTTGAACAATGTGCATGTGTTTGTAGCCTATTAATAAAATAATTCAGTAGACTTTACCTATTTCGTTTCGTGTGCATCAGAGTTTTTTTTGTTTGAATGTAACAATATCAAGAAAATCTACCATCAAAATCCATCATGATAAAGGAAACTGACTCAAGAGCAAGTACTTTGACTGTTGGTAATCTACTTATTTTGTTATCCATGGCCTCCTTCCTTCTAAAAAACACTTTTAAATTATGCTAATGAACCTGAAGGGCTTTTTGGAGTGTGGCCAGAGCCCCTTGTGTGATAACTTTGCAGGCTGTACAATGTTACGTTTTCCCCTCCGCTCCACAGCACTTCACCTCTCCCTCTGCCTGATTGTAATCTCATGGCTGCAGAGGAGTTTCGGATACAGATGGGATGTGGGAAGTGTAACAGCCTGTAGCTGCAGCCCCTTCCTCCCGGCCCTTCTGGTTCAGTGCAATTTTAAAAGTTTTTTATTTTGGAGAATGAGCCGTACATATGGTGCCTTGATCCTGAGTAAGTTGCCTCTGGTTTATGATGCTTTGTTTTGATGGTAGATTTTCTATTAAATTATATTATGATGCTTTGAAAAAATTCTACAATGTGTTTTTTGTGCACTATGTAGAAATATGGTACACAGATGCCACACATAGCACACACTAGATGTCATAGAAAATTTCTATAAAACAAGGGTAAACACTGTGATTCCAACCATTTTGGGGCCTTTGGGATCGGTTCGGTCTTGCATGGACCACTGCCATGAAGATGTTGTAGAAGTTGGGTTTCACCTCGGAGCCTCTTGCTAATGCCAAGCTTTAGATGAAAGCGATGATTAAAGCTTTTGGGTACTTTGATGTATGTCATGTGTTTGAGCAGGGGTGCATGGCTTAGAAAGGCGAGATCATTGTTCTCTAACATGTAACTGGAAGGAGCACAATCCTCTTCTTGTTCTATCCCTTGTTACTCTTTCATATATAACCATTTATCTTTTTACTAATAGGGAGGAGTGCTTCATGATTGAAGCGCAACATTAAAGGCCGAGTGACGGGGAGTGCACTCATAGTATATAGTTATGAGTCTTACGGATATGTTTATTGCAGGTTGTTCGTATATAATTAGGGTGCAGCCCCTGATGTCATGTCACACGTTTGGCTTGACAACCAGATCTTAATTGAAGACTGGTCCCACATTGAAAGTCTTATTATGTAATATAATGAATACAGATGACAAGTTAAAATTATTACTATATTATATCGACATTAAAGGTCTTTTGAATTATTTGATCTTGACATAGGGATTGGCAGGGATTGGATTACATTCAGAATGTCTATGCAAAATAACATCTGTTTATTTCACTATCTGGATTATCTTCTCAGAATTACATCAATTACATTAATTTTTCAATTCAACTTTTTGTATATTTTTAAAGGACATTACCACCAGGATGAAGGGATTGTAAACCAGTCCACTGTCATACTGGCGTGTGCACCCTCTGGCAGTATCCGCTCTTGTTGTAGCTTCTTATGCCCTGGATTTAAGAAATAAGGTTTTACACATTGCAAATGTTTTAGGAGCTCCAAGCTCATCGGTGGTTTGGGGCTGTAGCTCCTTAGGCTCGTTTGCATCAATTTAAAAGCCTTTTTTTGTAAAAACTAGGGAATAAGAGATAAAAGAAGAGTAGTTCCTGACAGAGAGGGCACACAGCAGTATGTGTTTGGTTTACAATCCTTCATCCTGGTGTTAGATGTTCTATAAAGAAAGTACCTGCAGAAATATTGTAAAGCAATAAAACATTATAAATCACAGCACTAATATTCTGGTCGTTCCCTCCAGTGTTATTTCACTGCGTGAAGCGATGATCTGTGTGTACACTTGACCTCTGCAGTGCCTGGCTGGCTTCAGTGGTACACGCTGCACATGTAAGCATTATAGCTGAGCCTACTCGTCATAGTCAACAAACATGTATATAGTTGTTCAAGGACTTGTAGTTTCGTTTTGCTTGTTCCAAGTATGGTTGCACATATTATTACTTTTATTCAGGGTAGTAATTCATTAACATTCTTGGGTAGCACCTTACAGAGGACCTGTGCACCCTGCAAAGTACAACATGCTTATGACGGCCCACTGTGCCCTGGAATGGTGCAGATTGGTGAGTAATGAACCAACCAGAATTCCAAGATAGATCATGTTTGCCAAGGGGGTGCAAACCTTTGCAATTATGGTGGTCATTCCACATCACACACCAACATAACTGCTAGAGGCAACATGTGTATTGGCTTTGTATATATTCATCCATTGTACTGTCACTGTAAATCGCACATATTAGCCAACACTATTTAACTGCAGCTAGCCCACTTGCTGTCCCTGGCTGAGCCTTTTTCATTTGTGGTGGGTGTCTGCTGTATATATTTTATGCCCAATGTTAGCATGGTCTTTGTAAGCTTTTCTGAAGAGGTGTTGGTTGGTTTCCAATGCTCTTTGTAGGAGCCACGGCCAGGCAGGTTTATTGTGTTGAACATGGGCCACACACATAGGACCACAGGTCTGTTGTTTGCAAGACAAGAGCAGACCACATACCTTATAATGTCTAAATATTACATCTGAGGGAGCGTTGCGTTTTGTTGGGTTTTAACGCATGTGTTTCAAACGTGATTTGCCTAATTACTTGTCAACATTTCCTTTACAAAATCCATCATTAAAGAGAATATTAACACATGCTGTTAAAACATTAACAAACTGTTAACATCACTCACGCGTGCGTTTTGTAACCACAATGTTGACGCAATGTAATTGGGCAAATCTCCTCTCAGCTGTTTGAAAAAGTATGCGTTAAACAACAAACTAAACGCAACGTGTGAACGCAGCCACACCTTCATTTTCTCAATGCAGTTTTTGAAGTCAAAAGCATGTGTGGATCAAATGGATGATGATTATCATGAGAAGCGAGTTACTCCTCTATTTCACTCCACTCTTGGTTGAACATCAAAAACTGCATCTGAAAAACCTGTGTCTGACGCATCCCCAGGGCGCCTTCACATGTTCCCTAGCATCGCGTTCACAAAGCACAGGGGGCGCACAGGGTGCGTGGCTCAGGCTGATCGCATATGCATTTCCCTGGAAACGCATGCGATTGATAACCCGATCGCATGCATTTCTCTGGAACGCATATTCTATCGCCCAAGCCCCGTCCCTGTACGCTAGCGTCGCGTTATGAACCCAACATAGCGGGACATGTGAACGCGGTCACATGTTGAAACTGCATCGCCATCAGTTTTGAGGTGGCTTTAGATGCAGTTTTGTAAATTTAACAGGTGAAAGACATTTGTGGAACAGGTGTCCCTCTTCAAAATCATTCAGTTTATGTCTTTCTCTTGATAAATTAACAAAACTGCACCTAAACCTCCTCAGGGTGCGTTCACACGTTGCAGTTAAAACTGCATCGCAATCAGCTTGAGGTGATTTTTAGATGCAGTTTTGTCAATTGAACAGGTGAAAGACATGAACTGAACGAGGAATGACATTTGTGGAGCAGGTTTCCCTTCAAAATCAAATTCACTCGTTCAGTTCATGTCTTTCACCTGTTCAATTGACAAAACTGCATCTAAAATCACCTCAAAGCTGATTGCGATGCAGTTTTAACTGCAACGTGTGAACGCACCCTGAGGAGGTTTTAGGTGCAGTTTTGTTAATTTATCAGGAGAAAGACATAAACTGAATGATTTTGAAGAGGGACACCTGTTCCACAAATGTCTTTCACCTGTTAAATTTACAAAACTGCATCTAAAGCCACCTCAAAACTGATGGCGATGCAGTTTCAACATGTGACCGCGTTCACATGTCCCGCTATCGTTGCGTTCATAACGCGACGCTAGCGTACAGGGGACGGGGCTCTGGGCGATAGAATATGCGTTTCCAGAGAAATGCATGCGATCGGGTTATCAATCGCATGCGTTTCCAGGGAAATGCATATGCGATCAGCCTGAGCCACGCACCCTGTGCGCCCCCTGTCGCTTTGTGAACGCGATGCTAGCGGAACATGTGAAGGCGCCCTGGGGATGCGTCAGCACAGTTTTTCAGATGCAGTTTTTGATGTTCAAACCAAGAGTGGAGTGAAAATAGAGGAGTAACTCTTCTCAATGATAATCATCATCCATTATGATCCACACCTGCTTTTGACTTCAAAAACTGCATTTGAGAAACTGAAGGTGTGGCTGCGTTCACACGTTGCGTTTAGTTTGTGTTTAACGCATACTTTTTCAAACAGCTGAAGAGGAGATTTGCCCAATTACATTGCTGTCAACATTGTGTTTACAAAACGCACGCGTGAGTGATGTTAACAGTTTGTTAATGTTTTAACGCATGTGTTAATATCTCTTTAATGATTGGATTTTGTAAAGGAAATGTTGACAATGTAATTAGGCAAATTCAGCTGTTTGAAAACACATGCGTTAAACCCAAACAAAACGCAACGCTCCCTCAGATGTAAATATTTAGACATATATAAGGTATGTGGTCTGCTCTTCGTCTGCAAACAACAGACCTGTGGTCCTATGTGTGTGGCCCATGTGTCATAAACACAATAAACCTGCCTGGCAGTCGGCTCCTACAAAGAGCATTGGAAACCAACCAACACCTCTTCAGAAAAGCTTACAAAGACCATGCTAACATTGGGCATAAAATATAATACAGCAGACACCCACCACAAATGAAAAAGGCTCAGCCAGGGACAGCAAGTGGGCTAGCTGCAGTTAAATAGCTGTTGGCTAATATGTGGCGATTTACAGTGACAGTACAATGGATGACATATATACAAAGCCAATACACATGTTGCCTCTAGCAGTTATGTTGGTTGCTGATGTGGAATGACCACCATAATGTGCAAAGGTTTGCACCCCCTTGGCAAACATGATCTAATCTTGGAATTCTGGGTTGGTTCATTACTCACCAATCTGCACCATTCCAGGGCACAGTGGGCCGTCATTAAGCATGTTGTACTTTGCAGGGTGCACAGGTCCTCTGTAAAGGTGCTACCCAAGAATGTAATGAATTACTTTACCTGAATAAAAGTACATAAATATGTGCAACCATACTTGGAACAAGCAAAACGAAACTACAAGTCCTTGAACAACTATATACATGTTTGTTTGACTATGACTGAGTAGGCTCAGCTATAATGCTTACATGTGCAGCGTGTAACCACTGAAGCCAGCCAGGCACTGCAGAGGTCAAGTGTACACACAGATCATCACTGCTTCACGAGTGAAATAACACTGGAGGGAACGACCAGAATATTAGTGCTGTGATTTTATAATGTTTTATTGCTTTACAATATTTTCTGCAGGTACTTTCATTTATAGAACATCTACCACCAGGATGAAGGATTGTAAACCAAACACATACTGCTGTGTGCCCTCTCTGTCAGGAACTACTCTTCTTTTATCTTCTTATTCCCTAGTTTTTACAAAAAAAGGCTTTTAAATTGATGCAAACGAGCCTAAGGAGCTACAGGCCCCATAAACACCGATGGAGCTTGGAGCTCCTAAAACTCATTTGCAAAATGTGTAAAACCTTTATTTCTTAAAATCCAGGGCATAAGAAGCTACAACAAGAGCGGATACTGCCAGAGGGTGCACACGCCAGTATGACAGTGTGACTGGTTTACAATCCTTCATCCTGGTGGTAATGTCCTTTAAAAATCTACAAAAAGTTGAATTGAAATTAATGTAATTGATGTAATTCTGAGAAGATAATCCAGATAGTGACCAATAAAACAGATGTTATTTTGCATAGACATTCTTGAATGTAATCAAATCCCTGCCAATCCCTATGTCAAGATCAAATAATCTCAAAAAGACCTTTAATGTCGATATAATATTAGTAATTAATTTTAACTTGTCATCTGTATTCATTATATTTACATAATAAGACTTTCAATGTGGGAACCAGTCTTCAATCTAAGATCTGGTTGTCAAGCAAACGTGTGACATGACATCAGTCTGGGCTGCACCCTAATTATTACCGAACAACCTGCAATAAACATATCCGTAAGACTCATAACTATATACTATGAGTGCACTCCCCGTCACTCGGCCTTTAATGTTCTGCTTCAATCACTGAAGCATCTCCTCCCTATTAGTAAAAAGATAAATGGTTATATATGAAAGAGTAACAAGGGATAGAAACAAGAAGAGGATTGTGCTCCTTCCATGTTTACATGTTAGAGAACAATGATTCTCGCCTTTCCTAAGCCATGCACCCCTGCTCAAACACATGACATCAAAGTACCCCAAAAGCTTTAATCATACGCTCCTTCATTCTAAAGCTTGGCATTAGCAGAGTGCTCCCGAGGTGAAAACCCAACTTCTACAACATCTTCATGGCAGTGGTCCATGCAAGACCGAACCGATCCCAAAGGCCCCAATAACTGGTTGGAATCACAGTTGTTTACCCTTGTTTTATAGAAATTTTCTATGACATCTAGTGTGTGCTATTGTGTGGCATCTGTGTACCATATTCCTACATAGTGCACAAAAAACACATTTGTAGAATTTTTTCAAAAAGCTATCATAATATTAATTTAATAGAAATCTACCATCAAAACAAAGCATCATAAACCAGAGGCACTTACTCATGGATCAAGGCACCATATGTACGGCCTCATTCCTCCTAAAATAAAAACTTTTAAAATTGCACTGAACCAGAAGGGCCTGGGGAGGAAGGGGCTGCAGCTTCACAGGCTGTTACACTTCCCCATCCCACTGTGTACCGAAACTCCTCTGCAGCCATGAGATTACATCAGGCAGAGGGAGAGGTGAAGTGCTGTGGGAGCGGAGGAGGAAAACGTAACATTGTAACAGCCTGCAAAGTTATAGCACAAAGGGGCTCTGGCCACACTCCAAAAAGCCCTTCAGGTTCATTAGCATAATTTTAAAAGTTGTTTTTTAGAAGGAAGGAGGCCATGGATAACAAATATAAGTAGATTACCACAGTCACAGTACTTGCATCTATGAGTCAGTTTCCCTTGTTTATCATGATGGATTTTGATGGTAGATTTTCTTTGATATTGTTACATTCAAAACAAAAAAACTCTGATGCACAGAAACAGAAATAGGTAAAGTCTACTGAATTATTTTATTAATAGGCTACAAACACATGCACATTGTTTCAACAGATGGCACATAGTCCAATTCATTTCTATGAACTATGCACGCGGCTGTGGTTTCCACAACCCTGTTTTCAGCCAATCTGAATACAGATGCAGGTAGGTTATCACCTATATATACTGCTTAGTTCCAATTCACTTCTACATTAGTTAAACAGTTTTTTGCATCAGGTATTTGAACCAAAACCTGATGTTCAAACTAAACAGAGATAAGGTATATGAAAAAATCTTCACCCTTTTGATTGTTCCTGGGTTTAACTCACTATAACTGAAGCAAATAAATAACCAAGGTGTGAACTGGTCCTTATTTATCAGTTTTTATGTAACAAACAAAAATCAAGAACTGTGGAACATTAATTTAAACAGAGGTGCTCAATAATTATGATATGTATTCTCTAAGTATGATTATACATGCGTAACCAGTATAATATTTGACAATGCTAAAATATAGTATATGTTTGCAGAGTAAATAGAAAGTGAATGGAATAAATATATTATATAATTATATCTGCCCTAGATACATACCGGTAATATCATCCCATATAGTGGAACGCTTATCCCAGTACTTCAGTCAAGAAAACCCAGGATAAAAATCTTTACTTAATATTCAACATAGGAATACTAAAATACAATGGCAACAAAGTGATGAAAGTGACACAACAAGACGGGTCAAAATTGTTACAGCATAGTGTTATAATACTCAGTATCAGCCCTGCAAACTCTGCTGCAGCAAGATGTTACAAAATAATGAAAAAAAATAAAGTTTTGTCCTAAATAAGTAAAAGTATTGATAAAAACATATTTTAAATTGAATATTTAGGCACTTAATTAAATAACTTAATGTAGCTATTTTAATTGGTGGCCGACATAGTTATAAATCAAAAATAGAAACAGGCTGGTTCTTCCGTCTTTCCTCCATGATTTACACTGCAGTCATATTCAGTAAGTTGTCCAGGACAAAATGTCACTTGTTGACATCATAATGTGTGCGACAGCAACGAAAAGGGAGCCGGAGTAGCGGATGAAAGAAGAGGACTTGTGGGGGCCAGGGGGACTAGGGAGTTTGTTTTTTTCTAGGCTGGGCATACTCTAGGCTTATACTTAAGTCAAATAGGTTTTCCCAGTTTTTTTGTGATAAAATAAGGTGCCTCGGTATATACTTGGGTCGGCTTATACTCAAGTATATATGATATATGTAATAGGGATCAATTCAAGAACTTGCCATACAATAAAACAAATGAGATAGATATATATACAGTCCCCGGGTTACATACAAGATAGGGTCTGTAGGTTTGTTCTTAAGTTGAATTTGTATGCAAGTCGGAACTGTATATTTTATCATTGTAATCCCAGCCAGAACTTGGATTTTAAAAATGTTGGGTTGTCATAAGAATCAATATTAACACTAAAGCTTCATTACAGACACCTTTGATAACTGTTACAGCTGATCATTGTAGCCTGGGACTAAAGCACAATAAATTACCAATATCCATAGGTCCGTTTGTAACTAGGGGTCGTATGTAAGTTGAGTGTTCTTAAATAGGGGACCGCCTGTATACACACACACACACACACACACACACACACCGGGGAGCAGGCTGGCTATATATATATATATATATATATCACATACTGGGGAGCAGGGAGCGGGCTGGCTATATATATATATATATATATATATATACACACACACACACCGGGCAGCATGGAGTGGGCTGGCTATACATACTGGGGGGTGCATGGGCTGGCTGGCTATATATACTGGGGGGTGCATGGGCTGGCTGGCTATATACTAGGCGGCTCGGGCTTGCCGGCTATATACAAGGGACAGTGGCTGCTGGCTATTTATATACTGAGCGGAGGCTGTAACCAATGCATTTCCCACCCTAGGCTTATACTTAAGTCAATAGGTTTTCCTAGTTTTTTGTGATAAGATTAGGTGCCTCGGTTTATACTTGGGTCAGCTTATACTCAAGTATACAACTTAGGGATCAATTCAAGAACTTGCCATGCTATAAAACAAATGCTAAATACACAACCCTTTATAAAAAGCTTTACATAGTTAGATTTTCCACAAGCAAATGAAATGACATAGCGGCGTAGTAGAAACCACAGTGGCATTCAGAAGCTTAGGAATTTTGCAGGCAATGTTTTATAAAAGAGGCCTTTGCCCTATAAATGTATCAGTGATTTAGGGCATGCCTACGACTCGCCATTATGCTGAGGCATAATAAAAAGGCACATTATTGCAGAGCCTGGAATTCTTAATCAGTGCATCAGAATGCAGGAGCTTTGCAGTACCACATGGACACTTGTTGAACAGGCATGCCAAACTAGGGCGGGTATGAAATCTGACCACCTGCTATAAAACGGAGGTTTATTTTACACAAGGCAAGACTATAGTGCGGTGAAATCCAAGCGGATACATATCACGGCACAGACTACTAACTCTTATTATAACTATATCCATATGCGTCGCAAAGGAAATAAGATACAATAAAAGCCAGCGACTGGGCTGAAGCTGAAAGAAAAGAACTAATAGGGAAATGTGATAACTGAATCTACAGCAACTAGATGTCTAGCACTGGATATATCAAGACATGTCTTGGCTACGTTTAGTAGGCCCCTACTAACCTTCATTTTGCTCTAATGTGCAGTATAAGTGGTATACGGAAGGACAAACAAAACAACCAACATTATTTATTTGAGGCTGAATCAAGTGCATTAATAGGCCCCAATGTAAAATCTGTAACAAGCCGTCTAATATATTAATAGTATTATTCTCCTCTTGGGGTGGGGATTGCAGACTGTGTAAAATCAACCATAAAGGATTTAGTAATTTTAACCTAAACATATTTATACCCTGGAGCAGGATCCATTCTTCATTTTTATTGCTTTCAATTATTAATTTTTGGTGAAAAAGGACTTTTCAAGATATCCATGGGGTACTTTATATGCCAGTGTGTATGTATGCTTAGCTTAAAACCACTAAATCCATGTGGTTTATTTCCTTTAAGGCTCCTGGACCGGGTGCAACCACAACCTCTACTCGAAATCAAGTGACGCCACTGTTCGAGTGCTGTGGTCTAAGTAGGAGAGGCAGGGCCCCATAGCAGGCTCCTGCATGGGGACCCACCTTCCCACTTAAAAAATATACATATTTGTATACTTACACATGCAAGTTACACATTTATACACTCATGCGCTCACATATAGAGCATATACACACATACAGTGCCATTTACAAACATACAGCATATATATACAGTATATACAGTATATATTTTATATACATATTATGCTGTACGATGTGCAGCAAAATATGTATATAATGAAGCACATCCTCCACTCTTTTGTGTGTCAGGTTGGATGATGGGGCCCCCTGACACTGCGGGCCCCATAGCCGCTGCTATGGCTGATACCGCTGAAGTTTTGCTCCTGCTCGAGTGACTACTTCTCTTCCCTTACTTCAATTGTTTCATATGACTATAATGGAGCTATATCAAGATGTGTTATTATTACACACTATGTCTATATTTCTAATGTCATCCTATAAACCACTTTAGCTTACACATTTCTTATTTGGCCATTATAAAGGACCTGGTCAGCATGTCTTGGTATTTTTTTGTAGGAATATGAAGGTAATGGATGCCTTCTCGGCCTAGATAACTGTCTTCAGTAGCCGTCTGTGAATTCTGTTTGGTCAAAGACCTGAACTTCTGAAGGCTTCTGTATAATAGGTGACAGATTTATTGGCTGTTTGACCACTTATAACATAATTCAGACTAATCAATGTAGTCTACACAATGGATGGAATGTAGGGGCGGAGGTGGAATGTTTTATTTCATGGACAGCTTAAACAAATGATGAGAAATGAAAGCCTGGCATTTACCACTTCAAGGCAGCCAGGACTGCCTGTATATTTCAGGAAGAAGAGACAACTTCCTTGTAACACAACTTTCTCTTCACCACTGTCTGGAGATGAAATCATTTTTTTGCCTATGTCTGTCTTAAAAGACTGTGCTCTGTGATAAACCCATAGGTGAAGACTATCATGGAAGCTTTATGTCAGCATAGGTTATCTGAACACTTATGTTTGTATACTATTCCTACCAATTATAATGAAGCAGATACCAATGTTTATGTAGCAATAAACATTTTCTTATGCGGGTAAAAACAAAGTTATAAGAGTTCATCAACCCCATTTTGCCAGAGGGGATCAGTGAGGTGAATATTAATAATTTATTTTTTTACGTGTTTTGAGTCTTTTATTGAACAGCTTGTCTGCCTTGTAAAAAGTATGCAATTGGTTCATTTAAGAAAAAAAAGAATCACCCTCTCTCATCCCTTGGCAGTCTTAGGCTTATTTCACACAAACGTATGCTACGCCTGGGCCAGGACGCGTAGTGCCCTGCAATACGGGAACAGATAAAGCATACCCCTTCTTATTCCCAGCGATGGTATGGTGACACATATTCTGCTCACCGTACCAAGGCCATTCGCTATAGGCGCAAATTCTGCGGTATAATATAGGGCCCAAACCTCCATGTTAAAGTGGCCTTAATCTGTCACTGATCAAGTGCAGGTAACTTTATCCTGGATAATAAATCTGGAATAGTTAAAGACTACTGGTCTAACTTTACACCTATTTTTTTAACGGATTCATAAGAACCATTTCAGAACTTTTCATAAAGTAGAATCTATATACTACTCTGTGAAGATTCTAATCTGGTTACGAAATGTAGGCTTGACAGCTGGCATACGGAAAAGGCACCATTCCATACAGCCTGATACGGCTTAATAGTAGCAATGCCAAAGGACCAATGATACATTCCCCCCCATCAGCCTGCTGTCTCATGTGTCATGCTTCACACACACAGAGGAGCAAAAACCTACTGTACACCTGTTTCTGAGGATGGCAGAGCTTGGTATGCAACACTGAACATATTTCATCCATCTAGCGTCCGTTCACATATAAAGAGTAATAACACTCCTCTTATAATTTTTGAGGAGTATTTTTGGCCTAGGAGTATGAAATTTTCAGTAATACAAATAAATAATTCCTAGGTATATATAGTATTAATATACATGTGTTTATATAAGAAATTCATTACAGAATATGTTTTCAGTGCTTAACCCCTGTGGAGCTGTGGTGCTGTAGGCGGTGCATGAAGAGAGTTCATGGGCTGGGCTCTCTCCATATACAGCAGACGTCAGCAGTATAACACAGCTGACAACCCCCGTCTAACTACCGTGATGAGTACTGGCACCGAACCCCTCCGCGGCAGTTGACCTGGTATCGCCACATCTCAAAATTTCCAGTTTTAGCAAGATAGCAGAGGAAGTCTGGCAAACCAGATGCCTTAGGAAATTTGACGCCATTGTGAAAGACGGCACCTACACACTACACGACACACTACTGTACCAACGGAGCGACCGAAGTCATTGCTTCCACCAAGTGTATTGCCATACCACAAGTTTCCACAACTCCTTCATCCCAAAGACAACAGATCTATTTAACCATACAATGGCTAAAGCAAAGGACTCAGTCCCCCCCCATCCAAAACTTCAGGTAGTAATTGTAATGCTATTTGTATTGTTTATTATGTGAAACACTGTATATGCGTTGCCTGGAGTAATGACGCACAAAACAATTTCCCAATGGGATTAATAGAGTTTTATTCTAATTATATATATGATTATTTCTTGTCGTGAACACCGTAACAGAAAATAGAAAATGTCTGAATCGCCACTCTTTAGCCACTTGTCCATCCATCAATATTTGAATAAATGATCAAATGGTCATATAGGTTCCAAATTGATATAAATTAAAACACCAGCACTCACATCAAAACAAATTACCCCATGGCACTGAAAAAGTTATTAGCAAAACGGCTGATTTCTTATGTACAAAAGATTTCAAGCTTTTTGAATCTACTAAAACCAATAATACCTATATAAATTTGATATATGTATGATTGTACCGACACAAAGAATAATGGGGAGGTGTCATTTGGAGTGCACAAAGAAAGCCATAACAAGAAAACGCTGCAAATGTGTTAGTCAATTTCACTGCACTTGGAATTTTTTCAGCTTTCCAGTAGACTGCATGAAATATCAAATCACACTAACTGCCTGATCCTGCTCATGGCTCTGTGTGCAGGATCGCACACTGTCATTGGGACGGGCAGCGCTCCTCACTGCTTGGGCTTATTGCCACTGTGGAGATTCACGTGTCTGAGTAACTGAGCTTTGGTCACAAGGCTTTCTACTGGAGCTGCGGGCTGCAGGAATTCGGAGGACGGATCAGCTACAACTCACGGTCTGGCAGGTGGGTGGCAGTGAGAAAAAAGTCCCAGGCAGATAAATACGTTAATGCAAACTATGCTGGAGCTCTTAACGATTGTTAGAACAATGTGTAAATTCAAAAAAGTAACGTTCCTGATGCAAACAATGCAGAAATTTTTCAACCTACGCATAGCTTGGATCAGAAACTTGGACCTTTAGTTAGTGTAAGGGATTATTGACACAGGAGTGTGTGTTGGGTATCCGTTACAAACGGATCCATTTTATTTCTGTTTTGCAATTGCATTTAATTTTTTTCATGTCCGCAAAAAAAAATAAAAATAACATCTTGAAACTGATGTTAAAGGGGTTGTCCGAGTTTAAAAAAAAAACTATATGTGGCCGGGAGCGGGCTGACTAAAACAATAAAGCTGTACTTACCTCCCGATGCCCTCCCGTATCCAGCGCTGCTGTCGCTCCGGTCCGGGCGGCATGTAAACAAACATGGCCGCCGGAGCAGCGCTGGACTCAGTTCCGGCCGGACCCGACAACCTTCCGGCCGCCATACACAATACTGTGTATAGGGACGGATAGGCGTACCCGGCCACGGAGGGCACCGGAGGTAAGTACATCTTTATTATTTTAGGCAGCCTGCTCCCGGCCACATATATATATATTTTTTTTTTTTTAACTCGGACAACCCCTTTAAGGATATAGAATATATATTTAAGGATATTTAAATATTTTATATTTTTACTATATTTAAGGATATAGTAAAGAGAATAAAAGAACGGATGTGTGAATAAACCCTTAAAGGAAACCTACCACATGATATGGTAGGTTTAAGATGGAAATACCGAGCACCAGCTCAGGGTGAGCTGGTGCCAGAGCTTATTTTTGTTAGTGTCCTAAACCGCTGCATCTTTATAATCTTTATAGCTGAAGGAGCTTCGGCGCACCAAGTGCGCAACCGTTATCGCGGCTCCTCGGCATTTCCTATGTAGGCGCGCGCATGGTGCGCCGAGCGCGTACCACCGTGTGCCAAAGCAGCTTCGGCTATAAAGTTTAAAAAGTGTTTAAACCGCGATGCAGCGGTGAGCTGGTGGGCGGTATTTCCATCTTACACCTACCATTTCAAGTGGTAGGTTTCCTTTAAATAGCTAGTGACATTAATAGCCCTGGCCACTGCATAACATAAAATGAGACAAGATAATTGTAGAATACAACAGGCTATAATCGGATGTATCTGATGCATTAGGGGAAAATGATGAGTTTCTCTTGTCATTCATGAATGTAAATTATCGTACAACACTTTGAGTAATAATTTACATAGCATGTAACCAACAACAGTCCTATTTAGAAAAGATGAATTCCCTTAATAATATTAATAAATATTTAGTTATATAGTGCCGTCAAACTCTGCAGCACCTTTAAAATATTATACACTTTGTTTAACCCCTCCCCAAAGGACACAGTAATGCGTTTTACATATGACACAGGATACTGAGGTCGCACAATTAGGTCATGTCACATGACTGTGGCCATGATGGCACAAGATGACACATCACGGTGGCCTTTGAACAATAATGGTGAACCAGGTGATATCTCCAATATAAACATACAATGATGTCAGTTTATGAACAAATCCCGTTTTACTATAATATAAGTCACTGTATATTGGATATACAGGGATCATATAAAGGCAAATAGGACAGCTGCAGTGTTTCCATATGTTACGCCCCTAAACCTTCCAGTTTAGTTTAATACTCCTTTACCAACATACGTTTGTCTAGTACTATACAACAACATTTATAAGGTTTTATTTTTATATTAGGCTACATATAGCATGATAGATCCTAGGAGTCAGAGTATAGGTTATTAGTTTGGTAGATTCAGGGCCATAAAGCACCTGTAAGCAGACACAACCATTACTCCTCCTGCAGATCTGGATGACTCTTAAATGGGGGAAAGATTATCTCTATCTATGTATCTATCTATATATCTGAACAGGTCATCTCTAGGCACAACATAGGTATGCCATATCCATGTGCAATCCAAATAACCTGCATGCAAGCACCATGTATAATATATATATATATATACACACACACACACACACACACACACATATAAACACACAACATACTAGGGTGCATGTGTTACCCAAGTTCTGCATATACATCAGCTAACAGAACCCCTTCATCCCTGTGAAAGGCAGCACACAAAGGGTTAAAGCATGCCATAAAGTGCCATTTCATGTCTTTAAACCACCACCACACAGTCCCTGTGTCTCCAGCACTGAGCACAAGGCTGGCAGCCATTAGTGTATACAGCTACTTGAAATACTTTGCTGCTGTTAGCAGAAGATCTTAGCAACAGCTTCCCTCTTACCTGAGGACTTGAGCACCTTATTGTGTGTCAGGAAAAGTCCATGTGGATACAATGAGATCCCAGGATAACAAGGCAGACAGCACTTCACAGCCTGGAGAAGTAGCCACAACTCCTCCAATGCAGCCTGACTCCTGGAAGGAATTGCTTCATCTGGGATCAGTCCAAACTAAACACTTGCAGTTTCTCCTATTCTCCCCACACTGAGCTCTGACCATAAAGGTAACTGCAGGGTTTAGCTCTCCCATCCAATGACACAGGAGGGGAGGGACTGGGAGAGAAAACCTGAAACTCTGATGTCACTGGAAACACTTTAACCTGAGCCAGAGAAATGAGGGAGAGACAAGGAAACTAACAGCCTTCAGACAACAAATGGTCAATTTTCTTGCTGTCACAGAGCACATGGTAGAAGAGGAGGAATGATCGAGCAGACCTGGCTCCTAACAGGTTAATGAAGAACATGGAACAAAATATTCAATAATAATAATAATCAATAACAACTAAGTAATGTAGCATAAAACCTGATACAATCTGGTTATGGAGAAGAAATAAAAGCTTAGGAGTTTTTATACAACTTGTCTTCTGTTTAGAAAATTGAAAAAGAAAATGTGCTACAACTGTGTCCTACTAGAAGCGAATAGTGTCACACGTAGGGGAAGGAATGGCAGGGTGATTGTGCTTTGGCGCAACTTGAAGCTGATGGGCTCCAGTGCAAAGTCTGTACAAGGCCCTGACATGTAATGTACACTTTACAGTACTAGTCTTCTCATATGGGAAAGTGTCACCTTATGGGCCCCCTAAACCTCTTGCACCCGGTAGCGACCGCACCGTTTGCACACCCTCAAGTTACAGCCCTGCAATTGTGACTATTTCCCCTCTTACAACACGTCCACAACGGAATGAGGACGCATTCCCAAGTGGCAATTGCATCGCGTTTGCATCACATTTACTATCGTTTTTCTGTATTTTCAGAATTTACTATTTTGGGGATAAATACTGTTTTGAATGAAATTTTACATATTTAACATAAAAAAACTCCTATATAATCAACCCAATTTCAAATCTGCACCCCTCAAACTATCAGAAACAGCTTTTAGGAAGATTGAGCTCTTCATAGTAATTACATCAAAATGGAGGTGAAGTTTAAAATGGTAAAATTTTGTTGGTTATATGTTCATTTAGCACTAAAATTTACACATTTCCAAAAGATAAAATCCACCATAAAATTTGTTATACAATTCCTCCCGAGTACAGAGACCTCCCAAATGTGGCCGTTACTTGTGTTATGGGGGCACAGCGAGGCGCAGAGGGGAAGGAACACCCTGCAGCCAGGATTTTAGTTTTCTCATTGGCCCCCTTTGTAGGCTATAAAATTTTAGCTTTTCCGTTATTGGGGCCATGTTACGGCATTTTTTTTGCGGGATGAGATGCTTTTTCCAGTGTTACCATTTTTGGGTTGGTATCACCTATTGCTGAAAATTTAGGAATCTTTTTTTTAAGGCAGGAGTAGAAAAGCATCAATTCTGTACTGGATTTTTTCCTTTTTTTTCCCCGTGTTCACCGTTTAGCCTAATAATCATGTTATCTTTATTCTATGAGTCAATACGATTACGGGGATACCACACGTGAATATTTTTTCTTATGTTTTCCTAAATTTGCCAAATAAAACCTGGGGAAAATCTATCATTTTTGCATCACCATCTTCCAAGTGGCATAACATTTTTACTTTTTTGGCTATGGAGCTGGTTGATGGCTTGTTTTTGGCGAGACATGTTGTAGTTTGCAACAGTATCATTCTGGAGTACATGTGTTTTTTGATCACTTTTTATTGCGTTTTTTTTGTGGGATTCAATAGCTCAAAATCATAATTTTTTTAACAGTTTTTTTAACGGCGTTCATCGGGCGGCTTCAATAATTATTTACCTTTATTCTACAGGTTGTTACAGACGCGGTGATACTACATATGTGGGGTTGTGTTATGATTTAGACTTTTTTTTGTGTTACATGTCGCTTTATATGTTATGGGGCTTATGGGCATTTTTATTGATTTATTACTTTATTTTTTATTGAAAAACAATTTTTTAAAACTTTTTTACTATTTCCACCATGGGATATGAACAAGCAATCATCTGATTTCTTGTTCATGATAATACTCTGCAATACTGATGTATTGCAGGGTATTAGCAGTGTAAGCCTGATCCTGATCGGACCCCAGGGCTGCCATAGCAACGATCGACGCACCCCGAAGATGGCCCGGCATCAGCTCTGCGTCCGATATATTGGGCGCAGAGCGCTAAATCACTGGAGGTTATATACACATTTATGCCCTCATGCACACATGGCAGTAGTAGCATCTAGGTACTCACAGGTGACATGTTTTCTCTGTTGGTTCAAGAACTGCATGAAAACTTCTCCCAGCTGTGACTTATTCATGTAGAACTTCCCAGCAGATTTCTTCAGCTCCATGCAGCACAAATCCACACTGTGCCCCTAAAGATAGCACATTCTCCTACATTATAATGCCACCTGGATAAAAACACTACATCCCTAAACCCCAGAATAATGATGCCCTCCTAGCCTCACTTTTAAAAAATGTACTACCCCCCTAATAAAGTATGTATTGTGCCCCCACAGTACATGAAATATTGTCACCCTCACTAACTATATACGTGGACCCTTCTAATAAATTATAGACATGACCACTTCACTAATATTGATATGCATAGTCACATTCTTATTAAAAAATTATGTACATAGGTCCCTGAATAATTATGTACTGTGCCCCCCACACTAATAAATTATGCACAGGGAACCCTGAATAATTATATACTGTGCCCCCCACCAATAAATTATGCACAAGGGCCCCCTGAATAATTATATAAAAGCCCCCCCCCCCACATAATTTACCTGTATTGCTCCTGCAATCTCCATATTCTCTTCATATGCCAGGGCTCCGTCGAGACTACACAGTCAGCTTGATGATTACGTCTTCATATAGCGCTGCCCGTGTAAAGGAAACCTTTGCAGGCAGAAGAGCTGTGGCTCTGGCACTGCAGGCGTGTAATAATACTCGTGCGGCTCTCTATAGATGAATAGAGCACTACTGGCCACTATCTGGACACAGAGACTTCTATGGAGATCTTTGCATCCCCCCTTCCCTAATGCCGCTAGGGCACCTGACCCTGTGGACCCTGTAGCAGCAATATCTGCTACATTATGTCCCTTCTCTTTTCTTTTGACTAGACATCCCCTATGTATCTTGGCACGGTGGACAGTGCTTCAGTCTCATAACCAACATATAACAGTTAGAAGCAAAAAAACAAATGTGCACAGAACCGAACTTTACATGATTTCCTCCTTCTACTATAGTGCCCATAGCTACCATAGGCAACATTGTGCGCTTGCATAATACTTTCTAAATATGTTAGACGGAAAACAGCATCTGACAGTACTATATATAAATCAAGGAGATGTGTTACCATGGTACCTACTCATTTTCATGAAATAATAATGACTAGAAAGTTAGGAAAATCACTTAAGGAAGTCACTTAAAAGCTGAAGTTTCCCCCATGACACACCCTCCATCTTAACCGGTTCGCGCCCGCCCGCCGTGTATTCACGGCGGCGGTCGCGTTCCGATGCATGGAGAGGGCTCGCGGGCCGCGCCCTCTCCATAGCCGGTAAGTCTCTGCTGCATATTGCAGCAAAGGCTTACCTGTAACACCCGCGATCGGTGCCGGCACCGATCGCGGGTGTTTTCTTGCAGAACGCCGCCGGCAAAGCTGCCGGCGGCTTCAAACAGATGGCAGCGCATGGGCGCCGCCATCTTTCCGAGGATCGCCGCTCCCCGTGACGTCATCGGGGAGCGGCGATCCGTTGCCATGGTATGCCACTGTAGTATGGCAGTATATGGTAGGATCGATCAGACAACCTAGGGTTAAAGTACCCTAGGGAGTCTGAAAAATAGTAAAAATAAAAATTAAAAAAAAGTAAAAAAAAAAAAATTATAATAAAAAAACCTAAAAATTCAAATCACCCCCCTGTTTCCCTAGAACTGATATAAATATAAATAAACAGTAAAAATCCTAAACACATTGGGTATCGCTGCATCTGAAAATGCCCGATCTATCAAAATATAATAACGGGTTTTCACTGCGTTTAACCCCGTAAGGGAAAATCGCGTCCAAAGTCAAAACTGGCACTTTTTTGCCATTTAAAAAAAAATTAAAAATTCTATAAAAAGTGATCAAAAGTTCGTACAGTCCTAAAAATAATATCATTGAAAACATCATCAAAAGTCGCAAAAGATGACACCACCCTCAATTCCATACAACGAAGTATGGAAAAGTTATAAGCACAAGAAGACGGCAAAATAAAAAAAAAATTTTGTTCATGAGGTTTTAATTTTTGTAAATGTATGAAAACATTATAAAACCTATACAAATTTGGTATCCCTGTAATCGTACTGACCCAAAGAATAAATTAGATGCGTCATTTGTGGCGTGAAGTGAAGGCCGTAATATCCAAGCCCACAAGAATACGACACAAATGCGTTTTTTCACCATTTTCACTGCATTTGGAATTTTTTTCCCGCTTCCCAGTACATGGCATGGAATATTTAATACCATCACTAAGAAGTTCAATTTGTTACGCAAAAAACGAGCCGTCACATAGCTTTTTACGTGTAAAAATAAAAAAGTTATAGATTTTTGAAGGTGGGGAGTGAAAAATGGAAATGAAAAAACGGGAAAGGGCCCGCTCCTTAACCGGTTAAAAAACGGAACATGTCTTAAACTGGTCCAATTGCCCATAACAACCAATTACAATTCAGCTATTATTTTATAGATATCCTTCATTTCACCATATAATTGTGACAAAATAACTAGTTAGAATAACCAATGATATTCTCTTTATCTTTCTGGTATGTTTTTTCTGATCCCTGGTCCCCCGGTAATTTCTGGAAATTGTCCACCAGGCTCTCAGACTCTTCTTTGCACACCGGTCTACATTTACTAACGGCCAGGCACCAGTTTTCTGTGTCCAAGAAATCCTTGTACTGCCCATTCAGGTATTTGCACATTGTAATGAGGCCTCTCCTCAGCAGTCTTTTTTCTAAACTGTAAGAGATCAGGGGTGTCTCAGACTTCCCTACTGAGAACACTTTGTTAGCCTGAGACATAATCACTTATTTCTGTCATCAGGTTCACATTGCCTTTAACATGCCCATTTAATGACCTAACTTTCAGAATTAAAAATGCAACCTACTTTAAATGACATCTACCATCAGTTTTGCTGATGGTAGACGTGTCCTACTAAGAGGTTCCTGAAGCTCCTCAAGACTTCTTTTATTATAACTCTATACGATGCAATTACGATAACATATAGTTATAAAAATTATGTTTATCGGTCTGGGGCTCTGTCCACAGTGCATAGATCAGCTGACATGCAGGACAAGGCGGGACTTGTATCATACAGGCGAGTAAATAAATTCTAACGAAAGGTGATCTGAGGCGTTTGGTGACGTTTCCGGAGCACCCTAGACCGATTAGCACAAATTTTATAACTCTATATTTGTTGCAATTGTGGCATATAAGTCCTGACAATCATAGTTCCTCAGGAACTTCTTAAAAGGACACATCTGCCATCAGTAAAACTGATGATAGATCTGCTTCAAAACGTTATTGTAAAGTTACTGACAAAAAATAGTTTTAGCACAGCTGGAGTAAACCTTTGATTAGGTTAGGCGGGCACTTCCAGGTTGTGACATCAGCTCAGGGCAATGAAGCCAGAATGTTTGTAATTGGTTGATCAGAAGCATGTGATAAGTCCCATGCTTGTGACATCACTGAAGGTCCTTTGCATCACATTAAATACTTTAAAATGATGCAGGAAACCTTGTTTGTAATTGGCCGATCTGAAGCATGTGATGCGTCACATGCATGTGGCATCACTACAGGACCTAAGCCCCTCTCAACAAGCCTTCTACTGTCTCTAGCTGTAGTATATGGTTTCCCATGGCAACCATAAAGCATATGGAGATTAGCCTGGGGTGCAAGGTAAAACCTCTGCTAGCTGCTAAACAGCTGCAGACAGCTAATTAGAGTTAATTAGAGAATTGCTTATTTTGTTTAGTACAGAGTTAGGCAAACATTTTTATGTTTTACATTTGTACTTGATATTGTTTGTGTAATCAAAAGTTATACAATTTTACAATTTACTTTCTGTATCAATTTTGCACAGTTTTCTATCTCTCTACTTGCTTTCTCCTTCTTGTTATTTAACCAGGAGCTTCAATGTTGCTTCCTGTTAATAAAAACTGTTCCACGATCATGTGATGTCATACAGGTATGCTGCTCATTATAACACACAGCTCTGATTACTCTCTGTGATACTAACAAGCTGTGCACCTGTGTGACATCACATGACCAGGGACCATTGTTTATCCATAGGAAGTAAACAATTAACCCCTTAAGGACGGAGGGTTTTTCGGCTAATTTCTCGCTCTCCAACTTCAAAAATCCATAACTTTTTCATTTTTACGTGTACAGACCTGTGTGAGGGCTTATTTTGTGCGTAACAAATTTTACTTTCCCGTAATGTTATTTATTTTAACATGCCGTGTACTGCGAAGCTGAAAAAAAATTCCAAATGTGGAATAATTGAAAAAAAAACGCACGTGCGTCACGTTCTTGTGGGCTCAGTTTTTACGACTTTCACTCTTCGCTCCAAATAACACGCCTACTTTATTCTTTGGTTCGGTGCGATCGCGGTGATACCAAATTTATATAGGTTTTATTGTGTTTTAATACATTTTCAAAAATTAAACGAATGTGTACAAAAAAGAAAAAAAAATTTTTCTTTGTGTGAGGGGTCATTTTTTGCAAAATGAGGCGACGTTTTCATTGCTACCATTTTGAGGTCTGTGCGACATTTTGATCATTTTTTATTTCATTTTTTATGTTATGTAAAAAGGTGTAAAAGTCGCATTTCGGACATTTGGGCGCCATTTCCCGCCTCGGAGGTCACCGCCGGCCATAACCGTTTTTATATTTTGATAGATCGGGCATTTTGGGACGCGGCGATACCTAATATGTCTGTGATTTTTACTGTTTGTTATGTTTTATATCCGTTCTAGGGAAAGGGGGGTGATTTGTTTTAATATTTTATTAATTTTTTTAATTTTTTAAACTTTTTTTTTTCTTTTTTTTTTCACTATCTTTTAGACCATCTAGGGTACATTAACCCTAGATGGTCAGATCGCTCCTACCATATACTGCAATACTACAGTATTGCAATATATGGCATTTTTGCAGGTCATACATTACAATGAGCCACTGGCTCATTGTAACGAACCTGCATAAACCATGTAGCCTCGTGTCAAAAGGAGACCCGAGGCTACCATGGTAACCGATCGCCGCCCCCCGATGACGTTCGGGGGCGTGGCGATCGAAAAAAAGATGGCGGCGCCCACGCGCCGCCGTCTTTTAAACGCCGCCGGCGACTTTGCCGGCGGCGTTTAGAGGGTTAATAGCCGCGATCGGTGCTAGCACCGACCGCGGTTATTAGCGGTGGGGGTTTTGTGCAAAATGCAAAAACCCCCACCTCTGTATGAAGAGGACTCAGCCCGTGAGCCCTCTTCATACATCCCTTATACCTCTGCGCCGTAGAGCTACGGCGCAGAGCGTTAAGGGGTTAAACTTCCTGTTGAATGTCAGCAAGAAGAAAGCAAGGAGAGATCTAGAAAACCATGTAGAATTGATGCAGTATGATAATAAGTATATTGGAAAATAACTTAACCTTTCATTACACAAAATAATTTAAAGGAAATCTACAATTTGATTTGATGGATTATGAAGCAAACATATATTGAGAATTCTGTAGCTACACTGATGCAGGATCATATCTTATTTAATCCCTGAGATGAGCTCAAGGTATGTTTGCTTCATAATGCATCAAATCAAATGGAAGGTTTCTTTTAAGTATTTGCTGAAAGTGGACACCCACCTAAAATGCCCAAATAACACATTGCATTAACAGGGAACATTTGTATTTGTTAGCTATTGATATTCAGAGAAAAGGTTTTTTGCCTGTTAAACATGATTTATTTCTTCTGCTACATCAATGTGTATAGCAGAAGATACACAACATTTACCAGTTAGGGGGCCGAAATTTCAAGTGGCAGCCCTGATGTAAACCATTGTACTGAGAAATGGTTGGCAATACTTCTAGTTTAGAAAAACCAGACTTCCTTGTTCTCTAGATGGGCAAAGTCCCTTGTTGGTACCCCCTTTTTCCTGTCTCTGCCTTGCACTAAATGTACATTCCCGTGCACCTTAGTTGGGCATATGAGCTGTGGATAAAGATTAAATTCCAGACAATGGGGCAAATTTACTTACCCGGTCCATTCGCGTTCCAGCGGCGGCTTCTCCGCTCTGGATTCGGGTCCGGCAGGGATTTAATAAGGTAGTTCTTCCGCCGTCCACCAGGTGGCGCTGCTGCGCTGAAAGTAAACTCATCGCGCCGGAATGCACCGAGCTGGACCAGGTGAAGGTAAGCGGTCCTTATGCGACACATTTTCGGTTTTTAAATGCGGCGGTTTTTCCGAATACGTCGGGTTTTCGTTCGGCCACGCCCCCCGATTTCCGTCGCGCGCATGCCAGCGCCGATGCGCCACAATCCGATCGCGTGCGCCAAAATCCCGGGGCAATTTAAGTACAAGCGGCGCAAAACGGAAATATTCGGGTAACACGTCGGGAAAACGCGAATCGGGCCCTTAATAAATGACCCCCAATGTCTTTACTTCCTGCATCCCTGATTCTGTGTAGACAAACAAAAACACTATCCAGATTCACATATAAAATGTCTCCAAAGGGATACTTCTATGTGCTTTACAGTCCAAGATAGGGACATCTGAAGTGACTCTCCCCCTCCACCCATTACTTGAAGGCAAAAAATAAGGTAAATGGATTTTAACATAAAAAGGGAATGCTAGAAAATATATTTCATACCGTACCTGGAGGGACAGCTAGTTGGGTGATATAAAAGCTGGTGAAAGGTTTTCTATAATTTATATCTGAATGATATTAGTGATAAATTGGAAGTTGTGGGGCTTATTTACTAAGGGTCAGCGGATCGCACTTTCGTCAGAATTTCTGACGTTTTCGGGATTTGCTCTGCTGTGACAGGTAATTAACTGGGGATTGTGTCGCAGGCGATTGGATTGTAGCTCAGCTTCGCCGCCTTTCATGCGACAGAGATCATGGGGTGGGCCATCGGACGATCCGACTGATCCGGATTGAGCGCGGGATTTAACTTTCAAATTGTGTTGCAAGTTCAAGCACTTACATGCATCGGGAAGAAGAAGGTGATCTCCGGCGGACCTGATCGGGGAAGCGACACATGCAGGATATCGGGCACACGATCTTAGTGAATTGCGGCACAGTGTAAATCTTCCCCTCTGTGTCAGCCACATTATCATATTTTTTAATATTATATTTAATGAATAAATAAATAAAACCTCTGCACTACCCAGACATTGATTGTTAGAGAAGACAAATCAATAGGATAACTCAACAGTGGAAGTGCTATCGGTGTGATACAGGTGTCTCTCTGTATCAAACAAAAACTGGAAAGAGAATAAGAATATATTGGTGTACTTCTTATTTTAATATTATATTACTCTAATAAACTATTATAAATTGAGAAAACTACATAAAGATAAGTGAAAAGCTCCTTTCTCTGTAAAGTGCAATGCAGTCATATTGTTCTCCATCGTAAACGGATAAAATGAGAGCACAACCCCGAACTGTGTATTATGCAAGAGGGTTATTGTACTTTGGAATCTCTAAGCAGGATTTCAGAAACTAGAACTAAAGCGGACAGTAGCTGACCCTTCCTTTTTATACAAGAATGTGAGACAATTCCCGTCTCTGTTGAAGAAGCGGTCAGAGGTCACATGACCGGTGAGATTCCAAGGGAAAGAAAGATTATACTTCCTACTGGCTACTAACACTTACTAATTCCAATTACTAAAATATGTTCTTTCTGCCTTCTTGGTTTAGCAAACAGAAACTTTTTGGGAAATTGGAAAATTTAATTCCAAACGTGGTCAAATTGACAAAAAAAAGTTTTCTTATGGGCTTTGTTTTTATGTCTTTCTTTGTGTGGTCTAAATGACACATTCCCGTTTTTCTTTGTGTGATCACGGAGATACATATTTTACATAGGCTATAGGTTATACCTTATTACTTTTAAGTAAGACTTCTTTGTATCGACATTTATAATACTAGAGACTTTTTTAATCATATTTTATTCAAATTTTATGGGTGGTGAAAACCTTCCATTATAATTATCAGTATTTTGAAACTGTACAATACATACAGTATTTATGACTTGTTTATGATTATAAATAAAAATCAAATATTGTAAAAAAAACTGCATCAATAACAATCTTTACAATAAATCTGATCTGCTGGATCTGCATAGTGTACATCGTAAGATTAAAAAACCTGAAAAACTTGCCAAAATTATGATTTTTCATCAAATCCCTTCATAAAAATGAGAAAAGGGCTATCTGCCCAAAATGTTCATGTTCTTATTGTTTTTATTTTTATTGTTATGGTTCATTGAACGGGCAAAATAAGAATGCTGCAAATCAAAAACAATAATTTGTTACTTTCTTTTCCTCCATCCAGAAAGAGTTAATAAAATTTCATCAATAGACAACCCTGTTTTTATACAGGGGCTGGTGACGACCTGAAGCTATTACAGTAGCAGGCACGTGGCTTTTGATGCCACCGGCTTCTGTATACGAAGGCATGACACGATCCTGCGCAACTGAGAACTATATATCTGGAATTATAAATGTATTATGGGGATGAAGAGCAGCAAGCCCATAACAATTCTGTAAAGTACTGCACCCCAATTAGAAATATATACTAAGCACAGAGCATTCCAATAATAAATGTTTAAAGTAAAGAATTCTATAAATAATTCACCCCCCTCAGCCACCAACCTTTCCATCCCAGCCCTGTAGTTTGAAAAATTATGAAAGCATAACTTACCTGCGATGCTGTTCACATAAGTGCAGAATTATGAGCTCATGAGTAATACCATGATTACTGTAAATGTGATGATGTCTAATTGGAGAAGACTGCTTCATCTTCTTCTTCTACCTATCAACTATTTCAGCTTCTCCCAACCATGACTCCTCTATGCAGATTTAGCAACACAAAAATTTTAGGCTATTCACTTCATCATCATCTCCTCTAACTTCTTATCATAAACTTTATACTGTTCTGTTGTTCCCCTGGAGATTGTGTCCAAACAGTAACCAAAATAGTAATATTCTTCTCACAGTTGCCAATACAGTAATGGTACCCGCACACAGTAGCCAATATAGTCACAGTAGCTAATCTAGTAACGGTGCTTGAAAGAAGCCAATAGTCACAGCACCATCCCCACAGTAGCCAATAGCCAGACCAGCAGCCCCTGGCATTCATTAGTCACAGTGCCTTCTCTTACAGAAGCCAATAGTCAAAGTCCCTGCCCCAAGTAGTCACAGTACATGCCACAGTACCCAATAGTTGCATTGATGCCCCGGTAGTCACAGTGATGCCCTCTGTAGCCAGTAGTCACAGTGCCTGACCCCCAGTAGTCAGTAAATACAGAGCCTGCTCTCAGAAGCCAGGAGTTACAGAACCTGCTCCCAGTAGCCATTAGTCACAGTGCTTGCCCAAAGTAGTCACAGTGTCTGCACCCAGTAGTTAGTAGTGACAGTAATGTCTCCAGTAGCCATTGGTCCCAGTGCCTGCCCCATTGGCCAATAGTAACAGGGCTGGGGATGCTCCCAGTAGCCATTAGTCACAGTGATGCCCCATAGCAGCCAATGTGGTGGAGCAAGGAGATTTAAGCAGGTAAGGGATGGGAGCCAGCCCCCTGCCCTGCTTATTCCCGGCTTGGCTAGCTAGTTGATGATTTTAACAACCACACCAAGCGGGGTGATTGGGTTGGATCCCAGCCTTGTAAATATTATATGTCGCACATTTGCAGTCAGCTCTTAAAGTGTTGGTGAATAGACTAGTGCAGACATATTTTTATTCTGCAAAAGATAAATTATGTTGGATTATGTATCTGGAGTAGTTTATAACTGTGGTGCAGGGTCACATCTGCCATGAGGTGGGATGAAGATCATGGAACCGTGAGGGGGTGACCGATTGCTGGTTGTACGGACTTGCCAAATGGTGGCTTTAATACCTAGTACCTGTGCGCACCGCTCTGCAGGACACAGACCAGTGTGACGTCATAACGCACGCCGCCCTGTCTGCCTTCATAGTAAATTCAGCAACCAAAGGGAGATGATGAGATAGAGGGGAGCTGTGTGTGGGGGGGGGGGGGTGAAACTGGTTTCTGAAGCCCAAAGGTAGTTATTATGTTTATGCAACACCCTCGCCGATGCAATGGCGAGGTAGTGCTTGCGAAAATAAGCCCCACAGCTGTCATCACTAACACAGGGGACATTGCAGTGGTTAATCCTGCCTGGCAAGGCAGAAGTTAATTGTTCTGTGTGATGTAAGAGTCTGTAAACAATCACATGTATGCATCCTGTCTCTGAAGATGAGAGGTAATTGGAGGAGCAGCCACCCACTGACCAAGGGAGATGATAAAACCCCTGGCCCAGAATGTTCTAGAGACTAGCTTAGGACTTAGGAATGTGAGGAGTTAGTAGCTAGCTGAGCGTAGCCCAGGGGGAGACTGGAGTCCTCCAGTACAGGCTCTTAGGAGTCTGTACCCTTAGCACACCAGACCAGAGCAGGAAGAGCCTAGCCCCTGCCTCTGAAGAGTGGGAACTAGGAGTTAGTGTAGTGAGGAAAGGGGTATCATCTACCTTTAAGGGTGATACCTGAAGCCCTGAGAACAAGCTGAAGCATCCACTAGGACACAGCTACCACCAGCCCGCCATCTGCATCCAGGCTGGGGCTCTACTCCTGCGGGCTCCCTCAAGTACCTCTCCAGCACTCCACCAATTTGTTACGGCATGTTGCTGAAGTTCCTGCGGTTCCAATAAAGAACTGTAAGGTGTTTTTCAACTCTGCTCCGTCTGGTCTGCTAATACGGATGCCTTCTACGGCACCCTGTCATCACCAGGACTCACACTCGGACATTAAGGGGTTGCCCAGGGAGATCCGCATAGCAGCCTCTCCCTCATCATTCTTGCCAACACCACCCTGCTGGAGACCGCAGGCTGTAGGACAGCTCCTGGTTTCCGTACCAAGCACGTGACACAAGCGTGCTTAGGCGCAACCACCCAGCCACTCAGGTACTGCGGGCCCCGGCTGTCTCCAGGCCCCAAGAAAAGGCTAGGCCCCGGTGGGGGATGTTGCAAGTGGCGTCACGAACAGGATTGATACTTCTGTGCCTTATTACGGCATTAAAGACTTTATTACAAAGACTGTGCTGCCTAACCCTGCTGCCATCCGGGTTAGGCCCAAGTAATTGTGTGTTTCTGGATTGAACTGTGTTATACTGCTGCCACGTGCTGTCGAGCGCCGCTCCAGCACTCAAGAGGTTAATCCCTGCAAGAACTGTACCAGCTCTGCTACATCCGGCGCTGCCGCGCCTGAAGATTTTTACCTCAGAAACTGTGGCGCAGCAAGTAATTCCAGCCCGCCAAAACTTTCACTGGTGGGAAACCCAGAGACATCGCGAAGCTCCGCCCCCTGCGCATGGCGCGAATCCTGCCTCAGCGCGCTGTGGCGCAGCAGAAAATTCAGCCCGCCACAGCTCCTGGCGGGAAAGACTCTAGCTCCGCCCTCTGGTGCGAAACTCTCCCGCGCTGCAACGCCAGTGAGAGCCCACGAGGTACCTCAGAGTCAGCGCAGCCGCCATCCAGCATCAGAGAGGTTAATCGGCCATCTTGGATCTCTCCACGTGCTGTCTCCTGTCCTGCCGACATGTCGCACAGCCTCCGAGATGAAGAACCAAGTGTCGCATGGCTTGCCCACGAGCCGCGGGCCCCTTCCTCTGCTGCACCGCTTACTGCTGTCTCCCGTACGCAGTCTCCAATGGCGGATTCTCCACAGCGGCTGCCTCCTCTGATGACGGACCTCCTGAGGACCACCGCGGATGTGAGTACCATGGCCCCCAGGGCCTATATCACAGTGACTGTGACTATATCTCCCTTAGCCCCGGCTGGGGTACAGTCCGGCCTCCCTGCAGAGGGTCAACATCTCCCCATAGGAGGCCCGGCTACAAAAGGGACTCTCTTAAAGGGGCCTGACCCCTTATCTAATGCTGCTGATCGTCCTGCGGAGTATCCAGGACCACCTGCTAAGAGGCCCAGGCTGTCCGGTGAGAACGCCCTGCCAGCTACAGAGGTTACCACCGCCAGCGCAACAGCGCCCCCAAGAGCTGCAGGTCAGTCCAGGAACAACAATCCTTCAGCTGTCAGCAGTGAAGAAGTTACAGCTCCTGCGGTCATCATCATGCGCTCCACAGCGCCCCCAGCTACAGAAGGTCAGCCAGAGAAGTGCCTGTCTCCTTCCTTTGCTGAGATGCCTGCCGCCGCAGATGACCTCCCTGCTGTTCCAGCTCCAGCTTCTGGGTGTTCCATGTCAGCAGTTCCAGTGTCTACCACCAGATGTCTTCAGGTGACAGATCTCAACACTGCTTCCTTCACCCAGGCTGCTGATGTCCATGCTGCAGTTCCTGCTTCCATGCCTGCAGCCATTGCTCTTGAGCAGCAAGATTAACCCCTGAAGGGCTGTAGCCCACTTCAGGTACTGTACTGTGCATATTGTATATTTCTGTCCTTTCCCTAAAGAGCCAGAAACTGTCCTGAGACTCTAACCCTTATTTATCTCAGTCAAGAGATTTCTTCAAAGGACTCTGTCCCTCTACACTAGAGGAGACCCTTTGCTTCTCAGTGCACTTTTCCCCACATCAAGGGCTGTACCCAGAAGATGGACTTTGTCACTAGAGACCTTCTGTGAGACTTTTGCCAGATACTACCAGGAAAAGTTGCCACTTTATTTATTATCATTTTGCACTTAATGCCTTCCTTTTTAGGTACGGACATTATGTTTGCACTTTCATGCCTTTTCTTTGCAGGAAAAGAGACATTTACTATCGTGCTACCCTGAGTAGCCTATCTACCTCTGTAACGTTTGTAGCGTTCAAGATGTGTACCCATTGGGCTCCTAAGCCAATGTGAATTTACCTGTTTGCACACTGTCAGAATATATGCCAGTAGTCTGCATTAACCCTTTTATAGGCTTTTCAGGTTGTAGTGTGGCTGTGTCGGACCGTCTTTTGTGTGAAACACTGACTGTTACCTTATCCCCAAACCGAGGTTTGCACATGGGGGTAGTCCGTAAACTGCGGGTCCTTCGGGGACCGGGGGTGTTACAGAGATAGCACCTGGATGCCACTCATCCTATGGGTAAGGACGTCAGGAGGTACTCGTGTCGCATATGCTAATGCAATGCAGATATACACATTATATAATTGTCGCCAGGGAAGAAGTGTTTACATAACAAATATACAGGCCTTGGTGCAAGGAGTGGATTACAGGACATGACACCACACCTTTCCTACTGTACAGTTCGGTTTAATGGCGTTAGCGACCAACTGTCTTACTTCGCATCTACATATATGTGTCTTAGTCCGACACCAACCCAAGTGCCTGTCTCCAGGACCATGGGCGGTTTGTCCCTACACCTTCACATAGCCTGCACTTACTAGAAGTGCCCTTAGCCCCCTCTGTGCCCCAAACCATCTGTAGTCGAGCCGAGGGCGGCTCTTTCAATTGCCCCCGGGGTATGCAACACCCTCGCCGATGCAATGGCGAGGTAGTGCTTGCGAATAAGCCCCACAGCATGTCATCACTTAACACAGGGGACATTGCAGTGGTTAATCCTGCCTGGCAAGGCAGAAGTTAATTGTTCTGTGTGATGTAAGAGTCTGGTAACCAATCACATGTATTGCATCCTGTCTCTGTAAGCTGAGAGGTAATTGGAGGAGCAGCCACCATCTGACCAAGGGGAGATGATAAAACCCCTGGCCCAGAATGTTCTAGAGGACTTAAGTCTTAGGACTTAGGAATGTGAGGAGTTAGTAGCTAGCTGAGCTGTAGCTCAGGGGGGGAGACTGGAGTCTCTCCAGTACAGGCTCTTAGGAGTCTGTACCCTTAGCACACCAGACCAGAGCAGGAAGAGCCTAGCCCCTGCCTCTGAAGAGTGGAACTAGGAGTTAGTGTAGTGAGGAAAGGGGTATCATCCTACCTTTAAGGGTGATACCTGAAGCCCCTGAGAACAAGCTGAAGCATCCTACTAGGACACAGCTACCACCCAGCCCGCCATCTGCATCCAGGCTGGTGCTCTACTCCTGCGGCTCCCTCCAAGTACCTCTCCAGCACTCCACCAATTTGTTCACGGCATGTTGCTGAAGTTCCTGCGGTTCCAATAAAGAACTGTAAGTTGTTTTCTTCAACTTCTGTCTCCGTCTGGTCCCTGCTAATACGGCTGCCTTCATCACCGGCACCCTGTCCATCACCCAGAGACTCACACTCGGGACATTAAGGGGTTGCCCCAGGGAGATCCGCTATAGCAGCCTCTCCCTCATCATTTCTTGCCAACACCACCCTGCTGGAGACCTGCCAGGCTGTAGGACAGCCCTCCGGTTACCCCGTACCAAGCACCGTGACACAAGCGTGCTTAGGCCGCAACCACCAGCCACTCAGGTACTGCGGGCCCCGGCTGTCTCCAGGCCCCAAGAAAAGGCTAGGCCCCGGTGGGGGATGTTGCATTTATTATTTGTGGCTGTTTATAACGTCTACTGGGTGGGCCTGTTTATACTAGCAGGTGGTGGCGCAGCGTGGTTATACTGTGACTGGAGGCACTTGTGTATCCTTGTGCCTGGGTGGAGGCTGTGTATACTTTGACTTTGCAGAGTGCGGTGTGTTATGTACCGGTTTACTGGGAAGGCATAGTATACTGTGAATAGGAGAAGCTGTGTATACTGTGAATGGGAGAGGCTGTGTATAAAGTGACTGGGGGAGGCTGTGTATACTAGACCTAGGGGTGAAGGCTGTGTATTCTGTGACTGGGGAGGCTGTGTATACTGTGAATGGAGGAAGCTGTGTATACTACACCTGGGGGAGGCTGTGTATACTAGGACTGGGGGAGACTGTGTATACTAGGACTGTAGAAGGCTGTGTAGGTACTAGGGACTGTGGGAGACTGTGTTCCTAGTGACTGTATCAGAGGCTGTGTATACTAGTGACTGGGAGGGCTGTGTGTATAATAATCTGCTGGGGAGGCTGTGTATATAACATCTGCGTGAGAGGGTGACATAATATATCTGCTTGGGGATGCTGGGTACACTGTCTATGGCTGGAATCTGTATATAGTGGCTGGATTTTAATTCACTGGTGGCCTTATTGTGAGTCACTCTGTATATCATTAATGTTGGAGTGTGTATATGGGTGCTATTATAAATTACAATACACATACAGAGGAACTGTATATAAATAAAATGGTGGTGTATATAAATTAGCAGGGTGTTGCAGTAGGGTGCTGGTGTATGTAGTGTGGTATATAAATTGTGGGAATGAATGGGCTATAATTCTTGAAGGACTATATAACGGATGTTGTGGGGAATAGTGTGTTCAATTGTGTTGTTGTGAATAACATATATGATTATATTTAGAAACACAATCCTTAGTACTATAAGTCAGGGGCGTAAATAGGAGAGGCTGGGCCCCATAGCGGATTTATGCATGGGGCCCCCCTTCCCTTCAAAAATATATACAATTTGTACAGACATGATTATAAAATCACATCATTTACACAGTCATATATAACCACATTCATATATTATACACACACTGGTGCACATTTACTAACACACAGTGCAGTGTGTACTATGTGCAGTGTCCTGTGTAGTGTGCAGGGGTGTGAGATTCAGGATTTCTGGCGCACATTTCTCATGATCTGGTGCCCCCTGCACTGTCCTGACAAATGCACCACAGAAAATCCGAAGAAGTGTCGCACAGCCCTTAGTAAATGTGCACCAGTGTTTGTATATATATCTAAATGTTGTGTATATATGACTGTGTAAATGCAATGTGATTTTAATAATCATGTCTGTCAAATACTGTTATATTTTTGAAGGGGAAGGGGGTCCATGCAGAAATCACATACTATCCAGGCATATATACCCACATCACATACTACAGGCATACATCCTCAACATACACCACTACACATACCATACTACAGGCATATACAACACACACAGGCATATATAACCCACATACACATACACAGGCATATATACATACATAGCCATATATACCCAACTACAGCATTATACACCCATACACATACATACAGCATATAACTATACACAACAATACAGGCATATAACACACCATACACATCATACAGGCCATATATACATACATCCATGGCTATATACACACAATACAGGCATATATATCCCACAACACAACTTACATACGAGGCATATATACATACATACAGGGGCTATATACACGCCATACTTACAGGCATATATACATACATACAGGCATATTACACACAACTTACAGGCATATATACACACATACACATACATCCAGCATATATACATAACATCGCTATATACACACAATACGGCATATATACACACATACACATACATACAGGCATATATTCATACATACAGGCATATATACAACACATTCCACATACTTACAAGGCTCTATTCATACATACGGCATATTCACACATAACACTACTTAACAGGCATAATATACACATACTTACAGGCATATATGTCATAATCAGGCTATTCACACATACATACTTACAGGCATATATACACACTACTTACAAGGAATATTGCAATACATCGGCATATATACACACACGGGTGTACCAAGCCCTGCGCTGCCTGAGGAGCCATAGAGAGACCCCCCCCCCCCCCCCCCATATAAGTATGTATATCAGGGAATGCGGACCAGACCATCCATATTGGTTTGTTGTAAAAAATAAAGAATCAAATGCATACGCGTGCCACCATATAGTATAAGATATAAAGCATATCGTACCGCCATGCAGTAATAAATGCTATAGCGTACCACCATGTAGTATAAAATACATACAGTGTAACCACCATTGAGTATAGAATGCTACAGTACGCCATGTGTATAAAATGCATACAGCAATCGCCATGTAGTATTAAAAACTGCACTAACAGTGTTCCAACCATGTAGTATAAAATGCATACAGTTGACAGTCCATGTAGTATATAAATGCATACATTGTCACTGCCATGTAGTATAAAATGCATACCGTGTACCGCCATGTAGTATAACGTGCATACAGCATCACGCCATGTAGTATAAAATGCAGCGTACTGCCATGTAGTATAAGATAGATCAGCATACCGCCATGTAGTATACAAATCCATACAGCGTTGCAGCCATGTAGCATAACTGCATACAGCGTACCACCATGTATTTATAAAATGCTACAGCGTACCCGCCATGTAGTATAAAATGCATACGCCTGCCGCCATGTTAGAATAAGATACAGCATACCGTTATGTAATATAAATGGGCATACAATAGCCCCCGCCCCCATCTAGTATAAAATGCATACAGCGTACCCCCCATGTAAAATAAAAGCATACAGGGTAGCACACATGTAGAATAAATGCTAAAGCCTGCCCCCCATGTAAATAAGATACAGCATACCGTTATGTAGTATAAAATGCAACATAGCCCCCCCATCTAGTAAATGCTACAGCGTACCGCCATGTAGTACAAATAGAAGTCCTGGTTAATATTACAAATACAGCATATACATGCAGCATATATACACAACACAACTGTTGATACAAGCAAACACACACACTGCACTTTCATATAGCAAATATACACACATATACAGTATAAATATATATATATCATATATATACTAATATAATATATCTGATATAGTATTATAGTATACTTCTAATAGTATCGTATATTATCTACTGTATATATAATCTAATAGATAATCATATATATCTATTTAATATCTTACTTTATCCTTCTCTCTACTTTCTCGCTCTCTCTCTACTTCCTCTAACTCGCTCCCATCACTCTCATACTCCTCTCTCTGCTCCTCCTTCCCTTATTATGGATGTCTTGGTTGTTTGCTGCCTTGTCCATCGTTGGCGGTTTCAGGCCCGTGGAGCGAGGGTTGGGGGGGAGAGTCGGGAAGCGTGGGAAGTGCTAGTGTCGGCAGGAGCCGTGAACCACTACCCATGACAGCGAGGAAGGTGGGGTTGAGAGCCGGGACCGCGGGAGTGGGGTCGAAGCTGGGAGCTTAGTTTGGGGGGAGTGGGAGCAGGTACCCCAACGTGTCGGGCTTGTTCCGTATCTGGAGCTTGTTGTTAGGGTGGATCCTGGAATCCGGTTCCCAGGGCAAGCAGTCGTCTGCTTCCTTGGGCTCTTTTGGTTGGGGTTTCAGCTCCAGACCCGCGAGCGGATTCGGAGCCGGGACTTAGGTTTGGGTGGAGTGTAGCTAACGAGAGCGAAGCACGTGAGGAGATCGCGGAGTGTGGGGGGGGGGGCGGAGGTACTGCGCGGGTTGGAGTTCGGAGATGGACTTAGCACGTGAAGTACCGGAGGCAGCGGTGGTGGCGGGCAGATTCTGCTCCAGCGCGGGAGAAGTTTGTGGCGGGGCCGTTAGATTCGTGGTGCGTAACCAGGGTCCGTAAGTCTATTGGGGCGGGCATGATCAGCAGCAGGCGGTGCGCATACAGTGGTGGAGAGCGGCGCCTGTTTTGGTGCTGTATCGTCATCAGTAGAGAGGGCCCGGGATAACTGCACTCATGATATTCTCCCCGCCATCGCGGGCCCCTGAGACGTCCGGGCCCCGTAGCAACCGCTATGGCTGCTACGGCGGTTGTTATGCCACTGCTATAAGTGACTGTGGTATTTTTACGGGTGCAGTGTGGGGGTGCTACATGAAGCTGAAGACATGTGAATTCAGCAGCGATAAACCATGGCTGGGAGAAATGGTAAAGAAGGTCCTCTTCCTGAGCAGATCCTGAGCAGATCGTCACCTGCAAGTTACTAAATACTAGATGTCACTTATGTCTGTATCATTGACTGACTACAAGTGTGTGAGGGAGCATCATCTCGCACAGGGGGGAGCATTTTAAATTTTCGCCCCAGGCAGCAAAAAGTCTATAATCGGCCCTGCTGTGGATATGTACTTTTAGTTGGTCTAGGAGATGTACTATTAGTTGGTCTAGTTTTTGCATTTTCTGATGCTCACACTGAATTTTCTGGCCCACAGGCTAGGCCACACCCCCTTTTCCAAAGGACACGCCCTATTTCAGACAAGTCGTAACTCTGACTGAAAATGGTCTGAAAGCCTTTAATAAATGTGGCGAGCAAATTACTTCCTAATTCTGGTGCAGACAGGTTATTGAATTTTCCCTCCCCGCGTTCAGAGAACACATTCTTCTTTTTTTTTGGTGGTGTTTGTACCCGCTAAAGTATTAAACAAATCTTCCCCCAGCGTTCTATGCGTTTTCACCTAATCCCTGACATCACATATAGATCTGTGATGACGTTTATTATTGCCACAAAGCAAACGTAGAATTACAAAGAAGACTTGTCACAAGCTTGCCCAATAATCCTGTAAATGCAATCTCAAACCTTTAAGATTGACAGGAATGTTTTTCCAAGCCTGGTGAACAGGCAAGTAGAGAAGCTACAATGACAATGGGAATGATTACCAGGCAGCCTAGGTTGAAGTAAACGCTGCCTATTCTGCTTGTGAAATCTCACTTAACCCTCACACAGCAAAGCCAGTCAATGAAGAACATGGCCATATTGACGTACTGTGAGGCTTTTAAGTGTATCATCTGCTCATTCATATCTGTATATAAGGTGCCCCTCCCATTAACATGAATACCCTGCTGATGTCAATATATTGCTCATTAACTCACAAGTCTCAAACATTTAATTGTTTTCGGGATATAGAAGTTTCGAGAAATAACAAAATCGTAGCAACATCAGCAGTTATGGATTTGCATTACAGAACCCTAAGGGCAGAGAGTATTCAGGCTTCGTTCTCTTGATGCACTTGGATTATATTTTGAAACACATTTCAATCGCATTAGGAGAAATGCATCACTGAACGGATAAATGTTTCGACCAAAACGTATGTATCTGGTAAAGTAGCAACATTTGTTACCTCTTGCTTCCAGGTCTTCCAGAGATACCGTATATACTCGAGTATAAGCCAACCCGAGTATAAGCCGAGACCCCTAATTTTACCACAAAAAAAATGGGAAAACCTATTGACTCGAGTATAAACCGAGTGGTGTAGTTACAGCCCCTAGCCCCCTGTAGTATACAGCCTTCCAAGTGTAACATCAGCCTGCCCCCATGAAGTATACAGCCTGCCCCCTGAAGTAAATACAGCCTGCCCCCATGATAGCAGCCTCCCCATGAATATACCAGCCTGCCCCCATGAAGTATACGCCTGCCCCAATGAATATAAGCCCTGACCCATGAGTATAACAGCCTGCCCCCAATGAAGTAATACAGCCGGCCACCGAATTGAAGTATACGCCCTTACCGCATCCAAAAAGTTATCGCATGCGCTGGCCGGGCACAGACAAATTATACCTCCGCGCACATCCTTCCCACTCATTCGATCATCAAAACGTACCCCTAACGATGCCTGTCGATCTGTCCGGGAATGTAAGCATTGACAGTAGACTCTTTTACCGAACATGGGCCCCCACGTCGCGTTACAGAGGAAGCACTACTTGGGAGCATCGTTCGCCAGAACCATCGGTTTTATCTACGTACTCACAGCGGTTTCCCCATCTTTGGGGGAGGATCTCTTAGGAAAGGGATGAGGCAAAGTGAGGAGGAGGTGGATTCGCATATATCGTCTGTCGCTAGGGAAAAAGAGCAGGATACACGTTGGTAACGGTAGCGGTTGACGTCTTGCCGTATCGGAGTTGAGAACACAAGAATTACGATGTTAGAAAATACGTATTCTAGTTGATGGCGTTTATCCATGTTGAATTGCGGGTTCCTAGGAAGAAGTAGTTTAGGGTGAGTACAGGCCTTAGTTGCTCTAACAGGTGGCGCGGCGTGCCGTTAATGTGCGATGGTGTTTTTTGAGAGTTGCCAAACGTGTTGAATGGGGGACTGAGAGGGGGAGTCACGTGGCGAGGTGGGATGGGACGGGGGAAGAGTGAAGAGGGAGGATACGGTGTAGAATAAGGAGCGCGAAAAAAATGGCTTTCTTCGTGCACGGTGCAAAAGCTGGTGTAGAGGTGTTCTAGTATAACTGTTATACACCATAGGTTTCGTGACGTTCTGTTAATCCGGTATAGGGACAAGTCCGGCGCTTTTTTTAAAACATGAACGGGGTGGGGGCTAAACCCGACGGAGACCTTCAGTGACAGTTATACGATGTGGAGGGGAGGGGTCGTCGGTTTGAATGCCGCAAATCCCGGAAAGGACTAATGAGATAAACGCGGGCCAGACGGATTCGCAGTTTCCGTCTGGAATGGTGAACGAGGCAAGCTTTGATAGGGTTGGATATAGTTATCGGGAGCAGAATGGACGGGACTAAGAATGGTAAGCATGTGCGGAAAGTGGATTTCGCTTGTACTGGACAGGTAGAAGATTTGTTGATCGAGGAGGCTGGGAATTCGCGAATTCGACTGAGTCTAAGGTAGGACGGGGGTAGGGCCGAAGGAAATACTAAGGGTGTTCGCTCTGTGCCTGCATGCTGCCCCGATTATTTGGCGGTTCTCGCTTTTCGATCTTCACGTCCTCTGGCTCAACGCAAACACTCGCCGTACAGATCGACCGTCCAATATTTTGTTCTCATATCCTTTTGCCTATATTGCCGACAATCTTGAGAGTGAATTTTAATAGGGGTGCAGGGTCACCTTAGCCCATCAAGGGGCACATGCATCAGGGGTCTTCCGCTCGTCAAAAGTAGTACAATTGACCACTTTGCTCTTTCTTCGTTTTTCGGTTGCCATACCATCTGGCTCTTACTTACGCAATTACATCTTTGCTCCGCCCCCCCTTTTGAGAAACCTTAGTCCTCTAATCTCCTACTTTTTCTTCCCTGTCTATCTGTCCATCCCAACAATTTTTCCTCACTGAAACAATACGCATAGATGCGACTGTGCCTGTCACGTTGAAGATTCGAAGAGATAAGCCTAGCCGCAGATGGATCTTGAGCTGCCGCCTGAACGGCCGCAGGCGCCGTCGCCGAGGACCGGTGAAGCCCGGTTGATGAGTATTAATTTTTTTTTTTTACTTAACCTCCAATATTTATCGTTTTTTTTTTTTTTTTAAATTAACAAGGCAGGATAGTCTCCGGCTATCAGTTGTATACTCCGATATTAGTTTTTTTCAAGCACAAGCAGAGGTTAGAGCTAATTTTTTTTGTGCTGAACAACTCGGCTTATACACGCGTATAATACGTAATCAGCCATTATTCGTTCCCGTGGAGCTGGAGAGGTTCAAGGAGAGGCACAAAAAGGATAAGGGTATTGGTGGAGGTGTTGGTTATGAGGAAAGCTTAAATCAACTAGATTTATTATTTAGTCTGGAAAAGAGACTACTAAGACAAACAGGATTAATTTATTTAAAATCTTATGAATGTACGTCTACAACAATATGGTGTAAGTTTAACATCAAAATCCAAGGTCGTCGGGGGCACGGTCTCCGTCTGGAGAAATCAAGGGTTTAAATCACTCAGAGCCTGACAGGTAATTCGCTTTTTTTACCTATGAAGAACTGAGTCAATTTGCGTGGAATAATCTCCCACCTATCCCCTTCAGGCCTGGGGCACAGCAGGGACAAGGGTTGTCATAGAGCTTTCAGGATGCTCTATATGGCCTTTTTAACCCCTTCACACTCTCCGCGGCGGGTGGGTGTGAGTTTGGTTTCTCTTATTTATCTCCCTGCCCACTTAGAGCGCATTGAGGTTATAGGCGCTCAGATGGCGGATTACTATCCGCACCTGCTAGGCGTTGCGACAAAAATAAATATTGTTTTTAAATTCATCATAGTTTCTCTCCAGCATTAGGCAATTTACGGACACTCTGTCTCTTGATTTGATGATACCCGAGTTTTTAACCGCTACTATTACAGGTACAGGGGGGGGACTACGCCTGGGTATCATGTGTGTACGAACCTTGCTTGCATCTGGCTGGCGCCCTGTGCTTACTCTTTGACAATCCCGGCCTAAACCCTCCTAGTTACCCTTCCTACTCGCACATTTCCCAGGGCATTTCGATGTCATGTCGATTCCCTGGTTGATGTCGAAAAGTTTCTTGTCATCTGCTGATCTCATTTTCTCCCTTCTTTCTTCCCCCGTTCCGTCCAATTTCTAGTGGCTATCATTATTCTCCAAGGCTGGCAGGCTCGGCTGCATCCAGGGTTTAAGACGTTCCCGTCGCGATAGGATCGGGAATTGAAAAAACCCCGGAGCATGCTGGGATCGAGAGGGGACGTCCCCCTCTGACCATCACAGGACCGATCTGATTGGTCCTGTGATTGTAGATCGAGTGTGATTGGCCGTCTGTACAGACTGGCCAATCACAGCGATCAGTGACTGTGGAGGGCAGACCCAACACCCTCCTTGCTCTCCACAGCCAAACCATATCTGCGTTGTATGTTTGGAGAGCAGAGGGTTTTAGATCTGTCCTGTAAAAGTGAAAAAAATACTACTACACCCATCACCTCCCATCCCCTCCCAGTGAATCCCACTCCCTGTACTATCCCACCCCACCCATCATCTGTTTACCCTTCCCCCCCAACCGCACTTTAAGTGCGAAGTGGTGTGGAGTGGAGTTTATGGAAGGCGTAGGAAGGCGTTAGTGGGTGGAGAAGGCGTTGTGAGAAGGCGTGTGGAGGAGGCTGCGGAGAAGAAGGCGTTTCAGTGGGGTGTGGGCTGCTTTTAGTTGAGGAGTAAAGGTGGTGTGTGGAGGAGAAGGCGTGTGGGAGGAGGAGAAGGACTTGTGGTGGAGTAAGCGTTGTAGGTGGAGGAGAAGGCGTGTAGTGGAGGAGAATGCGTTTAGTGGGGGAGAGTGGGTCATGGGTGGTGGAAGAAGGCGTTGGGTGGAGGAGAGCGTGTGTGAGAGGAGAAAGGAGTGTAGTGGAGGAGAAGTAGCGCGCTTGCTAGTGGTGGTAAGCGTAGAGGGCGTTGTGAGGAGGAGAGAATGGGAGTGTAGTGGAGGAGACGGCTCTTGTGAGGAGGAGACGGGTGTCTTAATGAGTGAGAAGGCGTTGGTGAGGAGCTGAGAAGAGTGGTAAGGTTGGAGGAAGGCTTGCGGAGGGTTTACAGTTGTGTGGTGAGAATGCGTGTGAGTGTGAGAAAGGGTTGTGAGGAGGAGAAGGCGTTGTGAGGAGAGAAGGGGGTTGTAGTAGTGGAGTGGAGTAGGGTAGTGTGGTTGGCATACTATCCCCCACCTCATGTCCCAAAAGACGTATACGGATTTGGAGGTCTATAGTTTTAGGCCTCCGATACGGAGTCAGCAAGTGGGGACGAGTTTTATTTTTCTTCCTTCGCGTCACCACGCGACTCCGAGGAAACCCCCAGAAGAGGCGCTTACGCAGTAGTGCCAGAGTGCCCGGACTCCTGCTGGAGTGCCCGGGAGACTCATGCTCTGAGTGGCCCGGGACTCCTGCTGGAGTGCCGGACTTGCTGGAGTGCCGGGACTTCTGCTGGATCCCGGTTGCGGATTGCCGAGACTTCTGACCCCACATGGGTGACCCCAGTAGTTATGCCCCTCAGGTCCCTGAATTTTACGGCCAGCCCTGGATCACAGAGACACGGCAGGGCTCGGACCAGTGGACTACTTTAAGTTTTTTTTACTGAGGAGCTTATAGGTTGATGGTGTCCAGACTACTCTCTACGCTGCAAAATACATTGCCCACAACCCACTTCTTTTTATGCGCAACCCTACAGGTGGACCCCTGTTAGTGCAGAGAGATGGAGAAGTATTGGGGCATAGTACTTCTTATGGGACCTCGTCAAAAAGCCCATCTATTTGGGATTTTGGAGCAACAGACATTTCTGTCCCACAACGCCGTGTCGCATGGCATGAATAGGATGCGCTTTGAAGCATCCATAGGTTTTCTGCATTTGCTGACAATTCCTCATGCCCACCCAGGGATGACCCCAGTTATGATAGGCTTTATAAGGTTCCGACCCATATAAGACTACCTGATGCCACAATTTTATGGTGTATACTCCAAAGAGGCCCATATCGTGGACGAGTCCTGGTACATTTCAAAGGGAGACTTCAGTTCCGCGCCGTACCTGCCCAATAAGACGGGCACGGTTATGGCGTGAATATGATAACTGCTTTGTGTGAGAGTGCATCAGGGTACACTTTTAGGTTCAGGGTATATGAAGGGAAGGACTCTAGGATAGTGCCCCCTGAATGCCCCCCCTCCGTGGGAATAGCTGGAAAGATAGTGTGGGATTTGGTGCCAACCCATATTGGACCAGGGCTACCACCTCTACCTTGAAATTTTTATACGAGTATTCACCTTTTCAAGTGACGTCGCTTCCAGACAAACGCGGCTGTGCACTGTTAGGAAAAATCAGAGAGGTCTCCTCAAGTCGCTGCTAGGGGAAAAGCTCAGAAGGCATGAGAGCCGAGCACTAAGCAGCGACTCAGTCATTGTGTGTTAGGTACAAGGACAAGAGGGATGTCCGTGTACTAACACAATCATGGCTACGCACGCCCTGCCCATGTACGCGGTACCAGTGAGAAGCCCCAAGCCGGACTGTATTTTGGATTAATAGTACCATGGGAGGGGTGGATGTTTGTCGGACAGGTGCTTCAGCCGTACAATGCCATGCGAAGTCGGGGTGTGTACAAGAAGCTGGCCGTGCACATTATGCAGATGGCATTGTATAATGCTTTTGTGCTGCATCGATATGCCGGCCAGAGGGGAATTTCCTGGATTCAAGAGGTGGTAGTCACGAAGCCGATTTTTAGCGAGACCAGGAAGGGGAGAGTGCTAGCACGTCTGGAAGCGCTAGGCCAATCACGGATTGTCACACATCTAGGCAGCCACTTTCGCTCCAGAGAAGTTCCCCAAACAGCCAGCAGGGAAGGAAATCAAAAAGGTGCAGGGTGTTGCTCAAAACGGGGCCATAAGGAAGGAAACCTATTATCAGTGTGACACCATGCCCCACAAACCAGGGTTATGCATGAAGAGTGTTTTTAGGATATATCACACGTCCCTGGATGTATAATTGTACCCTGATGCACACACGCCTCACAACAGCTTATACATCATGCCGCATTGATGCCGCACCTTCCCTGCTCTATGCGTCGTGTCCGTGGCCCCGCCTGTAGATATGCCACATAGGGTGTGCTATGGTACCGGGGAGAACCCAACATCATGATTTTTGGGGTTTTTGTCTCCCGTGGCAGGAGCTGGGCACAAGATGAACAATAAGGATAATTTGTACTATGCACTATCCATATAGCATCGAGCCTGGGGTTCCCCTGTGGGTTAAATGCTCACTACACTCCCTAGATTTATGTATCATGGAGGGGTGAGTTGTGTAAATAGGGTCAAGCTTTTAGGGGGTTTCCTACTGTCTGATCCCTAAAGCATCTACAATGTTTTTGATGTAAAAAAAAATTAAATGTCTTCTCTCAAATCACCTTCTATTCGAGCTCTGCCGTGTCCCACTTGTAGCCTATTGCATAACATGGGTATTGCCAATACCCGTAATCACCCGCAGAATGATTTTTGGTGGTGTTTCTCCACAGTGGCAGGATTGGGCTGTTTTATTTGTCACTACAATGGCACATTTGAGAAAACAATGCTGATTTCTACACTGAACCATTCACTTTGTGTTTACATTTGGGCCAGCATCTCAGGGGTTAAAATGCTCATGCACAAACCCTAGATCAATTCTTTGAGGTGTGCCTTTCCATAAACGGGGGTCAATACTCGGGGGATTCTATTGCACTTGTACCTGGGGCACCCCATATAACATTCTATGTGAAAAGGTGGCGCCAAAAGCTAATACTGCTGGTCTCTTCTATCCACCCGGCCGTGTCCCCAGACTGTAGACTATTGCCACACACTGGGTATGCCATACCCGGTAATCACACCCAGAAAGATTTTTGGGGTTGTTTTTTCCCATAGATGGATGATGGGCTGTTTTCATTTGTCCTACACTATGGCACCGATTGAGAAAACCATGCTATTTTCTACATGACCCATTCCTTTGTATGACATTTGGGCCCAGCATTTCATCAGGGTTTAAAATGCTCAGACAACCCCAGATAATTCTTGAGGTGTGCCATGTTCCAAAAACGGGGTGTCACTAGTCGGGGTGTGTACCTATTGCACTGGTACCTTCAGGGGCACCCCAAATCAGTCTAGTGAAAGGGTGCTCCAAAAGCAAAATCTTATTCCATTCCTTCTCAGGCCTGCCGTGTGCATCCAGTTCTGAATTCATTGGCAGATGATGTGATATTTGCCATAACTCGGGCACATCCCGCAGAAATAATTTGGGTGTTGTCCTAAATTGTAAGCCATGGTTGGGCACAATATATTCTGACTAAACATGACATTTTTTTGCGATAAAAAACGCAAATATTTCTTCAATGCACCATTTACTTTGCATTCAATTTTGACCTGATGTTGGGGGTTAAAATTCTTCACCACAACCCCAGGATAATTCTTTGAGGGGTCTACGTTTTCCAAAATGGTATCATAATCGGGGGTTTCTATTGCACTGGTACCTTGCTATCACGGGCCCTGCCCAACACGACAGGCACGCTCAAAATCCAAACGTGTAAAAAGGAGCTGGAAAGGCTAAATTTAATTCCTTTCCGTCTCAGGCCTACCGTGTGCCCTACACTGTCAATATTGGCACTGTGTTATATTGCGTTCCTGAGGCAACCCGCCGAATGATTTTTTTTGGGGTGTCTTGTCTAAAATTGCCATGGGTTGGGACAATATATTTGGCACTTAACTGACATTTTTGCAATTTAAAACGCAATTTTACTATGCACCATTTACGTGCATTTCAATTTTGTGACATGCTTGTTGTGGGGTTAAAAATTCTCACCCAAACCCCAGATGAATTCTTTGAGGGGTCCTAGTCTCTAAATGGTATAACTTCCGGGTGGTTTTATTGCACTGGGTACCGTTTACGGACCTGCAAACATGACAGTGGCAACTCCGAGAGTCCAAAGTGTGAAAAAGAGGCGAAATCAAATATTCACTCCTTCCTTCTTCAGGCCTTCCTCGTATGCCCAGCTGTCAATATCATTGACCAGTGTGGTGATTATTGCCGTACTCGGGACACCCGCGAATGCGATTATTTCTGGGGTGTTTGTCTAAAGATTGTTTGGGTTGGCACAATATATTGGCACCTAAACTGACATTTTGCGGATACAACGCATATGTTTACCTAGGCACCCATTTACTGTTGCATTCAATTTTGAACGCTGCATGTTGGGGTTAAAATTCTCACCACAACGCGAGATGAATTCTTTGAGGGGCTGAGTTTCCAAATGGTATAAATTATCGGGGGTTTCTTTGCACTGGTACCTCACGGGCCCTGCCAACATGACATGGCACTGCAAATCCAAACTGTGAAAAGGAGCTGGAAAAGCTAAATTTCACTCCTTCCGTCTCAGGCCTACCGTGTGCCAACCTGTCAATTAGTGGCACATGTGTGATATTGCCGTACTCGGGACAACCCGCAGAATGATTTTGGGGTGTTGTCTAAATTGCCATGGGTTGGGCACAATATATTAGGCCTAAACTGATCTTTTTGCAATAAAACGCAATTTTATACTATGCACCATTTACTGTCATCAATTTTGACTGCTTGTTGGGGGTTAAAATTCTCACCACAACCCCGATGAATTCTTTGAGGGGTCAGTTTCTAAAATGTATAATTTCTCGGGGGTTTCTACTTGCACTGGTACCTTACGGACCTTGCAAACAGGACATGGCACTCCGAATCCAAACGTGTCAAAAAAAAAAGGGCGAAAAATCAAAATTCACTCCTTCCTTCTCAGGCTAATGTATGCCCAGCCTGTCAATTATTGGCACAATGTGTGATATTGCCTGCTACTCGGGACAAACCCACCAATGATTTTGGGGGTGTTTGTCTAAATTGCTAGGGTGGGCACAATTATTAGGCACACTGACATTTTTGCGATAAAAACGCAATTTTTTACTATGCACCATTTACTGTGCATTCAATTTTGACCTGCATGTTGGGGGTTAAATTCTCACCACAACCCAGATGAATTCTTTGAGGGTCTAGTTCCAAAATGGTATAATTATCGGGGGTTTCTATTGCACTGGTACCTCACCGGCCCTGCCAACATGACATGGCACTCCAAATCCAAAGTGTGAAAAAGGAGCTGGAAAAGCTAAATTTCATCCTTTTCGTCTCAGGCCTCCACGTGTGCCCAACCGCAATTATTGGCACATGTGTGATATTGCCGTACTCGGGACAACCCGCAGTAAGATTTTGGGTGTTTGTCTAAATTGCCATGGGTTGGGCACATATATTAGGCACTAACACTGACATTTTTGCAAATAAAATGCATTTTTCTCTGCACCATTACTTTGCAGTAGATTTTGGCCATCTGTTTGGGGGTTAAAATGCTCACCACAACCCAAGATGAAATTTTTGAGGGTCTAGTTTCCAAAATGGTGACACTTCTTGGGTGGGTGTTTTCTATTATACTGTTACTTCAGGGGCTCTTCAAATACACTGTGGCACCACAAAAACATTTGCAGCCAAATTGGCCTTCCAAAAAACCATAGTACGAACTCTGTTCTGGACTACCTTCGCTTGCACAAAGGAGCACTTGACATCCACATGTCTGGTATTGCCATACTCGGAGGAAGCAGGGACATAATTTGGGATGTATATTTACCTCACATTTCTAATAATGTGGTCTATTTTAGGGCTAAATGAGAAAAATCGTACTCAAAAATTGAAATTTCAGAATTTCAAATCCATTTTTGTTTGCTTCTGGAAAAATAATAAAAGGGTTACAGACTTCTAAATGCTGATTTGAATAGGTTAGATGTTAGGTTCATAAATGGTGTACTTTGTGGGGGTAGATTGTACAAAAGCCTTATAGCACGTCCAAACTGCAGTGAGCACCACAAAGTTTTACATTTTTCAAATTAAAAAAAATCTGAGAATTTGCCTACTAAGGCCTCTTCCACAAGCGTTGCGTTTCACGTCAGGGTGCAATGCGTGAAAAAACTGACGTTTTGGCGTGCGTTTTTGTTCCTTTTACCTTTGGTAATTAGCGTTTTGCGTTTTTCCCGCGCGTTGTTGTTAGCGTTTTTTTGCGTTTCGGCGCATTTTTCACCGCAGCATTCAATGGGAGATTCGAGCATTTTTCAAAGGGACCATAGTGTTTGGATTAATGGTGTTATTTATTGAAAAAATAATGTCTTCTGATAAATTGCAAACATCTGCGATCTATTCTTCCCTGTTCGCGCGATATTATCTCCCGACAAGTTAGCAGATGTGAAGAACAGTGAAGAATAGAAAATATAAATGTTAGTAACATTGAACACAGTGAACACAGGATCATTAAGATAAAAAACCAGTGCAGAACCAGTGCAGAATAGATTACAGATGTTCGGCACATCTGCTACTTGTACGGGAGATCAGCGCGAACGGCGCGAACAAAATAGCATGTGAAGAAAATATATGTGGTGGGAAAGAACACTTGCAGATGTTTAATACACATCTGCAATGTGTCTTTCACACATATATTGTTCTTCACATTGCTATTTTGGGCGCACCGTTCCGGGGCACTCCCGACAAGTAAGCAGAGGTGCCCATCTGTAATCTATGCGCACTGTGTTCTGCACTGTGTTTTTTATCTTAATGATCCTGTGTTCACTGTGTTCACTGTGTACAATGATTTTATTCTATTCTTCACTTGTTCTTCATTGTGTTTTGTTAAGTAAATGCTCGATAGCGAGCAGGGGAAATAATGTTATTCTGGTCACCTAGCAACCCTTACGTTTAAAACGCATTGCACTCGCATGCACTTGCAATGATTGCGTTCTTGATCGCATCTCCATTGACGGAATGGGGCGTGAAACGCGCGTGACCGCAAAATAGAGCATGCTGCGATTTTGACGCGCGTTGAAAAACTACGCAAGCACGACGTAAAAACAAACGCTAATGGAGAAAGACCCATTGAATACAAGGGACAGAGTGGCAATGCGAGGCTCCGCGCGTCAAATGCACGCGCAGAACTCGCGCGTGAAAAACGCCAGTTAGAAGGGGCTTAACACTTGAAACCTTCTCACATCCGTAAAAAAAAATGGAAATGTACAAACAATAATGGAAATAAAAGAGACCAATGGCAAAGGTTTCTACCCAAAAAAATGGTGGTGTGACATTTGTCTAAAAAGGATAACATTTGAGACTTGAAAATTGTAATTTTCAAACTTTTTCCTAAATTTGTGAATTTTACCCCCCAAAAAGGAACGGATCACCGAATGATACTACTAACATAAACTACAATGTACCGCAGAGAAAAAAATCTCAAAATCACAAGGATATCTAAAGCGTTGAAAAGTTACTACCACAGGAAGAGACCCTGGTCAAATTTCTGAAAAAGGACGAGCCTTAACCACAACAGCTGCGTCCTTAAAGGGTTAAACCTAAAGAACATTGATGGTTATGTTATATAGAATGTTTCCCCCAATCCCTTCCTCACAATCCCTTCCCTCCTCGGTTGAACTTGATGGACACGTGTCTCTTTTCAACCATGTAACTTGAAGTCCACAAAATTCGTGGAGAAGGAAGAACAAGGCTCAGCCCGATCTCAAATGTGTTTTTATTGAAATCCATTCACCTGGTAATAGAGCACGTTGTTTACGCTGTTACATGCAACACTGGATGCTCGTTACTGATGACATTTGGTTAAATGGAATGCATAGTGGGACACGCCCTTAGAGTCGAACCGGCATCGGGATACACAGGTTCCCTGTAGCACGGGGTGCCGATTGTGGGTGTTTAACCCCGTTAAGTGGCCGTGCTCTCTCGCCCATGGCATTTACCTGCCTTCCGGGGGTCTTTCCTTGAGATCCCCCCCTGCACGCCGTTTCCGGGGGCACCAATTGTTGCTTGTGGCGCCGGGGGTCCGATCAGGCAGTGCCTGAGGGATGTCATCTTAAAGGCACAGTGTCAGCCTATGTATGTGAATAGGTTGACACTGCTAATACCCTGCAATACATCAGTATTGCAGAGTATTATCATGAACAAGCTATCAGATGATTGCTTGTTCATGTCCCGTGGTGGAAACATTAAAAAAGTTAAAAAAAATGTTATTCAAATAAATCAATAAAAGGTGCCCATAATCCCCAGACTATAAAGAGACAATACAAAGAAAAACAGCTAAATCATAACAAAACCCCACAATATAGTATCACTGCATCCTAACAACCCGCAGAATAAAAGTAAATAATTTATGTGAACCCGCGCAATGAACGCCATTAAAAACTTTTAAAAACCCTCCAAAAATATGATTTTACTATTGAGTCCCACAAAAAATGCAATAAAAAGTGATAAAAAAACATATGTACTCCAGAATGATACTGGTGCAAAGTACAACATGTCCCGCAAAAAAAACAAGCCATCAACCAGCTCCGTAGCCAAAAAACTTAAAATGTTATGCCACTTGGAAGACTGCAATGCAAAAATGTATGAGTTTTAGTTGGCAATTTATTAAAACACAAGAACAAATATCAAGTCTGTGTATCCCCCTAATCGTATCGACCCATAGAATAAAGATAGCATTATTAGGCTATACGGTAAAAAAAAAAAATCCAGTATAGAATTGATGCTTTTCTTCTCCTGCCTTCCACACAAAGGTCCTAAATTTTCAACAATAGGGGATCCAACCCCAAAATGGTAACACTGGAAAAAGCATCTCGTCCTGCAAAGAAAATGCCGTCACATGGCCCCAATAACGAAAAAGCTAAAATTTATAGCCTTCAAAAGTGGCGAATGAAAAAAACTAAATGCAGGGCCCTCTTTATTTATATAGTGCACACAGTTACGCAGCGCTGCACAAACATAGACAAATTGGTCCCTGTCCCCATGGTTTTCAAGTAAACTTGGTACTCCTTATTGTTTTCATTTAAAAATAGTGTATTTATTTATAGACGAAAATCAGAATGGCACTCCAATAAACAAGCAACTTTTTGGTCTATACACAGACCTTCATCAGGCACTGTACAAGAATAAAGTATACAAAAATTACAAAAATTAAACGTAATGCAGAAAATTTTTTTACAAAGTACAAGGCATGTGGTACATTGTAACACATTTGCGCGTATATTGCTGAAGACGTAGGTGTCTCCAATGGGGCTCACAATTAAACAACCTAACAGTTTGTTTTTGGAGGTGGAGGAAACCGGAGTACCCAGAGAAAACCCATGCAAACGCGGAGAGACATACAAACTCGTTGTGCAGATGTTGACCTGGGTTGGAATTGAACCCAAGACCTCAGCGCTGCAAAGTGCTACTCACTAAGCCACCGTGCCGCCTTTTCCCTTCTGTCGCCTCGCGGTGCACCCATAAAAAGTAACATCCACATGAGGGGGGTCCCTGTATCTGGAGAAATGCTAACAATTTTAAGATGAGTTTTCCTCTTTATCTTTTGGAAATGTTTAAATTTTAGGGCTAAATGAACATAACCGACACAATTTGATTATTCTAAATTTCACCATAATTTGATGTATTACTATGAAGATCTCAAGGGGTTAACACTCTTCCTAAAAGCTCCTAAAAGCTAGGTTGAGGGGTGCAATTTGAAAATGGGTTGGTATTAGGGGGGTTTTGATGCTAAATATGTAAAATTTCATCAAAACTGTATTTATCCCCAATATTCTGAAAATCTGGAAAAGCGATATTCGATTTGTAAGCCGCGTGACATCAAAATAAATTATCCAGACATTTCAAAAAATTATGAAATGTAACTGGACATATGAAATGTTATTCAGCAATTTATTTAGTGGTAAATATATCGCTGCCTGAAACGTGATGATTTTGAATTCCGAAAATGGCAATTTTTTCAAAAACATTCATAATTTTTTTTCTTTTTTTTGTAAATAATCGCAAAATCTATCAGCCAAATGTACCACTAAAATGAAGTACACATGTGTGAAAAAACTTTCTCAGAATCGTTTAGTAGCGTGTTCAAAAGTTATAACCATATAAAGCGACAGTCAAACACAAAAAATGGGGCGGAGCCTTAGACCGGCGGACACCGTGGCGTTTTGAACCTGTTTTGGGGGCGCTTTTGACGGTCCATTAAAAATGCATGCGTTTTTTAAAACCATCCGTTTTGACAGTTTTTCTAATTATCTTAATGAGGATAATTGGAAAATGGACAAAACCGTTTAAAAAAACGGATGCTTTTTTTTACGGACTGCTAAAAACAGCCAAAACGGTCAAAATGCCACATGTGCCGCTGGCCTTAAGAATAAAATGACTGCGTTCTTAGTTTGGATGCGTTCAGGAGACCCCCCTCCCACTTTCTGTTTGGATGCGTTTAAAAACGCAATGAAAACGGCACGTGGGAAGGCGCCCTCAGGCGGATTCATTGGAAACAACATATGCGTTCTGCCTAACACCGTTCCACTTACATTTCTGCTGGTTAAGAACACAACAAAAACACCACATGGGAATTTGCCCTGAGGGCGCATTCACACGATACGTACGTTTTTTAAGATTTTTGTGCATTTCAAAGGCTTCACCCTAGGCTTCTAAGGATACATTGCGTTTCAACTGCATCAGCTAAAACGCAGTGTAACCTCAGCATGTGATCAAAGTTTAGGGCGCATTCACATGATGCATTGCTTCATGTTTTTTTATGCGTTTTGGACGCATTACAAAGGCTTCAACCTTGATCACATGTTGAAGTAACATTGCGTTCATTGAATTTGCTAAAACGCAATCTTACTTCAACCCTTGTTTAAGGCTGAAGCCTTTTGAATGCGTCAAACACATTAAAAAACACAAACACGACACATTGGGGCAAATTTACTTACCCGTCCATTTGCGATCCAGCAGCGCGTTCTCTGCGCTGGATTTGGGTCCGGCCGGATTTATTAAGGCAGTTCCTCCGACTTCCACCAGGTGGCGCTGCCTGCGCTGAAGTTCCCTGGAACGCACTGGAATAACCTAGCTGGGCTGAGTGAAGGTAAGTACAAGCTTCGCGCCCATTTTTTGTTTTAAATGCGGCGTTTTTTCCAAATCCGTTGGGTTTCGTTCGGCCCGCCCCCCGATTTCCGTCGCGTGCATGCAAGCGCCGATGCGCCAAAATCTGATCTGTGGCGCCAAAATCCCGGGGCAAATCAGGGAAACCGGCGGAAATCGGAAATATTCACGTCGGGAAAACGCGAATCGGGCCCTCAGTAATGACCCCCATTGTGTAATGTGACCTAAAACCTTTGGAATAGTCAAAAACACATTAAAAAACACAACACACATCGTGTGAATGCGTCCTAAGGCGCTGGTCACATGTTCCGCTAGGGTGTTGTTTATAATGCAACGCTAATGGCGCGTTCACACGTTCCGCTAGCATTGCGTTCATACGCGACGCCTAGTGCACAGGGGGAGGGGTTCGGATCGATCACTTATGCGTTTCCACAAATGCATGCAATCGGGTTATCAATCCATGCGTTTCCCGGGAACCGTAATGCCATCAGCCCGAGCCCCGCCCCTGTGCGCTACCGGAACAGTGAACGCGCCCTGACACCGGGGTCTGGGTCTAGCACATCACATTTGCCCGATCGGTAACCAGGCCCGGTGTCTTGCATATAAGCATACAAGACACCAGGGTCTGGTTTCCCTCAGGGCGCTTTCACACGATGCGTTGCGTCGCATTTTCTGATGTGTTTTTTACGCATTCCAAGACTTCAGCCTTGATCACATGCTAAGGTTATATTTAGTTTCTATTGCATCTGCACGGTAAGGGTGAAGACACACGTGGCGTTTTTAGGCGTTTTTAGTTAGTGCGTTTTCAGATCGTAAAAACGCATGCGTTAAAAAACGCATGCGTTTTTGACAGGTTGACCAATTATCTTAATCAAACTGGTCAAACGCATGCGTTTTTTACGATCTGAAAACGCACTAACTAAAACGGCCCAAAACGGCCTAAAAACGCCACGTGTGTCTTCACCCAAGGGGGATGTCACACGTGGCGTTTTAGGTTAGGCCGTTTTTGGGCCGTTTTTAGTTTTCAGAATGTAAAAAAACGCGTTAAAAAAGCATCCGTTTTTGAACATGCATGCTTTTTTGTCCGGTTTTCAAAAACACGCATTCGTTTTTAAAAACTGAGGCGTTTTTTAATGCATGCGGTTTTTACGATCTGAAAACGCACTAAGGGTGATGCCGCACATGGCGTTTTTGGTCCATTTTTAGTCCGTTTTTCCCAATTATCTTAATAGATAAACAGGTTGTAAGCAGCCAAATGCATGGTAAACTGCCAAAAAACGGACTGAAAATGGATGTTTAAAAACGGACCAAAAACGCCATGTGTGACATCACCCTAACTAAAAACGGCCCAAAAATGGCCTAAAAACGCCATGTGTGACATCACCCTAAAGTGCAATGTAACCTCAGCATGTGATCAAGGCTGAAGCCTTAAGAATGCGTCAAAAACGCATAAAAAACGCCTTTACCTGTGCGGTAGTATGAGGCAGATTCCCATGTTGCATTTTTGTTGCGTTTTTTTAAACACATCCAAAATGCAAGTGGAGGGGGTTTGGCCAAAATGAAAATACGCTTCCCATAAAACGCATGCATTTCATTGGAAAGTAGCAAATAAAAAAAAGGGATGGGATCTAATATATATATATATATAAAAATAATACTTTTGAAAAATATGGCTGGAAAAATCACATAAACAGGCACAAATAAGCACCACACAAAAGAAAGCTATGATAAATGTCCCCCCTTGTCTGAATTGCGAGGCATGAAAAACAAGGTAGATGTGAAACAATGAAGCGTATTCATCCCTTACAAAAATCAACTCATCTATGGAGAGCGGCCAAGTAGAGCATTCCAGCCGCTAATTAACTGATTACTGCTAGTAAGGTTTTAATATGAACACATCGAGACGAGAATGTTAATAAACTTTTGGCACAAACAAGCGATATAGTGTACACAGAGTGTTCACTAAACATAGAACAGGTGTCACGAAAGGTTAACCTCCGCGGGTACAGAACGTGTCCGAAAACATACAGTAATGACCCTTAGCAACCCTAATAGTTTGGCCATGTTTATACATACTGTATATGATGACATATGACAGCAAGAAAAGGGTTAAGGCTCTCCCTCAGGGCGCGTTCACACGTTTAGTTTTGAAGATGCAGTTTTTGGAGCCAAAAGCAGGTGTGGATGATAATGGGTTGAGACAAATAATTGAATAGTGCTGCTCCTCCTTCCTGCTTATACTCCATTCCTGGTTTGGGCATCAAAAACTGCATCTGAAAAACTGAACGTGTGACATCACCCTAAGGAAAAAGCAGCTGAAGCTCATTTAAGGGAGTGAGCAGCAGGACTACCTCCCCTGAGCAGTCTGCTAATTGTCATGGAGGGAATTGGATAGAAAACTACATCTCCTCCAAGGAATGGCTCTGACACTTTTTGTGGCCATGTTGTACTACTCCACCTGGCTGCTCTCCTCTGAAGGTGATTCAGAAGAGCTGTATGACAGCCAAGCCTTCCAGATGCTCCCTCCGTTGCTTAAGGAGCTGTCAGAGCGGCCAGACTGGAGAGAAGGAAAGCCAGCTCCACAATCGGTTGCCATCAAATACATGAAAAAGCTCTACAAGATGTCAGCCACCAAGGAGGGTGTACCCAGGTTACACAGGAATGCTGAATATAACACCGTGCGGCTGTTCACTCCCAAGACCGAGTGTAAACCAGGCCCAAAACTGGAAACAAAAGGTCAGTACAGGCTATAGTGACATGAGCACTTTCATCATCCCCTCATTTTGTTTTCTGCCGCAAACATAAATAAAAAAATTCCTGGATGTATGACGATAATCTTTACAAATGTAAATCTATAGATATGTTTGAAGTTTGGGTTGAAAGTTAAATTTGATGTTTTCTGTTTCCGATGTAAAAATTTGTGGATATTTTTTTTTTTTTTTTTTTTTTACTTGTGTTGCACATACAGGCGGTCCTCTACTTCAGGACACCTGACTTACAGACGACCCCTAGTTAAAGACCAACTCCTCTGCCCACTGTGACCTCTGGTGAAGCTCCATAGATGCTTTACTATGGTCCCATGTTATAATTTTTTTTTCTTTGCTGTCCCAAAAATCCATAACTTTATTTTTGTGTACGGAGCAGTTGGGCTGCATTCACAAGGCACGGTTACATTCCATTTTGAAACAACAGTTGAGGAGAGGAGATTTGCCTTATTACATTGCTGTTAATGTTTGCCTCTGCAAAGTTAATGCCATGTCAATGCATGTGTTGACACCACATTGATGGTTGTTTTGTTAACACCTAGTTAACGCTTGGTGCTGACATTACTTTTTGTATACTCAGATGTTAACAACAACTGAGCACATCTCCTCTCCTCTTCAGCTGTTGTCAGACTATGTGCCACTTGTGAACACATCCTCAGGGCTTGTTTCCAAGTGATGGTATTTAACCCTTTCACGACCCGTGACGAAATAGCACATCACGGGTCAGCCGCGGGTGAATGGAGAGGGTTCACAGGCTGAGCCCTCTCCTTAGCTGGTAAGTCTTTGCTGCATATCGTAGAAAAGACTTACCGGTTACACCCGCGATTGGTGCTGGCACCGATCTTAGGTGTTTACCTGCACACTGCCGCCGGCAAAGCTGGGAGCGGCAATCCATCACCATGACAGTCTTGGGTCTTCTGAAAACTGAATGAGAAGGAAAATCCCCATATACTGCCATACAGTAATATGGCAGTATATGGTAGGATCAGACAACCTAGGGTTAAAGTACCCTAGGGAGTCTGAAAAATTGTAAAAGTAAAAATTTTAAATAGTAAAAAAAATTAAAATAGCCCCCTTTCGCTAGAACGGAACTAAATAAACAGTCAAAATCACTAACACATTAGGTATTGCCGCGTCTGAAAATGCGCATAAAACTTATTCAGAAGTCGCAAAAAATGACACCACCCACAGCTCTGTAAACTGAAGTATGAAAAATTTATTAGCGCCAGAAGATGGCAAAAAAAAAAATTCTACATGAGTTTTTAAAATTCTTGTAAATGTTTGAAAACATTATAAAACCTATACAAATTTGGTATCCTCGTGATCGCACCGACCCAAAGAATAAAATATACATGTCATTTGGGGCGCACAGTGAAAGCCGTAAAATCCAAGCTCACAAGAAAACGGCGCAAATGTGTTTTTTCACTGCATTTTTTTCCTGCTTCCCAGTACAGGGCATGGAATAATAAATACCATCTCTATGAAGTGCAATTTGTTACGGAGAAAACAAGCCATCACACAGCGCTGTATGTGTAAAAATGTTATAGATTTTTGATTCTGGGGAGTGAAAAATAAAAATGAAAAAACAAAAGGGCCAGGTCCTGAAAGGGTTAATATTCCATGCCGTGTACTGGAAAGCTGGGGAAAAAAATTGCAGTGAAATTGACATTGCGCCAGTTTGTAAGGTTTAATTACTACCTTTTTTTGGACTGTAGGACCTTTTGATCACTATTTATTGCAATTTTTATGGTTGAAGTTTGAATTCAAGAATAAGTTTCAATATTTTGGTGTGTGTTTGTTTGCAGACCCCCTAGGGTACTTTGCTTCCACCGATTGCTAGTATTTCCTGTGGCTGTTTGCTGTGTAATGAAAACAACCCGTATGTAATAAGAGAGCCCAGCCAATGAGCCTTCTTTAAACATCCTTAACGCCACATAATAGCGTGTCACATGTCCTTAAGGGGTTAATGTTGATAAGTGTAATGAATGTTGCCCTGTAGTGTTTAGAGGGAAGTATTGACACTCTGACGCTTTTGAGAAATCTACCCCACTGTTCTGGTCAAATAATGGAGTTTTGGGTGTAATTTTGTTCTATGAGTGCAGTTGACCCCCATCTGCCCAGTGGACTGGTATAGCCTGTGGATATGTTCTGTGTAATCAATGCGCAAGCTATCGGACAGGTACTACAAATAGGAGATGGATAAAGTGTGTCAGTGCTGGGTTATACATACACCAGTTTCTTATTCTGAACCTGATAAATGATGCTGGGTGATGTATTTGGAGTAGTTTGTCTTAGCTTAGACCAGACTTTGGTTGGTCTGGGTTTAGGTCACAATTTTCTGGCTCCTGGATTATGCAACACTCCCAAAAATGCACTGAAAATGCTTTTAACCCCTTAATAAATGGGGTGCAAGGTGTAAATAACTCCAGAGTTCTGGTTTAGACAGGTTTATGATCTAAAAATAAAAGCGCCACATCTCGCTATGGTTTTTGCTGGTATTGCAGCTCCATTGGATGAATGGAGCTTAGCTACAATATCTTGCACCACCCCTTGGTAAAGAGAGGAGGTTTTGTAAGAAAGCAGCCATGATTTGCAAATACGGGACGACAGCTTTAAGCACATCTCCCAACCACATTTTACAGGATGTCCCAGGTGGCGGGAAGTACATCCTGGGCTTCAACTCTATTTGCTTCCTCCAGAAAGATTAAGGCAATGGTAAAGCAAGAAGCTGTCCCCTACCTGCTTCACCATTGTGCCTCTGCCAATGCTGTGTGTTGCTGCGGCAGGTGGGTATTATGTGATTTTCACCTAGCAACTTCAAAAAACTTGCAAAGAGGGGTTATTTGGACCTAAAAAAACAAAAGGGCATTCGATGGTAGGGGCATTTTTAATGCGGTCCTACAGCAAAATGGGTTGTTGTACAGGGTGTGGTTTCATAAGAAAGAGATATAAATTATGTGGAAGGGGGTTCTTTACAGAGTTCTCTCTTTGAGATATGAATACTTGGTTGAGAATGTGGCCAAGACTACATGGAGACTATGTACCATTACAGATGTGTTTGAAGAGTTCTATTTGACTATGTATAATTAGTGATGGTCAAGTTATTTTGTTTTAGCTCAAGAACCTTTAAATCGTTCCCTTATTTTTGAACCTGGTAATAATCCTTTTGTTTCTTTCATGTTAGGACATCTGAAATCCCAGGATTTGACATTCCATGTTGACAGTGTATCAGACTTGGAGCAGAATCTTCAATCTGTTTTACTTTATTCTGTTAACAAGCAATATTCCTCCTCCAACATCACCTGCCTCTGTGCCCTGGAAATCCTCAATGGGGACTTGGGTAACCCTCTCTGTCCTAGAATCCCTCAGTCATTTGAATTCCAGCTCCGTAACAGACAAAGATGGGTTGAAATCGATGCAACTACATTCCTTCAGCCATTTGTTTCAACCAGGCAAGTTCTCCATCTGTCCGTTAACTTGACGTGTCAAAGGAACAACCACCCCCATATTTTTGAGATTATGGGACCTTCACAAGTGACAAGATCTCCACCATGCCTACTTTTGTATCTAAATGACACAAGCAACAAGGCCTATCACAGAAAAAAAATGCATGTAGAACCTCAAAACTGGTCTAATGAACACATTCTTTCACACTTGAACGATCTGCAAGAGAACGAACCGACAACTAAAGTGTCTCGCCATCGTAGGGAACAAGAAGTTGAAGTAAACAATCCAACTTTAGAATCAATAGCGTTCAATTTCAGCAAATTTAAGGGGTTTGTGTACCATGAAAATGAATGTGAACTTCATAAATTTCGACTCAGTTTCAGTCAGCTGAACTGGGACAAATGGATTTTGGCACCACATCGGTACAGTCCAGATTACTGTAAGGGAGATTGTCCTAGGTTGGTTGGCCATAAGTATGGTTCTCCAGTACACACCATAGTACAAAACATAATTTATGAAAAAGTGGATTCGTCAATTCCTCGGCCCTCTTGTGTCCCGTCTGAATATCGACCTATGAGTGTTCTAACGATTGAACCTGATAACTCTATTGCTTATAAAGAGTATCAAGATATGATTGCGACTAGATGTACATGCCGTTAACCTTCCTTTGACACTTCTTGTTCCTAACCCAACTGTATTGCCTGTTCCATCGGGTTTAATAGAAACGTAGGGGCATAAATGTTTCCTTAAATTTGAGTTTTATATAAAGTCAACTCGAAAAAAAACATCTAAAAAATTAATAATAATAATTAAGGAGAATTTATCTAAATATTGCAACCCATCAATAAGTCATTAGTTAATGAAGTGTTGAACTCCCCTTTTTCCACTCTAATGGTAGATTCAGATGAACATAATGGGGACCGAAATGTGGCCGCACCATTTGCGGCCACATATCGGTCCCCGTTGACGCCAATGGCGTGCGGTCACGGTGCATTGAGACCGTGCTTGGAGAAATATAACCATGTCTTATATTTCGCCTTGTTACAGCGCAGGCCCCGTGCTTCTCTATGAAATGGGGTGCTCACTCCTCTCTCCTGCACGTGGCTCTAGTCATACGTTCGTGTGAATGAACCCTTACATTTCTATTAACCTCTTAAACAAGAATCAAATGTTCCCCTTTTAATGGGCTATATGTGCAATGAGGAGACTGAAGGACACAAGTTTATAATGTATTTCACTTTAAAAGATATTTTAATAACGCAGTGTTGTCGATTTTAATATCTAAAGGTCCCCAGATGCCAAGAAGGAGGTTTTAAGGTTACTGGTCACTTTTTAAATGTTTTTTTTTAAAGAGCAGGTCAAATGGTTGTCCAGGGGACAACTGCCTTCCTTCCGCAGTGGTTTCTGGGGAAAAAAGTTGTCTGAAATGAAGACAACCTCCTTTACACAACACAGTAATAATGCCCTCTTATGTGCATTGGAGTTGGCGCTATGTCTTATTGCACTTTAGCTAAGTGAATGCGAAAATACATTGAATAAAAGTGGTAGCATTCTCTTGGGTATTTAAGAGTTAAAAAGATAGGTAGATAGGTAAACTATATGAAATAGATAATTATAGAAATTAGTCTCAAAACTACTAAATAGGACCACATGTAAATATTTTCCCAGCTATTTATGCTTTCACATCTTTGAACTATTTCCAGTGAGAGTCTAAAGAGCTATTGCTAATATGAAATATTTAAAGAGCTCTGTTATGGGATGATCTTTTAATAAGACCATTAAAAGATTGTGGGTCTACCCTCAAGTTCAGCTTGGGGAACCCCTAATGAAAATGGGTAATTGGGTAAATACTAGCACTTTAATATTGGGAGACTTTTTTTCCCCTGTTGCGCTGCGCTTTAAATAACACTGTCTTAAAATGTCTTTTAAATCGGTTTAGGTAGAAATATAAATTGTATGAGCACGTGGCTACAGTTTTTGTTGCCTGGCGCAGTTAGTGTCTTCGTATTGCTGCACTTATTATGCTTCATACTGAAACTGTTAGAACTTAAAAATGAAGGCACCAATGACACAATGAATATTTCTGGTAGACCATGTAATGAATTGTTAGCTTTCACTTACACAAAATTAAAGGGGAGAATGCAAAACCTGTCTCGTGTCCTAATTTACTATTCACTGGTTATTATTTGTACCATGTGCTGTAGGCCCGAAGAGAAGTCTGCCTCTCCCATCACATGGTTTGACACTGCCTAGACATAGCACTAAGATCTACCATACAATACAACTTTATTGATTCAGTAGGAATTTGATTTGTAAATTGCAGCCATAGCACTTATTACAATAGAGGGAAAAGGACAACGTAACTTTTATGCCAGTTTTCTTAAACTTTAAAGCGTGTTACAATTGACTATAGTCCCTTCATGGAGTAAAGTGTAGTGAGGCTGTGCATCTACATTTTCGACAAGGTCTGCACCTTGGCATATAACAGGTGCGCACAGCACTGGGGCAGGGGGATAAAGACTGGCGTGACCATGTCTCTCCTAGTATATCCCCCCCTCGGCCCCCAGGGATATTTAACCACTGCACATCCAATATTCAAACAAGATATATCATAACAAGGTACCACAGCAGAACCTCAACATCCCAGGTTCTGTTGGGGCTTGTTATGTGAGGGTTCACACTGCTACCATGGTTTTAGTAATTATGACAACATTGTAAACAGTCATAAACTACAGTATTCCCATATCCACACCCAATTTATATACATACACATGAGTATGCGTGTATAAATATACACACATTCATATACAAATACACCCAGGGGCGGACTGGCCATTTATCTACTGGGGAGGTTCCCAGTGGGCCGACTTGTCTGGGGCCAGTCACCCCCAGTGCTTATAATTACCCTTAAATAACAAATACTAAGGTACATACTGTGCTATATAAATAAAAGATTCATTATTATTATTGCTTGTTACACACGGGGTGGGGGTAAACAGTTAGATGCTTTGCTTTTTCCTTTCCGTTCACAGGAACCAAGTCGGATAGGACTGAGTTGCTGAGGAGGTAAGGTATATTATCCCTCCTGTCCTGGTGCGGGATATGTCTGGGAGTGGGACTGGACTGCTCAAGCCAGTGTTGCTATAGTCAGACCCGGCTAGTGGCTGGCAGCAGTGCTAGTATAGACCATATTGTACTAGTATGTATAATGTCCTTGCTCCTCTGTGGGCTTCTTAGCTCACAGATTGTTCTACAATCCATTGGTAGCCCATTGCAATGTACAGTAGAAACATTTTAGTTTAGATTTTACCAAATCTTCACCTGCTAAGAAATGTTTCTAGTTCCACATATGTATAACCTGCAGCGCGCCAGTCATTGCACCAGTTTTTACCTGTAGCTTTTGAGGTTTAAACAGCAATAGACTTGCAGTGATACCTATATCATTAGCCCTGGTAGATGGTGATTTTACCCAAACCTGACCCTGTACCCAGCAAATTCATACATTTATAGCAGTGAGGCCAACTTCCAAAGCACTTGGTTACTACAGTATAAAAGCTGCAATTGAGGCAGATATCCAGAAGAGGGAGCTACATCAGGCACATGAAATTTACAACATTTTTCCAGCATTTTTCCAGCATTTGGTAATGTCAGCAATGATGATTTAGTCTCATTTTCCTGCATCAAAAGAGCTGATCTTCTTGGATATGATTCTCTTCATTTACTTGCAGTACTTTTGAAAAAATATGATATTTATACAGAATAGAACATTCTGAAAATTATCAAGGAGCATTGTATGGCCAGAGGTATTGAGGCACCCGGGGCCGGTGCTATGGGTAGGCAAAGTGGGCAATTGCCCAGGGCCCCCTGAAAGGGGAGAATCTCTTCTTTTAAATGAATTTTGAATTGTGTTTCTAGGTGCCTTGGATCCAAAGATATTCAGGTTTAAAGTGAGAATATCAGGTGCCATTTGTATATATAAAAATCACTCCCAATGGCAGTTTAACAGTTAATATCTGCATTTTCCTAATACCTAGAAACAAATGAATAGATATGAAATAGGAGACTTTCTTCTTTCTTAGGAAAAAAGAAGTGAGGTTCTATGTGTCACAGAGCCAGAGATACAGCCCCCTGAAGTGGCCCCCCCCCCCCCACCATATTTTTAGCCATCAGTCTACAGGGAGAAATTGCTGTACACAGGAGCTGCTGCACCTCACAGATAATGGAAATATTCACTTTATATGTTATTATATTTTGAGAAGGAACAATATCAACTAATATCTATGTTTTTAACCCTTCTCTATGCAGAACTATCTAAGAACACACTTTATCTCATATTGCCTTTTATATTTCGTGATGAAACATTCGATCCTCTTCACCTAATGTGACTGCATATTAACATCACGACCAGAACAAGCCAATAAAGCTATATGTAACACCAAAAACACGCACATATTCTGGAATAAAGTTTTTATTTCACGCCATCCTCCATTACTTACACCTATGTTATGACGTTCTCACTCACATTCTTATGAAGCGCGGGGGGTTCTGTTATTGTGCGGCTAATACAATGGCGCACATCTAAAAGTGACTTTTATTATCTCATTAGCTTGGGTTATGGATATATAGTTATTATTTGGGTTACCATTGTGTAAGGAACATACAATGATAGATCTGTGTGACGCTTAGTGCAATTTTGTGAAAAAATAGTTTGGTTCCCCTGTGGATTTAACATTTCTTACTGTTTTAGGAAAGTATCTTTTCTTTATAAAGTTTTCTGGATTTGTATATATTTTAGAGGAAATTTTGAATGTTAATTGCCAAATGCATCGCCTGGTTGTCTGCTTTCAAAATTCTATAGGTTTTATGGCGTCTTTACTTTTTATTCTGTTTTATTGCTATATTTTGTAGGTTGTGACTGTCTTAAAATTTGTAGCTGTAAAGCAGATATCTGGTTATTACAGTTTTAGTGATATTATGTGGATTTATTTATGTGAACATATCAATATGGGACATTTGTGAACTCTACACATGTCCATCTATCACATTTAGTAGATGTAAAGGTAAATATTTTCTGTTTTGGAGCACATTTTTTGCCATCAAAGTCAAATTTTAAGTATTTTTTATAAAATGTTTCAGTTCAAAATGGCATGAAGGCGCCTATGTCTATAAACTCTTTAATGCAATTTTGAAAATGGGGCAAGTGTCTGCTTTCATAAAGTTTGTGGTTTGTTGGGTTTACTTTGATTCTTTTTGCTGTAATTTTGATTTTATTTTTAAACGTCAAAATTGTAAAAATTGCTCTGTTCAATAACGCGACAAAATATCTAGAAATGCCGGGGGTGAAAGGGTTGATACGCCTTGGTTGAATACCCGGTGAAGATGCTTATCATCTATCTGTGTAGTTATCTATCTAAAATAATCTCACCATTTTTATAACTCACTTTTTCTCTATCTATTTATTAATCAATCTTCTATTTCTCTTCTACTGTATTTATCTCTCATATCTATCTGCTGTATATATAATCTACTTTATAGTTCTTCTAGAAATCTCTATCATCTTTCATATTTATCTTCTATCATTATAATAATTTCTTTATTTAGATAGTGTTCACAAATTACGCAGCACTGCACAGAGCTGCCAGATCAGTCCCTGTCCCCAATGAGCCCCACAGTCTTATCAACCTACCAGTAATTTTTTGGAGTATGGGATGAAACCAGAGGACCCAGAGGAAACCCACACAAATACAGAGAGAACATTCAAACTCTTTGCAGATGTTGACCAGCGCTGCAAGGCTGTAGTGCTAACCACTGAGCCACTGTGCTGCCCATCAACCTCCCTATCAACTATCTCCTATAAAATTCTCCAATATTACAGTTTGTTTTACCATACTAAAGGGAACCTCTTACTGACTGTGACTGGTCATAAAATAGTTTTATTTTGGGGCCCCACTTTTAATTTTGCCCAGGGCCTCACTTTGTCTAGAACCGGCCCTGGAGGCACCTATACATTACAACTTCTATGAGCTTATATGATATTATAAGTCGTGTCTGACCAGAACCGCACCGCTAAGGTCTGTGCCAAACATCGTGAGTTCAGGTATATATTCTAGAGCACAGAATAAAAATGTAAGTGAGATCATTGTAAAAGAACACTGATCAAAATTAGAGAACACTTTGAGTGTATGTTCACACATTCAAGTTTTCAAAGCCAAAAGCTGGTGTGAATTATAATGGGTGTCGACATATCATTGAGAAGAGCTGCTCCTTTTTTTTTCATGCCGGTCTTGGTTTGGACATTGAAAACTGCATCTGAAAAACTGAATGTGTGAACACAACCTCAGATACTTGCAAGTTATTGGTGTTAATCTTCACCTGGTGCCAATTTCCTTAATGATCTGACAGACCCTATTTAACTGGTACTTGAGGGTGATGGCACATGTGGCGTTTTTGGTTGTGCATTTTCAGATCATAAAAAAAACCCATGCGTTAAAAAACGCATGCATTTTTGACGGGTTTTACCAATTATCTCAGTTAAAAACACATGTGTTTTTTTTAAGATCTGAAAACGCACAACTAAAAACTACCCAAAAATTGCCTAAAAATGCCACGTGTGCCATCACTCTCACTTTTCAGTTTTCATTGACTTTGCAAAAGTCAGGCCCATAGCAGCTTCTATGTCTGTCAATGTCATGATTTTTGGTTAAAGGGGTATTCTTGCCTGGGCATTCACATTCAGTTTGATAAATCTGCCATATATAAACATTTCTTCAATTAGATGTTATTAAAAAAAATGTTCCTGTGTGAAGATAATTTCTCAGAAACATAGTCATTTTGTCCCTTAGAAACGAGATCAGCTTCCTCGGATACGGCCACGTCTGCTGCAGGGATTGCACAAAGAAACAAATTGTTTTTGTATATGAAATGTCCGGGATTTACTACATGTCCCACAGGCGTCCTGTGGTAATGAATGCTGCATCCAGGAGGTCAGACAAGACTCAATAGCTCATGTCTGGCCACCGCTGCCAGAGTGTGACGTGGTCGTAACCGAGGAAGCTATCTGGTTTCTAAGGGACAGAATGACTACATTTATGAGAAATTATCTTCACACGGGAATTTTTTTTTAAATAACATCCAATTGAAGAAATGTTTATAAATGGAAGATTAGTGAAACTGTATGTGAATGCCCAGGCGAGAATACCCCTTTAAGTAATTTCCACTCTTGTGGAGATGTGTCTAGGTAGGGTGCACCATCAGGTTGCCACTAGATGTCAGTAGTGTTCTCTTTATAGGCACCAATCTTTTTTTGCAAAACTTTTTCCTTTCATAGGACATTTTAGTTGATTTTCTACTGTTCTCAACATGGAGCTTAGTTTACACAATGTGACCGGTTTCAAGTTAATTGGCCATAACTAAGATGTTCCAAATAACTTGACCAGGTGACCAAGGTGAAGACAAGTCACATGACACTATTAGTGTCCTTAATTTGGTCTGTATTTCTTTGTGGTTGTGTAGTTATAGGTATCTGGAGTCTGAAGCTTGATGGCAGATTGGCCCATTATCAGTAAGTGCATGCATATCTGCCAAATAGTGATAACTTGTAGAAGACTCAGGGAAAGCTGGGTGGTCACAGTAGAGTTGCTCCAATGTGAAACCATAATCACAACATAATAAAAACTTGGATACTAATTGTCAGAATAATACATAACACTTCAACCTGGTTCTTTACTTTGTCAATAAGAACAGATACGCAGTAGGTACTAATTCATGATAATTGTTTCTTGTTGCATTATATTGTTTGTTTAGTGATCGTTCTTTAATGAAACATAAAAGATGATAGATATGCTGTTGACATGGAGCAATGTGTTTCAACCACAAAGAAAAAGCAGTGTTTTGACTTTTTACAATGGGACCCAATGAGTGACAAATGACACTATCTGGCATATATCATAGGCTTTCATCAGATCTATTAAATCTAAAGTTAGATTTTTAATTGTACACTGTGTGAAAATGCTTGGGAAATAATACACAGAATTGGTAATGAGATTACTACATTTATTTGAGAATCTACTTGAAGATGAGACTGTATAGGAAGTGACACACTATGGCTGAATGACTCTAACCAACATGATTTAACATCCAGAAGAAAAGAGCAGACACCTGTGAAAGAACAGAAAGATCAGTTATCTACAGGGATATAAGAAACTGTGCGGAAGAGAAATATTATCTATACAGTGAAATGAAGACCTTTTAGTGGTTGGAGAGGTTTGTAGCAAGTTTTAAACGAATCGTCTGTTCACAGAAAACGAGAGAAGCATCTGGGTGGTCCCACTATTTGGACTCACACCAAACCTAAAGAATACCTTTCCTAAATCATTGAAAATCCTAGGTTAGATGTTTTATCCTGCAATTACTTGCAAAGTTCAGAAAAACAATTGTTGTTGCGGTGCACAATTCGCCCCTACGGAGCTACTCACAGAACAAGACCAGTCCACAAAGTCTCAATAATAAAGCAGTTTTTTGAGAGAAAACGCCCCGGAAGAAGCCCTGGAGGTGAAACCCTGGGTCGGGCAGCTTGGTTGAGCCAGCATTGCGCTACTAATTTTGATGCGCAATTTTACTTATGTTTGTGAGTGTTTTTAAATAAATTTTTAACCTGTTGAAACACACTACACCATCTGCCTGTATGTTCCTCGCAGTAATATCGTCTGACAAGAATCAATTAAGAGACGAAAGGGGAACAAACGCGGTGGTGCTGGTCTGAACTGAGGCATAGTTTCATCAGAAGGATCTGTCATTGCTAATGCTGGATTTCATTGAATGGATATCTAACACTATAGGAGAAGGATTAGAGGAACTCTGGAGCTCCAGCTAGAAGAAGCTAGTAAAAACTACTTGTAAAGTTATTTTCCAACAAGGAAATAGAAAGAAATATTGTTGCCAAACAATATCGCAGGAACAGACAGCAGGAGGGTATGGTCACGGGTAGCAGATTGGTGGTGGAAATTTGAATTAAACAATGCACTCATGATCATATAACTTCTGGGTGGATTCACAAGTGTTTTTCAACCTGTTGCTTCTCATTAGATCAGTAGAAATCATTAGATCAGGGTATACTTACATTGGCGTTTTTTTTTCCTCATCAGTGATTTCTCACTGAACCCATTTTGGCCTATGGAAACATACAGATTGATTTTCTCTTCCCGGCTACAGTGATTTTCACTAATGCCTTTCTGACCCATTTTTTTCAATCAGCTTTTTTCCACTGATCAGTGATTGGTTTAGAACCTGTTATTTTTGTGCTCACTGACAACACTGGATCAGTGGAAAAAAACGGAAGTGTGAAAAAGCCCATTGAAAGGAAGGGTTCAGTAAGGCACCAGTGACAAATCATTGAAGCCGGGAAGAGGAAACCAATCTGTACGTCTCCCTAAACCAATATGAGCTCAGTGAAAAATCCCTCATGTGAAACCACCCGCAATGTGAAAAACCAATTTATTTTAATTAAAAAAAGATTCGTGGTTTCAGAATCCTTGAATGTCACACAGCTTGCCAAACTGAAACCTCATCCACAGATCCCTGCTTTATGCTCCATTTGACATACAAGTTTGTGTTTTGAAGATGTATATTCTTACAGTGTTTACATAGTGGCAGAATCTGATGGAATAACATATGAGATCTTATATGTGGTAAATACACAATGAATATGACATCTGTCTTAATGGAAGAATATGCACCATAGTAAGTACTAGGTAAAAGTCATCATGTAAAATACATCAATTACACTAGGTTTTAATTGGTTCTGGATTTATCCATCTGGGTTTAACATTGTGTACAATAAAGATTTTATATTAGAGTTACTTACAATTTATTTATGAAGACATTTTTTGATCTTCATCCTAAAATCCCACCGACAATATTTTTCACTCCTGAACCGACGTTACCCTAAACAAAAGTGTACCAAAATGTCAATGTAAACATGTATTTAGAAAATCACTTCAACGTTCCTATAATTAAAACCAGAAGGTCTGGCTGATGGATACACCTGAAACCTCACCTACAGGCAAGCCTGAGGTCAGGGTTGTAACTTGAAGCTGATGGGTCCCAGTGCAAAGTCTGTGCCAGGCCCCCTGACTATAATGTATGGTTTATAGTACTAATCTTCTCATATGGGAAAGTGAGACCTTATAGGTCCCCTATGCCTCTTGGGCCCGGTTGCGACCGCACCCTCTGCACCCCCTCAAGTTACGCCACTGCCTGAGGTATTAAGATATGTCTCACCCTGCCCCAGGCACTGGACCTGAATTGGGTCCATTTACACGTGACAATTATTATCATGCTGTAGTTATTAATTCAGTGGTAATAAAGAGCCACTCTAAGGCTTTCATGGTCACGATGGGGTTATGATGTGACTAAGATCTGCATGCTATTTTAATGATGGATCTGATGGAACTACTGGTATTTCAGCTGTAAGAACCAATTTATGGGCTGTTAGCCTGCATTCACATGGTTTTAAACAAACACTTAAATCACACACACATAATATTTAACCAAACCATTTAAAGACTATACTCATCTAGGACATTTATAACACATTGTTTTAGAGATGAATGCCCCTTTTCTAAACAAATTTAGGGTCATTGAGGGGATAATCCTACTATCTAGACTTTTATTGAATAACCAGTTAATATACCAAAAGTTTTTTCGAAAAGAATACCAACCCACTGTCTGTTTGTTACTGTCTACTTACCAAGATGCCACTAAGGTCAGAGAGTGTCTTTCCCTGAATACAAAACAGAATTATTAAACTATGATTTAAAGACATCCTGGTAACTTAGAAAGAAACTAAAAAAATAAAATGTTAAAAATATATCAGTAATTTCAGTAAAAGTATCGCCTCACCGGCCTCTTTATTAGGTACACCATGCTAGTAACGGGTTGGACCCCCTTTTGCCTTCAGAACTGCCTCAATTCTTCGTGGCATAGATTCAACAAGGTGCTGGAAGCAGAGATTTTGGTCCATATTGACATGATGGCATCACAAGTTGCCAGATTTGTCGGCTGCACATCCATGATGGAATCTCCCATTCCACCACATCCCAAAGATGCTCTATTGGATGAGATCTGGTGACTGTGGAGGCCATTGGAGTACAGTGAACTCATTGTCATGTTCAAGAAACTAGTCTGAGATGATTCCAGCTCTTATGACATGGCGATTATCCTGCTGAAAGTAGCCATAGATGTTGGGTACATTGTGGTCATAAAGGGTATGGGACAGGTCAGCAACATACTCAGGTAGGCTGTGGTGTTGCAACGATGCTCAATTGGTACCAAGGAAATATTCCCCACACCATGACACCACAACCACCAGCCTGAACCGTTGATACAAGGCAGGATGGATGCATGCTTTCATGTTGTTGACGCCAAATTCTGACCCTACCATCCGAATGTCGCAGAGAAAATCGAGACTCATCAGACCAGGCAACGTTATTCCACTCTTCACTGTCCAATTTCGATGAGCTTGTGCAAATTGTAGCCTCAGTTACCTGTACTTAGCTGAAAGGAGTGGCACCCGGTGTGGTCTTCTGCTGCTGTAGCCCATCTGCCTCAATGTTGGATGTACTGTGCGTTCAGAGATGCTCTTCTGCCTACCTTGGTTGAACGGGTGGCGATTTGAGTCACTGTTGCCTTCTATCAGCTCGAACCAGTCGGCCCATTTCCTCTGACCTCTGGCATCAACAAGGCATTTCCGCCCACGAACTGCCGCTCAGGATGTTTTTTTGGATGTGCGTGAAAATCCCAGTAGATCAGCAGTTTTGAAATACTCAGACCAGCCCTTCTGGCACCTACAACCATGCCACGTTCAAGGCACTCAAATCACCTTTCTTCCCCATACTGATGCTCGGTTTGAACTGCAGGAGATTGTTTGAACATGTCTACATGCCTAAATGCACTGAGTTGCCGCCATGTGATTGGCTGATTAGAAATTAAGTGTTAACGAGCAGTTGGACAGGTGTACCTAATTAAAGTGGCCGGTGAGTGTATATACATGTGAAGGAGACTAGTCACTGCTTGTAATGTCAGATGAGCTTCAGACCCCAGCAGGCCTGGAAGACCCCTTTGTTCCATTGTACAGTAATCCTGGCTCTTACAAGTGTATTTAGTCTGTGAAATACTTGTTTCTCAGAATGAAAACACCCAGAACCTGGACTCATATTCTAAAAATGCCGCTGAGAGTCCCTACCTCCTATTACTCCGATCCTATACTGTACTGGAAAACATGACACAAAAAAGAGAGCAGTGCTTATATGAAACACCATAATGTGACCCTTTGTGCCTTGGAAAGCTTGTGTATAAAGGAAGCCTACCATTTCTGGTGGTGGTTATAAGCTGCAATGGTGTGCACCAGCTCAGGGTGAGCTGGTGCCGGCGCTTATTTTCATTATGTTTTTAAAACAGATGTAAAGCGTTTAAACGCTTTAGTAATCTTTATACGAAGTGGCACACACGCACTGTGGTCCGCGCTTGGTGCACTATAAGCGCCACCACTTCGTGCGCCTGACTAGGAAGTGGTCACGAGTGGTGCGCTGAGCGCGGGCCACTGTGCCAGAAGCTACTTGTATATAAAGATTATAAAGCGTTTAAACGCTTTATATCGGTTTAAAAACATAACGAAAGTAAGCGCCGGCACCAGCTCACCCTGAGCTGGTGTATGACATTTGCTGCTTATACCCCACCATCGGAAGTGGTGGATCTCCTTTAAGAGATATCTTTATATTATACAAATAAAAAACTTTATTGTCGCGCTCAGAAAAATCTATAAAAGCTATGGAGTCATCAAGAGGAAAAGAATGGGACATCACCAGTGGTGTAACTGGAAGCTGATGGGCCCCAGTGCAAAGTCTGTGCCAGGGACCCGACAATAATGTATGTTTTATAATACTAATCTTCTCATATGAGAAAGTGACCCTTATGGCCCCCCAAGCCTTCTGGGCCTGGTTGCGAACGCATACTCTGCATCCCTCAAGTTACGCCCTGGACATCACACAAACACTACTATGCAACTGTTGGTAGCGGCAAAACATGTTAGGGAGCTGGTAAATGCAATATATGTTTTTTTTAAAGATTTAAAGATTATGAGAAACTTGCAGTTCACTGATCCTATACTGCAGATATGATATGTAACCTAATAGCTCAGTGAGGGACAATTCAAACTTACCAGTTGTGGATAGATAAATTAAGATATAAAACACCTTAGCCTACTTTAAATTGCTGCGCAAGCTTGCGTCTGATATAAGAAGATATACCACTGAGCCACACCAGGACGGGACAGCTGGACCAACGGAGGAGGTAAGTTGATTTTTTATTAAAATCTTGCCCCAGCCCAGCTTCTAATTTATTGCAACTCTCGGGCAACCCCTTTATTGTGAGCGTATACTGAAATGTGAATGAGAATAAATAGTGTTGGTGCGCCATCTAGTGCCTGATACAGTAGTTAGGTGAGGACAATGATGTGACTAAACTAGTGGACTGATACAGCCATCTAGTGCTGTAATATAGTAAGGCAGGTACTGGAAGTGGGTTGGCCCCTAAAACAGTTGTTTTTTTTTAAGTTGCAAAAGATATACTTTTACATTAGTAGTTTTGACATGGGGTCTATGTCTAAGTGGGAATAGGTGCCAAAGCTCAAATGCAACAATTTTGCCTTAAACCTATGCCAAAAAAGGCACATATTGTATGATAAATTCCCCTGAATAATGTTACACTATTAGTGATTCTTACCAGTAACTTGCATACTACATTGAGCAGTTTGCCTGTAATTTGAGGTCATCCTAAAAAAAAAACAATATTAATATATTTCGCAAGTAGACACTTAAAAAAAAGTTACTGTCTCCTATGATAAGTAAAGCGCTGTGGAATTTGATGGGGCTATATAAATAAAGCTTATTATTATTTTAAACAGTTAATACCTTTTTGAACAGGGCTGCAGGCCATCTGGATGCATACATACACTACATACACTTAGAAATGTCCTTATTTTTGAAAGAAAATCTATTTTTTTTCAATAAAACTAACCTTAAATGAATCATAAACACACTGTAAACATTGTTAATGTGGTAAATGACTATTCTAGTTGCAAATGTCTGCTTTTTAACCCCTTCTCAACATAGACGTAGTAGTACTTGCAGGGACATCCCGCAAGTGACATACTGCACGTTCAGTTCTGCCACCCGCTCCTGAAGCGGAACCATTCCAAAAGCTGCGGGTGTCAGCTGTATATTACAGCTGACCCACTGCTTCTAACACTCGATCGCGGGTGGCAACCCCTTACATGCCGCACGTGGTGTCTAAGGGGCTTCTGAAGTGGACTTGGGCTCTCCACAGGGGCCGCATCTGCCATGAGGCGAGATGAAAATCTCGCTTCAGGCGGAAGGAATGCGTCGGGTCCTGTAAAGGGCGGCGAAATGCCGCTCTAAAGTGGGCGATTGGGCGTCCATTAACGCCCGACCGAATCGCCCACCAGCTATAAATCGCGCCTGTCTCTTTAAGGCACAGGCGCGATTTATATGCGGAGCGACGCAGCGGCTTTGGCAGCTGGTCGCTCCGTTCTAAGCAGTGACACAGGCGCCATGACGTCATGGCGCGGCGTCTGTGTCACTGTGCGGAGCCGCGTCTCACAGGAGAGCCGCGGTGAACACCGGAGCCGCGCCAGAGGAGCAGCTGGCTGCGGGTGAGTATGATTTTTATTATTTTTCATGTATTTAATTAATGTGGCTAATAATTAATACTGGGGGGGGGGGGGGGGGCTATATATATCATATGGGGCCAGAATTATTTTAAACTGGGGGGGGGGGGATCATGGAATGCTATTTTATTTGGGCTATAATTATTTCTTTATTACTGGGGGGGGATGCAATATATATTTATATTATTTGGGGTATATACTAGTAATTATTTTAACTGGGGGGAAATGCATACTATATATTATTTGGGCTATGATTGTTTAATACTAGGGGGATGCTATAGATATATATGGGGCCAGAAATTATTTATACGAGGGGTGGGGGTTCGATATTTTATTTTGGGATTTGGGGATTGTGGGCTATAATTATTTTATACTGGGGGGTGCTATAGATATTATTTGGGGCTACTATAATTATTTTATACTGGGGGGGTGCTATAGATATAATTTGGGGCTATAATTATTTTATACTTGGGGGGATGCTATAGATATTATTTGGGGCTTACTTATTTATACTGGGGGGGATGCTATAGATATTATTGGGGCTATATTATTTTATACTGGGGGGGATGCTATAGTATTATGGGTATACTTTTTTATACTGGGGGATGCTATAGATATTATTTGGGGCTTACTTATTTATTACTGGGGGGAGCTATAGATATTTTTGGGGCTATAATTATTTATACTGGGGGGATGCCTATAGATATTATTTGGGGCATATACTTTTTTATACTGGGGGGATGCTTAGATATTATTTGGGGGCATATAATTATTTATTACTGGGGGGACGCTATAGATCTTATTGGGCTATAATTTTTATACTGGGGGGGATGCTATAGATATATTTGGGGCTATAATTATTTTATACTGGGGGGATGCTATAGATATTATTTGGGGCTATAATTATTTTACTGGGGGGGATCAGTATATATTATATGGGGCAGAATCATTTTATAATGGGGGGTGCTGATATATTATATATCACTATACACTAAGCTGGGGGGATGTATATGGATACAGTATATACTAGCGGGGGTGTATATGGGATACAGTATATATTACTATGCTGGGGGGGGCTGTATATCGGGTACAGTATATTATAGCTGCAGGGGCTGATATGGGATACAGTATTTATATGTATATAGATTTTATCCCTATATAATGAAGGGATGTGTTATATGTGGGTAGCGTGCGTCAGTTGTGTTGTGAGGGGTATATATTATTAGGAGCGCAGTGTTGTTTTCCAGGAGACTTCATACTGTAAGTGACTGTGTTGGTATTTTAGGGGCGCCGGGTGGAGATGCTGCAGGAGCTGAAGATATTGCCCGTGAATTCAGCAGTGATACGTCATGGATTGGAGAACCCGGAATAAAGTCGTCCTGATGGAAGAGATTGTCATCTATAAGGTACTAGATGCAAACACCTACAAGCACAACACTAAGCCAATTTAAATCAGAAATATACAAAATCTTTATTATTTCTCATTAAAAATTACAAAAAACCACAAAGGGAAAGAAGGGGGAGTAAGGAATACAGGCGGATAGTGAGAATGTCACACAGGAAATATTTAAAAACAGGACGGACTGGGAGGAGTAGTGAGGTACAAAATCAAGTCCACTGGATTAAAGCTAATCATGTAATCCGTATAAGTGTAACAGTACACACGCATAAAAGTACTAACAAAAGTTATTTAGGCTGACAAATGCAGCCTTTTAATGCATAAAGTGCCCAGTGCATGTGCAAAGGATTAAAGTATAGACATACCCATGTTAGTATTAAAGCTCCCGTCTGCCGTGGATAGATTCCCCGACGCGCGTTTCGGCGGAGCCTTCGACCCCAGACGAAGGCTAGCGCCGAAACGCGGTCGGGGAATCTATCCACGGCAGACGGGAGCTATAATACTAAACATGGGTTGTCTAACTTTAATCCTTTGCACATGCACTGGGCACTTTATGCATTTAAAAGGCTGCATTTGTCAGCCTAAATAATTTTGTTAGTACTTTATTGCGGTGTGTACTGTTACATTATACGGATTACATGATTAGCTTTAATCCCATGTGACTTGATTTTGTACCATTCACTACTCTCCAGTCGTCCTTGTTTTAAATATTTCCTGTGTGACATTTCACTATCCGCCTGTATTCCTTATCCCCCTTCTTCCTTTGTGGTTTTTTGTAATTTTTAATGAGAAATAATAAAGATTGTATATTTCTGATTTAAATGGTAGTGTTGTGCTTGTAGGTGTTATTTCAAAAAAGCCAATCAGATGATTTGACCGAATATAGAAAGGTTGAAAAATAGACGAGACTACCTTGGTACTATGTATATTAGATGTTATGAATCTATACCCTTTTCCATATTTGTAGCAGATTTTTAAGGTACTAGATGCCACTAATGTCTCTCAGATCCTGTAGTCAGTCACACAGTGTCAGGGAGCTGCCTGTAGGGTTGTTAATTGTTAGTAAAGTTTTCAGCATTTACTTAACAGGGAGCGTGGGGGGGGGGGGGGGGGGCAGCATTTTAATATTCGCCTCAGGCAGCAAATATGCTAGAATCGGCCCTGGCTCTCCAAATCCATATACAATTACACAGCTCTTCAGGGCCAATATCTAACACTTTCTACTGCTTAGTATGGTCAACTGCAGACAGATTCACTTTAATATGCAACGCTGCCTTAAAGCATATCATTGTGCTGATAGAGTTCTCACAGTGGTATGCGGACGTGGTCATGTGATCAGGAATTTAGGGGATTGCAGTGGTAGCGGACAGGATTTAATAAAACTCAGTATTAGGCTGCATGCACACGAACATGTGCCCACACGGCTACGGCAGGGCGGCACATGTCTGGTGCGGTGGAGTGGAGGAGAAGCGAATGCTGCTCACCCCTCTTCTCTCCATTGAGAATAGTGCAGCACGCCGTGCTTACGGCCAAAAGATAAACATGTTCTATCTTTTTTGTGGTCACGGTTGGGTACGGCAAGCACAGGTTATGCACACTGTAACAAGCCCGGGTGCCATAGACAACTATGGGGGACGTATATGCGGCTGTAAATTTGTGGCCGTATATACGTCCCCCATACGTTTTTGTGAATTCAGCCTTAGCTGCTTGTTCATACTATATGAAGCAAAAGGTATGAGACCCACAAAGGCTTTGCTCTCCTCTCACAAAGTGTTCCATAGCAGATGCAAGCTCTGCTATTAGTTATAAACTTCTGAATTTAAATAAAATATCCTAGAAATATTTAATTGATTGCTATGGTGGAAGTCACTTGAATAATTGTTTTCAGTTTACTGCTATCTATTAAATTGGAACTTGGTTCTCTGCTTAAAGTGACATTTAGAAGAAGTTTACAGCCATAGCATATAAACAATATTTTTGCCACTAGAGTTTGGAAATAAAAAGTACACTGCATTTCATTACACAATCCATATATTTTAGTGAGTAATTTAAAACAATGCAATATGTATCAAGCAAAATCATATTATTAAAAAAATTACCGCAATTTTGAGAATTTCAAAGACTAGTTGATCAGCAATCTTCCCTGCGTTGTCAGTAATTTGCTCCTACAAAATTAAAATTAAATTCTGAATATTATGTATTGTTTACAAGAGTAAGAGTAGTATAACACCAGTCAGGATTATCCAGTTAATAGGCAGGCTGCAATGTTAAAGATTGCATGTCCAGGTACAGCCAGGCAATAAATGGAAAATCACTTAATTAATTAATGACTATGACATCCACTAACACTTCTGTAATAAATCCTGAATTACACAGTATGTGTAGTATTAAACTGTTATCTAGGAGAATATATGCTAGATCTGACATGTCTGAAGATCTTAAAGGGTACATGTTAACCTGTTAAGAAACTTTGCTTTTTCGGTACATTGTGCATTACAGGTCTTCAGCATTTTATGCTCTATTTTAGTAGCCTCTATCTCTAATTTTCAGTTATCTCAAAGATGGTGGATTAGCTTGTTTGCATCAGTCTGGCATCAGTTTTTCATGAATCTCCATAAACTACAGTCTGAGCGATCTGTGTAGAATTGTCTGGACTAAGACATGTCTATTTTTTAGCGGGTCAGTCTCAGGCTACATTCACATGAATGTATGTCCACCAGCCCATTGCTCCGACGGCATACGTTCGCCGTGATGGAGAGGAGTGGTGACCCCTCCCCTCTCTATAGAGATGCATGGCATACGGCTCCGTAACACGAGGAAAGATAGGACATGGTCGACTATGGGGAACGTATGTATGGCCAACGGTTATGTGCATAGGACCTCAGTGTGGGCACTGATCCATTAAGGATTATTGCAATAGTGTAGCCATGAGACACCTATTCATAAAGCAGAGCATCATAAAATTCTAAAAATTCTAAATCTATGAATAGTGTTATAGTCGGTTGAAACAACAGGTGTGGGCACTGATCCATTAAGGATTATTGCATTTAGTGTAGCCATGAGACACCTATACATAAAGCAGAGCATCATAAAATTCTAAAACTATGAATAGTGTTATACGTTTTACAAAAGACACATGTACAACACACATTATATCTACTAATTTTTAACATGTAATTTGTCGTCCACATACCAAAATATTATTTGTCATCAGAACTTCATCCAGTGAACAGCCAACATCTTTCTGGAAAAAAACATCAGATAAAAAATAAAGTTAGCACAAGCTTAATAAAGGGTTATTCAAGGGAACCTTTTACTGCAATAACTTTGAAGTGCTGTACCACATAATGTGACATAAATGTCTTATACATGCAGGTCTAAATACTGTTAAGTAAACGTAAACACAGTACTGTTAACAAGATGGTGGTTGGTTTGACTCAATTTTTTGAGATAGCTGCAGGTCCGGTATATGGTATATATTTATCATAGTTTATATCATATGGTAGTTAATAATGTAAAAAAGAGGCTAAAGACTAAACCCAATAACCCTTCAGTGCTGATCCAAAGAAAAAGACAAAACTTCTTTCCAACTCAAAATAAACTGCACAATTAAAAGAATGATCTAGTACTCTAAAACAGTGCTTTTCAACCTTTTTTGAGCCGCGGCACACTTTTTATACTTAGAAAATCCTGCGGCACACCACCAACCAAAATAGCACAAAATTACACTAAAACAGTCATAAAAGGCCTCCCTTTACTAATAAAAACCTCTAGCGGCCTCCCTTTGCTAATTAAGAGACCCTAGCGGCCTCCCTTTACTAATTAAGAAACCCTAGCGGCCTCCCTTTACTAATTAAGAGACCCTAGCGGCCTCCCTTTACTAATTAAGAGACCCTAGCGGCCTCCCTTTACTAATTAAGAGACCCTAGCGGCCTCCCTTTACTAATTAAGCAGTCTGCCCATTCTCCTCTGACCTCTGGCATCAACAAGGCATTTCCTCCCACAGAACTGCCGCTCACTGGATGATTTTTCTTTTTTGGACCATTCTCTGTAAACCCTCGAGATGGTTGTGCGTGAAAATCCCAGTAGATCAGCAGTTTCTGAAATGATTTCTTTTCTCTCCACCAACAAAGAGAGAGTTATAAAATTCACCATTTAGTATGGATGCTTCCAGATGAGGTACCAGATAGGTCCTTTAGGTCCAAAAATTATGCCTTTACAATGTGACATAGCAAATTGCTTGGGATGGCGCTTCTTCCATTCTTGTACCGGCCGTGCGTGCCCATACATAGGGCTTACCACCACATATGGGGTATCGGTGCACGATGTTTTATTTAAAATAAAAGTCCCCCCCATGCAAATGTTAATTTCCACCCAAATTGATGTATTGTAAAAAAATATTTCAATTTGTAGACCACACCTCCATTTTGTTTTAATCTGTATATAACACCTAAATGGTAACAAACTTATTAAAAGTGCTTTTTCTTTTTCATAGTTGAGGGGTATAGGTATAGTTTCCATATGGGGTAATTACGAGTTTAGCTTATATTGGCTCCAAGTCAATGAAAAAATTGAGCAGGTCCATCTAAATACAGGTTTTGGTGCTTTCCTAAAAATTTGAAAATGGCCACCCAATATGAGAGCCTCAACCATTCTGTAAGAAAAAATGTGGAATCTAAACCCATTTCACGTAGCAGAATTTAGGAAATGTAATTATGAATTTATTTGGTGCTGGACTCGTCTGATCAAAGTAGAGAATTTAGATCTTTGAAAATAAAAAAAGATTCAAAATTTTTGAACAAATTTCGCTTATTCAGAATTGAACTAAACACCAAAATACATCAACCAAATCGTAAAACTAATTGAAGTACAATGTTCCGAGAAAGTATCTCAAACGCCCTGGATTTATTTATAGTGTTCCAAAGCATAGCACTTATAGTGACATAGGGCAGATTTCAAACTGGGGCCCCGCCGTCATAGAGGCCAACATGGCTATCCCAAAGGGGTTGAATAGGCAACATACCACAAATTTTTTATGATAAGACCCTTCACCCATCCCATAACATGCTGCTACTGCTCTCATTAACAAGAGCCATTTCGGTCAGTTGAAGGTCACCAAAAGGTTCTCTGAAAAGCGATTGAAAGCGGGGTAGAAGGGGCTAATTGGTGGTAGTAGAAGGGGTATCTTCCATTCTCCAAGAAGTTTGATTTATAGTACCATATGTCGGAAGTGGTTTCCAGACTTGTAGGGGCTCATAATATTCATAAAGAAGGAATCTGGATGCTAATATGTCTGTTAATATAAAGCAAAAGCCACACAAAAAATAATTTATTGCTCAGCCTGAATTTTTTATTAGTTACTGAAAGCAAAAGAAACTAATGAATTGGAAATATTAAAAGGTTCTGTTTTTCATGATGCACAAGCACATTTAACAAACCAGCGAGATCCCATGATCGGCCAAGATAGTTGCGATTAATACAACCATGTGTTTATGTCCGGAAGTAATATTTCAGGCACGCCTTTATCAAAGATGAGAGAAAGCGGTATTGTGGCTACTATCTTATGTGAAGAATTCAGAATTGGTTTGTAAGGATTCATTCTCCGACCTCTGTGACAAACTTCATCTGGTGTAAATCATACAGGCTTGAAATTAAAGGAAACATTACACCATTAAATGCAGTACAAATTATGCAGTAGATTATGATGAGAGTGGAGAGCAGCGTTCACTGCAAATGTACAGTTACATTCACACGGACTGTGCTTATCTTTGATGATCAGCTTACATACATGGGTTTTGGACAGATTGCCTATTAGCCCCGTCTTAGAAGGGTTTTGTATCACCATGGCAATTACCTGGCACCCCCTATTACGGGGGCCGGGGATAGTGGACATCAGAGGGGAAACCTTGTTCCCCTTAGCTGCTTTGCAAGTGTACTTGATTTGATCGCAGTAGTTATGGGGTGAAACGCCACCTGAAGGAGGGATCTCCCTGTCGGGCAGAGCAGCAGGAGCCAAGGCTATATGTGACTATATAGACTGTGCAAAGCATGATACTTGGGAGTTCCCTTGCCGCGCAACCAGTTTAAAGTTTAGAACTGGAAGAGGACATGAGGAGGAGAGGAAGAAGGGTTTTTGTTTTTTATTGGCAAAATGAAGTTAATAGGCCGACATGATGGAAATCAAGTGCACCATACTGCCCTTTATAGTGGAACTTAGGGTTTGGGTTCCTAAACTAGTGGACCTTCCTTTCCATAGACTGTGTTCCAAAATTCTTTGTATGGCTTCCCATTGCATCCTTTGACAGAGGAAGGATAAAACCATAGAGGAAATGAGCATCATTAGTTCTCTCTTGGAAGACAATAGCCAATGTATAAAGGTTAGCAGTTTTGCATTGAAAGAGATACGTGAAAACGGCGTGCCCCTGCATTTATAAAGGCTGTGATGGCCAGTTTGTGTCCCGGCTGCACTGTGTCCAACATGACACTAAATGGGACCTAAAGGGCGTGTAGCCACTTAGATGAGTTTGTGCCAGATTTTATAAATATCAAAACACCACCATTCTGCAGCATAAAACACAGTGCATAGAAAATGGTGCGCCTCTTCCAAGCAGTGCAGGGTTCACAGACGTATAGAGGACTGTGAAGCAGTTTGTTGAACTGGCGCCTTATGCCAAATAAACGATAACTCTAGATAGTAAAGACTGCATAGTCGATTTAAATGTGGACCCTGGTGTCCCCTCCCACATTCCATATAAACTTGCCACTCTTGTTCATGGAAGAAAAACCACTTTAAGTTTATCAAGAATGGTACTAAATCCAAAATCTTTAAAAATATAGAACTGGGGAGATGATTAATCGAGTTGCGAAAGCTTCTGCCATATTTGCGTTTTAAAAGGTTGCACAGTGTTTCACAGCAAAAGAAGACAGAGCATGCCCTATCTTGTTCAGCCACATGCTTATGAACGGGGGCATTGTTTTGTACTCACGCGAACCGAGCCCGGGAGGCCATAGGCGCCATGGGGGGCCGTATGTATGCACGCAAAATTGTGGCCAGATATATGTCTCCTAAAGTTCGTGTAATGTACCCTTACAGTATTTAGCATCACAGTAATAAATCTGGCGCCACAGAAAGCCAAGTGTTCTAGCTGTAGCTTGCAGAATTCTGTGAAACATTGGTAAATTCTCCCCCCCCCCCCAATGTGGTATTATTTAAGTGCAATATACAACTAATATTATTGAATAAGAATCTATTTTAAATAGATAACACAGATTTTATATATAGTAGATGAGGCAAATAACTTACAATATAGGTTTTAACTCTCACTATATGAAAACAAAAAAGATTTCTTGACAGCGATTCCCCTGGTAGGTCCTGAAAAAAAGTACAGGTGTCAATTCAATACAATTCATTTACAAAAAAAATGCCCGACATGCCTCCCCCCCACCGTGATCCAATTCAATTTGTGAGCAGAGCAGTAATGGCAACTGGTCTTGGGCATAATGCAAAGGTTTTTTTTTCTCTTAAATGTACTGCTTATTGTGGGAACTAAAGAACATAAAAACTTTTCTTCTTGGGACAATCGATACTGTAATACCAAATTTTTTTAAACTGTTGTTGATTGCAATGTAATCCATTTTTGGAAAGGTCTTTATGTTCAACTATGACATTTATAACGTTTTTTATTGCACATAATGATGTAGTGTGTGATGAGACATAAATTTCAATTTGGCTGCTGTTAATTTCCTTTAGTTTTAAGACAGCTGAGGGGAGGAGTCCTTATCAATGTGCAAAACCTGAACGGCAGTACAATTTGATTCTCAAAGTCCTTTTTATACCTAGACTGTGGCCTAGTGTATGGCTCTACTCGGAGGAGAGGCCGTTCTACCATCACCATAGACAGGGATTCGTACTTGTAAGAGCAGTAGTGAGACTATGGAACTCTATGCGCAAAGAGGATGTTGTACATGTTCAAGACGAGGGCTGGATGGCCTTTCTGAAGAGCCAAAGTATAAGGGGTATAATGGGGAAAAAAATTGCTTGAAGCTTAAAGGTTGAGCTATACACGCAACCGGTCCCACTTTATTAGGTACACCATGCTAGTAACGGGGTTGGACACCCTATTGCGTCAGAACTGCCTCAATTCTCGTTGGCATAGATTTCAAACAAGGTGCGGCTGGAAGCATTCCTCAGAGATTTGGCCATATGACTGATGGCATCACACAGTTACCGCAGATTGGTGGCGCACAGCATGCTGCGAATCTCCCGTTCCACTACATCCCAAAGATGCCATTGGATTGAGATTTGGTTTGGTGACTGGGAGGGCCATTGAGTAAAGTGAACTCAAGTCTTGTTCAAGAAACCAAGTTGAGCTGATTCCGCTTTATGGACATGGCGCATTATGCCTTGCTGAAAGTTAGCCATCAGATGTGGGTACATGTGCGGTCATAAAGGGAGGGACGTGGTCCAGCAAACAATACTCAGGTAGATGTTGTGGCGTTGTCAACGATGTTCCATTGGTACTCAAGGGGCCAAAGGAGTGCCAAGAAGAAATATTCACCACACCATGACACCAACCACCACCAGCCTGAACCGTGTTGGGGACAAGGCCAGGATGGATCCATGCGTTTCATGTTGTGTGAGGCCAACTTCTGACCCTACCATCCAAATATGCCGCAGCAGAAAGAAATCGAGATCATTGGACCTGGCAACGTTCTCTTCCCACTTTCTACTGTCAATGTTCGATGAGTTGTGCAAATTGTGCCAGTTCTGTTCTTAGCTGAAGGAGTGGCCACCGATGTGGTCCTTCCGCTGATGTGAGCCATTGCTCAAAAGTTTCGACGTCTGGCGTTCAGAGATGCTCTTCTGGCCTACCTGGTTGTAACAGTGGCGATTTGAGTCACGTTGCTTTCTATCGCTCGAACCAGTATGCCCATTTCACTCTGGACCTCTGCATCACAACAAGGAATTTCTCCAACAGAACTGCAGCTCAACTGGTGATTGTTCTTTTGGACCTTCTCTGTACCCCTCTGAGAGGTTGTGCGTGTGATGGAAAATCCCAGTAGATCAGCAGTTTCACTGAAATACTCAGACAGCCCTTCTGCACCAACAATCATGCCACGTTCAAAGGCACTCACAATCACCTTTCTTCTTCCCCGTACTGATGCTCGGTTTGAACTGCAGGAGATTATCTTGACCATGTCTACATGCCTAAATGCCCTGAGTTGCCGCCATGTGATTGGCTGATTAGAAATTAGTGTTAACGAGCATTGGACAGGTGTACCTATAAAGTGGCCGGTGAGTGTATACTATGATAATATGTACTACATATGATAATACATCCACTACTTATGTGCAGCAAAACAATTGGTGAGAATGTATCTAAAAATCACATTTATTATTTTTTTTTAATTTCTTTATTAATTTTTTGTATATTACACATTGGAAATATTATAGAATGTACATTGTACATCACCCTATATATCCTTAGACCACCCTCCCTCCTACCACATCCCGCCCTCCCTGGTCAGAGAGAGAGAAAAAAAATAACAAAAAACCCACACCAACTTTTCCTTTTCTTTTCCCCTCTTCCCCTTACCCGTTTCCCCCCTTTCACTCGTCTACACAACCATTTTCTTCCGCCATAAATTCCCTTCTCCTCTCACCCAATTTAATTTTTTCAATTTTTTTTTATTTTTCCAGTTGAATTACCCATTCAGTATCGATGGGCTCTATGGGATTCCACCCCAATATCATAGGTATTCTGTCCACATATATGCGGTAGAAATCCAGTTTTTTTTTTGTAACTAGGGCCTAGCAGATCCTCCATAAAGTTTAACCCCTTTTAAGAGTTGGCGATTTGTACCTTCCCGACAGAGCCCTTTTTTCCAAATCTGAGCTATGTCACTTTATGTGATTATGTAACTTTGGATCACTTTCGCACACCCTAGAGAATTTTTTATTTAACTCCTTTTGAATGGACAAGTTTTAAGGCTAAATGAATGTATTCATTCCTAAAAGATGGTTTGGATTATTTTAGGGGTGCAGTTTCTGAAATGAGCCAGTTTGGGGAATATTTTCAAAAACATTTTAAAAAATCCCTTGCTTAAAAAATGATGTTACATAATGCAAACTTACTGTGCTGTTATTATTTTGCCATTTGGATGGAATCACTATACAGATTTAGAATCTTTTGGAAATGGCGGCACTCCCACTGCAGCCTCTACACATGATTCATTGCAGCAAAATATGACTCTTCTCCAGTCAATTGGACTTGACTTTGGGGGAGTTGTTTTATGGGTAAATGGGTGATATTTTACATTACCGAGGGAATTCTATAAAGAAAATGTTGTACCCTACCTGATGGGGCAAGTATTTTTAAGGGATAGTTACAGTTATTGCAGAAAATTGGTGTAATGTCAAACATAGATTAATGTTATTTTCATGGTTGTCTTTAAATACTTGAATTAAATACAATATTTACCAATTCCTTATGCCATTTGTGATCGGGTAACATCACATCAGTTTTTTCCTGTAAAGTTGGTAGGAAAGAGGAAATGTATCAATAGTCTTAAAACAACAAATCTGTCTGGCACATACTAAAAAGATTGTAATTAACAGTATCCATAACAGTCCATTGGGGAACGGATTAATGTAGTTACATCAGCTTTTTGGTCAGGCGATCCCATGTTTTTGTTTTGCAGTAATCTTGGTTTCCCATCCCTTCCACCTTGTCTTTTTTTCTTGCTCCAAACCAGACACGTTCACTGCATGTATTCATATAATTGACCTGCTTTTGACACAATTTGTGTGCCGATCGAGAAGGGAATCTCCAACCTGCATTTAAATGCTGTGGTTGCATTGACCACGGCATTTAAAGAGTTAACACCTGGGATCAGAGTAGCGATGTCACGGTAGATAGTGCTAACGAGTTTTTCCGATGCCGGTTCAGCTCCATGATGTACTATTACTGCATGGCGTGCTAATTACAGTGCTCCATGCAATAATATTACGTGAAGGAGCGCTAAGGAGTTAATAGTTGAGATCTGTAAGCAGTGTGAATAAGCAATATTATACTATCTATGTGATTATTACACGATTATTGTTTTCACACTAAAGTTCAAGCAAATGTACAGTATTTTGTCATATTGTTAGTCAAGCTGTTAGAATTGAAGGGTATTTTCTTTTTAGATTCTATGTATTTATATTTTTGCGTCAATTGTCATTTATCACGGTAACTATTGGCTTGGATTTCTCTGTGGGCGTTTCTCAGAGTAGAATGTCCGCATAAGTCAGCTGGACTTCAGTAGAGCAGTCATGAATAAAGTTATGTGTGCACCTAAAACAGGTGATCTTTATTGTGGTCTAAGATTCTTAAGGCTATAATGTGATTTTAATACAATAAATTAGTGGCACTGATTTTGGAGCTGTGCACGTGCTTTTTGTGAGTCAATGATTTTCTTCCGAAGCAAAGGTGGACTGTGCTCTCCTTGTGCAGCATGCCTTTACGGGGGAGGAGGTGAGCTGGAGAATTTCCCAATATAAATTTATATAATCTTCCACACCACTCCCTGATTTTTGTTTTATTTTGACGTTTTTTTTGGTGTGTCAAATTATTAACGGCTGTGCACCACCATATAAAATCAGAACTAATGTTGTGCACCAGAAAACGGAATTTATGCTAAAAATTGATGCATTGAAGCCTTGTGTCTAAAGAAAAACTTACAAACATCTAGTTGCACATAAGAAGATTTCCATTGGGTTTCGCTTAGTTAATCTGGAACACAAAGATAAGGGAGCATTTTCATTCTTGTCTTTTTTTCACTTCAAAGTCCTGCCCCAGAGAACCAAGAAAGTCGCTGCATAAAGGGGTATCCTCTTTGGTATCTTTCACATATGAACAGGATATGTCATTAATAAATGATGGATGAAGGTCCTGCACCATTTAAAGAAAGGGGGTCCGCTACCATCTTCCAATGTCTGGCCGCATACATAATATATAACTATTTATACATACAAGCACCAAATATAGTGGTATAACAGTGGTAGTTCAGATCCATATTTCGGATCTGGTAGCTACACCATGAAGTATGAATACTTTAACATTGACATTTTCATGCTTCTATTTGGGAACTAAATAACCTATTGATTATTTTATTCCAATTTTTATAATTTGCAAACTGCTGATTCCGATATTTGGACCTATTTTTTGTTGCTCACAACTGGTAATAACTGTTTGAAATAGTATGATAGATCAGTAGTTTTGGATGGGCAATACCTAACATGGTTTATGATTCTTTTTCTTTATTTTCATATCAGTTCTAGGGAAAGAGCGGGGATTGGAAAATGGTTTAATATTTTACTTATTTAAAAAAGATTTTATACTGTACTCCAAGATCCTCTAGTGGTTCTGACCATAAACTGCAATACTACTCTACTCACGATGTAGCAGGATTAAAATTCTGCCTGCAGCTTTGTCGGCGCATCTAACAGATTAAACCAAGATAGGTGTCAGCACACATCACTGGTGTTCCGGTGGGTGTTTGCTGGATAATGCAACAAACACCAGTATGTTTGAAGAGATAAACTCAGTCATTAGGGGTTTAAGAATACATTGACATTTTCTAAAAATAAAGAAAGCAATTGCTTGAAGAATATAATCTGGAAATATTATAAAGTGCTTTACACCCATGTCAATTCAACAAGATTTGGATTGGAATTTCTTTACAGACGCAGAATATTTAACCTCTTCACATTCAGCAGCAGCGAGCATATTCACATTGAGCTCAGCTGATTGACACCAGTGACAGATATATCGCCATTGAGTTATGCCGCTTAGTTTGTCATCAGAACTAGACCGCATCAATATACATGGACTTCAGTTATACCTAACAGCTAACACCCCCCCGTCTAACACCTGCATTCGGAGGGAGCTTAACCTGCAACCCCAGGATGTGGCACCTTCAGTGTCGCCTATGCAGTATTGCAGTATTGCAGAGTATTATCACGAACAATGACTGCTTGTTCTGTCCCAAATTAAACTTAAAAAATGTAAAAAATTAAAAATGTTTTTAAATAAAAAAATTAATAATTAATAAAAATGTCCATAAGTTCCATTAACATATTAAATGACATAAATGTAAAAAAAAAAGTCAAAAGCAAAACACAACCCCACACGTATTGTTTCACCTGCATCCATATCAGAATCTCCAGAATAAAAAGAAATCAAGATGGAACCTGCATGATAACCGTCATAAAAATCACCAAAATATGTTTTTACCTATTTCATCCACAAAAAATGCAATAAAGTGATCAAAAAACACATCTACTCTCAAGAATGGTACTGGTGCAAAGTACAACATGCCCCACAAAAAACAAGCCATTATAATTGTATTTGAACACAGTTATTGAACGTCAATGACCTTATGCCTTAGATGCCTCGAACAGATTATACAACTCTTTGCTGTAACTTGACTCTTTGGCAAGACACTGTTACGGGTCACACAGACAACAAAACTAAAAGTCTCTATGGGAAGAGTCCGAGGGAGGAGTGTGTGGACCAGTCGACCCTCTGGACCGCCGCGGAAGATGGTTGAGGCCCACGGTGGCAGCCAGGTACAGGGATGTGCAGGAAACAGTCCAAGCCTGGGATAACAGCATCAACACAGAGTAACACTGGTAACTCTGGGCACGGACTAAGACAACACCGCTGTACGAACCACCCTGGGAGGCCACGCAGGAAGCACAGAGGCAGACTGAAGACTTGAGACAGGATGGCAGGAGCAAATGGAGGTACCCTGGTAACGCTGGAAACAGGAACCCTGGAGTGTATGGGAACGCTGGAGACACACAGAAACAGGAAAGCGTCTGGAAACACTAATGGGCTTTCTCTTCCACAGGAACGCTTAGGGAAGCCTGGCATGGAAACATAGGAGATCCTAGGAGAAGATCCGGCAGGGAGAGAAGGGAGGTGCCGGATTATAAGGGCGAGCTGATTAGCAGGGGCCAATCAGGAGGACGCTGGCCCTTTAAGGCTTGAGAAGTCCGTGCGCGCGCCCCCAGCAGCAGGAGGCGCGCGACTGCAGGTTAGAGCGTGCGGCCTACACCGCCGGGAGCCAGAGCACGACAAGAGCCAGGTGGAGACACTGGACGACCTCTGGTTGGCCGTGGCTCTGGAGGCGGCTTCTGGGAAAGCCAGAGCTCTGGACGGGCTCTGGGAAAGCCGGAGAGAACTTAGAAGCAGTGGAAGCATGGTGGCCAGCGGAGTGGTTCTTGAAAACTGGAGTAGAGCTTGAAGCTGAGGACATGGCGGCTGCTTTTGAACACCGAGCCAAGCGAGGCCGACATGGAAGCCGGACTTGTGGTTGCTGGCAATCCAACAGCGTTGAGGCATGGAGACAGGCTGGAGTGGCTCTTGGAAAGCTGGAGCACGCTGGGAAGCGTGGAAGTGAGCCTGGGTAGCCGGAGTCTAGCACTGTAGAGAAGGGTGGCAACCCTACTCAGATCCTCTCCTCAAGAAAAAATCAGATAACTGCTGGGCGAGAACATCTGTCAGCAACTGGTATGAGTCTTTGGAACAGTCCCATGATGGGATCCATGTCCTTGTCCGGAGTCCATGGCCGGATCTTGCTGTAACAGGTCACACAGACAACAGAACTAAGTCTCTATGGAAGAGTTCGGAGGGAGGAGTCTGTGGACGTCAGGACTCTCTGGACCGCCTTGGAGATGGTATGAGGCCCCGTGGCAGCTAAGGTACAGGGATGTGCAGGAAACAGACCAAGCCTGGGATAACAGCAGCACACAGAGGAACACTGGTAACGCTGGCACGGACTGCAGACCTGCTGGACTGGAACCCTGGGAGCACAGCAGGAAGCACGGAGGGAGACTGAAGACTTGAGACAGGATGGCAGGAGCACATGGAGGTACCCTGTACCGCAGCTGAAACTGGAACACCAGGAGCGTATGAGAACGCTAGAGACACACAGGAAGACGGAAATCGTCTGGAAACACTAATGAGCTTTCTCTTCCACAGGAACGGCTTAGGGAAGCCTGGCATGGAAACCATAGGAGATCCTAGGAGAAGATCCGGCAGGGAGTGAGGGAGGGTGCCGGATTAATAGGCGAGCCGGATTAGCAGGAGCAATCAGAGGACTCTGGCCCTTTAGGCTTGAGAAGTCCGAGCATGCGCCCCCTAGCGGTGGGAGCGCGCGACTGCAGGGAAGGAGCGTGCACAGACAGGAGCCAGGAAAGGTAAGTGAGGGCAGGGGACGGGGACCGGCAGCAGGATGCACGGGTGCACATTCTACTTTATCACAGCTTTATGTAAAGGACTTATATGGCATCATATAAACTGATTTGATGTCTTTGAGGGGAATGAGATGGAGCACTAAGCAACAGTGGTCACCGTTGTTTTTGTCTTTACCCCACCAGCAGTCCCCAAAGGAGGAGGGGCTTCTATTCTCCCTGACTGTCGTCTGTCTTCTTCTAATCTCACACTCACAGATAACTGGTCATAGCCTTGGCAGCATCACCATTAACTGGATCTGTAGACAAAAAACTTAGAAAGAAATAAAACATAAGAAAAAATATCTAAGTAATCATATTGACCCATAGAATAACTAAAATATGTTTATTAGGCTATCTAAGTTCTATAGGACTGCAGGGCTCCCTTCCCTTCTGTGCCTCGTTCAACAAATAACATCCACATGTGGGGAGCCTCCATACTCGGGAGAAATTGCAGTACACAATTTTAAGATGTATTTTCTCCTTTTATCTTTTGTAATGTGTAAATTTTAGGGCTAAATGAATGTATTACCTACAAAATTAGACCATTGTAAATTTCATGTCCATTTTGTTTTAATTACTACTAGTTTCCCTGAAAATAAGATACAGTAGTGTCTTAATTTTGCTCCTAAAGAGGTGCTGTAACATCCTTGCCAAAAGCCCCAAATCCGCAGTTGGCAGATAAGGTGGCGTTATTTGTTGTGAACTGGGGCTTGGATTTACAGAGCCACACCCTGCTCCTTGCATTTCAGCCCTGCCCAGCAAGGTTACTAGCTGATTGACAGTTCCTCCAGTGTGCTGCTTGGAGGCGTGTCTGGAACTGCATAATACCTGCCTACTCCCATCATACCTTGCTGGTCAAACGCTATTTTTCTGTTTTCTAGCTTATCTTGAATTCTCTAGTTTCTGGTTTCTGATCTATTGCCTGTGTCTCGATTTCGCTATTTGGATTGTGTTTTGGTATTGATATTCCCCGCTGCTGCCAATCGGATTGTATACCTTGCCTTATTGTGTTTGTTCTTCTGTATTGTTCATGTTCACAACATGCCAGGGAGGGAACGTCGCCAGTTATTAGCCTCCATTTAGGGGGGACCAATAGTAGGTAGGGACAGATTGGGGGCGCACTGTCAGGGCTCACTGTCCTTGTTGTGTCCTGCCATTACAGGTGCTAGGTCTTATTTTAAGGGGATGTTCTTATTTTTCCATGAACAAGAATACACATTTATTGTCGAACTAAAATGCTACTTAAAACACACTTTATTTCATGCGCCATTTGTTTTGCAATTAGCTGCCCCAATCTCTCATGTTTAGCATAGCACTTTAATGAGCCCTTCTTGTCAGCACTTCATGTCCAGGTAGCTGCTTGTATCGTATTTTCAGTGGCGACACCATGAATTCCTCTCCCGTGTCACAAACTTTTGCAGCATCAATGTGCTTTCTAATACTAATGTATGGTGTACGGAGGGTGTTGGGGTGGGGTGGCGGCAAATGTAGCAAGGACTGCCACTAGGTAATATTTCAGGAGAGGTCTTATATTTCTAAGCTTGAACAAAATTTACAGATCTTTTTGGGAGGATGTCCTATTTTAGGGGAAACAGGTAAAATGGGGGGATTCATAAGGGGATTCTGTTTATTTATATTTCAGACCCATTAAAAAAAAAGAAAAAAAATTTACAATTTAGAAGTTTCAGGGGGAAAATGGAAGTCTCTGTATATTTGTAGCTGTCTAATGTCATATTAGAATAAAAGTGTCAGGATTGTATGTAGTGGATCCTCTGAACCACCGTGGACAATGACACAATGTCGACACCTGGGACCGGAATTTTAAGTGGCACCCTGTCTTCACCAAAGCCCTCCACAAAGCAGGATGGTCTTGCTTGCGGCGCGGTACCCCAGGTCGTTCCACAGGCGCGGCTTGTCTAGGTGGCAGCCTAGGTTGAGGTACGGAAGCAGGCGATCTTAGACGGGGACAAGAGGTCAGGACGGGCAGCACGGGATCAGAGTCAGGGTCGTAGCAATAGGTCAGCAGTCAAAACGGGACCGGGGTCACAACAGTAAATACTAAACATGCAGGGCATTAGACAAAGCTTTCTCTAAGGCACAGGCCCCAAGGGTGTGATAGGATAGGCAGTTTAAGTAGCCTTCTGGAAATAGCACCTTGACAAAAGGACTTAAAAAAAAAGATGCAACTAAAATCGAGATATGGGAATTGATAGCAAGTACTCATTTGGGTGGTTAAAACTATCTCATTTGGGTCTCAAAAGCAGATCTTTAAATTTCTGAAACAATTTAATAAACTTTAGTTTTTTATACCTAAAACGCTAAACCTAAAACCAAAATTTACCAACATGAAGTACAATGTTCATGAAAAAAAAGCAAATCTGAAAATTCATTTTGTTAGTAAAGTATTCCAAAGTTATAACTATATAAGAACATTACAAAAAGAGCCTGAGCCTTAACGTACAAACTAATATTAATATATATATATAATATATATATATATATATATATATACTGTAATATATAAGGATTTTTCAATTTATTGTCTAACCACTTAAGGACTTTACCCTATTGTTGCGGATAGGGGACTATGCTGCAATTAAAGAAAACCTTCATGGCCCAGTTAATCAAAAAAAGTTTGAGCATAATATACATGTAATCTACGGTGGATTGTCACTAGTTTGGAAGAATGTTTCTTAAATGAACCAAAGTGTAAGTTAGACACTTTAATGTATAAATAGGCTTTTATAGGTCATTCTGAACTAAACTGGTTCTCTAAAAAGATAATTAACTTCTGGGTTCAGCGGTTCCCTTACTTTTGTGCAGATCACAGATTTTACTCATTGCCCCTCTCACTTAGAGCCATAAGTTATTTGGATGGATGTTTTTGTATGATAATACCTCTTGACTTGCCACAATAGCATTACGCCACTAGATACTAGTGTATAAACCTCTATATGTGTATGTGGCCTAATCTAACCCCCCTATGTTATATCATTCATGTATCACATATTTACCTGGTTATTTTCATTTATGCTCTCTGGGAATTCATATTCCGTAAGGAGATTTTTTATTCCTGGTTAAAAATAAAAATCTTTGTTATTGAATGCAGTCATTGAATTGTCAGTATTACACAATCCACTTATGCTGTACAGTGATCTGCAAAAATAGTAGACATTTCTGCTTGTAAAAAACTGTCACACAACAGAATAGACTATAACGTTTATGTTAATGTACCAACATATGATATTTAGCCTAGAAAAAACAGAACACTACCGTTACAATCACCTATTATGACAATGGCCAATATTTACTAAGCAGTCGCGGCCCAGAATTTTACACGTACAGCTAGCGCTGCATTTACAAATGAAACCAAGACACGGTTCTGGTTGCTGATCACTTGCGTTTTCCATAAAAACCATAAGCGATTGGCCGAGCCCGTACCCTGGTGCTGGGTTTGTAAAAGCAGCAGTAGCGATACGTGTGACTGCAACCTTTCATGCAGTGTCCTTCTGCATGTAAGTACTATACATGTGCAAGGGTGGGTGGGGGACCACCTCCTCACTGGCCTCTCCCGTGGGACTAGGGACACAGCTCTACATACAAAATATAAACTTATATATAATTTATTTTTTTAAACGAAAAAGACAGTTTTACTATAAAAGCAATGTGTACACTATTCTCTATGGGGGAAGAAAAAGGGTCTTCTGATGACAGGTTCCCTTTTCATAGTTGTACTTTGCAGTCACCTTATATAATATGCCAACCACATATAATGGTTTTTGTTTTTGTAAATTGATTTTTAAAAAAAAATATTTGTAAGGGGGTGTTATTTCAGGGCTCGCCTCAGGCAGCTAGAATATCTAGTGCACATCTGGGGGGGGATTTTATGCTCCAATCTAGCAATATTTATGCTATAAATCATATAATCACACAAAATGTGGTCAGTGAATAAGTTTGTTCTCTATAATGGCCAGTCATCAGAAACAACTTCTCCTTTAACTATCCGACAATGAGGATTGCAGTTATCAAATAATACAATTATCTAATCTGTTTAAATATTTTATACTGAACCCACAGGACCTTCTGACAAGACAGAAACGCATCATCTAGAGTTCAGAGCTCTGCCATGAAAAACAATAAGGCAAGTAGGACATAGAGAACATTATACAAAAATATTCAACTTCATTTATCTATATATTTATGTACCAGTATTTTCCGGGCCATTAGGCGCACCGAAATATAAGGCGCATTAGTCCGATGCGCCTTTATATGTAATAATTCCATATATAAGGCGCATCGGACATAAGGCACAGGGTCCGGGGGCGTGGCGGAGGTCCGGGGGCGGAGCGGAGACCCGACGAGAAGAGACGCGACGCGAACGAAGACGAGACCCGACGAGACGCGGCGACGCGGGGAAGGTGAGTGGGGAAGTGAGGGGAGGTGAGGAGGGCAGCGGACCATACTTACATAGGTCCCCGCTACCGGAGACAGCAGATCTCCAGCGGGAACTGCAGACCACGCGGCAGAAGTTTGTTCGTGTCCGCGTGGTCTGCAGTTCCCGTGGAGATTCTGCTGTCTCGGTCTCCGGTAGCGGGACCTATGTAAGTATGGTCCGCTGCCCTGTGCCATACTAGGGCGCACCGGACTATAAGGCGCACTTTGGATTTCCAAGGAAATCCAAGGCTTTAAGTGCGCCTTATAGTCGGGAAAATATGGTATTTATTTATCAATCTATATTAGAAATCACTTTCTATAATTCAAGTGTCTTGTACCGACTTAAAGGGGTTATCCGGGTTTAAACAATTTCTTCTGGCCGGGCTGGGGAGGGCTATTTAAACACAATAAACATGTACTTACCTCCTCCGGTGCTGCCGATGTTCCGCGCCGCAGCCAGTCTTCTCGGTGCACCCGGTGCCGGCCGGATGCTCCCATGCGCACTATCTCCCAGCGCTTACAATGCTGAGAGATAGGGACGGATGGGAGGAGCCGTCCACATCGCGGACCGGAAGTTCCCTGTGCGCGGCTTCCGTGCCCCTGTAAACAAACAGGGGCACGGATCGAAGGGACCGCGGCGCGGGACATCACCGGCGCCGGAGGAGGTAAGTCCATGTTTATTATGTTTAAAGGGGTTATCCGGGTTTAAATTTTTTTTTATGTCCGGGCTGGGGAGGGCTAGTTAAACATAATAACATGTACTTACCCTCATCCGGTGCTGCGATGTCCCGCGCCGCGGCCCGCTTCTCTGTGCCGCCGGTTTATTATCACGCGCGCACAGGGAGCTTCCGGCCGGCCGGTATGCTCCCTGCGCACCATCTCCAGCGCTTACAATGGCTAAGAGATAGGAACGCATGGGAGGGGCCGTCCACATCGTGGACCGGAAGCTCCCTGTGCGCGGCTTCCGTGCCCCTGTAAACAAACAGGGGCACGGAATCAGCAGTTTCTGAAATACTCAGACCAGCCCTTCTGGCACCAACAATCATGCCACGTTCAAAGGCACTCAAATCACCTTTCTTCCCCGTACTGATGCTCGGTTTGAACTGCAGGAGATTATCTTGACCATGTCTACATGCCTAAATGCACTGAGTTGCCGCCATGTGTCACCTTTCTTCCCCATACTGATGCTCGGTTTGAACTGCAGGAGATTATCTTGACCATGTCTACATGCCTAAATGCACTGAGTTGCCGCCATGTGATTGGCTGATTAGAAATTAAGTGTTAACGAGCAGTTGGACAGGTGTACCTAATAAAGTGGCCATTGGGCTGATTTAGAAATTAGTGTTAACGAGCATGGACAGGTGTACCTAATAAAAGTGGCCGTGAGTGTATACTATGATAATATGATACTACATATGATAATACATCTCACTACTTATGTGCAGCAAAACAATTGGTTGAGAATGTATCATAAAATCACATTTTTATTATTTTTTAATTCTTTATAATTTTTTGTATATTACACATTGGAAATATTTAAAGAATGACATTGTACTCAACCAATATATATCCTTAGACCACCCTCCTCCTACCACCATGCCCGCCCTCCCATGTTCAGAAGAGAGAAAAAAAAAATAACAAAAAACCCACAACTTTTCCTTTTCTTTCCCCTCTCCCCAGCTCCCCGTTCTCCCCCCCTTTCACTCGTCTACCAACCATTCTTCCGCCAAAATTCCCTTCTCCTCTCACCCAATTTAATTTTTTCAATTTTTATTTTCCAGTTGAATTACCCATTCATGATCGATGGAGCCAGGGGATTTCCACCCCAATATCATAGGTATCTTCTGCACATATAATGCGGTAGAAATCCAGTGTTTTTTGTAACTAGGGCCTAGCAGATCCTCCATAAAGTTTAACCCCTTTTAAGAGTTGGCGATTTGTACCTTCCCGACGAGCCCTTTTTCCAAATCTGAGCTATGTCCTTTATGGATTATGTAACTTTGGACACTTTCGCACACCCTAGAGATTTTTTATTTACCTCCTTTTGAATGGACAAGTTTTAAGGCTAAATGAATGATTCATTCCTAAAAGTGGTTTGGATTATTTTAGGGGTGCAGTTTCTGAAATGAGCCAGTTTGGGAAATTTTCAAAAACATTTTAAAAAATCCCTTGCTTAAAAAATGATGTTAACATAATGCAAACTTACTGTGCGGTTAATTATTTTGCCATTTGGATGGAATCACATATACAGATTTAGAATCTTTGGAAATGGCGGCACTCCCACTGCAGCCTCTACCAATGATTCATTGCAGGCAAAATATGACTCTTCTCCAGTCAATTTGACTGACTTTGGGGGAGTTGTTTTATGGGTAAATGGGTGATATTTTACATTACCGAGGGAATTCTATAAAGAAAATGTTTGTACCCTACCGATGGGCAAGTATTTTTAAGGGATAGTTACAGTTATTGCAGAACATTGGTGTAATTGCAAACATATATAATGTTATTTTCATGGTTGTCTTTAAATACTTGAATTAAATACAAATATTTACCATATTCCTTATGCCATTTGTGATCGGGGTAACTCACAATCAGTTTTTTCCTGTAAAGTTGGTAAGGAAAGAGAAAGTATCAATAGTCTTAAAACAACAAATCTTGTCTGGCACATCCTAAAAAGATTGTAATTATCAGTATCCATAACAGTCCATTGGGGAACGGATTAATGTAGTTACATCAGCTTTTTGTCAGGGCGATCCCATGTTTTTGTTTTGCAGTAATCTTGGTTTCCCATCCCTTCACACTTGTCTTTTTTTCTTGCTCCAAACAGACACTTCATGCATGTATTCATATAATTGACCTGCTTTTGACACAATTTGTGGTGCCGATCGAGAGGGACTCCAACCTGCATTTAAATGCTGTGGTTGCATTGACCACGCATTTAAAGAGTTAACACCTGGGATCAGAGTAGCGATGTCACGGTAGATTAGTCAACGAGTTTTTCCGATTGCCGGTGTCAGCTCCATGATGTACTATTACTGCATGGCGTGCTAAGTTAGTGCTCCATGCAATAATATTACGAATGGAGCGCTAAGGAGTTAATAGTCTGAGATCTGTAAGCAGTGTGAATAAGCAATATTTACTTCTATGTGTATTATTACACGATTATTGTTTTCCACTAAAGTTCAATGGCAAATGTCCAGTATTGTTGTCATTTGTTAGTCATGAGCTGTAAGAATGTGAGAGGATTTTCTATTTAGTCTAAGTGTCTATTGTTGTTATAATGACTTCACGGTACATTAGACGAACGGAATTTCCTGGGGGGCGTGCTCAGAGTAGAAGTGCCAGCAAAGTCAGGCGGGACTCAGAGAGCAGATATAATAGAAGGTGGGTGCACCTAAAACAGGTGTTTTTATCTGTTATTGCTGGTCTAAGATCTCTTAAGGCTATAAGGTGATTTAACTAGTAAATAGTGTGGCACTTGCATTTTGGTGTGAGCTGCTAATGTTAAATGATTTTCTTCCGAACCAAGGTGGACGGGGCTCTCCTTGTGCAGCATGCCTTTACGGGGGAGGAGGGGGAGCTGGAGATTCCAAAAATTAATATAATCTTCCCAAACCTCCCTGATTGATTGTGTTTTTTTGGTGACTTTTGGTGACGTGCAAATAACGGGGCACCACCAAAAAATCAGAAACAATGGGGCACCAGAAAACGGAATTATGCAAAAGATGCATTGAAGGCCGTGGCAAAGAAAACTTACCAAAACACCAGCATAAGAAGATTTCCATGGGTTTTCGCTTAGTTTAATCTGGACACAAAGAATAGGGGAGCATTTTCATTCTGTCTTTTTTCACTTCAAAGTCCTGCCCCAGAGAACCAAGAAAGTCGCTGGCATAAAGGGGATCCTCTTCTTGGGTATCTTCACATAAACAGGATATGTCATTAATAAATGATGGATGAAGGTCCTGCACCTTAAAGAAAGGGGGCCGCTTACCATCTTCCAATGTCTGGCCGCATACTAATATATAACTATATACTATACATACAAGCACCAAATATAGTGGTATAACAGTGGTAGTTAGCAGATCCTATTTTTCTGGATCTGGTAGCTACACCATGAAGTATGAATACCTTTAACATTGACATTTTCATTGCTTCATTTGGGAACTAAATAACCTATTGATTATTTTATTCCAATTTTTATAATTTGCAAACTGCTGATTCCGATATTTGGACACTATTTTTTGTTGCTCACAACTGGTAATAACTGTTTGAATAGTATGATAGATCAGTAGTTTTGGGGATGGGCAATACCTAACATTGTTATGATTCTTTTTCTTTATTTTCATATCAGTTCTAGGGAAAGAGCGGGGATGGAAAATGGTTTAATATTTTACTTATTTAAAAAAAGATTTTTATACTGTACTTCAAGATCCTCTAGTGGTTCTGACCATAAACTGCAATACTACTCACGATGTAGCAGGATTAAAATTCTGCCTGCAGCTTTGTGTCGCGGCATCTAACAGATTAAACCAAGGATAGGTGTTCAGCACCAATCACTGGTGTTCCGGTGGGTGTTTGCTGGATAATGCAACAAACACCCGTATGTTTGAAAAGAGATAAACTCAGTCATTAAGGGTTTAAGATAACATTGACATTTTCTAAAAAAAGAAAGCAATTGCTTGAAGAATTATATCTGGAAATATTAAAGTGCTTACACACATGTCAATTCAACAAGATTTGGATTGGAATTTCTTTACAGACACGCAGAATATTTAACCTCTTCACATTCAGCAGAGCGGATTATATTCACATTGAGCTCAGCTGATTGACACTCAGTGACGATCATTCCCATTTGGTTGCGCCTGGGTAGGGGTGGGGGCCAGAATGACCGATCAATATAGCATGGGGGCTTCGGTTATCAACAGCTGAAGGAATGGGGGTGGGGCCACATCACCCCAACCTGACTAATGGGTAGTGGCCCTTGTAAATTACAACTTAAGCCTCCAATTCATCTCTATATAGCTTAGGTGGGAAATACCTCGGGAAAACTCAAAACCCACCAGCTTGTGTCAGGGGTCGTTTTTTGTGGTAAGAAACAGCATGGTTTTTTTTTTCAACTTCCGGACAACCCCTTTAATGCGTGGTTTTTGAAGCCTGGAATCCATGAAGAAGCAGAGGCGTGAAGATTGCCTGGGGCTTCCAGTGCATGATCTGTACAAGATCCCCAACTATAATATATTACTTTATCAGGAATTAGTCCTAATTTCAATATGGGTAAGAGCCTAAGGCCCATTTAACAACAACCCACAAGTGTGGTGCCTCTGGGCCTGTGGGGGACAACATTGAAAAAAATAGCCTAGTAATTATTCGATGATTTCCCTGGCAATACCTTCATTCTCCCCTGTGGAGGCGCTATAGTTACTATTCTCATTCAATGGTATATCAGAAAGAAGAACTCCCCCGCAATACCTTTTATCTTCCCCTGTGGAGGCGCTGTAGGTAAATTCCTAATTCATAAAAATAGATGCCAACACAAACCCCTTTCATTTTCTCTCCCCCACATTACAGTCTTTAAAAGGGAACCTATAAAGGAACATGAAGTAATGGGGCAATTTTTAAACTTACCCCCGCCCCCAGCGGGGCGCGTTTTCCTGCCCCAGGAGTCGGGTCCGGACGGGGGGGGGGAATTTTTTAAGGTTATCCTCAGACCAGCCCTTCTGGCACCAACAACCATGCCACGTTCAAAGGCACTCAAATCCCCTTTCTTCCCCATACTGATGCTCGGTTTGAAATGCAGGAGATTATCTTGACCATGTCTACATGCCTAAATGCACTGAGTTGCCGCCATGTGATTGGCTGATTAGAAATTAAGTGTTAACGAGCAGTTGGACAGGTGTACCTAATAAAGTGGCCGGTGAGTGTATATCTGACATAATTTCTTATTAAATCCTGCCCACATCACATCAGCTTTTCCTGATGTGGGAGGGCACTTCTTGGTTGTGACATCAGCTCAGGGCAATGAAGTCAAAACAGGGCAGCATGCTTGTAATTGGCCCATCTGAAGCATGTGATAAGTCACATGCTTGTGACATCACTCAAAGTCTAACTGCCTCACCTCTCTTTTCTTGCTGTCACGAGTACACCCGTGCTCCGCTGCCTGCCGGTCCCCGTCCCCCTGCCCTCACTTACCTCTCCTGGCTCCTGTCTGTTCTTCGGCTCCCGGCGTGTAGGCCGCACGTCTCCTTGCCTGCAGTTGCACGCTCTCGCTACTAGGGGGCGTGTACGCTGACTTCTCAAGTCTTAAAGGGCCAGCGTCCTCCTGATTGGCTCCTGCTAATCCGGTTCGCCCTTATAATCCAGCACCTCCCTTCACTCCCCGCCGGATCTTCCCTCCTAGGATCTCCTATGGTTTCCATGTCAGGCTTCCCTAAGCCGTTCCTGTGGAAGAGCATTAGTGTTTCCAGATGTTTTCCTGTGTTCCTGTGTGTCTCCAGTGTTCCCATATGCTCCTGGTGTCTCCTGTCTTCCAGCGTTTCCAGACGCCTCCATGTCTCCTGTCTCCAGCGTTCCCATACGCTCCTGGTGTTCCTGTCTTCAGTCCAGCGGTGTCTCCAGTCCATGCCAGTGTCATCCGTGTTCCTCTGTGTTGCTGCTGTAATCCCAGGCTTGGACTGTTTCCTGCACATCCCTGTACCTTGGCTGCCACCGTGGGCCTCATACCATCTCCCGCTGTGGTCCAGAGGGTCCACTGGTCCACATGCTCCTCCCTCCGGACTCTTCCCATAGAGACTTTTAGTTCTGTTGTCTGTGTGACCCGTTACATACGTTTTCCCATGGTTACCATAAAGCCTGGCAATTGGAGATTAGCCTGGGGGGCAAAGTAAAGCCGCTTGCTAACTGCTAAACACCTGCAGATAGCTAATTAGAAGCAGTTGGACAGGTGTACCTAATAAAGTGGCCGGTGAGTGTATACTATGATAATATGATACTACATATGATAATACATCTCACTACTTATGTGCAGCAAAACAATTGGTTGAGAATGTATCATAAAATCACATTTATTATTTTTTTTAATTTCTTTATTAATTTTTTGTATATTACACATTGGAAATATTTAATAGAATGACATTGTACATCAACCAATATATATCCTTAGACCACCCTCCCTCCTACCACCATCCCGCCCCTCCCTGGTCAGAGAGAGAGAAAAAAAAATAACAAAAAACCCACAACTTTTCCTTTTCTTTTCCCCTCTTCCCCAGCTTACCCGTTTCCCCCTTTCACTCGTCTACCAACCATTTCTTCCGCCATAAATTCCCTTTCCTCCTCTCACACAATTTAATTTTTTCAATTTTTTTTTATTTTTCCAGTTGAATTACCCATTCATTTATCGATGGAGCTCTATGGGATTTCCACCCCAATATCAATAGGTATCTGTCCACATATAATGCGGTAGAAATCCAGTGTTTTTTGTAACTAGGGCCTAGCAGATCCTCCATAAAGTTTAACCCCTTTTAAGAGTTGGCGATTTTGTACCTTCCCGACAGAGCCCTTTTTTCCAAATCTGAGCTATGTCACTTTATGTGATTATGTAACTTTGGATCACTTTCGCACACCCTAGAGAATTTTTTATTTAACTCCTTTTGAATGGACAAGTTTTAAGGCTAAATGAATGTATTCATTCCTAAAAGATGGTTTGGATTATTTTAGGGGTGCAGTTTCTGAAATGAGCCAGTTTGGGAAATTTTCAAAAACATTTTAAAAAATCCCTTGCTTAAAAAATGATGTTAACATAATGCAAACTTACTGTGCTGTTAATTATTTTGCCATTTGGATGGAATCACATATACAGATTTAGAATCTTTTGGAAATGGCGGCACTCCCACTGCAGCCTCTACACATGATTCATTGCAGGCAAAATATGACTCTTCTCCAGTCAATTTGACTTGACTTTGGGGGAGTTGTTTTATGGGTAAATGGGTGATATTTTACATTACCGAGGGAATTCTATAAAGAAAATGTTGTACCCTACCTGATGGGGCAAGTATTTTTAAGGGGATAGTTACAGTTATTGCAGAAAATTGGTGTAAATTGCAAACATAGATTAATGTTATTTTCATGGTTGTCTTTAAATACTTGAATTAAATACAAATATTTACCATATTCCTTATGCCATTTGTGATCGGGGTAACATCACAATCAGTTTTTTCCTGTAAAGTTGGTAAGGAAAAGAGAAAATGTATCAATAGTCTTAAAACAACAAATCTTGTCTGGCACATACTAAAAAGATTGTAATTAATCAGTATCCATAACAGTCCATTGGGGGAACGGATTAATGTAGTTACATCAGCTTTTTGTCAGGCGATCCCATGTTTTTGTTTTGCAGTAATCTTGGTTTCCCATCCCTCACACTTGTCTTTTTTTCTTGCTCCAAACCAGACACGTTCACTGCATGTATTCATATAATTGACCTGCTTTTGACACAATTTGTGGTGCCGATCGAGAAGGGAATCTCCAACCTGCATTTAAATGCTGTGGTTGCATTGACCACGGCATTTAAAGAGTTAACACCTGGGATCAGAGTAGCGATGTCAGCGGTAGATTAGTGCTAACGAGTTTTCCGATGCCGGTTCAGCTCCATGATGTACTATTACTGCATGGCGTGCTAAGTTACAGTGCTCCATGCAATAATATTACGTGAAGGAGCGCTAAGGAGTTAATAGTTGAGATCTGTAAGCAGTGTGAATAAGCAATATTATACTATCTATGTGTAATTATTACACGATTATTGTTTTCACACTAAAGTTCAAGCAAATGTACAGTATTTTGTCATATTGTTAGTCATAGCTGTTAAGAATTGAAGGGTATTTTCTATTTTAGATTCTATGTATGTTTAATGCTTTTATCACGGTAACTATTGGCTTGGATTTCTCTGTGGGGCGTTTCTCAGAGTAGAATGTCCAGCATAAGTCAGCTGGACTTCAGTAGAGCAGTCATGAATAAAGTTATGTGTTGCACCTAAAACAGGTGATCTTTATTGTGGTCTAAGATCTTAAGGCTATAATGTGATTTTATACAATAAAATAGTTGGCACTGAATTTTGGAGCTGGCACGTGCTTTTTGTGAAGTCAATGATTTTCTTCCGAAGCAAAGGTGGACTGTGCTCTCCTTGTGCAGCATGCCTTTACGGGGGAGGAGGTGAGCTGGAGATTTCCCAATATAAATTTATATAATCTTCCACACCACTCCCTGATTTTTGTTTTATTTTTGACGTTTTTTTTGGTGTGTCAAATTATTAACGGCTGTGCACCACCATATAAAATCAGAACTAATGTTGTGCACCAGAAAACGGAATTTATGCTAAAAATTGATGCATTGAAGGCCTTGTGTCTAAAAGAAAACTTACCAAAACACTTTCTAGTTGCACATAAGAAGATTTCCATTGGGTTTCGCTTAGTTTAATCTGGAACACAAAGAATAAGGGAGCATTTTTCATTCTTGTCTTTTTTTCACTTCAAAGTCCTGCCCCAGAGAACCAAGAAAGTCAGCTGCATAAAGGGGTATCCTCTTCTTTGGTATCTTTCACATATGAACAGGATATGTCATTAATAAATGATGGATGAAGGTCCTGCACCCATTTAAAGAAAGGGGGTCCGCTTACCATCTTCCAATGTCTGGCCGCATACATACATATATACTATATACTATACATACAAGCACCAAATATAGTGGTATAACAGTGGTAGTTAGCAGATCCATATTTTCTGGATCTGGTAGCTACACCATGAAGTATGAATACTTTAACATTGACATTTTCATTGCTTCTATTTTGGGAACTAAATAACCTATTGATTATTTTATTCCAATTTTTATAATTTGCAAACTGCTGATTCCGATATTTGGACACTATTTTTTGTTGCTCACAACTGGTAATAACTGTTTGAATAGTATGATAGATCAGTAGTTTTGGGATGGGCAATACCTAACATGTTTATGATTCTTTTTCTTTATTTTCATATCAGTTCTAGGGAAAGAGCGGGGATTGGAAAATGGTTTAATATTTTACTTATTTAAAAAAGATTTTTATACTGTACTTCAAGATCCTCTAGTGGTTCTGACCATAAACTGCAATACTACTCACGATGTAGCAGGATTAAAATTCTGCCTGCAGCTTTGTCGGCGGCATCTAACAGATTAAACCAAGAGATAGGTGTCAGCACCAATCACTGGTGTTACCGGTGGGTGTTTGCTGGATAATGCAACAAACACCCAGTATGTTTGAAAAGAGATAAACTCAGTCATTAAGGGGTTTAAGATAACATTGACATTTTCTAAAATAAAGAAAGCAATTGCTTGAAGAATTATATCTGGAAATATTATAAAGTGCTTTACACACATGTCAATTCAACAAGATTTGGATTGGAATTTCTTTACAGCACGCAGAATATTTAACCTCTTCACATTCAGCAGCGGATATATTCATCATTGAGCTCAGCTGATTGACACTCAGTGACAGATATATCCGCCATTGAGTTGATGCCGCTTAGTTTGTCATCAGAACTAGACCGGCATCAATATACATGGAGCTTCAGTTATACCTAACAGCTGACACCCCCGTCTAACACCTGCATTCGGAGGGAGCTTAACCTGCAACCCCAGGAATGTGGCACCTTCAGTGTCAGCCTATGCAGTATTGCAGTATTGCAGAGTATTATCACGAACAGATGACTGCTTGTTCCTGTCCCAAATTAAACTTAAAAAAATGTAAAAAAATTAAAAAATGTTTTTAAATAAAAAAATTAATAAATTAATAAAAATGTCCATAAGTTCCATTAACATATTAAATGACATAAATGTAAAAAAAAAAGTCAAAAGCAAAACACAAACCCCACACGTATTGTTTCACTGCATCCATATCAGAATCTCCAGAATAAAAAGAAATCAAGATGGAACCTGCATGATAAACGTCATAAAAATCACCAAAAATAATGTTTTTTACCTATTTCATCCCACAAAAAATGCAATAAATAGTGATCAAAAAACACATCTACTCAAGAATGGTACTGGTGCAAAGTACAACATGCCCCACAAAAAAAACAAGCCATTAATAATTGTATTTGAACACAGTTATTGACAGTCAATGAGCTTATGCCTTAGATGCCTCAGAACAGATTATACAACTCTTTGCTGTAACTTGACTCTTTGGCAAGACACTGTTACGGGTCACACAGACAACAAAACTAAAAGTCTCTATGGGAAGAGTCCGGAGGGAGGAGTGTGTGGACCAGTCGACCCTCTGGACCGCCGCGGAAGATGGTATGAGGCCCACGGTGGCAGCCAAGGTACAGGGATGTGCAGGAAACAGTCCAAGCCTGGGATAACAGCATCAACACAGAGGAACACTGGTAACTCTGGCACGGACTAAAGACACCGCTGGACTGGAACCCTGGGAGGCACAGCAGGAAGCACAGAGGCAGACTGAAGACTTGAGACAGGATGGCAGGAGCAAATGGAGGTACCCTGGTAACGCTGGAAACAGGAACACCTGGAGTGTATGGGAACGCTGGAGACACACAGGAAGACAGGAAAGCGTCTGGAAACACTAATGGGCTTTCTCTTCCACAGGAACGGCTTAGGGAAGCCTGGCATGGAAACCATAGGAGATCCTAGGAGAAGATCCGGCAGGGAGAGAAGGGAGGTGCCGGATTATAAGGGCGAGCTGGATTAGCAGGGGCCAATCAGGAGGACGCTGGCCCTTTAAGGCTTGAGAAGTCCGTGCGCGCGCCCCCTAGCAGCGGGAGCGCGCGACTGCAGGTTAGGAGCGTGCGGCCTACACGCCGGGAGCCAGAGCACAGACAGGAGCCAGGTGGAGACACTGGAGCGACCTCTGGGTTGGCCGGTGGCTCTGGAGCGGCTTCTGGGAAAGCCAGAGGCTCTGGAGCGGCTTCTGGGAAAGCCGGAGGAGAACTTAGAAGCAGTGGAAGCATGGTGGCCAGCTGGAGTGGTTCTTGGAAAACTGGAGTAGAGCTTGGAAGCTGAGGAAGCATGGCGGCTGGCTTTTGGAACACCGGAGCCAAGCGAGGCCGACATGGAAGCCGGACTTGTGGTTGCTGGCAATCCAACAGCTGTTGAGGCATGGAGACAGGCTGGAGTGGCTCTTGGAAAGCTGGAGCAGCGCTGGGAAGCTGTGGAAGTGGAGCCTGGGGTAGCCGGGAGTCTAGCAGCTGTAGGAGAAGGGTGGCAACCCTACTCAGATCCTCTCCTCAAGAAAAAATCAGATAAGACTGCTGGGCGAGAACATCTGTCAGCAACTGGTATGAGTCTTTGGAACAGTCCATGATGGGATCCATGTCCTTGCCGGAGTCCATGGCCGGATCTTGCTGTAACAGGTCACACAGACAACAGAACTAAGTCTCTATGGGAAGAGTTCGGAGGGAGGAGTCTGTGGACCAGTGGACTCTCTGGACCGCCGTGGGAGATGGTATGAGGCCCACGGTGGCAGCTAAGGTACAGGGATGTGCAGGAAACAGACCAAGCCTGGGATAACAGCAGCAACACAGAGGAACACTGGTAACGCTGGCACGGACTGCAGACACTGCTGGACTGGAACCCTGGGAGGCACAGCAGGAAGCACGGAGGGAGACTGAAGACTTGAGACAGGATGGCAGGAGCACATGGAGGTACCCTGGTAACGCTGGAAACTGGAACACCAGGAGCGTATGAGAACGCTAGAGACACACAGGAAGACAGGAAATCGTCTGGAAACACTAATGAGCTTTCTCTTCCACAGGAACGGCTTAGGGAAGCCTGGCATGGAAACCATAGGAGATCCTAGGAGAAGATCCGGCAGGGAGTGAAGGGAGGTGCCGGATTATAATGGCGAGCCGGATTAGCAGGAGCCAATCAGGAGGACGCTGGCCCTTTAAGGCTTGAGAAGTCCGAGCATGCGCCCCCTAGCGGTGGGAGCGCGCGACTGCAGGGAAGGAGCGTGCACAGACAGGAGCCAGGAAAGGTAAGTGAGGGCAGGGGGACGGGGACCGGCAGGCAGGATAGCACGGGTGCACATTCTAGCTTTATCATCAGCTTTATGTAAAGGACTTATATGGCATCATATAAACATGATTTGAATGCTTTGAGGGGAATGAGATGGAGCACTAAGCAACAAGTGTCACCTGTGTTTCTGTCTTTACCCCCAGCAGCTCCCCAAAGGAGGAGGGGCTTCTATTCTCCCTGACTGTCAGTCTGTCTTTCTTTCTAATTCTCACACTCACAGATAACTGGTCATAGCCTTGGCAGCATCACCATTAACTGGATCTGTAGACAAAAAACTTAGTAAAAGAAATAAAACATAAGAAAAAATATCTAAGTAATCATATTGACCCATAGAATAACTAAAATATGTTTATTAGGCTATCTAAGTTCTATAGGACTGCAGGGCTCTCCTTCCCTTCTGTGCCTCGTTCAACAAATAACATCCACATGTGGGGAGCCTCCATACTCGGGAGAAATTGCAGTACAAATTTTAAGATGTATTTTCTCCTTTTATCTTTTGGTAATGTGTAAATTTTAGGGCTAAATGAATGTATTACCTACAAAATTAGACCATTGTAAATTTCATGTCCATTTTGTTTTAATTACTACTATGTTTCCCTGAAAATAAGATACAGTAGTGTCTTAATTTTTGCTCCTAAAGAGGTGCTGTAACATCCGTGCCAAAAGGCCCCAAATCCGCAGTTGGCAGAATAGGTGGCGTTGATTTGTGTGTGAACTGGGGCTTGGATTTACAGAGCCACACCCTGCTCCTTGCATTTCAGCCCTGCCCAGCAAGGGTTACTAGCCTGATTGACAGTTCCTCCAGTGTGCTGCTGGAGGCGTGTCTGGAACTGCATAAATACCTGCCTACTCCCATCATACCTTGCTGGTCAAACTGCTATTTTGCTGTGTTTCTAGCTTATCTTGAATTCTCTAGTTTCTGGTTTCTGATCTATTGCCTGTGTCTCGATTTCGCTATTTGGATTGTGTTTTGGTATTGATATTCCCCGCTGCTGCCAACTCGGATTGTATACCTTGCCTTATTGTGTTTGTTCTTCTGTATTGTTCATGTTCACACCATAGCCAGGGAGGGAACGTCGCCCAGTTATTAGCCTCCATTTAGGGGGGACCCAATAAGTAGGTAGGGACAGATTGGGGGGCGCACTGTCAGGGCTCACTGTCCTTGTTTGTGTCCTGCCATTACAGGTGCTAGGTCTTATTTTAAGGGGATGTCTTATTTTTCCATGAACAAGAATACACATTTATTGTCGAACTAAAATGCTACTTAAAAACACACTTATTTCATGCTCCATTTGTTTTGCAATTAGCTGCCCCAATCTCTCATGTTTAGCAATAGCACTTTAATGAGCCCTTCTTGTCAGCACTTCATGTCCAGGTAGCTGCTTGTATCGTATTTTCAGTGCGACACCCATGAATTCCTCTCCCGTGTCACAAACTTTTGCAGCATCTAAATGGTCTTCTAATACTAATGTATGGTGTACGGCAGGGTGTGGGGTGGGGTGGCGGCAACTGTAGCAAGGACTGCCACTAGGTAATATTTTCAGGAGAGGTCTTATATTTCTAAGCTTGAACAAAATTGTACCAGATCTTATTTTGGAGGGATGTCCTATTTTAGGGGAAACAGGGTAAAATGGGGGGATTCATAAGGGGATTCTGTTTATTTATATTTCAGACCCATTAAAAAAAAAAGAAAAAAAAATTACAATTTAGAAGTTTCAGGGGGAAAATGGAAGTCTCTGTATGATTTGTAAGCTGTCTAATGTCATATTAGAATAAAAGTGTCAGGATTGTATGTAGTGGATCCTCTGAACCACCGTGGACAATGACACAAGTCGACACCTGGGACCGGAATTTAAGTGGCACCCTGTCTTCACCAAAGCCCTCCACAAAGCAGGATGGTCTTGCTGCGGCGCGGTACCACCAGGTCGTTCCACAGGCGCGGCTTGTCCTAGGTGGCAGCCTAGGTTGAGGTACAGGAAAGGCAGGCGATCTTGTAGACGGGGACAAGAGGTCAGGACGGGCAGCACGGGATCAGAGTCAGGGTCGTAGCAATAGGTCAAGGCAGTCAGAAACGGGACCGGGGTCACAACAGTAAATTACTAATACAGTGCAGGGCATTAGACAAAGCTTTCTCTAAGGCACAAGGCACCAAGGGTGTGATAGGATAGGCAGGTTTAAGTAGCCTTCTGGGAAATAGCACCTGTGACAAAAAGGACTTAAAAAAAAAAGATGACAACATAAAATCGAGATATGGGAATTGATAGCAAGTAACTCATTTGGGTGGTAAAACTATCTCATTTGGGTCTCAAAAGCAGATCTTTAAATTTCTGAAACAATTTAATAAACTTTAGTTTTTATACCTAAAAACGCTAAACCTATAAACCAAAATTTACCAACATGAAGTACAATGTGTCATGAAAAAAAAGCAAATCTGAAAATCATTTTGGTAAGTCAAAGTATTCCAAAGTTATAACTATATAAAGAGACATTACAAAAAAGAGCCTGAGCCTTAACGTACAAACAAATATATATATATATATATATATATATATATATATATATATATACTGTATATATATAAGGATTTTTCAATTTATTGCTAACCAATTAAGGACATTTATCCTCTATGTTGCGGATAGGGGACATATGCCTGCAATTAAAGAAAAACCTTCATGGCCCAGTTAATCATAAAAAAGTTTTGAGCATAATATACATGTAATTCGACGTGGATTGTCACTAAGTTTGGAAAGAATGTTTCTTAAATGAACCAAATGTAGATTAGACACTTTATGTAATAAATAGGCTTTTCATAGGTCATTCTGAACTAAACTGGTCTCTAAAAAGATGAATTAACTTCTGGGTTCAGCGGTTCCCTTACCTTTTGTGCAGATGCACAGATTTTACTCATTGCCCCTCTCACTTTAGAGCCATAAAGTTATTTGGATGGATGTTTTTGTATGATAATACCTCTGACTTGCCACAATGAGCATTACAGCCACTAGATACTAGTGTATATAACCTCTATATGTGTATGTGGCCTAAATCTAAACCCCCCTATGTATATATACTTCATGGATTCACATATTTACCTGGTTATTTTCATTTATGCTCTCTGGGAATTCATATTCCGTAAGGAGATTTTTTATTTCCTGGTTAAAAATAAAAATCTTGTTATTGAATGCAGTCATTGAATTGTCAGTATTACACAATCCATTATGCTGTACAGTGATCTGCAAAAATTATGTAGACATTTCTGCTTGTAAAAAACTGTCACACAACAGAATAGACATATAACGTTTATGTTAATGTACCAACATATGATATTTAGCCTAGAAAAAAACAGAACACTACCGTTACATCACCTATTATGACAATGGCCAATATTTACTAAGCAGTCTGCGCCAGAATTTTACACGTACAGCTAGCGCTGCATTTACAAATGAAACGCAAGACACTGGGTTCTGGTTGCTGATCACTTGCGTTTCCATAAAAACACATAAGCGATTGGGCCGAGCCCGTACCCTGGTGCTGGGTTTGTAAAAGCAGCAGTAGCGATACGTGTGACTGCAACCTTTCATGCAGTGTCCTTCTGCATGTAAGTACTATACATGTGCAAGGGTGGGTGGGGGACCACTCCTCACTGGCCTCTCCCGTGGGACTAGGGACACAGCTCTACATACAAAAATATAAACTTATATATAATTTATTTTTTTACGAAAAAGACAGTTTTACTATAAAAGCAATGTGTACACTATTCTCTATGGGGGAAGAAAAGGGTCTTCTGATGACAGGTTCCCTTTTCATAGTTGTACTTTGCAGTCACCTTATATAATATGCCAACCACATATAATTGTTTTTGGTTTTGGTAAATTGAGTTTTTAAAAAAAAATAATTTGTAAGGGGGTGTTATTTCAGGGCTCGCCTCAGGCAGCAGAATATCTAGGTGCACATCTTGGGGGGGGATTTTATGCTCCAAATCTAGCAATATTTATGCTATAAATCATATAATCACACAAAATGTGGTCAGTGAATAAGTTTGTTCTCTATAATGGCCAGTCATCAGAAACAACTTCTCCTTTAACTATCCGACAATGAGGAATTGCAGTTATCAAATAATACAATTATCTAATCTGTTTAAATATTTTATACTGAACCCACAGGACCTTCTTGACAAGACAGAGAATCGCATCATCTGAGAGTTCAGAAGCATCTGCCATGAAAAACAATAAGTAGGACAAGTAGGACATAAGAGAACATTTATACAAAAATATTCAACTTCATTTATCTATATATTTATGTACCGTATTTTCCGGGCCATTAGGCGCACCGAAATATAAGGCGCATTAGTCCGATGCGCCTTATATATGTAATAATTCCATATATAAGGCGCATCGGACTATAAGGCGAGAATCTACCAGCTCAAAAATCATCCAGCAATGTATAGAGCCAAGTTAGAGACTCCATATAGAACCATGTGTATAGAGCCCTGCGTATAGAGACTCCATATAGAACCCTGCATATAGAGCCTCCATATAGAACCCTGCGTATAGAACCCTGCGTATAGAGCCATGTGTATAGAGCCATGTGTATTGAGCTCTGCATAAAGAGCCCTGAGTAAAAGGCCATGTACATAGAGCCATGTGTATAGAGCCCAGCGTACAAAGCCCAGCATATACTGCTCAGCATATAGAGCCAATCGTAGAGCCGTGCATATAGAGCCAATCGTATAGAGCCCTGCGTATAGAGCCCTGTGTATAGAGCCTCCATATAGAGCCCTGTGTATAGAGCTGTGTGTATAGACCCCTGTATATAGAGGTGCCAGAGGTGGTGCTACTTCTTTCAACCATATAGACGTCCTCAAGATGCCAATACAATTGAAATCTAAGAACTGGTTAAAGAGAATCTACCAGCTCAAAAATTCATCCAGCAATGTATAGAGCCCAGCGTACAGAGCCTTCATATAGAGCCCTGTGTATAGAGCCTCCATATAGAGCCCTGCGTATAGAGCCTCCGTATAGAGCCCAGCGTACAGAGCCTTCATATAGAACCATGTGTATAGAGCCTCCATATAGAGCCCTGCATATAGAGCCGCGTGTATAGAGCCTCCATATAGAGCCCTGCGTATAGAGCACAGCATATAGAGCCCTGTGTATAGAGCCCTGTGTATAGAGCCCTGTGTATAGAGCCCTGTGTATAGAGCCCTGTGTATAGAGCCCTGTGTATAGAGCCTCCATATAGAACCATGTGTATACATACCTCCCAACATTTGTGAAAGGGAAAGAAGGACAAAATGGCGGCACGCGGCGATCCCCCTAAGCCACACCCCCAATCACTCCCTGGCCACGCCCCAAATTTTAGCCATATTATAATAAAAATCATCTCAATAAAAAAAAAAAAATTTTCCTCATTGGGATTTGAACCCAGAACCTGCAGTGTCCATGTACAATAATGACACAGTGCCCCAACCAACTGAGCTATAACCTCTGTGATTATCTAGCTGTAGAATTTTGGTAACTAAGAACTATGACTACTGTTACACTGTGACACAGATTAATGCCTAATATAGAGAGGGATCTTCTCAGAGATTATTGTAATTATTGAGACTATTATTATTATTATGGAGATGATTATTATTATTATTATTATTATTTTTACTAATATTAATAATCATCTCCATAATAATAAAAATAATAAAATTTATAATAATAATAATAGTTTCAATAATTACAATAATAACCTCTGAGAAGATCCCTCTCTATATACCAGTGCATTAGTCTGTGTCACAGTGTAACAGTGGCAGATAACACTTCTTAGTTACCAGAAATCCTCAGCTCTGTATCTCTGGGCTTATAGCTCAATTAGTTAAGCTCCTGTCTGCAGTGCAGTGGATCCCAGGTTCAAATCTCAGCCTGGGCAAAAATGTATTTAATTTAAAGGGGTTATCCGGGTTTAAAATTTTTTTTTATGGCCGGGCTGGGGAGGGCTATTTAAACATAATAAACATGTACTTACCTCCTCCGGTGTTGCCGATGTCCCGCGCCACGGCCCGTCTTCTCCGTGCGCCGGTTTCATTACACCGGCGCACAGGGAGCTTCCGGCCGGCCGGATGCTCCCATGCGCACCATCTCTCAGCACAGAGCCATGTGCTGTTATTGTGTCATTAGAATAGTTATTTTCTGTGGTGTAAATAAAAAGGTATAGTACAGAACCAAGGACAAAATAAAATACATGAATAGAAACTTGGAATAAACATGGCACTGAGAATGAAACAAAATAGGCTAATGGATAACATTGTGACAAAGATGACATCCTTGTGATAGAAAGTCCCGAACAAACACGGCACGTAAAATTATTCATATTGTTTCTGAAAAAGTAATTAGCAAAATAAGCCTACAATGGTGTCAAAGCATTGTTATAGATGCTTTGGTATTAACAAAAGTAACTTATCATCTCCTAAAAATAAACGCTTAAAGACACATAAACACAAAGTTTATTTAATCTGCTATTACATACTCAAAGTCCTGGAACTCTGTCCGCTTGTGGATCATGTATAGCCGAAATAGATGGCCCGGTAGAAGATATGTCCTGCATGTCTGTCTTCATAAAATCTTTAACCTACATGCAGAGAAATATTAATTTTTTTGCATTTTGGTGCAGTCAGCATGGACACAAGCTCCAGAGCAAATTTTGGGCTCCATTTTTTTATAGGGGTTTTTCGCTGCACCTTTAGCATGGGACGTGTGACACAATTCTGTCGGACTTTGCATATTAAATCTGGCGCACGGCCCGACTGGTCACCAGAAAACAAACTTCAGTGCAGAAATTTGTGTCGCATGAAGAATAGTGCAGCCGCGACACAAAAGGGTCATGTGTGACACCTCTGTGGTGCAGACACTTCTTAAATACCTGCAAAAAATGTATATAGTCCGACAAATGACACCTTCCCATTTTATTCTTTGGTTAAGTAGAGTAACAGAGGTCCTAACTTTATATAGTTTGTGCTGTTTTTAATATTTTTTTTTTTTTTAAGATGTAAATCTTTAGAAGAAATGTTTTGGCTGTATTACCATATTCTGATAACATAAGGAGCTTTTTTGCAGAACAATTTTGCAGAACACGCTGATTTTTTCATTAATAGAATTTTGTGGTGTTCAATCGTTTCATCAAATTTTCTTAAAATTTTTATGTGTGGGAAAATGAAGCAAAAGTGTTGATTTGGACAAATGAAATATTTTTTCCTTTGTGGGGTATACCACAATATATAATAATTTCTTATATTTTGTTTGGGCATTTTGGAATTGGGGTTTATTTAATTATTTTAATTTCCATTCTAGGTAGGCGATTTGGCATTGTATTTTATTTTTTACTTCTTACCTTTTTAATCAATTTTTTATTTAATTGTTTTACTATTTTTTAAGGGCACCTATTGAACACTCATGTTCAACATACAATGATACAAAATACTGCAATATGCAATATAATCTAACAGATTGTTGCCCCAAGTGACATTACACAATTTAAGTGCTGAGGTTGTTTTAGCTGAAACAACATCGGTGCCAGCATTATTATGATTAGAGATGGGCGAATTTGTTAAAATTCGTTGAAAAAATTTGATTCGACCCAAATCGAATCAAAACGAATCACGTTAAAAACCAGGCATTTCCTGGCTGCAGAGAGCCTGTAGGGCAGTGATGGTGAACCTTTTAGAGATCGAGTGCCCAAAGTGAGACTCAAAAACAACTAGCTTTTCCCAAAGTGCCAACACAGCAATTTAGGCAGTAACAAACGTATTGCTACCAGAATCTTTGAGCTCCAATCCGACACCTTTTCACTCTTTGGACAGGACCAAGCAGCACAGGATGGGTCACTTAACAATAGCATGACACTACTTGGACTACCTGAGACTGCAGGAAGATACCATGTCTGGCAAACTCTGTGCCTGGGAGACAGCCTGTGTGCCCACAGAGATGCCTCCGAGTGTCATCTCTTGCACCAGTGCCATAGGTTCGCCACCACCGCTGAAGGGTGTTGTAAAACGTTGTGCCATGCTTAAAAACAATGCTGTGTTTTAGTATTACATGCACATGACAGCAGCGGCTCTTAGAATCGCTTCACTCTTCAGTTCCATGTGCACTTACATAGGCCAACTTCCCCAAATAAGCAAAGCAGGAACGCAGACTGACAAGGTAACGTCTGTGCCAGCTCAAAAGGACTGAGCTTAGGGCCAAGATCCCACTATAACATCAAAGAGTGCACTCTTTTTACACAGACATCAGATGATTCCATAGATTACGACAGAACCTGTTCTGTTAAACGCGGATACATGTGGAAAGCCCCCCAAAAGAGTGCAGAGGATGTCGGCAGTAATTTTGCATTGACGTCACTGATCATTTTGCCCTTCTTTTCACGCATCAGTGTCCTCTTTCAATCGGTCAATAATCCATCAGTATTGCTAAAGCCAAAAAAAAACAGCAGTTGATCCAGAATAGAGATGAGCAGCAAATGGGATACTTGCATGTCCTCTGTGTTCTGTATCCACTACTGCTTTTGGCTATCAATCCTGAAGCTTTTCATCCTTCTGACAGATGAAATGAAGGGGAAAACCAAACATAGTGGCAACGTCATAGAGTGATGGAGGGTGAAAACAGCATTATGGAAATCACAGGGTGTTCCAGGGAGACAACGGTCAGTTGGCAGCAGCATGAGTAGGCTGTAGAGTGGCACAATGACAAATTATGGAGGTTGCGGAAACATGGTAGGCCACAAAGTGGCACAATGATAAGAGTGTGGAGGTGGCGGCAGCAGAAGCAGCAGCAGGAGCCCACAGGTGGCAGCAACATGGTGGCAGTAACAGGGAAAGCCACAGAGTGGCACAATTATATAGTGTGGAGGTGGCAGCAGCAACAGGAGGCCACACGTGTCAGCAACATGGTGGCAGCAACAGGGAAAGCCACAGATTGACACAATGATATAGTGTGAAGGTGGCATCAGAAGCAGCAGGAGCCCGCAGAGTGGCAAAATGATATAGTGTGAAAGTGGCATCAGAAGCAGCAGCAGCAGGAGTAGCACAATGATATGGTGTGAATGTGGCATCAGAAGCAGCAGCAACAGGAGCCCACAGAGTGCCACAATGATATAGTGTGAAAGTGACATTAGAAGCAGCAGGAGCCTGCAGAGTGGAACAATGATATAGTGTGAAGGTGGCATCAGAAGCAGCAGAAGCAGGAGTGCGTAGAGTGGCACAATGATATAGTGTGAAGGTGGCATCAGAAACAGCAAGAGCCCGCAGAGTGGCACAATGATATAGTGTGAAGGTGGCATCAGAAGCAGCAGGAGCCTGCAGAGTGGCACAATGATATAGAGTGAAGGGGGCATCAGAAGCAGCAGGAGCCTGCTGAGTGGCACAATGATATAGTGTGAAGGCGGCATCAGAAGCAGCAGGAGCCTGCAGAGTGGCACAATGATATAGTGTGAAGGTGGCATCAGAAGCAGCAGGAGCCTGCTGAGTGGCACAATGATATAGTGCGTTGGTGGCATAAGTAGCAGCAGCAGGAGCCCGCAGAGTGGCACAATGATATAGTGTGAAGGTGGCATCAGTAGCAGCAGCAGGAGGAGGAGCCCACAGAGTGGCACAATGATAAAGTGTGTTGGTGGCATCAGAAGCAGCAGGAGCCCGCAGAGTGGCACAATGATATAGTGTGAAGGCGGCATCAGAAGCAGCACCAGGAGCCCGCAGGGTGGCACAATGATATAGTGTGAAGGTGGCATCAGTAGCAGCAGCAGGAGGAGGAGCCCACAGAGTGGCACAATGATATAGTGTGCTGGTAGCATCAGAAGCAGCAGGAGCCTGCAGAGTGGCACAATGATATAGTGTGAAGGTGGCATCAGAAGCAGCAAGAGCGGCAGAGTGGCACAATGATATAGTGTGTTGGTGGCATCAGAAGCAGCAGGAGCCTGCTGAGTGGCACAATGATATAGTGTGAAGGTGGCATCAGAAGCAGCAAGAGCCTGCAGAGTGGCACAATGATATAGTGTGAAGGTGGCATCAGAAGCAGCAGGAGCCTGCAGAGTGGCACAATGATATAGTGTGATGGTGGCATCAGAAGCAGCAAGAGCGGCAGAGTGGCACAATGATATAGTGTGTTGGTGGCATCAGAAGCAGCAGCAGGAGCCCGCAGAGTGGCAAAATGATATATTGTGAAGGTGGCATCCGAAGCAGCAGCAGCAGGAGCCCGCAGAGTGGCACAATGATATAGTGTGAAGGCGGCATCAGAAGCAGCAGCAGGAGCCCGCAGGGTGGCACAATGATATTGTGTGAAGGTGGCAACAGTAGCAGAAGCAGCAGGAGCCTGCAGAGTGGCACAATGATATAGTGTTAAGGGGCTCAGTGGGCAGGAGAGTGGTATGTCCTATGCCTGCACACTAGCTACAGTATAGCCTGTGCCAGCTGAGGTGCTGACTACTGTAGGCATGTTTGGGGTCATTATCATTTTAAAAATAAATGATGCTCCAAATAAAAGCACACTGGATAAAATATCACCTGCTGCAAGATACTGTGGTAACCATGCTGGTTCAGAATAATCCCCAACAGTGTCACCAGCAGAGCCCCCCCCCCCCACCATCACACCCAGCAGCGTCACCAGCAGAGCCCTCCACACCATCACACACAGAAGTGTCACCAGCAAAGCCCCCCACTCCATCACACCCAAGAATGTCACCAGCAAAGCTCCCCACACGATCACACCCAACCAGGGGCGGACTGAGAATTTAAAGTGGCCCTGGAAAAAACTGTAAAAGTGGCCCCATTCTGTGGGCGGGGGTCAAAACAAGTAGACGTGGCCTTGTGATGTGGGTGGAGTTACTAAACTCCATAAAAACTGTATAGATGGTCTAAATCAACATGTACACCACAGAGAAAGAGACTCGTACTGCCTCCTTTATAGAGGAATAATGCTTCTATTTTAAGAGCACACAACTTAATACTGCCATATATGTACACTAAAAATATACTACAATACCTTCTCTGATAAACAAGAATGTAATTACCATAGTACTGCCCCCTATGTACAAGAATATAACTACTATAATACTGTCCCCTATGTGCAGGAATATAACTACTATAATACTCCAGGGATGAGAGTGGAAAGATTTTGCTTGTACCGTGGGTCCAGGAGAGTGAATACCCAGTAATCGATGCTGGAATAAATTCTTTGAACGCGAGGGTCACGGGATAGGCAGCCTAGCATGAAATCTGCCATATGCGCCAGAGTACCAACGCGCAACAATTCACTCCTCTCACTGGCCTGACTCTCCATTTCCTCCTCCTCCTCCAACTCCTCTTCTTCTGCCCATACACGCTGAGCAGTTAAGGACTGAGCAATGGTCCCCTCTTCTGTCTCACACATGTGTCAGTCTGCCGAGTTGCAGAGCCTCCACCAGGTTACGGCCGTTGTCACACACAACCATGCCTGGCTTCAGGTTCAGCGGTGCCAGCCAAAGATCAGTCTGCGCCGTGATGCCCTGTAATAGCTCTTGGGCGGTGTGCCTTTTATCACCTAGGCTCAGCAGTTTGAGCACCGCATGCTGTCGCTTAGCCAAGAGATACCGACTGATGGCACCATGCCCTCGGATAGTAATTCGGAGGAGGAGATGGAGGAGGGATGTGAGGAAGAGGAGGCATAGTAGGCCTGAGAGACCTGGACCGAGGTAGGCCCCGCAATTCTCGGCGTCGGCAGTATATGAGCGGCCCCAGGGTCAGACTCGGTTCCAGACTTCACCAAGTTAACCCAATGTGCCGTCAGCCATATATAGTGGCTCTGCCCGGCAGCACTCGTCCACGTGTCCGTGGTCAGAAACGGCGTTGGTCAGGGCACAGATGATGTTGTCTGACACGTGCTGGTGTAGGGCTGGGACGGCACATCAGGAAAAGTAGTGGGACCGAATACTGAGGGGCGGCCGCCACCATGAGGTTGTGAAAGGCCTCGGTCTCTAACAGCCTATAGGGCAGCATCTCCAGGCTGAGTAATTTGGAGATGTGGACGTTGAGGGCTTGGGCGTGTGGGTGGGTGGAACTGTATTTCCTCTTGCGCTCCAGCGCCTGGGGTATGGAGAGCTGAACGCTGCGCATGGAGACATTGGACGGTGTGGAGGATCGTGGAGGCGAAGGTGTGGTTTTCGCAAGGGAGGTGTTTGGGCCGGGGTTCTGGGCAGGGGGCAGAGGCAGAGGCAGCAGATGACACAGGGGAAGGAGCAGTGGTGTGCCTGGCCGGAGGTGAACGGCCTTGGTGCCATTTAGTGGGGTGTTTAGCAGTCATATGCTTGCACATACTGGTGGTGGTTAAGCTAGTAGTGGTGGAACCCCTGCTGATCCTGGTGTGGCACAGGTTGCACACCACAGTCCGTCGGTCATCCAGTGTTTCTTTAAAGAACCTCCAGACTTCCGAAAATCTAGCCCTAGCCACGGGAGCTTGACTACGTGAAACATTTGGCGCTGATGCACCAGCTCTGGCCCTGCCTCTCCGTCTGGTCCCACCACTGCCTCTTCCAACCTGTTCTGGCATAGGACTCGCCTCCGTCTCAGAAGCACTGTCTTTACCCGGCCTATCAAGCCAGCTTGGGTCTTCCACCTCATCATCCTCCGATCCCTCCCCCCTCGGACTTCCTGCCCTGACAACATCTTCACCACTGTCTGACAACCGTGTCTCCTCATCGTCCGACACCTCTTTACACACTTCTTCCACTACGTCAGCAATGTTATCATCACCCACAGACTGCGACCGGTGGAAAACCTGGGCATCGGGAAGGAGCTCAGCAGCAACCTGACAAGTGGTTTGTGACTCTGGGAAGGGTCCAGAAAACAGTTCCTCAGAGTATGAAGGATCAAATTCCAAATTTTTCTGGGAGGGGTCAGACTGGGGGAAGGAGGTTGAGGTGGAGGAGCTGGAGGAGTGCTCACTTGGGTAACATGGGTGGACTGCGTGGAAGACTGACTGGTGGACAAATGGCTAGAAGCATTGTCCGCAATCCACAACCTCACCTGTTCACACTATTGTGGCCTCAACAGTGCTCTACCATGAGTCCCAGTAAGTTGAGACATGAAGCTAGGGAGTGTAGCTCTGCGGCGTTCCCCTGCTCCCTCATCAGCAGGTTGTGTCTAACCCCGCCCAGGACCATGGCTTCTGACCCCAGCAGTAATTGGATGCCCACGCCCACGCCCTCGTCCTCTACCCTATGCCCTTGGGTTCAACATTTTAGTACGAAAAGTGTCTTTTATAGACAAAACAGAAATATAAACTGTAAATTTTTTTAAAAATTTTTTAAGAAATCAGAAAGCACAGCAACCTCAGAAGATGATTGCTGTGGCTAACTTAACCAACAATGACAGCACACAAAAGGATTTTGTGCTGTGACTTTCAATTTGGGGGAAAAAATAAAAAAAATCGGCAGACTGTTCCTAATTCTATCAAATCCCCAATAAATTGTCCCACTTAGCTAGCTGTGTGTCACTAATAGCCAAATTGAACGTGCCTAACTTCCGAATCGCAAGTCTCCCTGCAAAAGTAGTGCAGTAGCTGCACTACTAGTGCCAGCAAGCCCAGCCACAAGCAAAGCAAAAAAAAAATAATTGTAGCCCTAACAAGGGCTGTTGGGTTCTTGTAGACTCACTCCTGCCTAACACTATTCTAATAGAACACCCTAACGCTATCCCTGCAGCAGCAGCAGCTCTCTCCCTAGCGGCATCCAGACACAGAATGATCCGAGGAGCTCGGGCAGCGGCTAGTCTATCCCAGGGTCACCTGCTCAGGCCAGCCAACCACTGCTATCGACGTGTATGGGTACCACATCATGCTGGGTGGAGTGCAGAGTCTCCTGGCTTGTGATTGGCTCTGTTTCTGGCCGCCAAACAGCTAAATGCAGCCAGATGCCATTTTCTCGAGCAGGCGAGATACTCATCCGAGCAACGAGCAGTTGCGAGCATGCTAATGTTTGAACGAGCATCAAGCTCGGACGAGTATGTTCGCTCATCTCTAAATATAACGTTCAAATGTGACAAATCAATACTTTTTAGTCAAAATTGGATAAAAAGTCATCAAAATAATAGCATTAGAAACACCGGCTTATCCTGCAAAAATGACACCTTACATAGGTCCTGTGGAAATTTTGTATCCCTATGATTGTACCGAGGGAAAGAAGAAATGGAAGTGTCATATGGAGGGCAGAGTGAAAGCCACAGAGACAGAGCCCACAAGAAAATAGCGCAAATGTGGAAATGGTCCAGGCTGCGCTTACACTTTTGCTATCTAACCAAATAATTTGAACACTTTTTTCTTAACTTAATGTCAATGAAATCACAAAGATCATAAGATCTGCAGATATGAAAGTCAATATGATAGATGGTACGGCGGGGGAAGGTTGTATTTATCAGGACTTTTGCCACTTTTGTGGAGTAGCATCCCTGAAATGACCACAAATGCAAGCACATTGCCAGCACTCACGATTATTTTCCTCTTTCCACCACCTCCACATAAAGGGGGGCATGGAGGGAGGCGTGGCCAGAGGGGGAATGGGCCGGCTCAGGGCAATCCGCTCTCCATGGTGGCGCATGTGCTTCAGCAGGAGCCTCTTGATCTATCCAGTTGCACAGCAGCAGCAGTGGGGTTATAACATACTGGCGCACGACCCCTGGCGCATGAAAAATACCCCACAATATGTGCACTCTGCTTACGTATGTAGAAGATGAGCAGAATAAACTGAAACATCTCTACAGTTCAGTCATTAAGCCATGAAGGACGCCGCCATTTTTTGCCTTCTGTATGAAGTGACTTCCGGGAGTCTAGAAAGAACTATAAGAAATAACTTTTTGTAAATTTCCATGTCACTGGTTGAGGGGCTTGGTTTTTTTTTTTGCAAGACACGTTGTACTTTTTTTTTTGTGGTCATTTTGGGGAGATTATAAATTATTTACTGAGTGCGGTCAAAAAGGTCCAGGTTGCTCTCCCACCTCGGCTCCATAACTGACTCACAACAAATGTCATAAGATCTGCAGATGTCAATATGAGGGAGACAATATTTGTACATGCGCTCAGACAAGTAATATCTGATGTGTATTCTATATCATGAGACCCATAATCCACCCCGAGCAAGAAAACGATAAACAGAATCGTCTCGTCTACAGTTTTGTCCTTCAACCCCTTCATGACCACCGTATGGGCTTTTTATGGTGGTCATCAAAGGTACTTCTGATGTGAAGCCTTTCTACAGCCCAGTATCAGAAGAAGATTGCAGGACATCGGGTCCTGCTGGTACCGGCACTGGGCAGTGTAATCATACCCGAACCCCGGTACTAACAACTGGGATCGGATAAGCTCCGGTGACGGGTGGTTAAGCCCTTAAACATCGCGGTTAGAGATGAGCGAACACTAAAATGCTCGGGTACTCGTTATTCGAGACGAACTTTTCCCGATGCTCGAGTGCTCGTCTCGAATAACGAACCCCATTGAAGTCAATGGGAGACTCGAGCATTTTTCAAGGGGACCAAGGCTCTGCACAGGGAAGCTTGGCCAAACACCTGGGAACCTCAGAAAAGGATGGAAACACCACGGAAATGGACAGGAAACAGCAGGGGCAGCATGCATGGATGCCTCTGAGGCTGCATAATCGCACCATTATGCCAAAATTATGGGCAACAGCATGGCCATGACAGAGTGACAGAATGAAGCTAGATAGCATCTAAAACATGCAATAATTGACCCTGACACTATAGGGGACGGCATGCAGAGGCAGCGGCAGCAGCGGCAGGCTAGAGAGTGGCATGGCGACATACCCTAAATGGACTCAGGCTTCAAACCAATGGGTGGCAGAGAGGAACCAAAGGAGGTGAGCAAGAAGCGCTCAAATAATATCGGTACATGATAAAAGTTTGCCAGTATATTTTGTGGATTACACAGCAGGGTGGCGACAAAGTTAACATGGAAGCCATGAAAACAACCCAAAATTCTGCCTGACACAGCTCGTTTGATAAGGGGACCATGTATGTCTCGCCAACATTCTCCTCCTCTTCCTCCTCATCCTCCTCCACCTCCACCTCCTCCGATATGCGCTGAGAAACAGACCTCAGGGTGCTTTGGCTATCAACAAGGGAATATTCTTCCCCCGTCTCTTGTGACGAGCGCAAAGCTTCCGACTTCATGCTGACCAGAGAGTTTTTCAACAGGCCAAGCAGCGGGATGGTGAGGCTGATGATGGCGGCATCGCCACTGACCATCTGTGTTGACTCCTCAAAGTTACTCAGCACCTGACAGATATCATCCACGTCCACTCCTCATTGTAGACTTGAGGAAGCTGACTGACCTGACTACCAGTTCTGGTGGAAGTTGACATCTGGCAGTCTACAATCGCTCTGCGCTGCTGGTAAACTCTGGATAACATGGTCAGTGTTGAATTCCACCTCGTGGGCACGTCGCACAACAGTCGGTGAGCGGGCAGTTGGAGGCGGCGCTGCGCTGCCCTGAGAGTGGCAGCATCTGCTCGAGCGGGCGAAGTATTCGTCCGAGCAACGAGCAGTTTCGAGTACCCTAATGCTCGACCGAGCATCAAGCTCGGACGAGCATGTTCGCTCATCTCTAGTTACGGTCCATCTCAGCCCAAGACAAGTACATTTTTGGATTTGTTATCTTCAAGGGATTGTGGCCACCCAATTCTCAAGGTTCTAGCCCCCTTGGGTCAAGGGATATAAATATCTCTGGATAGGACCATACCAAATGGGTCAGGTTTGGTATCAAAGTGATCCCGGGATTCACCCGGAACCAATGATACCAGAACCCGGACACTACAACTTCCCCTTGAGAAGCTATGACTTCTCCCAGGTTCTGGATGTAATAACAGGTAGGGGGGACCCATAACCCCTCCTGGGGGTGGACAGTGTTGTGTCTGCACCTGATATAATCAGACACCTCTGCGGCCACATTGTCTTTGTCTGGGAACCCAATTGAATTGCTGATACTTGTAGTGCTACCTTATATTTTGCACTCTGTTAACTGTATATATCTCTACTGTATTTATTGTTTTGTTTTGTATCCTTAAGGCAATTTAATATAAAATCTAATTTGTGTTGCTATTTTATCTCAATCCACGAATCCAAACATCTGTTTTTCTTGGTTATATACATGCGACCAGGTTGGTTCCTCACTCTATATAATCCCGTTACGTACTGGGCTTATATTGAAGGAGAACTGGTGACAGCTTATTTGGTTTGATAAGATTCGGTTTCACTGAGGCTAGTGAAAGGGGTCTTATAGTCATTCACGGTTGTGATTTATTGTTGTACCATATCCAGAAGTTGTGTGGACAACTTTAAAACACTTCCTGCGTCTCTCAGAACCTGTGCATTCTGGGAGTGTCTAAAAAGGATAACTAAGTGACCTTGCATACCCTTCAGGGGTCTGAAACATCACCCCAGTGGTTTTCATTGTTTCAAGGCTTCAGGATAAGTTGTGAAAGAACTTTATAAAAACATGTAAATGAGCCTGAGGCACTCAGGCTGACGTCACCTGAGTGCCTTTTGGCTCCGCTGTCCACTAATTATGCACGCCCGCCACCCCTATGTTCTGCCCACTCTTCCCAGACATCCAGCTGATGTCACTGCGTCCATGTGTGAGAAAACCATTCCTTGTGCAGCCGCTGTTTACTACTGTGACCCCAGTACACACCCAGTACGGAAAAGTTGGGAGCCTTTGTACATTTAATAAATATTACATTTTGTTTTAACCCCTATAAAAAACCTAAAGGGTTAACACACTTCTTAAAAGTGCTTTATCAAATGTTGAAGGGCATAGTTTGCATAATGGGGTAAGTTATGAGTTTTGCTGTATTGAGGCCTCTCACAGCCAATTGAAATTTGAGAAGGTCCCTCTAAATACAAGTTTTGTAAGTTTCCCAAAAAATGAGAAAAATGGCACCCAAATTCTAAGCCTCATAACATTCTAGTATGCAGATTCTTAACTAAACATTCCAACATGAAGCAGACATTTGGGAAGTCTAAATTATTTATAAGTTTGGGATTAGTTTGGGTGCTTTGACTATCTGCTTCAAAAGTGTAGAATTTCTGCCAAATTTCTATTTTTCATAACTAAACACAAAATATATCATTCAAATTTTTAAACTAATTTGACATATGATCTGTCACCAGAAAACATTCTCAACAATCTAAAAATCCCCTGGATATATTAAATCATTCCAAAGCTATAACCAGAGTAGATATGTAAAATGGGGCTGTGTCCTTGAGGCCAAAATAGGCTAAATCCTGAAGGGGTTGAAGCCCTGCAGCTACTAACAACACAAACACAAAGTCATTTTTACACAGGTCTGCTACAAAACTCTGTAGGTAGTTTTGACCGCACAAAGCTGCAGACAGAACTCACTTGTTTAATCCCTGAGTTGAGTGGTTTTGCTGAAAAAACTATTGTAAAATTAAGGACCCTGGAAAAGCTGGATCCACTTTACACACGTAGGTTTCTGAACAGCCAAGACAGGACTAATCAACCTGAGCTGGATCCAGGGGCGGACTGGGAATTTAAAGTGGCCCTGGAAAAAACTGTAAAAGTGGCCCTATTCTGTGGGCGGGGGTCAAAACAAGTAGGCGTGGCCTTGTGATGTGGGTGGAGTTACTAAACTCCATAAAAACTGTATAGATGGTCTGAATCAACATGTACACCACAGAGAAAGAGACTCGTACTGCCTCCTTTATAGAGGAATAATGCTTCTATTTTAAGAGCACACAACTTAATACTGCCATATATGTACACTAAAAACATACTACAATACCTTCTCTGATAAACAAGAATGTAATTACCATAGTACTGCCCCCTATGTACAAGAATATAACTACTATAATACTGCTTGTGATTGGCTCTGTTTCTGGCCGCCAAAAAGCAAAACGGCGGGAGATGCCATTTTCTCGAGCGGGCGAAGTATTCGTCCGAGCAACGAGCAGTTTCGAGTACGCTAATGCTCGAACGAGCATCAAGCTCGGACGAGTATGTTAGCTCATCTCTACTAATAACCAATTCATCTCATGGATTGCAATGCTAATGTAACAGAATTTGGATTCATCAGCACACATAATATACAGTAATGAATCAAAAGATTCATTAGCCCAAGTAATATACAAGAAGTCCAGTTACAGGTACTTTTACTTTCTTGCTAGGTTGGCAATGCCTACTGGACCCCTATGCACATCTGTTCTGTTTTAATGGCATCTTTTGATGAAGTAGTTAGCTATAGCTAATGATGCTGCATTTTTAATAGGGTTGATTATATACAGTAGATAGCAACCATAGCTACCATGTGAATAATGTGTGTGCCCCAGTGCTGTAGTTTTTCTCCTTGTCATTTGATTAACAATAAAGCAAAATGAAATATTCAGTTTCTGGTGCATTTTCTGCACATAATGATTATACCTCTATATAATCAATATAATACATAAGCACGGTGCCTTTTTGTTGAAGATTGTATTTTCATTACTGGTGATTAATGAGTTGTACTCAGAGTTGGAAGTCCTAATGGCATATTTTACATATGATTAATCACATCTGCCTTTTTAATTGGAGAAAATTAATGTAAATATTTTCAGCTTTTTGTCAAGAGTAAAATAAATTTTAATATTGGCATACGAAAAAGTTTTTTTTTTCTATTTATAAGGGCTTTATAGTGGTGTCCCCCAGAAGTTAAGGTTAAAGGGGTAGTTAAACATAATAAACATGTACTTACCTTCTCTGGTGCTGCCGATGTCCCGCGCCGCGGCCGGTCTTCTCTGTGCGCCGGTTTCATTACACCGGCGCACAGGGAGCTTCCGGCCGGCCGGATGCTCCCATGCACACCATCTCCCAGCGCTTACAACGCTGAGAGATAGGGACGGATGGGAGGAGCCGTTCACATCGTGGACCGGAAGCTCCCTGTGCGCGGCTTCCGTGCCCCTGTAAACAAACAGGGGCACGGATCTAAGGGACCGCGGCACGGGACATCAGCGGCGCCGGAGGAGGTAAGTCCATGTTTATTATGTTTAACTAGCCCTCCCCAGCCCGGCCATAAAAATTTTTTTAAATCCGGATAACCCCTTTAAGGTGTGAAACATGCGTTTCATACCTTTCATGTAAATGTAAAAAACAGCAGGGGCAGCATGCATGGATGCCTCTGAGGCTGCATAATCGCAACATTATGCCAAAATTATGGGCAACAGCATGGCCATGACAGAGTGACAGAATGAAGCTAGATAGCATCTAAAACATCCAATAATTGACCCTGACACTATAGGGGACGGCATGCAGAGGCAGCGGCAGCAGGCTAGAGAGTGTCATGGCGACATACCCTAAATGGACTCAGGCTTCAAACCAATGGGTGGCAGAGAGGAACCAAAGGAGGTGAGCAAGAAGCGCTCAAATAATATCGGTACATGATAAAAGTTTGCCAGTATATTTTGTGGATTACACAGCAGGGTGGCGACAAAGTTAACATGGAAGCCATGAAAACAACCCAAATTCTATTTACAGAATAATAACTACGATAATTTCCCCCGATGTAAAGAGTAGAACTACTATAAAGTACGGCCCTATGTACAAGAGTATCACTACTATAATACTGCCCCCTCATGACAGGAATATAACTACTATAAGACTGCCCCTATGTAAAAGAATATAACGACGATAATACTGCCCTATGTAACAAGAATATAACTACTATAATCCTACTGTCCCCTATTACAAGAATATAACACTATAATACTCCCCCTTTACAGCAGTATAACTACTATAATACTGCCCCCTATGTACAAGACAATATAACTTACTATAATCACTGCCCCCTATTACAGGAATTACCTACTATAATACTGCCCTATGTACAGAATATAACTACTATATAACTGCAACCCTATGTACGAATATCCTACTATAATACTGCCCCCTATGTACATGGCATATAACTACTATAATACTCCCCCTAGTTAACAGGTATAACTACTATAATACTGCCCCCCTATGTACAGACATATACTACTATAATACTGCCCCCTTGGTACGGGATAGACCTACTATAATACTGCCCCCTATGTCAAGAATATCTACTATACTACTTGCCCCCTATGTACCGAATATAACTACTATAATACGCCCCCTAAGTACAAGACTTATCTACTATAATACTGCCCCCTATTCGGGGATATAACTACTAGAATACTGCCCGCCTATGTACAAAATATACCTCTATAATACTTCCCCCTATGTACAATAATATACTACTCTAATACTTGCCACCCTATGTCAGGAATAAACTTACTATATACTGCCCCCTATGTACAGGAATAATAACTATAAATAAATCTGCCCCCCTATGTACAGAATCGACGTCTTAAACTGCCCCTATGTACAAGAACAGATAAACTACTATAAGTACTGCCCCTATGTCAACAGGAGTATAACGACTATACTACTGCCCACCTATGTACCAGGGATAACTTACTATATACTGCCCAGCCTATGTACAGGAATATAACGACTATATAATGCCCCCTCATTGACAAGAATATACTATATCTGCCTATCTATAATACTATAAGCCCCCTGTTGTAAACAGAAACTAACTACTATTAATAATGCCCCACTATGTGAACACGAATATAACTACTATAAGATTCACTCCCTATTGTACAGGGGTATAACTACTATTAATACGTCCCTATTACAAGGTAGTAACTACTAATATTCCCCTGTAATGTACAGTAATACTTTTTACTCCCCTATGTAACAGAGATATTAACTAAATAATACTGCCCCCTTATGGTACAAGAATATAACATATAAAACTATAATACTGCCCCCCCTGTACAGAACTAATAACTACTTAACTACTATGCCCAGTGTATACACTGCCAGCCCCTGACCCAGTGTATACACTGCCAGCCCCTGCCCCGTGTAGACAGCTGCCAGCCCCTGCCCCAGTGTATACACTTGCCAGCCCCCTGCCCCCAGTGTATACGCTGCCAGCCCCTGCCCCAGTGGTCTACAGCTGCAGCCCCTGCCGCCAGTGTATACAGCTGCCAGCCCCTGCCCCAGTGTATACAGCTTCCAGCCCCTGCCCCATTGTATACAGCTGCCAGCCCCTGCCCCCTTGTATACACGCTGCCAGCCCTGCCCCAGTTGTATACAGCTGCCAGCCCCTGCCCCAGTGTATACAGCTGCCATCCTGCCCGGTATAACAGCTGCCAGCCCCCGCCCCAGTGATACAGCTGCCAGCCCCTGCCCAGTGTATACGCTGCCATCCTGCCCCAGGTAAGAGCCTGCCAGACCCGCCCCATGTATATAGCCCTGCCAGACCTGCCCCCGTGTATACAGCTGCCACCCCCTGCCCCAGTGTATACAGCTGATCAGCCCTTCCCCATGTATATAGCCTTCCGACCCTGCCCCAAGTGTATATAGCCTGCCCGACCCCTGCCCCCGGGTATACAGCTTCCGCCGCCTGCCCCATTGTATACAGCTGCCAGCCCCTGCCCCCAGGGTATACGCTGACAGAAGCCCCTGCCCAGTGTAGACATCTGACAGCCCCTGCCCCGTGTATACAAAGCGGACGCCCCTTGCCCCAGTTGTATACAGCTGACCGCCCCTGCCCCAGTGTATACACCAGTCGGTCACCCCTGTATTACAAGCCCCCCTGGATACAGCAGCCCCCGGGATTACAGCATCCCCCCGGGATACAGCATCCCCCCCGGGATAACAGCGCCCCCTGGTACAGCAGCCCCCTGGATACAGCAGCCCCGTTATACATCAGCCCCCGGGATACAGCAGCCCCCGGTATACATCAGCCCCCGGTATACAGCACCCCGGTATACAGCAGCCCCCTGGATACAGCAGGCCAGCCCCCGTTAATAACACAGCAGCCCCCTGGATACAGCAGCCCCTGGATACGCAGGCCCCCCGTATAACATGCAGCCCAACCCACGTCATAAAAATACAAACACATGAAAACTCACCTCTCTCCGACGCCCGACGCTGCGCCCCTGCTTGATCCAGTCCGGCCGCGGTGGACAGCTCCGTACGGGCCGGCGTCGCACAGACCCATGACTCAGAGACGCTTTGCGACCGTACGGATCTGTCAGTCACCGCGCCCGGACTGGATCAAGCTGGGCCGCAGCGTCCGGGCGTCCGGAGATGTGAGTTCATGTTTTTTGATTTTTTTCATTCACCAAATTTCACGCCCCGACCGCCCTAAACCAAGCGGCCACCGGGATTTCCTCCCTGTGGGTCTTATGGCCAGTCCGCCCCTGGCGGATCACTCCTACAAAGCCTGGGGGATGGGTTCATCACAAGTATTAACTGCTTGCTGGCTTGCCCGGAAATTCATCAGTGATTACATTATCTCTATCACTATTGGAGAGGAAAAGTGCTCGACCCCATCCACAGGAGCTACAGAGTTTCACATAATTTTATAATTATTTTTTTCTCTTTCTTGCAAAATACTTAACACAGGCATTACTAAGAATACAATTCTATTCTCATCCCCGTGTAGCTACAGCATTCCCTCAAGGTATGTTTGCTTCATAATGCATCAAGTCAAATGGTAGGTTTCCTTTAGCCTAAACACATTGTTGGGTGGTTGCAATTTGTATTAAAATCATTTAAGATGAGGCTGACCACTGGAATATTTTGGTACAATCCACACAGGATATTAGCATTATTAAGCATCTACACAAAGAAGAGAAGCCACAATATTAGGGGAGATCGAGGGGGCCCATATGAGGGGGAGATGAGGGCCACAGTAGAGGGGAGATAAAAGGCCACAAGATAGGAGGAAATGAGGGGCAAACCAATTATAAGAGGAAGATGAGGGGCTACAAAATATGAGGGGGAGGTGGGGGCTAGATATTGAGAAGATACGGTCCACAACATGAGGGAGATGAGGGGCCACAATATGAGGGGGCAGATGAAAGGCCACCCTATGAGGGTGAGATAGAGGCTCAATCTGAGGGGGATATCAAGGCCATGATCTGAGGGTAATGATACGAGGCATGATTAATGATAGGAATGAAAGGACACATTATATGAGGATGAGAGAGACACAATAGAATGGGGACATGAGAGTTAAGCAATGCAAACAACCAATTTCTCTTGCCTAAAATGGGTGTTCCGGTGCTCATCGGACCATGAGGCAGGGCCGGCGCTATGGTTAGGCAAAGTGGGCAATTCTTGAATTTTGTTTCTAGGTGCCAATGGATCCCTATATATTCAGATTTAAAGTGAGAATATCAGGTGCCATTTTTATATATAAAAAACCACTCCCGACTGCCAAGCCAGATTCATATAAAAGAAAAGACTCTCTTCTTTCATAATGAAAAGGAGAAGTGCGAATTCTATGTCACAGAGCCAGAGTACAGCCCCCTGAAGTGTGTGCCCCCCCCTCCATAGTCTTAGCTACAGGGAGATTTGCCTGCCACAGGATCGCTGCACCTCACATATAATGGAAATCTTCACTTTATTGTTACTAACTACATTTTGATAAGCGATATTGTACATATTTTAGAGGAAATTTTGAATGTTATTGCAAATGCATCAACTGTTGTCTGCTTTCAACATTAAATACTAGGTTTTATATATGGCGTGACGGTGTGCTGTGAGTTTGCACATCACTGCCGCTTCCGCGCTGACAGTTCTCCCCCCCGGTAGCTGGAGTGCGGAATGCACGCTGGATAGTGCAACCTGCGTCCAACGCGGACCTTGACTCGGGCCTTATGCCTAGGGGCCCTTGGAGGAGCTGGTCATAAGGTCGTGGTCTGCTGTAAGGCTGCGGTCCCGACGGAAAAGAGTTGGCAGACGCAGCGTCCGCCTCCCCCAAACTGTAAACTCCAGCGTGGGGGGGAACTAACTACCCACTAACTACCCCTCCCCCTCTACGGGTGCCTTCTGGTGAGAGGCGGAGGATACGGGCTAGGGGCAGACAGCGTTTAGCCGGTTCCCCCGTACCGTAACAGCGAACTGGTTTTTGGTATAATCCTCCTTTGAGGAGCGGAGCGGGGGCTTGTGACAGCAGCGGTGATTGTGGCACTTGGTGAGAGAGAGCCCACAGCCTGTGAGGCAGCCATTCCCCTCCTGTAGAGAGGACGGTGCGATAGGCACCAACCATCCCCCGGATTTCTCCATGATCCCTGCCGTGCGTAGCTGTGGTTATTCCTGAGGGCTTGACACGGTAACGCGGTACTCCAAGAGGCTTGTTACCAAGTCTCCTGTCATCATTGCGGTGTCCAAGAACGAAGACGAATAGCCAGGGTGGGTGAGATGAATAATGCCGCTGTGCTATGACGCTGTATGCATTAAACACTAACTCAGACGACTTATCTTACCGCTATTTTCTTATTACAACCACGACTCTAATCTTGTGACTAACCCTGTATCAACCCCGTCTCACCCCTGGATCTAGTCCCCTCCCCTATTCCCCGCTTTGAAGGTGGAAGAAAGTCTGAAGAGGAAACTCCTGCAGTCCTACTGGCTCTGATTTTGGTGGGACCTATTATCTCCCCACTATCATTGGTGCCAGGGCGTTGACTTGGATTCCCCCCCCCCCCTTCCATGTATTCTTTTTCCCCCTTTTCCACCCCCTTTCGGATAATTGCTTAGGTCTGTGAAATTATATTGTATCAATTAATTGTGGGTCTTATCTGTTAAAATAGTGTTCGGTTTGGCCTGCCTGAACATTTGTTCCATTGTCATCAGTCCTCTCCCCAACTGAGCGCATCTGAGAAGGGGAGTACAGTGAATAGTTCGTTTTGTTACGGAGATTTAGCTTACGTTAGATAAACTTGCCCTACTCTTAGTTCTCTAGCACAAAGTCTTTAGTAAAAATTCTCTGTACTTTGCGCTTGTATGCTAACAGTTCGAATTGCTCAGGTGGTCCTATTATTTTCCTGTGAATTCACATATTTGGAACTAACTAACTGTGGGTCGAAGCCGCCAAAATTGTTTTGCCTATCTGTTGTGGCTCCATACTCATATCAAAGTCATGTGGGTATCATCTTTTCCTGTTATAATAGTATATTAACAAGGGGTACAGCGACAAGGCGGATTCTGCAGAGAAAGTGTTGGGGGACTTGCAGTTAAGAGCAGGAATCCAAAACGTGCGATCCACGGGGATGATACGATCTGGAAATCCCCGGTTCGCCTGGCCAGAATATGAAGGAGAGGGCTAAATGAGAGGGGTGACAGGAGAGGCATAACAGATGCGGATCTCTAGATTCTCGGTGTTACATGGGGAAGAAGACTACCTCCAAGGGATGCTGCCATTTTGGGCGGAAATTCCTAGAAACATTTCGTGGAGACCAAAGCATCATGGAAGCATTGAATTTACAATGGGGTGGTGAGAGTTGTACATAACAACACTTAAGAGAGGTAAATAAGTTTGAGACTGACTGCAAAGACACGAACCACCGTAAATCATGGCAAAAGAGGTTAAAAAAGTGAGGAAGAGCTCTCCGAATGAGATCACCCACAGGTATTAAGTAAAAATTTAAATGACCTTGAGAAATGTCCATAAGGTCCAATATTAAGGGGAGTAGGGTACCAAAAAAGCGGAGAGTGTGTAGAGGGCAAAGATATGTCGAGGAATCCAGAAATGGTTAGTGCTACTTTGGCCTGGAAGGGCTTTTAACAAGCGGGCTTTGGTGCGAAAGGGCCCGAGTCCCTTTTAAAAGACCTCCACAGGGAGGCCAGAACCTAGAAGTCCTTCTAGTTAAACTGCTCAGTTCCAAGGGAACTAGTTACCTCATAACTGCGCAAGGGCAGGGGTGGGGACCCTATCTGTAAATGGTCAAAAACTCTTTATTTTTCCAGACTTTTCACAAGAAACCCAAACGGCAAGATGATCTTTATAGGAGTGAAAGGATCTGGCAGAAGCAAAATGCAAATTCACTGCTCTTTCCCGCTAGACTGCCCGTTTATTCATCGCAATAAAACATGGTTTTTTGATTGCCCAGAAGAAGCCTCAGAGTGGCTCGAAAGGGAAAGGCTCATAACACACTCCCCGGCACTCCAGATAATAGGCGCCAGGATGGCAAATGAGAAGGTATAGGCCTGCCGGGCTTGCAGTGGTTATAGTTATATGAATATTAGGGAGAAGCGAAAAGGCCTGAGGATGGCGGTAGGTGGGAGGAATCTAGGGGAAAAAAACAAAAATTGGTTTTACGGTAGATCAGGAGGGATGGGGGAGGGAAGGGGGGCGGATCCGACGGGGTTTCTTTTTTTTTTTTTTTTCTCTTCTTCTCTTCTTACCTTCTCCCCTTTCTTAATGGGCTCCGAATCGGTTTTTTTGCGGGAATGTTAGGGGTCGCAGTGATAAAGTAAGGAGATGTACTGATTTTCGACTGTATCCATATGCACTTGCCTGCTATTGTATGCCTGACGGAAACCCATCTAACATCAGCACCCAGGGTAGGGTAGAGGAAAAAATGGTTGAAAAGAGTTCCACTCGTATGGAACTTATACCAAGGGTGTTTCGGTCTTCCGACATTCAAAAGTCGACTTAATTTTGTTGAGTAACAAATAGATAAAGAGGGGAGATATATTTTTTTGTGCGGAGCTGGGGGGCCAACATATCCTGCTTGCATTTGTATATATTCCCCCACCTTCTCTCTAAATGTGTTGTTGAAATTGCTAAATTGCATGGAAGAAAAGAAGCTACCCATACTTATAAGTGGACCTAAATAGGTCTTTGACGTGAGCCAGGATCGACTGTGTTTGGAGGGAAAAGTGGGAGAATCTGCAAATTAGAAGAGAATCCAAATGTCCAACCTTACGAGGAACTGGGCGAGTGACGTATGGTCGAACGAAGTTTGGCACGAAGAGGCTTCTCGTATTTAAGTAAAACACATAATCCTGCCCGTTGGCCATTGCCTGGTGATTTATTCCTTTTTAATGCCCCATATTACAACATGCGCTATGACCAATCATGATCTCGGATCACGGGCCCGGTTGTGGTAGTAATGGTCTGAAGGCAGAAATCCGAATTTCAGGTTGAATTCCGTACTGGCTCTCAATAATTTAGACTCGATAGATTGAGACTACTGGTAAGATTCTGGGATGTAAACAAAATTTAGGGACAAACTGGTGTTCTTGGGATGCTCTTAAAGAAAGCCTAGTTTGAGGGGTATGTTTAAAATGCATTGTAGAGGCCAAACGAATTTCAATCAAAAAGGAACAACAGCTCCACCACAAGTATATGGAGCCCGACAAAAATCTAAAAAAGGCAACACTACTGAGCACCAGTATCCCTGCTGCAAACAAAAGCAGCTCTGGAGGACTTTTTGGCCGTAAGTATAACCCACATTCGCTTCAGAGGGCAGAGATACTTTTCAGAGGGGGCAAAGCAGGGAAAGTATTGGCCCATATGCTACAACCCCTAATTCAAATAGTTATATTTCTTGCAAATACTTGCCAGCAAGGTGGAATAATAGGACGGGGGGGGGGGGTGAGGCCCCAATTTACAACCTTTTTTAAGAACTGTACACACCTCACAGGCGGCCTTCCCTATAGAGGACTAGAGAGGTTATTTAAGGAAAATCAAACTTCCCTAACTCTCGGAAGAGCAGCGAGAGAAATTATAGGCCCCTAGATCATGGTAGAAGTACAAGATACAGTCGGGGTTGTTACCAAACTCTTCACCGTGCCGAAACGGTGTTCCCCGTTTGCGGTATTCAGGAAATACGGGGAAGTTTTTTGCTACCTTTGCTGCAGAAAGTATTGAGGAACCCTTCAGAACTCGAAGGGCAGTATTTCGATTCCGATGTCTGAAGCAAATATCATCGTAATTCCCATAAAGATAAGACAGCCTTGAAGTCCTGATCATTAGACCCATTTCTCTGTTAAATACGATTTAAAATTTTCCAAAAATTGGCGAATAGGCTTAAGGGTAGTGGATATTATATTCACACCAATCAGAAGTTTTATTTATTCCTGGGCCGCAAGATGAATAACGATAAAGTTAAAAAGTATTTGGTGTAGGTATGCCAGCAAACAATGGTATATTCAATGGTGAATATAATCTCCATAAAACGTGCCTTTCTATAATTGGAACCTGGTGATTTCTTATTTTTTCCTTTCTTGGGAAGTGGGGGGGGGGGGGGGGGAGGGAAATGTATTAAATTTCATCACTGGTTTGGGTATATTTAGCGGATATAGGATGTTGTTAATAAGCCCTAAAGGTAAAATGTGTCTTTTTATATATGGAAAAGTGGAAAATGGGATGAATGTAAACATTTGCTATTTCTAATTTTTGGGGATAGGGAGAGGGTGGTAAGGTATACTATCATTTATGTGTGTATACGCAGCCAATAGCACGGATATATTTTGAGTTAAGATGCTCAGAAAATGTCCAGAAGGGTTTCTTTTTATATATGGAAATGTGATGTTGGTATAACTTTTTTCTCGCCTATATAATTTGTTAATAAAAAAAAATGATTAGGTTTTTATGGAGCCTTTACTTTTATTTCTGTTTTTATTGCTATATTTTGCAGGTATGACTGGTCTTTGTAGCTGAAAAGCAGATTAGTTTGTTTATTACAGTTTTAGTGATAGTATGTGGATTTATTTTATGGTAACATATCAATATGGGACATTTGTGAACTCTCGCATGATCCATCTATTGCCATTAGGAGATGTGGAAAGGTAAATATTTTCTGTTTGGAAACACATTTTTTTTGCCATCAAAAGTCAAATTTTCAGTCTTTTTTATAAAATGTTTTTGTTTGACTGAATCAACTTGCAATGAAGGCGCCTACGTCTATAACGTTTTATGCAATTTTGAAATGGGGCAAGGTCTGCTTTCGAATTTATGTGGGGGGGGGGGTTTTTGGTTTGGGGGTGGGGTTTGTTTGGGTTACTTTCCATCTTTTTGCTGTAATTTCGATTTATTTTTAAAGGTCTAAATTTGTAAAAATTCTCTGGTCAATAACACGACAAAATCTCCAGAAATACTGGCGGTGAAAGGGTGATACCCCTTGGTAGAATTCCCCTTCCCTGTGAAGATGCTTATCATCTATCTCCTCTCTATATATCTCCTCGTATTTGGGGGTGTTTACTATGACCTAATCGCTATTTTTCGTTCGTCGTTTCCCGAATATTACCGATTTGCCGGCCATTGTTTTCTCCCGAATTGCCGCGGTTTTTGGCGCACGCACAAACACCAGCATGCATGCTAACGGAAATGGGGGGCGCGGCCGTTCGAAACCCCGACGGATTGGAAAAAAAGCACGGATTTAAAAAAAAAAAGTGTTCTTGACCACGCATCCATCACCCAGGTGTATGGGTGAACTCCGGCGAACTCCGCGGACCTCGCGCAGCAGCGACACTGGTGGACATCGGGCGCACTAACCTTAGTTAATTCGCCGGAAGACCCTAATCCCTCGGGAGAACGCGCTCGCCCTAATTGTCTATTTATCTATCTCCTTTAATTCTCCCATATTACAGATTGTTTTACCATAATAAAGGGAGCTCTTCTGACTGTGACTGTCATCAAATAGTTTTAATTTGGGGCCCCACTTTTCGTTTTGCCCATGCCCCACTTTGTCCTAGAACCGGCCCTGACCATGCCCAGTTTAAACATGCAAAGTCCGACAAAGTGTTGGGGTTGCAGGTGGCCCATGTTAAAGGTAACACACAAAAAAAGTGGTGCACGCCTGTTGAAAGACATTATGTTCTTGTAAAGCTGCTGGAAGCTGATTGGAGAGTGCTACCACCTGACCAGGGAGTATATAAACCCCTGGTGGTCAGAGAGCACGTGGTTTCGTCATGTCTTCTGAGAGAACAGACCTCATGGTCTGTCTGAGCAGTGAGCAAAGGATACGCAAGCACAAGGCAGTGCTACACCCACCAGTGTCCCAAATACCAGAACCAAAGGCGCCTCATGCCTCAGCCTAGCCCCAGGGCAAGTCCGGAGACTTTAAGCCCAATCTGAGATCCACCTGGACTCAGCTCCATCCCGACCGGCCCAGGCTGAATCTAATACCAGGCCTGTGTTTAAACCTTCCTGTGGACCAGCTCCCTGACTCTTCAGCTTACTAAAAACCTGCCTGTTTATTGTTTGCTGTTGTCTGCTGTTGAAAAAAAGAACTGTAATTTGAATTTGCACAACGTTACCTCTGTCTAAAATCCCCTGGATAAGGCTTGCTTTACCAACCACGGTCTCTCCCCCATATATTTACCAGGGATGCATACTACATTACCGATCAGGGGTTGCCCCAGGGCGAACCATTGCATAGCTTCTTTCTCCCTCCATATTTCTTGCCACACCACTTCTGCAGAGCTGCCAGGCGTAAGGTTAACCCCCCATACCAAGCCCATGACCACAGTGTGCCCAAGGCCGCACTAGCCAGCCACTCGGTAATTCTGGGCCCTGCTGCCTCCAGGCCAAATAAAAGGCTCTCCCAGTGGGTAGGTTTTGCACTTCCTCATCATTCAAGGTCCTCGGTGTACGGTAGTCTTGTCCATAATAACAACTCACAATGGAAAACAAACAAAAAAAAAAAGGGGGGGGGGGGGGGGGGGGGGGATACCCACCACATATCGGGTGGGGGGCAGTGTGCGAACCTAGTACAACATATGCTGTATGTGACTCAAATGAACTCCTTAGCATAGTCACGTGGGGGGTTAATAGGGTGTATAAATGTGTGGTGTGAGTGTGTTCAATAACTTGGAAATCCAAATAATCAACACAATAACATAAATTAAAATGTGCGTGCCTGCTGTGTGAATGCATTCGAAAAATTGCCGTGAGGCGCGAGGGGGGGGAGCTGTAAAATATACAGTGTGGGGTGGGGCTGGTCTGGTGTCGATGTGGTGTACTTGGACTACCCACGTCGTCTGCCACACGGGTTGATCCCTAGTTTGTTTAACTACTGTGGGTGTTCTCTAGCGCATATCGTCCGGCCGAACTGCCAATCTGCGTCTGCCTTCTGGTTAGCTGTGAATTTAGGGTTATTTTGCATATTTTGTGTTCCTGATGTGGGGATAGCAGCGTGGCGTGTGGTTTATATGTAGTAGTAGTGCCCCAGTGGTGTTCCTTTGTGTGTATAGCAGTGCGGTGTGTGGACAACAGTGCCCAGCTCAATTTGTGTTTAACAAAGGCCCAGTGGATGTAGCACGGACCACGTTAATAGCAGTGCACAGTGTATATAGCAACTGTACAGGGTGTTCCTAATGTGTGTATGTATACCTTTGTTGAGTATGTTCTATTTTCTGTGTTTGTGATTGTGTCATTGAGAGCTGTGTCTGTAATGTATGAATGTAGCCGAGCTGTGTGATAAGGTATAGACGTTTTAGATCTTGGTGTCCTGTGTTTTTTTGTAGGACCAACAGGGATATTTTTTAATATTGGTCTAAAATATATTTTTCCTTTTTGTGGAGACAAATCTGGGGTCTCTCTAAAAAGTATCGTGAACCTACCAACCTGGAACGTCACTATTTTTGGGTTTTAAATATATGAGAACCTACATTATCACTTTATTCCTGAGAACCAGGCAGATATAATTTTAGGCAACAGTAACTGAACAATAGCGCCCAAAGTTTGCAAAAGGCCCTTTTCTGCCATTTTGTAAAATATAAAAAATTCGATAAAATGATTCAAGCCGTCTGTGGCTATAAATCACAGCATTTGAAACGTCATCAAAAGTCACAGAAAATACAACTGAAGAGAAAAAGTTTATTCGAATTTTTGTTTGTACAGAAGTTTTTACTTTTTGTAAAAGGGTGTATGAAAACATTATTAAAACTAAATCATTTTGTACCCGTACCTACCTACCCCCGTTACTAAACGTACCTAAAGAATAAATGTATACAGGTCATTTGGGGTGCACATGAAAGCATAATACAAGCCCACAATGAAACGTGCAACCGCTAGTCTAGTGTTCCTAAGCGGGGCTTTTGATTTTTTTTTTTAAAGATTTTTGATACATACAAGTCCAAGACAGCACAACATAAAACATACCAATACATTCCACATTACACTGATATCCCTATACCTACCTCCCGGGAAGGGAGAAAGCTATCCTATAAAGATAGCAGCCCACTTACCTAAATGTTTTTCACTGGTAATAGAATGAGGACTTTTCTCCTGTGACTGTGTTTCCTCCCCAAAAGTTCGCTTTGGGGAAGGCCTGCCCTGTTGCATCCATCTTCATGAGAAGTGTAAACCGTTGATGCAATTTTAGTTTCTGCTGATATGCAGGAGATTGGTGCTCTGACAGTCTTTGCTGGTTCTATACACCCTCAACCCCTCATTTGGGTTTCACATACATGCAATCGCCTACTTAAGTACACCCGTCTTACAACGGACCCGCGGATGTTTTGGTAATTTACTGTACTTTTAGCCTTAGGCCCCTATAAGGGTTAAACTGTTTCAAATGTTTTCTGAATTAAGCTATTGTTAATTCTGGTTGCTTATGACAACTCAACCTTTTAAAATCACATTGCAACAGAGACCAAAAAATATTTTGACTGGGGTTACAATTATAAAATATACAGTTCTGACTTACATACAAATCCAACTTAAGTACAAACCAAAGAACCGATCTTGTACAGAACACGGGGGACCTGCCTGTAAGGTTTTTCTCTTTTAGTCTTCAATCAGCTCTGGGGATTTAGGGGGATTGTTTCATCTTGTCGGCAAGCAGAGCCCTGATTTTTCTTGGAGGAAGATCGCTTTTATGATGTGACGTGCACTAGTTAGGTCTCTGTGCAGGCTACAGGCTTTATTGAAGCTATGGTATCCACCCTAGCCCCTATTCTCTTGGTGTCCATATGTGTAGGGCTTAGTAAGCGGGTTGCCCATGATCTCGCTGTATTTGAAACAGTTGTCCTCCTTCTCACGTTGTTTTTGGAGATGCTTCTGTCTAAGCAGTTCCACTCTCACGGGCATAAAACACATACAATTTTCTAGGACTTAGAGTTGTTTCTTTCAACACAGTTATAAATAAAGCTCACTGCAATACTCTCTTTTACACCTTTTTAAAGGGGTATGTGACCATTTGACTGTTTGTATACTGCAAGTTAAAGAGAATCTCCAACATACTTTTTTGTATCCATTCCTCTGCATTTTCTAGATCCTCTTGCTTGACCTTCTATAGATTGCTTTCAGTGTTTTTTTTCCAGTTTACGAAACTGATTCACACACACAGCTCTGATTACGTTATCTGGCGTATAAGACACTTTTTAACCCCTTAAATAATGGCTAACCGTGGGGGGTCGTCTTATACGCCGGATTACGGGTGCCCGCACTGTGTGAGGTGTTTTTTTTTCCCCGTCAGCGCTATATAGCCGCTTCCTGGGACCCCCCGCCGCGCATGCGCGGCAGTCCGCCTCTCACAGTCATTAGACTAGGCTTAGTACACGCGCTGACGTGCGGCGCGCTGTATGCTAATGCAGCCGCCCTGTCACCGCGGCTCGCGCACAGAGCTGGGGTCAAGGCGGCACTTACAGAAGCATTCGGATCGTCGTAATATCCAGCTTACAGTTATGAATCACCAGGCACTTGCTCTTCTTGTGTTGTTTTTGCAAAGTTTTAGCAGACTTTTTTTTTCATTTGGGAGAGGGGTACTTTATACAGTGAGTATATACCAAATTCTATATTTTTTAGGGCAGAAGTTGGGGGTCTCTTTACGCCCAGTCGTCTTTATACGCCGCATATACGGTACTCTCATTATAACTAACTAGCCTTGCGCCCCGTTGGCCCATGGATCAGATTTCTGTCCCACTGGAAGTAAAATAATAAGCTTTCTACAGAATGACAGCAAGCAGAGACTATAAGAAAACTGTGCATAATCATACGAAATAGATGGAAAAATTTTGTATAACTGTTTCTTACCGTATTACTCTGTATAAGCCGAGGTTTTCAAGCACAAAAAATGTGCTGAAAACGTCCCCTCGGCTTAGACACGAGTCAATACACACCATACATATACGTAACAAATATTTTAAAAAATAATAACTTATCGACTCCCTCCCACCCTCCGGTGGCCCCGAGGGTGCCAGCGCTGCCTGCTCCCCTGATGTCGGCGCGGGTCCTCTTCGGCTTCCGTGCCCGTCTCTGTCTTCTTCTCTAACTTCGCGCTGCTGCTGCTGACATCATACTAGGCGCCGCCTGGGAGAAACACATGGCGGCGCCTAGTATGACGTCAGCAGCGGGTGTCCGTCCTGGGGGGAACAATGGGCGGCGCCCGCACGAAGTTAGAGAGAAAGAAGATGGGCGCGGAAGCCAGAGAGGAACCCGTCGCGGACATCGGGGGAGCAGCCGCTGCACGTGGGGCCACCGGAGGTTTTAGTATATACGTTTATTTATGTTTTTAATGCTGGCAGCTGTATAACTACTGGGGGCAGCTGGGCTGTGCTCTTATACTACTGGGGCAGTGCTGTATACTACTACTGGGGGCAGTGTCTGTATACTATTGAAGGCAGTGACTGTATACTACTGGGTGCAGTTTATACTACGGGTAACTGGCTCGTATCTACTGGGCAGCTGTATACACTGGTGTCTGCTGTATCTACTAGGCATGCTGTATACTAACTATGGGCAGCTGTATACTACTAGTGCAAGGCTGGCTACCTACTGGGGGGGTCTGTGACCATGCATTTCCCACCCTCCGCTTATACTCGAGTCAATAGGTTTTCCCCCATTTTTGAAGTCAAATTAGGGTCCTCGGCTTATACTCGGTCGGCTTAGACCGGTATATATCTCCCGGGTATCCAAACAATAACATTAATTTGCTGCTAGTGGGGAATACCCTTAAGCGCCACAGCTCGCCCGAACTGGCACATTTTTTTAAATCTTGGGGTATTCTGAATCACTGAGATACCAATTCATATAGGTTTTATTATTAACTAGTTTCATAAAGTGGCATTATTTTTCTAAATTTTATATATTTATTTTATTTATTTCATTAATTTTATCTATCTGAACCCTATAATTGCTGGACCATTGTCAAGCACTTTTTCCTGTGTCTCCTCTTCCTTCTCATAGATTAAAGCTCTTGTCAATAATGGATTATACATACATCACAGGCCATTTATTAGGTCCAACCTGTCCAAACTCTCGTTAACACTTAATTTCTAATCGCCAATCACATGGCGGCAACGCCAGTGGCATTTAAGGCATGTAGACAATGGTCAAGCAATCCCTGCAGTTCACACAGTCACACCCGCATCAGGATTGGGAGAAAGGTGATTTTTGAGGCCTTGAACGCTGGCTTGTTGTTGGTGCCAGAAGGCTAGTCGGAGTATTTCATAAACTGCTGATCTACGGGGATTTTCACGCACAACATCTCTAGGTTTTACAGAGAATGGTCTGAAAAAGAAAAACATCCAGTGAGGCGGCAAGTTCTGTGGGTGAATGCCTTGTTTGATGCCATAGTCTATGAAAATGGCAGACTGGTTCGAGCTGATAGAAAGGCACACGTGACTCAAATCGCCACCCCACCCGTTACTAACCAAGGTATGCGAAGAGCATCTCTGAACGCACAGTACGTCCCGAACTTTGAGGCAGAATGGGCTAACAGCAGCAGAAAACCACACCGGGTGGCCACTCTTTTCCGCTAAGAACGGAAACTGAGGCTACATTTGCACAGCCTCATTGAAATGGACAGTAGAATATTGGAAAAATGTTTTGCCTGGTCTGATGAGTCTCGATTTCTTTCTGCTGCGATTTCGATGGGTAGGAAGTGTCAGAATTTGGCGTCAACAACTGAAAGCTTGGATCCATCCGCCTTGTTATCAATGTTCAGGCTGGTGGTGGTGGTGTCATGTTGTGGATAATTTTTCTTTTGGCACTCTTTGGGCCCTTGGTACACTTGAGCATCGTTGCAAACGCCACAGCCTACCTGAGTATTGTTGCTGACCATGTCCATCCCCGTTATGACTCACAATGTAGTACCGCACCATCTGATGGCTCTTTTCAGCGATTATGCGCCATGTCATAAAGCGTGAAATCATCTCAGACTGGTTTTCTTGACCATGACAATGATTTCACTGTACCAAAGGCCTCCACTTCACCAATCTCAATCCAAAATAGAGCTTCTTTGGGATGTGGTGGAACGGGATATTCGCATCATGGATGTTGTCAGAAAGTGCCGACAAATCTTGCGGCACTGTGGATGCCATCATGTCCAATATTGACCAATCTCTGAGGAATGCTTCCAGCCCTTGGGTGATCTATGCCACGAAGATTGAGGCCGTTCTGAAGGCAAAAGGGGGCCCACCCGTATTAGCATGTGTACGTAAATAAAGTGTAGTGAGTGTAACCAACATTACCACCAAAGTTTATAAACTGCAAAGCGCTATAATATATCAGCCATAATATCCTTATAAATCTGTTCCTGCTCTCATTACAGATATACCAGAGCTATTTCAGGAACATTTAGGTCCTCCATGGTCCCACAAGAAACGCAGATTGAGCAGGTAGAGGGGCTCATCCTCCATTCTCCAAGAATTCTAGTATCTAGTAATGAGTCTATATCATCATGTAGAATTGATCCGATGACTTTTGTAGGGATCAATATTCATACAAGAAGGATTTTTTGGACCGTAAGAAGTTTTTAATATAAAGCAAAGCCACAGAAAATATTTTATTCTCTGCAATTTTATTAGTCTACTGAAAGCAAAGAAATTCATGAAATATTTTTAACAGGGTTCTGTTTTTCACTGATGACCCAACACATTGTAACAAACCCCGCCGATGCCATCACATGCTCGAAAACATTGATAGTTGAACGATAATACAACATGTGTCTATGTCCGGAGTAATATTTTGAGGCAGCCTTATCAAAGATGCAGAGAAGAGATTGGTGGCTACTATCCTTATGGTTAAGAATAGTTTTAAGCATACCCATTCTCCAGCCTCTGTGACAAATTTCATGTTTGTAAGACTCATCCAGTGCCCTAATAAAGAAACTACACATCAATGACAAAAGTACAACTAGGAGTTAATTAAATCTGATGAGAGAAAGCCGTTCAACGTGCCCCCATGACACTTCACCTTACTGGACTGTGATATCTCTGATGGAAGGTATGTGGAGCTCCACAACTCATTTACTTACTGTTCCTTCTGACAGTAATTAAAGCCTGTTGCTTATTGTACAAATAATAAAATAATAGTTACTTATTAATATTTTTAAACCTTTATCACCATTGCAATTTGTTTTTTTTTATTCATGGATTGTGTCTTGGCATTTTTGCTGTAGGGGATCTGGTGCAAGGAGTCTAACCACACTGAATTTTCAAGTGGTGTAAAAGGTTTATTACCATATATAACTCGGTATAAGCCGACCCGAGTATAAGCCGAGGGCCCCTTAAAAATTTTACCACAAAATACTGAGAAAACTATTGACTCGAGTATAAGCCGAGGTGGGAAAGCATTGGGTCCACAGCCCTCCCCGTATAATAGCCACGCCGAGCCCCTGCCCCAGTGTGTATAGCCTGCCAGAGACCCTCCCCCAGTGGTATAGCCTGCCGGACCCTGCCCATGTATATAGCCTGGCCGGACCCTGCCCCAGTGTATATAGCCGGCCGGAACCCTGCCCAGTGTATATAGTTCCTGCCGTACCCTCCCCCGTGTTATAGCCTTCCGGACCCTGCCCCCCCCCCCCCCCCCAGTGTATATAGCCTGCCGGACCTGGCCCCAGTATATAGCCTGCCGGACCCTGCCCGCCGCAGTGTAATCTAGCCGCCGGACCCTGCCAGGTAAATATACGACCTGCCGGACCCTGCCCCGTGGTATATAGCCTGCCGTACCCTGCCCAGTGGTAAGTCCTGCCGGACCCTGCCCCAGTGTATATAGCCTGCCGGACCCTGCCCCATGTATATGCCTGCCGTAACCTCCCCAGTGTATATAGCTGCCGGACCCTGCCCCAGTGTATATAATCCTGCCCGAGACCCCTGCCCCAGTGTATATAGCCTGCCCGACACTGCCCCAGTGTATAATAGCCGCCGGACCCTGGCCCAGTTATCTAGCCATCACGCCCCCGCTGCCCCATTGTGTATAGCCCTCCAAGACCCTGCCCACAGTGTATATAGCTTGCCAGACCCTGCCCAGTGTATATAGCCTGCCAGACCTGCCCCGTGTATATAGCCTGCCAGACCCTCCAGTGTATATAGCCTGCCAGACCCTGCCCCATGTATTAGCCTGCCAGACCCTGCCCAGTGTATATGCCTGCCAGACCCTGCCCCAGTGTAATAGCCTGTAATAGCCTGCCGGACCCTGCCCCAGTGGATATAGCCTGCCGGACCCCTGCCCCCGTGTATATAGCCTGCCGCCCTGCCCAGGTATACTAGCCTGCCGTACCCGCCCCAGGTATATCGCCTGCCGGACCTGCCCCCAGTGTATAATAGCCTGCCGGACCCCTGCCCCCAGTGTATATACCTGCCTGACCCTCCCCCTTGTACAATATGAGCCTGCCGGACCCTGCCCCCATGTATATAGCCTGCCGGACCCCTGCCCCAGTGTATATATCCTGCCGGACCCCTGCCCCCATTGTATATACCTGCCGGACCCTGCCCCTTGTATATAGGCCTGCCGACCCTGCCCCATTGTATATATCTGCCGGACCCTGCCCCCAGTGTATCTAGCCAAGCCGCCTCTGCCCAGTGTAATATATCCAAGCCAACCCTGGCCCCAGTGTAATAATCATTGTGCCAGACCCTGCCCCAGTGATATAGCCTGCCAAGACCCTGCCCCAGTGTATAATAGCCTGCCGACCCTGCCCCAGTGTATATAGCCTGCAGACCCTGCCGGACAGATCGCACAAAATATATACAGGGTCGCCGGAAATGTGAGTTTAGATTTATTTATTTTGTTTGACTCTAGTATAACCGAGTTGGGTTTTTCAGCACATTTTTTGTGCTGAAAAACTAGCTTATACTCAGTAATATAGGATTAATACAAGGTAAATCAAATGGATTTAATTTTTATAGCGACTTATTATTTGAGATCGCTATATTCAGAAAACATTATTTAGAGCACTGAAGTTCCGATTAGTGTCAGTGGATGCTTTATTGTTTATTGTACAAAGTTGTACTTTATAAGTTATAATGACAATCAAGTGACTAGGTACTACTTCCATGTATATTCATGGAATGACGTTTTTAATAACTAAATACAGATAACTGTATTCATCAACCCAGGCAATAAAAAAATAAAATTAAAAAAAAATAAAAATAAAATATATTATATACCTGTGTAAGGTTCTGTTGTAATCAAATGTATGTAGTTTTTCCAATATACTTTTCTGCATAGATAATTCCTCACTGTTTTTCCTATCTCCTGCATGGTGCATTGAATGAGAACTTCAATTTTTACTTCCAGCGGATAGCAACTATTCCTAGTCATACATGATGTCACACATGTGCACGGCTCGTTTAGTGATAGCTCAGTAATTAGAGTCATGTCTTATAATGAAGGGTGCATCTCTTGCAATTTAGAAGGTGTGTACTTCACATAACTGGGACTGTGAGATTTGAATTTGGCCAAGTTCAGCCAACCCCAAACCTGACATCTGTTGTACCAAACCTGAACAGGACCCAACCACCACGACTACGCAGGGCGGAATTTAAACAGTTTTATATATACTCAGTCTGATCACAAGTGGTTTTAGGTCCTTGTTGGGTTTGGTAACCGCAAACAGAATCTAAATTAATGTACTGTTATGTGTGTGCAGTGGAATAACGGGGGCTCATTTCTAGGTTCCGAAATAATCGCACCTTTCGAGGCGGGTGTCATTCATGAATTTTTTCCGATTTCGGTTGCGGGCGATTGCCCGGGAATTTTGACGCATGTGATCAGATTGTGGCGCGTCGGCGAGGGCTTTCACGCGACAGAATCGGGGGATTGCCTTCGGAAAACCCTACAGATTGGAAAAAGCGTGGATTTTAAAAAAAATGGTCGCAAGAATCACTCACATACACCCTATACGAGAAGGTGAACCCCGGCGGACTTCAGGGCAGCGGCGACACCTAGTGGACATCGGGCGCAACGATCCCTTAGTGAATCCCAGCAGAACCCGAATCATCATCGTAGAACGCGCCGCTGGATCGCTAATGGCCCGGGTAAGTAAATCTGCCTCAGTTGTCATCATGCGATGCCCTGCATCAATTTAAAAATGCAGCTGCCATTAGTGTCAATTGGTTGGGCTGGACCCAACCATGATCTGAACTTCTGATTGAACGGAACCGGACCACCCAAATTTAGCACAGATCCAAACTTTGTAAATCGGGTCTGCTGTTTTGATGGTTTAAAAATTTTAATTCAATTTTTGTGTGGTGTTGCAGCGAAGAAAAATGTTTTCTTCCTGTTTGCAGTGTTGTATAGTTTACGCCTTTTCAAATACAAGTCTATGTGGCCAGCACAACAGGTAGGCACCAGCCAATGGCACACTCTGCCATCCGAATTGTGTGGTACAATTCTGCTGCCCAGGGCCTCCCCACCATCAAAGACACCATACAAAGATAATTGTAGAACACCTCTCCCGCTATTGTCTTTGCTCCACAGTGTGCCTCCACAGCTGGCAAGGGGGGCACAGCCTGCAAAGGCAGGTCCTCAACTGTATGCATGAACCCCTTACGTAAAATTGAGCATGCAAATCCTTTTATATTAAAGGAAGCATGAGTATCACAATTATTGACTAATATCTAGTAGAGATGAGCTAGTTGGCGCTTGTTCGAGCTTAGCATACTCGCACACTGCTCGGTGCTTCGACGAGGATTTCGCCCGCTCGAAAACTGTCATCTCACGGCTGTTCTATAAAAAACATACAAAAACACAAAACAAATCAAAAAACAAAAAAAACAACAAAAAGTTTACAGTTTATATTTCTCTTTTTGTTCTATATAATAGACTTTAAATTTTGAAAATGTTGAACCCGAGGGCTGGGGGTAGAGGAGAGGGGCGTGGCATGGGCGTCCCACTACTGCAGGGGTCAAAGCCATGGTCCCTTGCCTGGGCGAGGTGAGACACCACCTCGGAATGAAGGGAGCAGGGGGAACGCCGCAAGCTTACCACTCCCTAGCTTCATGTCCTCAAGTTACTGGGACTCGTGGTAGAGCACTGTGCCCAGCCATACACAGTGCAAACAGGTGAATGTCGTGGATGCGGACAATGCTTCTAGCCATTTGTCACTAGTCAGTCCTTCCACGCAATCCACCCATGTTACCCGTCCCCAAGTGATTCACTCCCCTCCAGCTCCTCCCACCCTCAACCTCAACCCTCCTTCCCCCCAGTCCCGCTCCCTCCTAGGAAAATTTTGCATTTGAGCTGGATACTCTGAGGAACTGTTTTCCTGGACCCTTTCCCAGAGTCACAAAAAACCATTGTCATCCGAGGCCCATGGGCCGGTCCCCGTCTGTGTGTTCATGATGACCTTCTTGACGTAGTGAAGAAGTGTGTAAGAGGTGGTCAGACGATGAGAACACGGTTGTCAGAACAGGGGTGAAGTGTTTGTCAACGGGCAGAAAGTCTGAGGGGGGAGCAGACTGAGGGATCGGAGGATGATAGTGACAGACCAATCTTGGTGATAGCGCCAGGTGACACACAGGGCTTGTGAGAACTGGAGGCGAGTCCTATACGAAACAATGGTTGGAGAGGCATTGGTGGGGCCCGAGATGGAGAGCAAGGGCCAGAGCCGGTGAATCATCGCCAAATGTTTTCACATAGTGGAAGCTTCCGTGGCGAGGGCTAGATTTCTGAAGTCTGGAGGTTCTTTAAAGAAACACCGGATGCCAAATGACTGTGGGTGCAACCTGGTGGCCACCCAGGAGCAGCAGGGGTTCCCACCACTACGACTTTAAAACCACCACCAGTAATGCGCAGACATATAATGCTACCACCCCCCTAATGGAACCAATGCCGTTCACCTCCGGCTGGTCCACCACTGCTACTTTCCCCTGTGTCATTTGCTGCCTCTGCTATCAGAAGCCCCCTGCCCAGGACCTCCGGCACAAACACCTCCCCGGGCGAAAACCATCTCCTCGCCTCCACGATCCTCCACAGCATCCACCAATGTCACCATGTGCAGTGTCCAGCTCTCATAACCCCCGCGCTGAGTGCCACGAGAAAATACAGTGCATCCCACCCCCTGCCAAGCCCCAACGTCCACATCTCAAATTACTTTACTCAGCCTGGAGATGCTGCCCTTTAGGCTGTAATAGACCGCGGCCTTTCGCACCTCATGCGGTGGCCGCCCCTAAGTATTCGGTCCCCACCGCCATCTGACTTTTTCTCGATTGCCGTCCCAGCCCTGCACCAGCACGTGTCAACAACATCACCCTGGCCTTGACCACGCCGTTTCTGACAAGGTCCCCTGACCACGGACTGTGGGACGAGGGCTGCCGGGCAGGGCCACTATATATCGCTGACGCACATTGGTTTAACTTGGTGGAGTCTGGACCAGAGTCTGACCCTGGGGCTGCTCATATACTGGCCAACGCCGAGGATTGCGGGGCCCTACCCTCGGTCCAGGTGTTTTCAATCAGGCCGAACTATGCCTCCTCCTCCTCCCACCCTCCCCCCCTCCTCCTCCGAATTACCATCGCCTCTAGGCGCCAGCAGGCGATGCTCAAACTTCTGAGCCTGGGTAAAAGCCAATCCGCCCAAGAGACTATTACAGAGGGCATCACAGCGCAGACTGATCTGTGCTGGCACCTCTAGTACCGTTGTGTGACAACGCCGTAAACTGGTGGCGGCTCGCAACTCGGCAGACGGACACATGTGCCATGCCTGGGTCCATGTGTGAAATCTCCATAGTTCAGTGGGTTCCGCAAGACATACCCCAATCTGTCTGATTTGCCCACGAAGGTGCGCCGCATCTTGCGCATTTCAGAAGGTTCCACACAAATGCTGCCACTCTCAGGGGGGCAGCGCCCGCCGCCTCCAACTCCCTCTCATCAACTGTTGTGCAACGTAACCCACGAGGTGGAATTCAACATTAACCATGTTATCCGATGTTTACCCACAGCGCAGAGCGACGTAGAACTGCCAGATGTCAACTTCCACCAGACTGGTAGTCAGTCAGTCATGTCTTCCTCATTTCTACAATGAGGAGTGGACGTGATGTCTGATATCCTGTCAGGTGCTGAGTAACTTTGAGGATTCAACACAGAGGGTCAGTGGGCGATGCCGCCATCATCCGCCTCACCATCCCGCTGCTTGGCCTGTTGAAAACTCTCTCTTGTCAGCGTGAAGTCGGAAGCTTTTGCGCTCGTCACCATAGCCGGGGTAAGAAGATTCCCTTGTTGATAGCCAAAGCAACCCTTGGTCCTGTTTCCGAGCAGTATCGGAGGGGTTGGAGGAGGAGAATGTTGGGCAGACAGAAGCGGGAAGCTCCTTACCTGTTTCAGCGTGTATGGGGGGTAGAAAAAGAGGAGTTGGAGGAGGAGGAAATGGAGAGTCAAAGGCCAGTGAGGGGAGTGAATTCTTGCGCATTGGGAACTTCCTGGCCATATGCCGATTTTCCATGCGAGGCCTTCCTATCCCTGACCCTCGCGTCAAAGAATTTATTTTCCAGCACACCGTTACTGGGTATTCACTCCCTGGACCCACTGTACAGCAAAATCTTCCCACGCTCACCCTGGAGAGGAAAGAGTGTGAGATGCATGAATACAGCAGGCCCTGGTGCACACTGAAACAGTATTTCCCTTCGGACCGCCTAGCGGCAGAGGCGACTTCTGCGAGACAAGTAGCGAAAGTAGAGTAGGCGAGCAGGCATCTGTCCACACTGCAGGGTAAACGCTTTTACAAGGCCTTTGCCATTTTATGTCACCCCAGCAAGACCCTGTCACCCTGTCCCCAAGTCTCGGCAGAGTAGGGCTGATCTTTACAGAAAGATGGGAGGGGAGTACGTAGCTGACTCATACCATCGTCCGAATGAGCAAACACGCTCCCTAACACTACTGGGTTTTCAAGCTGGACATGGCCCCGACTGGCGCTGTACGCCGTGGAGGTTCTTGCCTGCCCTGTGCCGCTAAGCGGGTTGTCAGAGGCGGTTTTGCATTTCAGCTGGTGCATCATCACCGAAGCGTACAAACGCCTGTCGACTGCCGCGCTGACAGGCTGACGCTTATCAGATGAATAATGGGCTGGATTTCTCAGGATTTCCATTTTCCCCAGGTGGAAAGCGCTTCAACCTGAATAATGTATGCACTCCTCCTCCTCACGTTTCTTCCTTCTCCTCCTCTTATTATAACTAAAGTCAGGGAAACTGGCTATTTGTTTTTGTTTTTTTTTTTGCCAGGGACAACTGGCTCTAGCTATATACTCTACGTATTAATTTTTTTCTGAAGGGCCGACCTTGGCGGTCCCCTGTTTTAAAAACCATTATTGGTAGTGCCACATACAGGACTCTATGTATTTAATTTTTCTGGAGGGCAGGGCCCTACCTGCTATGGCCCCGCCAAACTTTGTCATTTACCCCGATAATTATTTCCTCACCGCGCTACTTTGCGCATTCTGTTTAACGTTCCCTCCCCCCCCCCCGCCATACCATGCCAATTTCTTTATAAGATAGTACTACACTGATCTTATAAAAAGGTTCTTAGAAGTGCTGTTTGTAGCCCCCACCTGCTTTGATTATAATTTTTTTCTAAAGTAAACGCTTATCTGGCCCCAGGCCCATTTTGGCGGGGATGATCCCGAGATACGGGGCTTGGACAGGCGAACGATTCGCCTGGCAGCGGACCCGTCCCGACCCGCAGCTCCATCTATCCCAAGATCAACTAACTAGTTTTTAACTGCAGCAACCTTTAATCTACTACTAACCTTACTGCCTCCATACTAGCCCCTTATCACCAGAGCTGTGTCAGGCTACTTTTTGGGTGTTTCATCAGATACATAATGGACTAGGCCTCTATTGCCGCCATGGCTGGAGACCTGAGTTTCAATCATAGCAGCGCAATCTTGGATGCCCATACTTCGCTCTTAATCATTGGAACCCATTTCCGGAAAAAATAAAAAAAAAGAAACTGCTATGCTATTCCATTTTCCTAGATGAAATATGCACGGCTCCGCCTCCTTTGAAATTATAATTTTTTCAAAGTACAACGCGTCTGGCCCCCAGGCCCATTTTTGGGTGGGGAAGGAGCCGCGAGGCAGGGGCTTGGACAGCGAAGCTCGCCTGTCAAGCGGACCCGCCACTCCATCCCAATATTTAGGCAGCCTCAGAGGGCCATCCAGCATCTGTCCCTTGCGTTTTCCTGTCCTTTCGCCTCCATGATCCTCCCCATCGGCCACCAATGTCTACATGCGCACTGTTCAACGGTCTGTTCCCCAGAACGCAATGGAGTCGTCCTCCATGGCTGCTCCTCCAATGCGTCCCCTTATCAAACGACTTGGCAGGCTCATTTTTTCGGGTGTTTTTCACCATATACGTTATGGGAACTTGGTCACTATGTCGCAACCATGTGCTGTTTATCGCTAAAGACCGTCAACCTTTTGTTCACATCGGGAATCATTTCGCACTCTTGCTCACCTCCTTTGGTTCCTCTCTGCTGCCCTTAACCAGGCAAAATATTGATACATACAGGGCTACACGTTATCCTCGCCAAAATGAATTTTTTTAAATTGGTTTTGAAAGCCTGAGTCCCATTTGGGTTATGTCCGCCATGCCCACTCTCTACTGCCCCTGCTGTCCCGTCTACCCCCTCCGCATGCCTCCTCCTCCCCTATAGTGTCAGGGTCCATTATCCGATCACTCTGTCATCGCCATGCTTTGCCCATATTTTGCATAATGGTGCGATTAAGCAGCCTAAGAGGGCATCCAATGCATGCTGCCCCTGCTGTTTCCTGGCCATTTTCCATGGTGTTTCCATCATTTTCTGATGTTTCCAGGTGTTGCCAAGCTTTCCCCGTGCAGGCGCCGGTCCCCTTGAAAAATTCTTGAGTCTCTCCCATTGACTTCAATGGGGTTTCGTTAATTCGAAACGAGCACCGTCTGAAAGTTCGAATGCATGGCACGGAAACTCGAGAACGAGCACTCAGAGCATTTTAGTGCCTCGCTCTCTCTAATTAGCTAGTTATTAGGGCTTATAAATGAAATATTGCATAAACAAACCTTCACTATATACTTCACTTGTGTGTGTCCCATTACTACACATGTACAAAGAGTGGAAACGCCAAGCTTCACACTATAATCCAAATCTCACCGTTTTATTATTCTGCTGGGACGTCAAACTGGGCGTAAAACAAAACTTGCCTCTTAGTTACATCATGATTTCAGTGTTTGTCAGTGGTACAATGTTGGTGCTGACAGCATTATCCGAAAACTGCTGTTCGCCATAAATGTCAATTTCCTCTGCAGCTAAGGTAGTAATGTTTGTTGCAAGATAATAGCTGGGTTGGATTCTGCTATTGGGTTTCCTGCTGTCAACTATGATTAGGCAGAGGTTGTTGCGGTCGGTGCTGGTGCCTTCACTGCAGGCTGCGTAGAAAAAAAAACCCTGTTCATTGGCATCGGCTTGAATTTGAATACTAACAATTATAGTGCACCTAATGACACCCTAAGGCTTGATTCAGACATGCCGGTTGCCCCCACCCCGTTGCCCCACCGTGCCGTAGCGCACTGCTCAACCCCACCCAACTGCTCACACGCCCCCCCCCCCGCCCCTCTCCATATGATACATGTTCGCACGCCATGAAAATGATTATAGGACATACCCTATGTTGTGTGCCCGCACCGTACCGCTCTCCCCGTAGGTCGTCCGTTGGCTCCCATTGTGCCGTCTATGGGGGATGTATATAATTATCGACGTATATATTGTCGCCATATAAGCAACCACCCTATGGCGGCAGTGTGAATGTACGCCCCTAATACTTAGCTCGTATTAAATAATTTTGTGATAGAAAATTAAAAAAGCGCACGTTTTATTTGTTTTATATCTATTAATTTGAACAAATAAAAATTAACTTTCACCTATCTTACCATATCTTTCCCCTTCCCCTTTTTCTAATACATTTATGTTCGGTGTCGTCACACTATGGTAGAATAGGAGTCTGGTCTAATTAGGATAAATATATATTTTGGTTGAATTTTTATCTGTGAAATGCGTATTTAGTTTAATAACATTGAATTAGAGAATGTATTACTTGTGTTATTATGAGTATATTTAAAGAATCTTGTTTTCATGGGAAAATCCCTTTATCCTACATATTCAGTTGATAATTTCCAAATCTCTCTAACAAAACTATGAATTCTTTAATGCAGGCAGGGTACTAAACATTTTTCAGAATTCCAAGGCAAACAAGCCTACCCCCATATACGGACTCATATTAAAACATAACTTTCATCATAAGTCATTCATAAGGCATAAGTTTGTTCTGTGCTAATAAGAATTTAAAAACAGATGTGTATTGAGAGTGTTTGGATGGAACTTATGAAAGTATGTTTCAATGCAGTTTAAGCTATTATTTAGCAATAATTTTTTTTGTTTTCATACATTGATCTTATAATATGAAAAACCGGAGAATTTATTTGTAATCTTTTTTAAAAGAATGAAATAGAGCCCAGACCACTCACGAATGCTGATGGTTTACTATATGAACTCATAAATGGTATCATAAACGGGGCAAAAACCCAATTTTAAGAGGGCAAAGTCTCTGAGTATCCCAGCCACCCTGTTGAAAATGCCAGTTTAAGCATCAACTCCCATGAATGCATATGAGCCCCCCCGCAATTTCCGCTATTGTAACAAATTTTACTTTTTATTTGGTCAAACTTCTTTCACATTTTTTTAAATCTATTTTAGCCCTCTCCAGGGTACTTGAGGCCTAGGGGATGTGATGAACTTGACTTGTGATACATTACCTGCAATACTACTGTAAAAAGAATGTCGCCTGGCAGGCATCTTTCCCATCACCGTGCTATAACAGTCCATGGGACAATATATAGGTTTGTGTAGAACACATGCAGATTTTCCAACATCTGCATGTTTCTTCACACATATATATTGTTTCTTCACATACTATTTTGTCGCATTTGTTTTCGCACCGTTCCGCGCGTATCTCCCACAGTAAGCAGATGTGCGAAAATCTGTAATCTATTTCTCCACTGTGGGTTCTTCACTGTGTTTTTCACTTAATGATACTGTGTTCACTGTTTTTATATTCTATTTCTTCCTGTTCTCACATCTGCTACTTGTCGGGAGATGATATTCCGCGGACCAGTGAAGAAGAGATTCAGATGTGTGCATACATCTCTACCTTAATCAAAGACATTCTTTTTTCAATTACCATATATACTTGTGTATAAGCCGAGTTTTTCAGGCACAAAAAATGTGCTGAAAACGTCCCTCGGCTTATAAACGAGTCAAGTTAAATTACACCTTAAAATACTTTAAAAAATAATAAACTTATATACTCCCCTCCGTGGCCACCGATCTGCAGCGCTTGCTCCCCCAGGTCCGTGTGGGTCCTCTTCTCTTCTGGCTTCCACTGCCCGTCTCTGTCCTCTGTACATTGCGCTGGTCGTCGCCACTTGCTCCCGTCTCCCGTGAGAGGGCACTGGTGGCGCCCAGCGCACTGTACCGGAGACGGTGCGGAAGCCAAAGAGGAACCCGCGCACACTGGGAGCACGCTGTCAGATCGTCACACCGGAGGGTCGTATATTAACTTTATTATTTTTTTTTAAGGCTGGGCGCGCTGTATACCCTGGGGCAAGGCGGGGGCACGCTGTATCTACTGGGGGCAGGCTGGGCAGCGTCTGTAATTCTACTGGGGCAGGGCTGGCAGCGCTGTATACTACGGGGGCACTGGGAGTGCTGTATACTACTGGGGCGCTGTGCATCGCTGTATTCTAACTGTGGGCAGGCTGGGCAGCGCTGTATTCTACTTGGGGCACGCTGGGCCTCGCTGTATACTATGGTGGTCGCAGGGGCAGCGTTGTATACCTACGGTGGCAGGCTGGGCAGCGCTGTAATACTACTGGGGGCAGGCTGTGCAGCGCTGTATACACTGGTGGCAGTCTGGCAGTGCCTGTCTACTACTGGGGTGCAGGCTGGGCAGGCTTGATTATACGGCTGGGCAAGCTGGCATGCGGTATACTACTGGGCAGCTGGGGAAGTGCTGAGACTACTGAGGGCAAGCTGTCAGGCTGTATACTACTAGGGCAGGACTGTATACTACTGGGGGCAGGCTGGGGTGGCTGTATACTCCTGGGGGCAGTCAGTATACCAACTGGGGCTGCTGGCTATATACTACTGTTGGGTGGTCGTGAACCATCCATTTCCCACCCGCAGCTTATACTCGAGTCAATAGGTTTTCCCCAGTTGTGGTGGTAAAATTAGGGGGTCCTCGGCTTATACTCGGGTCGTCTTTATACTCGAGTATATACGGTAATAAAAACATTTTATTCCGAACCATGGTCCCTTTGAAAAATGCGTGAGTTCCCTTGACTTAAAAAACGCGCGTGAAATAATTAACCCATTCCTCTACTGTTCTACCCATAACTACTTTAAATATGCCTCCTTTCTACAGTAAAATAACTTAATACTACCCCAATGTTTAAGAATATAACTACTATAATACTGCCCCCTAGGTACAAGAATATAACTACTATAATACTGCCCCCTATGTACAAGAATATAACTACTATAATACTGCCCCCTATGTACAGGAATATAACTACTATAATACTGCTCCCTATGTACAGGAATATAACTACTATAATTCTGCCCCCTATGTACAGGAATATAACTACTATAATACTGCCCCCCTATGTACAGGAATATAACTTGTACGACTTTAAAAGGGGTTATCCGGGTTTTTAAAACAATTTCTTCTGGCCGGTCTGGGGAGGGCTTTTAAACAACAATAAACATGTACTTACCTCTCCGGTTTGCTCGACCGAGTTCCGCGCCGCAGCCAGTCTTTCTCGGTTGCACACGGTTGCCGGACGGATGCTCCATGCCACTATCTCCCAGCGCGTACAATGCTGAGAGATAGGGACGGATGGGAGGAGCCGTCCACAATCGCGCGCCCGGAAGTTCCACTGTGCGCGGCTTACGTGCCCCTGTAACAAACAGGGGCACGGAATCAAGGGAGCCGCGGCGCGGGACATCACCGGCGCCCCGGAGGGATGGTAAAGTCCATGTTTATTATGTTTAAAGGGGTATCAGGGTTTAAATTTTTTTTTTAGTCCGGGCTTGGGGCGGGGCTAGTTAAACATAATAAACATGTACTTACCTCCTCCGGTGCGTGCTGCCGATTCTTTGCCGCGCGCGGCCCGTCTTTCTCTGTGCAAGCCGGTTCAGTACCACCGGCGCACAGGGAGCTTCCGGCCGGCCGGTGCTCCCATGCGCACCCATATCACCGCGCTTACAATGATATAAGAGATAGGGGACGCATGGGAGGGGCCGTCCACATCGTGGACCGGAAGCTCCCTTGTGCGCGGGCTTCACGTGCCCTGTAAAACAAAACAGGGGCACGGAGCGAAGGGACCGCGGGCGCGGGACACATAGGAGGCGCCGGGAGGGTGGTAATACATGTTATTATGTTAAATAGCCCTCCCAGCCCGGACATAAAAAAAATTTAAAACCCGGATAACCTTTAACTTAGCCCTCCCAGCCCCGGCCAGAAAAAAATGTTTATTTTTTTTTTTTTAAACCCGGATAACCCCTTTAAGGACACCTAACTTAACGGTGACCCATCGATTCAGAATGACCCTCTGCCCCCTATAACCTCTGGTAAGGCTCTTGGATGCTATTTTACTCTAGTCCCAGGCTGCAATGATGCTGTAAGGTTGTTCTGTAATGAAGTTTATTGAACGTTTATGATAAAATTGTTCCCATGACAGCACAAAATTTTTAAAATCCAGTTGTCACAGAAAAAAAAAAATCTGTCTGGAGCTACAATTATAAAATATACCAGTTCCGACTTACCGTACATATAAATTCAAGTTAAGAAAATCTACTTGTACTTACCGCTTTTACTAGCACCAGGATCTCCAACAGCATCAAGTCCCCTATAGCTACTTGCAGCAATGACCAAAAACACCACACTGATCTTCATTCTGAAATCTGAAGGTGTAGATCAGTTTAAGTGAAATGATTTGGAGGAAGCAGAGCTCTTCTTTTATAATATCAAATAAGAACACACCTATTGTATAACCTCAAATAACCTTCAGTTAGTTAAGTCACTCTCAGTTGGCAGCGTCTATGTAAACAGCATAAAGTTGCCAGTGACTGTAATATTAATTATAAGGTAAAAATATGTAGCCGATGTCCTCATCCTCCTGACACAGTAATAAAGAAAACCCTTTCAGCTACCTGGTCACATAAAAACTTATCATAAGCATGGCTTTTTTCTGTGGCGTACGATAAATCTCATTAACAAGCCACCACAAAGACCATAAGCTCACTACCTACAACCTGCTCGTGTGATAAATATGGCCGGGGGGGGGGGGCTTATATTATGTATACTACTAATATTATATATTACTTATACTACTAAAATCCCCTACCCCCCTCTAGCCCAGTGATGGCGAACCTTTTAGAGATCGAGTGCCGAAAGTGAGACTCAAAAACCACTAGCTTTTCCCAAAGTGCCAAACAGCAATTTAGGCAGTAAACAAAATTGTTGCTACCAGAATCTTGAGCTACAATCCGAACCTTTTCCACTTTTGACGGACCAAGCAGCACAGGATGGGTCACTTACAATAGCAGGGCACTACTTGGACTACCTGAGACTGCAGGAAGATGCCAGTCTGGCAAAATCGTGCATGGAGACAGCCTGTGTGCCCACAGAGATTCCTCCGAGTGCCATCTCTGGCACCAGTGCCATAGGTTCGCCACCACTGCTCTAGCCTTATCCCAATTAGATAACATTTTAACTAGCTAAAGTGTTATCTAACACTTCAGAAGCTGCATATGAACTCTGGCTCGGTCGGGTCGGGCTTCAAAGTGAAGGCCCAGTAGGGGCGACTCTGAGGCTTCCCTCCAATTTTCAAACAAAAGACAAAGAGTCATAAAAATTCCTTAACAATACGTTGATTAGGGACAGTTATGGAGTACGGTTAGAGATGAGCGAACAATAAAAGGCTCGGGTACTCGTTGTTCGAGACGAACTTTTCCCGCTGCTCGAGTGCCTCGTCTCGAATAACGGAACCCCCCATGAAGTCAATCGGGAGACTCGAAGCATTTTAAGGGGACCAAGGCTCTGCACAGGGAAGCTTGGCCAAACACTGGGACTCAGAAAAGGGATGGGGAAACACCACGGGGAAATGGACCAGGAAACAGCAGGGGGCAGCATGCATGGATGCATCTGAGGCTTTGACTTAATCGCAACTTATGCCAAAATTATGGGGAACAGCATGGCCATGACAGAGTGACGAATAAGCTAATAGCATCTAAAACATCCATAATTGACCTGAAACTATATAGGGGACGGGCATGAGAGGCGCGGCAGCAGGATAGAGAGTGTCATGGGACATACCCTATGGGACTCAGGCTCAAACAATGGGTGGCAGAGAGGAACCAAAGGAGGTGAGCAAGAAAGCGCTCTCCAAATAATGATCGGTACCTGAAAAAGTTTTTTGCCAGTATTATCTTTGTGGATACACAGCAGCGGTGGCGACAAGTTAACATGGCAGCCATGGAAAACAACCCAAAATTTCTGCATGACACAGCTCGTTTGATAAGGGGACCATGTTGGAGGCAGTGAACTAGTAGTAGATTAAAGTGCTGCAGTTAAAAATGGTAGTTGGATCCTTGGCATGGAGCTGGCGCTCCGCTGCGGCGAGCTTTCCCAATCCAAGCCCCTGTTATAGCTCCCCCAAAAGGCACTTCTAAGAAACCTTGTATAAGATCAAGTGTAGTTGCGTTTTATAAGTTTAGGATAGTGGCGGGTGAGGGAAGTAAACCAGATGCGCAAGAAGCGCTGAAAATAATATCCCTAAATGTAAAAGTTTTGCCAAGTTATATTTTGTGGGATTACACAGCAGGGTGGCGACCAAAGTTAAACAACCTTTGATGTGGAATGCCCTGTAATAGCTCGTGGGCGGTGTGCCTTTTAGCGCCTAGCTCAGCAGTTTCAGCACGTAGCATGCTGTCGCCTTAGCGACGGCACTGCGATGTGCCTCGAGCTACCGACTGATGGCGCCATCCCCACGGATGGTTAATTCGGAGGAGCGGAGGTGGAGGAGGGCTGGGAGGAGGGTAGTAGGCCTTGAGACCTGGGACCGAGGAGGCCCGCAATTTCTCGCGTCTGGCAGTATATGGACCAGCCCAGGGTCAGGACTCGGTCCCAGCCTGCACCAAGTTAGGGTAGTAGCGGTCGTATTTATACGTTTGGATATGGGCGGGTGAGGGGAATGTAAACAGATGCGCACGAAGCGCATGAGCGCATGGGCTGGCGTCCGCTGCCAAGGCGAGCCTTTCGCAAATCCAAGCCCTGTCTCTAGGTACTCCCCAAACAGCACTTCTAAGAACCTTTGTATAGCTCAAGTGTAGTAAGTAGGTTTTATCCGTTAGGATATGCCGGGTGAGGGGAATGTAAAACAGATGCGCAAGAAGCGCTGACACATAATATCCCGAAATGGTAAAGTTTGCCAGTATATTTTGTGGATAACACAGCAGGGGTGGCGACAAAATTAACAAACTTTGAATGGGAATCCATGGAAACAACCCAAATTTCTGCCTAAACACTCGTTTGATAAAGGGACGATTGTATGGAGGCAGCTATATGGACGAACCTTTGGAGGCGGTAGAATGGAGACACCGTTGTGGAGGCGGATATGGAGACAATTTAATTTGGATAGTGCCTGTAGGGGCCAGTCCCAAACCATTTTTAACACCAGAGGAGCAGGTAGGTGGCCCTCCGTTAAAATGGGATAGATGGAGTGCCTGATGTGCAGTCCCAAAAAGTTTCAAAAACCAGAGGAGCAGGTAGGTGGCCCTCAGTAAAATGGAATTAGATTGAGTGCATGTTATGTGGGCAGTCCCAAAAAAAATTATTCAAACCAGAGGGAGAAGTAGGTGGCCCCTCCAGTAAAATGGAATAGATTGAGTTGCATGTATGTGGCAGTCCCCAAAAATGTCAAACCAGAGGAGCAGGTAGGTGGCCCCTGCAGTAAAATGGAATAGATTGAGTGCTTGTATGGGCAGTCCCAAAAAATTGTTCCAAACCAGAGGAGCAGGTAGGTGGCAATGCAGTAAAATGGATAGATTGAGTGCCTGATGTGGAAGTCCCAAACTGTTTTCCAAACAAGAGGAGCACGGTAGTGGCCCTCCAGTTAAAATGGAATAGATTGAGTGCCTGTATGTGGCCAGTCCAAAAATTGTTTCAAACCAGAGGAGCAGGTAGGTGGCCGACAGTAAAATGGAATAGATTGAGTGCCTGTAGTTGGCAGTCCCAAAAATTGTTTCAAACCATAGGAGCAGGTAGGTGGCCCCCAGTAAATGCGAATAGATTGGAGTCTGTAATATGTGGCAGTCAAAATTGTTCAAACAAGCGGAGCAGGTAGGTGGCCCTGAGTAAAATGGAAGCGATTGAGGCAGTATGTGGCCGTCCCAACAATGTTCAACCAGGGAGCAGGTAGGTGGCCCCCAGTAACAATGGAATAGATTGAGTGCCTGTATGTGGCAGTTCCAAAAATTTTTTAAAACAGAGGACCGGGGTAGTGGGCCCTCCAGGAAAAAATGGAATTAGATTGAGGGCCTGTAGTGGCGACTAACAAAAATGTTTCAAACAGAGACAGGGGAGGTGGCCCCTCCGAAAAACAGATTAATGCATGGAAGTACTATAGCAAAGAGCAAGTGGGGGCCCTGTCAAAAAATAGACATTTTCCTCTGCTTACTGTGCAAAGGGAGGAGAAGGAAGGAAAATGAGGAGGAGGAGGAGGGGGATCAAATTATCAGGTGAGGCTTTCCCTATCACCTGGTGGAGATTGGAAATCTGGAGAAATCCCAGCCCTTTATTCATTTTAATAAGCGTACAGCTGTCATCGAGCTGTCAGTCGACCCGGCGTGTACGCTTATCGTGATGATGCCACCAGCTGCACTGAAAACCGCTCGGACAAGACGCTAGCGGCAGGGCAGGCACGAACCTCCAAGGGTACAGCGCCATTCGTGCCACATGTCCAGCTTTGAAACCCAGTAGTTGTAGGGAGATGGGTGATCATTTAGGAAGATGGTTTGTATGGTCAGCTACGTACTCCCTCACCATCTTCTGTAAAGTACAGCCTTACTCTGCCGGAGACTGGGGGGACAGGTTTGACAGTGTCTTGCTGGGTGACATAAAGTGGCAAAAGCCTTGTAAAGCGTAACCTTGCCAGTGCTGGACAAGCTGCCTGCTCGCTTACTCTACCTCGCACTGTCCCGCAGGAACTACCACTCTGCCGCTAGCGCTGCAGAACGGGAAAATACGTTTCAGCTTGGCCACAGACGGGACTGTGGTATTCATGGCATTCTCAAACTCCTTTCCTCTCCAGGATGAGGAGTGGGAAGATTTGCTGTTACCGTGGGTCCAGGAGAGGAACCCACCCAGTAATCGGTGCTGGAATAAATTCTTTGAACGCGAGGGTCACGGGATAGGCAGCCTAGCATGAAATCTGCCATATGCGCCAGGAGTACCAAAGCGTAAGAATTCAATCCCCTCAGGCCATGACTGTCAATTCCTCCTCCTCCAACTCCTCCAATCTCTTCTTCTGCCCAACACGCCTGAAACAGTTGAGGACTCAAACAATGGTCCCCTCTTGTGTCTCGCCAAACATTCTCTCCTCTTCCTCCTCATCCTCCGCCCCTCCAGCCTCCTCCGAATATGCCGCTGAGAAGAAACAGACCTCAGGCGTGCTTTGGCCTATCAAAAAAGGGAAATATTCTTCCCCCGTCATTGTGGACGAGCGCAAAAGCTTCCGACTTATGCTGACACAGAGAGTTTTCAACAGGCCAAGACAGCGGATGGTGAGGTGAAGGAGGCAATCGCCACTGACCATCTGTGTTGACTCCTCAAGTTAATCAGCACCTGACAGATATCAGAACATCCACGTCCACTCCTCATTGTAGACTTGAGGACAGCTGACTTGACGACTACCAGTTCTGGTGGAAGTTGACATCTGCAGTCTACAATCGCCTTCTGCGCTGCTCGAGTAAACTCTGGAGAACAGGGTCAGTGTTGAATTCCACCATCGTGGGCACGTCGCACAACAGTCGGGAGCGGGCAGTTGGACCGGACGGAGCTGCCGCTGACCGCTGAGAGTGCGATCTGGGCTGGACCTTCCTGAAATGCGCACCAGAATGCGGCGCACCTTAGGAGCCAATTAGCAGGACCAGATTGGGGTATGTCTTGAGGAAACGCTGCACTACAGATTTAAACACATGGGACAGGCATGGAAAATGTGTCAGGTCGGTACCGAGTTGCAGAGCCGCACCAGGTTACGGCCGTTGTCACACACAACCATTCCCGGCTTGAGGTTCAGCGGTGCCAGCCACAGATCACCCGTCTGCGCCGTGAGCCCTGTAAAGCTCTTGGGCGGGTGTGCCTTTTGTCGCTAGGCTCAGCAGTTTGAGCACCGCATGCTGTCGACCTTAGCGACGGCACTGCTGCTGTGCCTAGAGCTACCGACCTGATGGCGCCGTGCCCACGGATGGTAGTTCGGGGGAGGAGGTGGAGGAGGGGTGGGAGGAGGAGGAGGCATAGTAGGCTGAACGAAACACCTGGACCGAGGTAGCCCCGCAATCCCCGGCGTCGGCAAGTATTGAGCAGCCCCGGGTCAGACTCGGTCCCAGCCTCCACCAAGTTAACACCAAGTGCGCCGCGAATATGTGGCCTGCCCGGCAAGCACTCAGTCCAGTTGTCCGTGGTCGGTGGCATTGTCAGAACGGCGTTGGTCAGGGCACGGATGAAGGTTGCTGAAACGTGCTGGTGCCGGGATGGGAAGGAAATCGGGGAGAAAAGTAGATGAGGCATGGGACCGAATACCGAGGGGAGGAGCAGCATGAGGTAGTATGGCGAAAGGCTCGGTCTCTACTAGCCTATTAGGGACGCATCTACAGGCTACGCAATCTGGAGGAGAGGCCCGCACATTAAGGCTTGGGCGTGCGGTGGGTTGCACTATATTGCGTTTCTTTCCGCTCCACGTCTGGGGTATGAGAGCAGCTGAACGCTGGTGGGATGCGTGGAGGATTGTGGACGGCGATCGATGGGGTTTTTGTGCAGGGTCCTGGGCAGGGGGGCTGACTAGCAGGATGAACAGGGGAAGGAGGAGGAGCAGTGGTGTGCACGGGCCGGAGGTGAACGGGCTTGTTGACACTGAGTGGGTGCTAGCATTTCAGAGCCTGCGCCATACTGGTGGTTAGTTGAGTTAAGTAGGAGTGGTGGATGGACCCCTGTGGAGCAGGTTGGCGGCAAATGTTGCACACCACAGTCCGTCGGTCCATCCGGTGTTTCCTTAAAGAACCTCCACACTTCTGAAGAATCTAGCCCTCGCCGCAAGAGCCCCTCACCACGGGAGATTCACTAGTTGACAGTGGCGCTGATGCCCAGCTCTGGCCTTGACTTCTCAGTCTGGCCCCCACCAGCTGCACAGCGCCTCTTCCAACCTGTTCAGGTCGAGGGGACTCTCTCCCTTCTCAAGAATCACTGTGTTCACACGGCCTCTCAACCCAGCTGGGTCTGTCACCTCATCATCATCAATCCCTCAGTCGGCTCCCCCCTCGAGACTTTCCTGCCCGACAACAACTCCCCACTTCTGGACCAAAAAAACCGTGTCTCCTTCCACGTCGGACACATCTCTTTACACACTTCCACTACGTCAAAGAAGGTCATCATCACCCACCGACTGTGATGGTGAAAACCTGGCATCGGAAAATGCTCAGCAGCAACCCGGACAAGTGGTTTGTGAAGTGGGAAGGGTCAGAAAACAGTCTCAGAGTAGGCCGGTTCAAATGCCAAATTTTCCGGGAGGGGGGGCAGCCAGGACGGGGGCGAGGAGGAGGCGGCAGGTGCAGGACGATGGAGGAGTGGGATTTCGGTGACATGGGTGGACTGCGTGGAAGACTGACTGGTGGTGGACAAAATTGCTCGAAGCATTGTCAGGCAATCCACGACAATCACCTGTTCGCACTGTCTGGCCTCACAGTGGCTCTTACCACGAAGAGTCCAGAACCTCAGACATTGAACCGGGGTAAGTGTAGCTCTGCGGCGTTGCCCTGCTCCATCATCAGCAGGTGGTGTCGCACCCCGCCCAGGACCACGGCCTCTGACCCTCTGCAGTAGTATGGACGCCCACGTCCCCGCCCTAGTCCTCTACCCCAGCCATCGGGGTAAAACATTTTTTAGAAATGAGAGTTATAACTTTTTTTTTTCTTTTTTTACTTCTTTTTTTTTTTTTTGTGTTTTTTTGTGTTTTTTTTTTTTTTTGGTTTTTTTGTTTTTTTTTAGGTTTTAAAACCAAAAACAATCAATCCTATTGACTATGGCTATTTTCTAGCAAGTATCAAGGAAGCACAATACCACTACTATGCCAGATGAGATGACACTGAGGTATTGCTAATAGAAATTAGGCCTTGCTATGGATATGTGCGCCACCTAAGCGCCAGAAAACACAGCGGTCGCAAGTCTCAACTACCAAATTGCTCAGAATTGGCAAGTACATGCAATGCAGAAAATACTAGCCACAGCAGTATCAACAGAAATCAAAATATAGAAACGCTTCCTGTAGGCTTCAAGAAGCTGTTGTATTCTCCTATGGCTATTTTCTAGCCAAGTATAAAGGAAGCACACTTACTATGCCAGATGAGTGAGATGAGATGAAACTGAGTTATTGCCTAATAGAAATCCACCCCCTACTGAATTTTCCCACTTCGGCCTTTGCTAATGGATAGTGCGCCCAATAAGCGCAGAGAACCACAGCGGGTCGCAAGTCTCACTACAAATTGTCAGAATTGGCCAAGTACATGCACTGCAGAAACTACAGCCACCAGCAGATCAACCAGAATCACATATATAGAAAAACGCTACTGTAGGCTTCAAAGAAGATGTTTGTATTCTCCTATGGCATTTTCTAGCCAAGTATCAAAAGGAAGCACACTACTATGCCAGATGAGAGGACACTGAGTATGCCTACATAGAATCCAACCACTACTGAATTTTCCCACTTCGGCCTTTTGATATGGATACTGTGCGCCACTAAGAGCAGACACAAGCGGTCGCAAGTCTCACTACAAATTGCTCAAAGTGGCAAAGTTACATGCCGCAGAAACTACAGCCACCAGCAGATCAACAGAAATCATAATATATAGAACGCTACGTAGCTTCAAGAAGCTGGTTTGTATTCTCCTATGGCTATTTTCTAGACCCAAGTATCAAGGAAGCACCACTACTATGCCGATGAGATTGACAACTGGAGTTATTGCCTAATAGAAAAATCCAACCCCTACTGAATTTTCCCACTTCGGCCTTTGCTATGGATATGTGCGGCCACTAAGCGCAGCAGCCCAGAACACAGCGGTGCAAGTCTCACTTACAAATTGCCCAGAATTTGGCAAAGTACATGCACGCAGAAAACTACAGCCACCAGCAGATAAACCAGAAATCAAATATATAGAACGCTATGTAGGCTTAAGAAGCTGTTTGTATTCTCCTATGGCTATTTTCTAGCCAAGTATCAAAGGAACAGCACACTACTATGCCAGAGATGAGATGACACTGAGTTATTGCCTATGAGAAAATCAAACCCCTACTGAATTTTCCAACTTCGGCCTCCTGTGCTATGGATATGGGCGCCACTAAGCGCAGAACACAGCGGTTCGCAAGTCTCACTAACAAATGCTCAGAATTGGCAATAAGCACTGCAGAAAACTACAGCCCAGCAGATCAAACCAGAAATCAAATATTATGAACGCTACTGTAGGCTTTTCAAGAAGCTTGTTTGTATTCTTCCATGGATATTTCTAGACGAAAGTATCAAAGGAGATCAAAGGAAGAACACACTATGCCAGATGAGAGACACAGAGTTATTGCCTAATAGAAATCACAACCGCTACTTGAATTTTCCCACTTCGGCATTGCTATGCGATATGTGCGCCACTAACTCTAGCGAGAAACAAGCGGTCGCAAAAGGTATCACTACCAACATTGCTCAGGACTTGGCAAGTACATTGCACGCAGGAAGAAACTACAGCCACCAGCAGATTCAACCAGAAATCACATATATAGAACGCTACCGGATAGGCTTCAAGAAGTGTTTTGTATTCTCCTATGGCTATTTTCTAGCAAAGTATCAAAGGGAAGCACACTACTATGCCATGAGATGACACTGAGTTATTGCCTAATCGAAATCCACCCTACTGAATTTTCCCACTTCGGTCTTTGTATGGAAGGTGCACTAAGAGCTAAAAACCAAACGGTATAGCAAGTACCCCGGCTAATTCCTCACAAAATGGTAAAAGAGCAAATTAAATGAAAAAAAGTAGAAGTGTAGAACGTTATGTCGCCCTAAGAAGGGCTTGTTGGGTTCTTTGAGAAATCACTCCGCCTAACAGTAAGCTAATAGAAACCACCGCCATGTAACGCTTCCATGACAGCAGCAGCTTCTCATCCCTAGCGGCATCCAGAGACCAGAATGATCCCGAAGAGCAGCCGAGGCCAGGCGGCTCGTCGATCACAGAGGGTCAACTGATCTGGCCAGGCAACACGGCTATCGAGTGTAGGGTACCACGTCATGTGGGTGGAGTGCAGAACAGAGCTCCTGGCTTGTGATTGGCTCTGTAGTTTTCGGGCCGCCCAAAAAGCAAAACGGAGGGAGCATGCCGGGGGGAGCTGACCATTTTCGATCGCCGGCGAAGTATTCGTCGAGTAGTAACGAGCAGTTTCGAGTAACCTAAGCTTCGAACGAGCAATCAAGCTCGGACAGAGCATGTCGTCATCTCTAGGTTCGGTCCATATCAGCCCAAGACAAGTACATTTGTGGATTTGTTATCTTCAAGGATTGTGGCCACCCCAAATTCTCAATGGTTCTAGCCCCCTGGGTCAAGGGATATAAAATATTCTCTGGATCGGGAACCATACCAAATGGGTTCCAGGTTTGGGTATCCAAAGTGGATCCCGGGATTCACCCGGAAACCAATGATACCAGAAACCGGACACTACAACTTCCCCTTGAGAAGCTATGGACTTCTCCCAGGTTACTGGATGTTGTAATAACAGGTAGGGGGGTACCCATAAACCCCTCCTGGGGTGGGACAGTGTTGATGTTGCACCGATAAATCAGACACCTCTGCCGCGCCACATTGTCTGTGCTGGGAACCAATTGAATTGCTGTACTTGTAGTGCTACCCTTCTTATTTTGCACTCTCGTTAACTGTATATATCTCTACTGATTTATTGTTTTGTTTTGTATCCTTAAGGCAATTAATCTACAAAACTAATTTGTGTTGCATTTTATCTCAATCCACGAAATCCAAACATATGTTTTTTTGGTTAATACATGCGACCAGGTTGGGTTCCTCCACTCTATATAATCCGTTACGTACTGGGCTTATATTGAAGGAGAAAAATGGTGACAGCTTATTTGGTTGATAAGATTAGGTTTCACTGAGGCTAGTTTGAAAGGGGTATTATAGTCTTCACGGGTGTGTGATTTATTGTGTAACATACCAGAAGTGGTGTGGATCACACTTTAAAAAAACACTTCCTGCGTCTCTCAGAAACCTGTGCATTCTGGAGGTCTTAAAAAAGGATAACTAAGGACCTTGCATACCCTTCACGGGGTCTGAACATTAACCCCAGTGGTTTAATGATTTAAGGCTTAAGGATAATAAGTTGTGAAAGAACTTTACGAAAAAACATGTAAATGAGCATGACGGCCACTCAGGCTGACGTCACCTGAGGCCTTTTGGCTCCGCTGTCCAATAATTATGCCACGCCCCCCGCCACCCCTATGTTCTGCCCAACTCCCAGAATCAGCTGTGTCACTGCGTCCATGTGTGCAGAAAAACCATTCTTGTGCAGAGGCCGCTGATTTCTACTTGTGACCCCCAGTACACACCCAGTACGGAAAACGTGGGAGCCTTGTACATTTAATAAATATTTACATTTTGTTTTTAACTACCTATAAACCCAAACCTAAAAGGGTTGTAAGTTAACACATTCTAAAAGTGCTTTATCAAAGGTTGAAGGGCATAGTTTGCATAATGGGGTTAAGTAAGTTATGAGTTTTGCTGTAGTGAGGCCTCCAGCCAAGTGAATTTGAGAAGGATCCCTCTCTACATACAAGTTTTGGGAAGTTTCCCAAAAAATGAGAAAAAATGGCACCAAATTCTAAGCCTAATAAACATTCTAGTATGCAGATTCTAAGCACAAAATTCCAACATGAAGCAGACATTTTTTGGGAAGTCTAAATTATTTATAAGGTTGGGATAGGTGGGGGTGCTTGACTTATCTGCTTCAACATGTAGAATTTCTGCCAAAATTTCTATTTTTCATAACTAAACACAAAAATATTATCATTCAAATTTTAAAACTAATTTGACATATGATCTGTCACCAGAAAAGAAAAACATTCTAAACATCTAAAATCCCTGATATATTAAATCATTCCAAAGCTTATAACCAGAGTAGCATAGGTTAAAAGGGGCTGTGTCCTTGAGGCCAAAATAGGCTAAAGCCTGAAGGGGTTGAAGCCCTGCCAGCTACTAAACAACACCACCCCAAAGTCATTTTTACACAGGTCTGCTACAAAACTCTGTAGGTAGTTTTGACCGACACAAAAGCTGCAGACAGAACTCATTGTTTAATCCCTGTGAGTTGAGTTGGTTTTCTGTGAAAAAACTATTGTAAATTAAGGACCCTGGAAAAAGCTGGATCCACTTTAACACGTAGGTTTCTGACAGCACCCCAAAGACAGGACTTCAACCTGAAGTGGTACAGGGGCAGGGACTGGGAAGTTAAAGTGGCCCTGGAAAAAACTGCTTAAAAGTAAAAGTGGCCCTATTCTGTGGGCGGGGGTCAAAACAAGTAGGCGTGGCACTTGTGATGTGGGGTGGTTACTAAACTCCATAAAAACTGTATAGATGAGTCTGAATCAACATGTACACCACAGAGAAAAGAGACTCGTTACTGCCTCCTTATAGAGGAATAATGCTTTTATTTTTAGAGCACCAGAACTGAATACTGCCATATATGTACACTAAAAAACCTACTACAAACCTTCTTGTAACACAAGAATGTAAATCATAGTACTGCCCCTATGTACAAGAAATAACTACTATAATACGCCCCCCTATGTAACAAGAAATAACTTACTTAATAAGACTGCCCCCTATTACAGGAGTATAAACTACTATAATACGCCCCCTATTTACAAGAATATACCACGATAATACTGCCCCTATGTACAGGAATATAACTACTAATAATAAATACTGCCCCTATGTACAAGATATACTACTATAATACTGCCACCTATGTACAAGAATATAACTACTATAATACTGCCCCCCTATTTACAGAATAATAACTACGATAATTTCCCCCGATGTAAAGAGTAGAACTACTATAAAGTACGGCCCTATGTACAAGAGTATCACTACTATAATACTGCCCCCTCATGACAGGAATATAACTACTATAAGACTGCCCCTATGTAAAAGAATATAACGACGATAATACTGCCCTATGTAACAAGAATATAACTACTATAATCCTACTGTCCCCTATTACAAGAATATAACACTATAATACTCCCCCTTTACAGCAGTATAACTACTATAATACTGCCCCCTATGTACAAGACAATATAACTTACTATAATCACTGCCCCCTATTACAGGAATTACCTACTATAATACTGCCCTATGTACAGAATATAACTACTATATAACTGCAACCCTATGTACGAATATCCTACTATAATACTGCCCCCTATGTACATGGCATATAACTACTATAATACTCCCCCTAGTTAACAGGTATAACTACTATAATACTGCCCCCCTATGTACAGACATATACTACTATAATACTGCCCCCTTGGTACGGGATAGACCTACTATAATACTGCCCCCTATGTCAAGAATATCTACTATACTACTTGCCCCCTATGTACCGAATATAACTACTATAATACGCCCCCTAAGTACAAGACTTATCTACTATAATACTGCCCCCTATTCGGGGATATAACTACTAGAATACTGCCCGCCTATGTACAAAATATACCTCTATAATACTTCCCCCTATGTACAATAATATACTACTCTAATACTTGCCACCCTATGTCAGGAATAAACTTACTATATACTGCCCCCTATGTACAGGAATAATAACTATAAATAAATCTGCCCCCCTATGTTACAAGAATATGACGTCTTATAAGCTCCCACTATGACAAGAAATAAACTCTAATAATACTGCCCCCTATGTATCAGGAAGTATAACGACTATTACTGCCCACTATGACAGAAATAACTTACTATAATACTGTCCCCCCCGTATGTACAGGAATATAATCGACTATATATGCCCCTCATTGACAAGAATATACATTATCTCTCTATTCGTATAACTACTATAATTGCCCCCTGTATGGTAACACAGGAATAACTACTATTAATCAATGCCCCATATGTGATAAGAATATAACTACTATAAACTTCCACGCCCTATGTACAGGGCGTATAAATACTATTATACTGTCCCCTATTTACAAGAGTGACTACTAATGCCCCTGTAATGACAATAGTAACTTTATACCCCCCTATGTATACAGGATATAACTATCTAATACTGCCCCCTCTATGGTACAAGAATATAACATATATAACTATAATACTGCCCCTACCTGTACAAGATAATAACTACTTAACTACTATGCCCAGTGTATACACTGCCAGCCCCTGACCCAGTGTATACACTGCCAGCCCCTGCCCCGTGTAGACAGCTGCCAGCCCCTGCCCCAGTGTATACACTTGCCAGCCCCCTGCCCCCAGTGTATACGCTGCCAGCCCCTGCCCCAGTGGTCTACAGCTGCAGCCCCTGCCGCCAGTGTATACAGCTGCCAGCCCCTGCCCCAGTGTATACAGCTTCCAGCCCCTGCCCCATTGTATACAGCTGCCAGCCCCTGCCCCCTTGTATACACGCTGCCAGCCCTGCCCCAGTTGTATACAGCTGCCAGCCCCTGCCCCAGTGTATACAGCTGCCATCCTGCCCGGTATAACAGCTGCCAGCCCCCGCCCCAGTGATACAGCTGCCAGCCCCTGCCCAGTGTATACGCTGCCATCCTGCCCCAGGTAAGAGCCTGCCAGACCCGCCCCATGTATATAGCCCTGCCAGACCTGCCCCCGTGTATACAGCTGCCACCCCCTGCCCCAGTGTATACAGCTGATCAGCCCTTCCCCATGTATATAGCCTTCCGACCCTGCCCCAAGTGTATATAGCCTGCCCGACCCCTGCCCCCGGGTATACAGCTTCCGCCGCCTGCCCCATTGTATACAGCTGCCAGCCCCTGCCCCCAGGGTATACGCTGACAGAAGCCCCTGCCCAGTGTAGACATCTGACAGCCCCTGCCCCGTGTATACAAAGCGGACGCCCCTTGCCCCAGTTGTATACAGCTGACCGCCCCTGCCCCAGTGTATACACCAGTCGGTCACCCCTGTATTACAAGCCCCCCTGGATACAGCAGCCCCCGGGATTACAGCATCCCCCCGGGATACAGCATCCCCCCCGGGATAACAGCGCCCCCTGGTACAGCAGCCCCCTGGATACAGCAGCCCCGTTATACATCAGCCCCCGGGATACAGCAGCCCCCGGTATACATCAGCCCCCGGTATACAGCACCCCGGTATACAGCAGCCCCCTGGATACAGCAGGCCAGCCCCCGTTAATAACACAGCAGCCCCCTGGATACAGCAGCCCCTGGATACGCAGGCCCCCCGTATAACATGCAGCCCAACCCACGTCATAAAAATACAAACACATGAAAACTCACCTCTCTCCGACGCCCGACGCTGCGCCCCTGCTTGATCCAGTCCGGCCGCGGTGGACAGCTCCGTACGGGCCGGCGTCGCACAGACCCATGACTCAGAGACGCTTTGCGACCGTACGGATCTGTCAGTCACCGCGCCCGGACTGGATCAAGCTGGGCCGCAGCGTCCGGGCGTCCGGAGATGTGAGTTCATGTTTTTTGATTTTTTTCATTCACCAAATTTCACGCCCCGACCGCCCTAAACCAAGCGGCCACCGGGATTTCCTCCCTGTGGGTCTTATGGCCAGTCCGCCCCTGGCGGATCACTCCTACAAAGCCTGGGGGATGGGTTCATCACAAGTATTAACTGCTTGCTGGCTTGCCCGGAAATTCATCAGTGATTACATTATCTCTATCACTATTGGAGAGGAAAAGTGCTCGACCCCATCCACAGGAGCTACAGAGTTTCACATAATTTTATAATTATTTTTTTCTCTTTCTTGCAAAATACTTAACACAGGCATTACTAAGAATACAATTCTATTCTCATCCCCGTGTAGCTACAGCATTCCCTCAAGGTATGTTTGCTTCATAATGCATCAAGTCAAATGGTAGGTTTCCTTTAGCCTAAACACATTGTTGGGTGGTTGCAATTTGTATTAAAATCATTTAAGATGAGGCTGACCACTGGAATATTTTGGTACAATCCACACAGGATATTAGCATTATTAAGCATCTACACAAAGAAGAGAAGCCACAATATTAGGGGAGATCGAGGGGGCCCATATGAGGGGGAGATGAGGGCCACAGTAGAGGGGAGATAAAAGGCCACAAGATAGGAGGAAATGAGGGGCAAACCAATTATAAGAGGAAGATGAGGGGCTACAAAATATGAGGGGGAGGTGGGGGCTAGATATTGAGAAGATACGGTCCACAACATGAGGGAGATGAGGGGCCACAATATGAGGGGGCAGATGAAAGGCCACCCTATGAGGGTGAGATAGAGGCTCAATCTGAGGGGGATATCAAGGCCATGATCTGAGGGTAATGATACGAGGCATGATTAATGATAGGAATGAAAGGACACATTATATGAGGATGAGAGAGACACAATAGAATGGGGACATGAGAGTTAAGCAATGCAAACAACCAATTTCTCTTGCCTAAAATGGGTGTTCCGGTGCTCATCGGACCATGAGGCAGGGCCGGCGCTATGGTTAGGCAAAGTGGGCAATTCTTGAATTTTGTTTCTAGGTGCCAATGGATCCCTATATATTCAGATTTAAAGTGAGAATATCAGGTGCCATTTTTATATATAAAAAACCACTCCCGACTGCCAAGCCAGATTCATATAAAAGAAAAGACTCTCTTCTTTCATAATGAAAAGGAGAAGTGCGAATTCTATGTCACAGAGCCAGAGTACAGCCCCCTGAAGTGTGTGCCCCCCCCTCCATAGTCTTAGCTACAGGGAGATTTGCCTGCCACAGGATCGCTGCACCTCACATATAATGGAAATCTTCACTTTATTGTTACTAACTACATTTTGATAAGCGATATTGTACATATTTTAGAGGAAATTTTGAATGTTATTGCAAATGCATCAACTGTTGTCTGCTTTCAACATTAAATACTAGGTTTTATATATGGCGTGACGGTGTGCTGTGAGTTTGCACATCACTGCCGCTTCCGCGCTGACAGTTCTCCCCCCCGGTAGCTGGAGTGCGGAATGCACGCTGGATAGTGCAACCTGCGTCCAACGCGGACCTTGACTCGGGCCTTATGCCTAGGGGCCCTTGGAGGAGCTGGTCATAAGGTCGTGGTCTGCTGTAAGGCTGCGGTCCCGACGGAAAAGAGTTGGCAGACGCAGCGTCCGCCTCCCCCAAACTGTAAACTCCAGCGTGGGGGGGAACTAACTACCCACTAACTACCCCTCCCCCTCTACGGGTGCCTTCTGGTGAGAGGCGGAGGATACGGGCTAGGGGCAGACAGCGTTTAGCCGGTTCCCCCGTACCGTAACAGCGAACTGGTTTTTGGTATAATCCTCCTTTGAGGAGCGGAGCGGGGGCTTGTGACAGCAGCGGTGATTGTGGCACTTGGTGAGAGAGAGCCCACAGCCTGTGAGGCAGCCATTCCCCTCCTGTAGAGAGGACGGTGCGATAGGCACCAACCATCCCCCGGATTTCTCCATGATCCCTGCCGTGCGTAGCTGTGGTTATTCCTGAGGGCTTGACACGGTAACGCGGTACTCCAAGAGGCTTGTTACCAAGTCTCCTGTCATCATTGCGGTGTCCAAGAACGAAGACGAATAGCCAGGGTGGGTGAGATGAATAATGCCGCTGTGCTATGACGCTGTATGCATTAAACACTAACTCAGACGACTTATCTTACCGCTATTTTCTTATTACAACCACGACTCTAATCTTGTGACTAACCCTGTATCAACCCCGTCTCACCCCTGGATCTAGTCCCCTCCCCTATTCCCCGCTTTGAAGGTGGAAGAAAGTCTGAAGAGGAAACTCCTGCAGTCCTACTGGCTCTGATTTTGGTGGGACCTATTATCTCCCCACTATCATTGGTGCCAGGGCGTTGACTTGGATTCCCCCCCCCCCCTTCCATGTATTCTTTTTCCCCCTTTTCCACCCCCTTTCGGATAATTGCTTAGGTCTGTGAAATTATATTGTATCAATTAATTGTGGGTCTTATCTGTTAAAATAGTGTTCGGTTTGGCCTGCCTGAACATTTGTTCCATTGTCATCAGTCCTCTCCCCAACTGAGCGCATCTGAGAAGGGGAGTACAGTGAATAGTTCGTTTTGTTACGGAGATTTAGCTTACGTTAGATAAACTTGCCCTACTCTTAGTTCTCTAGCACAAAGTCTTTAGTAAAAATTCTCTGTACTTTGCGCTTGTATGCTAACAGTTCGAATTGCTCAGGTGGTCCTATTATTTTCCTGTGAATTCACATATTTGGAACTAACTAACTGTGGGTCGAAGCCGCCAAAATTGTTTTGCCTATCTGTTGTGGCTCCATACTCATATCAAAGTCATGTGGGTATCATCTTTTCCTGTTATAATAGTATATTAACAAGGGGTACAGCGACAAGGCGGATTCTGCAGAGAAAGTGTTGGGGGACTTGCAGTTAAGAGCAGGAATCCAAAACGTGCGATCCACGGGGATGATACGATCTGGAAATCCCCGGTTCGCCTGGCCAGAATATGAAGGAGAGGGCTAAATGAGAGGGGTGACAGGAGAGGCATAACAGATGCGGATCTCTAGATTCTCGGTGTTACATGGGGAAGAAGACTACCTCCAAGGGATGCTGCCATTTTGGGCGGAAATTCCTAGAAACATTTCGTGGAGACCAAAGCATCATGGAAGCATTGAATTTACAATGGGGTGGTGAGAGTTGTACATAACAACACTTAAGAGAGGTAAATAAGTTTGAGACTGACTGCAAAGACACGAACCACCGTAAATCATGGCAAAAGAGGTTAAAAAAGTGAGGAAGAGCTCTCCGAATGAGATCACCCACAGGTATTAAGTAAAAATTTAAATGACCTTGAGAAATGTCCATAAGGTCCAATATTAAGGGGAGTAGGGTACCAAAAAAGCGGAGAGTGTGTAGAGGGCAAAGATATGTCGAGGAATCCAGAAATGGTTAGTGCTACTTTGGCCTGGAAGGGCTTTTAACAAGCGGGCTTTGGTGCGAAAGGGCCCGAGTCCCTTTTAAAAGACCTCCACAGGGAGGCCAGAACCTAGAAGTCCTTCTAGTTAAACTGCTCAGTTCCAAGGGAACTAGTTACCTCATAACTGCGCAAGGGCAGGGGTGGGGACCCTATCTGTAAATGGTCAAAAACTCTTTATTTTTCCAGACTTTTCACAAGAAACCCAAACGGCAAGATGATCTTTATAGGAGTGAAAGGATCTGGCAGAAGCAAAATGCAAATTCACTGCTCTTTCCCGCTAGACTGCCCGTTTATTCATCGCAATAAAACATGGTTTTTTGATTGCCCAGAAGAAGCCTCAGAGTGGCTCGAAAGGGAAAGGCTCATAACACACTCCCCGGCACTCCAGATAATAGGCGCCAGGATGGCAAATGAGAAGGTATAGGCCTGCCGGGCTTGCAGTGGTTATAGTTATATGAATATTAGGGAGAAGCGAAAAGGCCTGAGGATGGCGGTAGGTGGGAGGAATCTAGGGGAAAAAAACAAAAATTGGTTTTACGGTAGATCAGGAGGGATGGGGGAGGGAAGGGGGGCGGATCCGACGGGGTTTCTTTTTTTTTTTTTTTTCTCTTCTTCTCTTCTTACCTTCTCCCCTTTCTTAATGGGCTCCGAATCGGTTTTTTTGCGGGAATGTTAGGGGTCGCAGTGATAAAGTAAGGAGATGTACTGATTTTCGACTGTATCCATATGCACTTGCCTGCTATTGTATGCCTGACGGAAACCCATCTAACATCAGCACCCAGGGTAGGGTAGAGGAAAAAATGGTTGAAAAGAGTTCCACTCGTATGGAACTTATACCAAGGGTGTTTCGGTCTTCCGACATTCAAAAGTCGACTTAATTTTGTTGAGTAACAAATAGATAAAGAGGGGAGATATATTTTTTTGTGCGGAGCTGGGGGGCCAACATATCCTGCTTGCATTTGTATATATTCCCCCACCTTCTCTCTAAATGTGTTGTTGAAATTGCTAAATTGCATGGAAGAAAAGAAGCTACCCATACTTATAAGTGGACCTAAATAGGTCTTTGACGTGAGCCAGGATCGACTGTGTTTGGAGGGAAAAGTGGGAGAATCTGCAAATTAGAAGAGAATCCAAATGTCCAACCTTACGAGGAACTGGGCGAGTGACGTATGGTCGAACGAAGTTTGGCACGAAGAGGCTTCTCGTATTTAAGTAAAACACATAATCCTGCCCGTTGGCCATTGCCTGGTGATTTATTCCTTTTTAATGCCCCATATTACAACATGCGCTATGACCAATCATGATCTCGGATCACGGGCCCGGTTGTGGTAGTAATGGTCTGAAGGCAGAAATCCGAATTTCAGGTTGAATTCCGTACTGGCTCTCAATAATTTAGACTCGATAGATTGAGACTACTGGTAAGATTCTGGGATGTAAACAAAATTTAGGGACAAACTGGTGTTCTTGGGATGCTCTTAAAGAAAGCCTAGTTTGAGGGGTATGTTTAAAATGCATTGTAGAGGCCAAACGAATTTCAATCAAAAAGGAACAACAGCTCCACCACAAGTATATGGAGCCCGACAAAAATCTAAAAAAGGCAACACTACTGAGCACCAGTATCCCTGCTGCAAACAAAAGCAGCTCTGGAGGACTTTTTGGCCGTAAGTATAACCCACATTCGCTTCAGAGGGCAGAGATACTTTTCAGAGGGGGCAAAGCAGGGAAAGTATTGGCCCATATGCTACAACCCCTAATTCAAATAGTTATATTTCTTGCAAATACTTGCCAGCAAGGTGGAATAATAGGACGGGGGGGGGGGGTGAGGCCCCAATTTACAACCTTTTTTAAGAACTGTACACACCTCACAGGCGGCCTTCCCTATAGAGGACTAGAGAGGTTATTTAAGGAAAATCAAACTTCCCTAACTCTCGGAAGAGCAGCGAGAGAAATTATAGGCCCCTAGATCATGGTAGAAGTACAAGATACAGTCGGGGTTGTTACCAAACTCTTCACCGTGCCGAAACGGTGTTCCCCGTTTGCGGTATTCAGGAAATACGGGGAAGTTTTTTGCTACCTTTGCTGCAGAAAGTATTGAGGAACCCTTCAGAACTCGAAGGGCAGTATTTCGATTCCGATGTCTGAAGCAAATATCATCGTAATTCCCATAAAGATAAGACAGCCTTGAAGTCCTGATCATTAGACCCATTTCTCTGTTAAATACGATTTAAAATTTTCCAAAAATTGGCGAATAGGCTTAAGGGTAGTGGATATTATATTCACACCAATCAGAAGTTTTATTTATTCCTGGGCCGCAAGATGAATAACGATAAAGTTAAAAAGTATTTGGTGTAGGTATGCCAGCAAACAATGGTATATTCAATGGTGAATATAATCTCCATAAAACGTGCCTTTCTATAATTGGAACCTGGTGATTTCTTATTTTTTCCTTTCTTGGGAAGTGGGGGGGGGGGGGGGGGAGGGAAATGTATTAAATTTCATCACTGGTTTGGGTATATTTAGCGGATATAGGATGTTGTTAATAAGCCCTAAAGGTAAAATGTGTCTTTTTATATATGGAAAAGTGGAAAATGGGATGAATGTAAACATTTGCTATTTCTAATTTTTGGGGATAGGGAGAGGGTGGTAAGGTATACTATCATTTATGTGTGTATACGCAGCCAATAGCACGGATATATTTTGAGTTAAGATGCTCAGAAAATGTCCAGAAGGGTTTCTTTTTATATATGGAAATGTGATGTTGGTATAACTTTTTTCTCGCCTATATAATTTGTTAATAAAAAAAAATGATTAGGTTTTTATGGAGCCTTTACTTTTATTTCTGTTTTTATTGCTATATTTTGCAGGTATGACTGGTCTTTGTAGCTGAAAAGCAGATTAGTTTGTTTATTACAGTTTTAGTGATAGTATGTGGATTTATTTTATGGTAACATATCAATATGGGACATTTGTGAACTCTCGCATGATCCATCTATTGCCATTAGGAGATGTGGAAAGGTAAATATTTTCTGTTTGGAAACACATTTTTTTTGCCATCAAAAGTCAAATTTTCAGTCTTTTTTATAAAATGTTTTTGTTTGACTGAATCAACTTGCAATGAAGGCGCCTACGTCTATAACGTTTTATGCAATTTTGAAATGGGGCAAGGTCTGCTTTCGAATTTATGTGGGGGGGGGGGTTTTTGGTTTGGGGGTGGGGTTTGTTTGGGTTACTTTCCATCTTTTTGCTGTAATTTCGATTTATTTTTAAAGGTCTAAATTTGTAAAAATTCTCTGGTCAATAACACGACAAAATCTCCAGAAATACTGGCGGTGAAAGGGTGATACCCCTTGGTAGAATTCCCCTTCCCTGTGAAGATGCTTATCATCTATCTCCTCTCTATATATCTCCTCGTATTTGGGGGTGTTTACTATGACCTAATCGCTATTTTTCGTTCGTCGTTTCCCGAATATTACCGATTTGCCGGCCATTGTTTTCTCCCGAATTGCCGCGGTTTTTGGCGCACGCACAAACACCAGCATGCATGCTAACGGAAATGGGGGGCGCGGCCGTTCGAAACCCCGACGGATTGGAAAAAAAGCACGGATTTAAAAAAAAAAAGTGTTCTTGACCACGCATCCATCACCCAGGTGTATGGGTGAACTCCGGCGAACTCCGCGGACCTCGCGCAGCAGCGACACTGGTGGACATCGGGCGCACTAACCTTAGTTAATTCGCCGGAAGACCCTAATCCCTCGGGAGAACGCGCTCGCCCTAATTGTCTATTTATCTATCTCCTTTAATTCTCCCATATTACAGATTGTTTTACCATAATAAAGGGAGCTCTTCTGACTGTGACTGTCATCAAATAGTTTTAATTTGGGGCCCCACTTTTCGTTTTGCCCATGCCCCACTTTGTCCTAGAACCGGCCCTGACCATGCCCAGTTTAAACATGCAAAGTCCGACAAAGTGTTGGGGTTGCAGGTGGCCCATGTTAAAGGTAACACACAAAAAAAGTGGTGCACGCCTGTTGAAAGACATTATGTTCTTGTAAAGCTGCTGGAAGCTGATTGGAGAGTGCTACCACCTGACCAGGGAGTATATAAACCCCTGGTGGTCAGAGAGCACGTGGTTTCGTCATGTCTTCTGAGAGAACAGACCTCATGGTCTGTCTGAGCAGTGAGCAAAGGATACGCAAGCACAAGGCAGTGCTACACCCACCAGTGTCCCAAATACCAGAACCAAAGGCGCCTCATGCCTCAGCCTAGCCCCAGGGCAAGTCCGGAGACTTTAAGCCCAATCTGAGATCCACCTGGACTCAGCTCCATCCCGACCGGCCCAGGCTGAATCTAATACCAGGCCTGTGTTTAAACCTTCCTGTGGACCAGCTCCCTGACTCTTCAGCTTACTAAAAACCTGCCTGTTTATTGTTTGCTGTTGTCTGCTGTTGAAAAAAAGAACTGTAATTTGAATTTGCACAACGTTACCTCTGTCTAAAATCCCCTGGATAAGGCTTGCTTTACCAACCACGGTCTCTCCCCCATATATTTACCAGGGATGCATACTACATTACCGATCAGGGGTTGCCCCAGGGCGAACCATTGCATAGCTTCTTTCTCCCTCCATATTTCTTGCCACACCACTTCTGCAGAGCTGCCAGGCGTAAGGTTAACCCCCCATACCAAGCCCATGACCACAGTGTGCCCAAGGCCGCACTAGCCAGCCACTCGGTAATTCTGGGCCCTGCTGCCTCCAGGCCAAATAAAAGGCTCTCCCAGTGGGTAGGTTTTGCACTTCCTCATCATTCAAGGTCCTCGGTGTACGGTAGTCTTGTCCATAATAACAACTCACAATGGAAAACAAACAAAAAAAAAAAGGGGGGGGGGGGGGGGGGGGGGGATACCCACCACATATCGGGTGGGGGGCAGTGTGCGAACCTAGTACAACATATGCTGTATGTGACTCAAATGAACTCCTTAGCATAGTCACGTGGGGGGTTAATAGGGTGTATAAATGTGTGGTGTGAGTGTGTTCAATAACTTGGAAATCCAAATAATCAACACAATAACATAAATTAAAATGTGCGTGCCTGCTGTGTGAATGCATTCGAAAAATTGCCGTGAGGCGCGAGGGGGGGGAGCTGTAAAATATACAGTGTGGGGTGGGGCTGGTCTGGTGTCGATGTGGTGTACTTGGACTACCCACGTCGTCTGCCACACGGGTTGATCCCTAGTTTGTTTAACTACTGTGGGTGTTCTCTAGCGCATATCGTCCGGCCGAACTGCCAATCTGCGTCTGCCTTCTGGTTAGCTGTGAATTTAGGGTTATTTTGCATATTTTGTGTTCCTGATGTGGGGATAGCAGCGTGGCGTGTGGTTTATATGTAGTAGTAGTGCCCCAGTGGTGTTCCTTTGTGTGTATAGCAGTGCGGTGTGTGGACAACAGTGCCCAGCTCAATTTGTGTTTAACAAAGGCCCAGTGGATGTAGCACGGACCACGTTAATAGCAGTGCACAGTGTATATAGCAACTGTACAGGGTGTTCCTAATGTGTGTATGTATACCTTTGTTGAGTATGTTCTATTTTCTGTGTTTGTGATTGTGTCATTGAGAGCTGTGTCTGTAATGTATGAATGTAGCCGAGCTGTGTGATAAGGTATAGACGTTTTAGATCTTGGTGTCCTGTGTTTTTTTGTAGGACCAACAGGGATATTTTTTAATATTGGTCTAAAATATATTTTTCCTTTTTGTGGAGACAAATCTGGGGTCTCTCTAAAAAGTATCGTGAACCTACCAACCTGGAACGTCACTATTTTTGGGTTTTAAATATATGAGAACCTACATTATCACTTTATTCCTGAGAACCAGGCAGATATAATTTTAGGCAACAGTAACTGAACAATAGCGCCCAAAGTTTGCAAAAGGCCCTTTTCTGCCATTTTGTAAAATATAAAAAATTCGATAAAATGATTCAAGCCGTCTGTGGCTATAAATCACAGCATTTGAAACGTCATCAAAAGTCACAGAAAATACAACTGAAGAGAAAAAGTTTATTCGAATTTTTGTTTGTACAGAAGTTTTTACTTTTTGTAAAAGGGTGTATGAAAACATTATTAAAACTAAATCATTTTGTACCCGTACCTACCTACCCCCGTTACTAAACGTACCTAAAGAATAAATGTATACAGGTCATTTGGGGTGCACATGAAAGCATAATACAAGCCCACAATGAAACGTGCAACCGCTAGTCTAGTGTTCCTAAGCGGGGCTTTTGATTTTTTTTTTTAAAGATTTTTGATACATACAAGTCCAAGACAGCACAACATAAAACATACCAATACATTCCACATTACACTGATATCCCTATACCTACCTCCCGGGAAGGGAGAAAGCTATCCTATAAAGATAGCAGCCCACTTACCTAAATGTTTTTCACTGGTAATAGAATGAGGACTTTTCTCCTGTGACTGTGTTTCCTCCCCAAAAGTTCGCTTTGGGGAAGGCCTGCCCTGTTGCATCCATCTTCATGAGAAGTGTAAACCGTTGATGCAATTTTAGTTTCTGCTGATATGCAGGAGATTGGTGCTCTGACAGTCTTTGCTGGTTCTATACACCCTCAACCCCTCATTTGGGTTTCACATACATGCAATCGCCTACTTAAGTACACCCGTCTTACAACGGACCCGCGGATGTTTTGGTAATTTACTGTACTTTTAGCCTTAGGCCCCTATAAGGGTTAAACTGTTTCAAATGTTTTCTGAATTAAGCTATTGTTAATTCTGGTTGCTTATGACAACTCAACCTTTTAAAATCACATTGCAACAGAGACCAAAAAATATTTTGACTGGGGTTACAATTATAAAATATACAGTTCTGACTTACATACAAATCCAACTTAAGTACAAACCAAAGAACCGATCTTGTACAGAACACGGGGGACCTGCCTGTAAGGTTTTTCTCTTTTAGTCTTCAATCAGCTCTGGGGATTTAGGGGGATTGTTTCATCTTGTCGGCAAGCAGAGCCCTGATTTTTCTTGGAGGAAGATCGCTTTTATGATGTGACGTGCACTAGTTAGGTCTCTGTGCAGGCTACAGGCTTTATTGAAGCTATGGTATCCACCCTAGCCCCTATTCTCTTGGTGTCCATATGTGTAGGGCTTAGTAAGCGGGTTGCCCATGATCTCGCTGTATTTGAAACAGTTGTCCTCCTTCTCACGTTGTTTTTGGAGATGCTTCTGTCTAAGCAGTTCCACTCTCACGGGCATAAAACACATACAATTTTCTAGGACTTAGAGTTGTTTCTTTCAACACAGTTATAAATAAAGCTCACTGCAATACTCTCTTTTACACCTTTTTAAAGGGGTATGTGACCATTTGACTGTTTGTATACTGCAAGTTAAAGAGAATCTCCAACATACTTTTTTGTATCCATTCCTCTGCATTTTCTAGATCCTCTTGCTTGACCTTCTATAGATTGCTTTCAGTGTTTTTTTTCCAGTTTACGAAACTGATTCACACACACAGCTCTGATTACGTTATCTGGCGTATAAGACACTTTTTAACCCCTTAAATAATGGCTAACCGTGGGGGGTCGTCTTATACGCCGGATTACGGGTGCCCGCACTGTGTGAGGTGTTTTTTTTTCCCCGTCAGCGCTATATAGCCGCTTCCTGGGACCCCCCGCCGCGCATGCGCGGCAGTCCGCCTCTCACAGTCATTAGACTAGGCTTAGTACACGCGCTGACGTGCGGCGCGCTGTATGCTAATGCAGCCGCCCTGTCACCGCGGCTCGCGCACAGAGCTGGGGTCAAGGCGGCACTTACAGAAGCATTCGGATCGTCGTAATATCCAGCTTACAGTTATGAATCACCAGGCACTTGCTCTTCTTGTGTTGTTTTTGCAAAGTTTTAGCAGACTTTTTTTTTCATTTGGGAGAGGGGTACTTTATACAGTGAGTATATACCAAATTCTATATTTTTTAGGGCAGAAGTTGGGGGTCTCTTTACGCCCAGTCGTCTTTATACGCCGCATATACGGTACTCTCATTATAACTAACTAGCCTTGCGCCCCGTTGGCCCATGGATCAGATTTCTGTCCCACTGGAAGTAAAATAATAAGCTTTCTACAGAATGACAGCAAGCAGAGACTATAAGAAAACTGTGCATAATCATACGAAATAGATGGAAAAATTTTGTATAACTGTTTCTTACCGTATTACTCTGTATAAGCCGAGGTTTTCAAGCACAAAAAATGTGCTGAAAACGTCCCCTCGGCTTAGACACGAGTCAATACACACCATACATATACGTAACAAATATTTTAAAAAATAATAACTTATCGACTCCCTCCCACCCTCCGGTGGCCCCGAGGGTGCCAGCGCTGCCTGCTCCCCTGATGTCGGCGCGGGTCCTCTTCGGCTTCCGTGCCCGTCTCTGTCTTCTTCTCTAACTTCGCGCTGCTGCTGCTGACATCATACTAGGCGCCGCCTGGGAGAAACACATGGCGGCGCCTAGTATGACGTCAGCAGCGGGTGTCCGTCCTGGGGGGAACAATGGGCGGCGCCCGCACGAAGTTAGAGAGAAAGAAGATGGGCGCGGAAGCCAGAGAGGAACCCGTCGCGGACATCGGGGGAGCAGCCGCTGCACGTGGGGCCACCGGAGGTTTTAGTATATACGTTTATTTATGTTTTTAATGCTGGCAGCTGTATAACTACTGGGGGCAGCTGGGCTGTGCTCTTATACTACTGGGGCAGTGCTGTATACTACTACTGGGGGCAGTGTCTGTATACTATTGAAGGCAGTGACTGTATACTACTGGGTGCAGTTTATACTACGGGTAACTGGCTCGTATCTACTGGGCAGCTGTATACACTGGTGTCTGCTGTATCTACTAGGCATGCTGTATACTAACTATGGGCAGCTGTATACTACTAGTGCAAGGCTGGCTACCTACTGGGGGGGTCTGTGACCATGCATTTCCCACCCTCCGCTTATACTCGAGTCAATAGGTTTTCCCCCATTTTTGAAGTCAAATTAGGGTCCTCGGCTTATACTCGGTCGGCTTAGACCGGTATATATCTCCCGGGTATCCAAACAATAACATTAATTTGCTGCTAGTGGGGAATACCCTTAAGCGCCACAGCTCGCCCGAACTGGCACATTTTTTTAAATCTTGGGGTATTCTGAATCACTGAGATACCAATTCATATAGGTTTTATTATTAACTAGTTTCATAAAGTGGCATTATTTTTCTAAATTTTATATATTTATTTTATTTATTTCATTAATTTTATCTATCTGAACCCTATAATTGCTGGACCATTGTCAAGCACTTTTTCCTGTGTCTCCTCTTCCTTCTCATAGATTAAAGCTCTTGTCAATAATGGATTATACATACATCACAGGCCATTTATTAGGTCCAACCTGTCCAAACTCTCGTTAACACTTAATTTCTAATCGCCAATCACATGGCGGCAACGCCAGTGGCATTTAAGGCATGTAGACAATGGTCAAGCAATCCCTGCAGTTCACACAGTCACACCCGCATCAGGATTGGGAGAAAGGTGATTTTTGAGGCCTTGAACGCTGGCTTGTTGTTGGTGCCAGAAGGCTAGTCGGAGTATTTCATAAACTGCTGATCTACGGGGATTTTCACGCACAACATCTCTAGGTTTTACAGAGAATGGTCTGAAAAAGAAAAACATCCAGTGAGGCGGCAAGTTCTGTGGGTGAATGCCTTGTTTGATGCCATAGTCTATGAAAATGGCAGACTGGTTCGAGCTGATAGAAAGGCACACGTGACTCAAATCGCCACCCCACCCGTTACTAACCAAGGTATGCGAAGAGCATCTCTGAACGCACAGTACGTCCCGAACTTTGAGGCAGAATGGGCTAACAGCAGCAGAAAACCACACCGGGTGGCCACTCTTTTCCGCTAAGAACGGAAACTGAGGCTACATTTGCACAGCCTCATTGAAATGGACAGTAGAATATTGGAAAAATGTTTTGCCTGGTCTGATGAGTCTCGATTTCTTTCTGCTGCGATTTCGATGGGTAGGAAGTGTCAGAATTTGGCGTCAACAACTGAAAGCTTGGATCCATCCGCCTTGTTATCAATGTTCAGGCTGGTGGTGGTGGTGTCATGTTGTGGATAATTTTTCTTTTGGCACTCTTTGGGCCCTTGGTACACTTGAGCATCGTTGCAAACGCCACAGCCTACCTGAGTATTGTTGCTGACCATGTCCATCCCCGTTATGACTCACAATGTAGTACCGCACCATCTGATGGCTCTTTTCAGCGATTATGCGCCATGTCATAAAGCGTGAAATCATCTCAGACTGGTTTTCTTGACCATGACAATGATTTCACTGTACCAAAGGCCTCCACTTCACCAATCTCAATCCAAAATAGAGCTTCTTTGGGATGTGGTGGAACGGGATATTCGCATCATGGATGTTGTCAGAAAGTGCCGACAAATCTTGCGGCACTGTGGATGCCATCATGTCCAATATTGACCAATCTCTGAGGAATGCTTCCAGCCCTTGGGTGATCTATGCCACGAAGATTGAGGCCGTTCTGAAGGCAAAAGGGGGCCCACCCGTATTAGCATGTGTACGTAAATAAAGTGTAGTGAGTGTAACCAACATTACCACCAAAGTTTATAAACTGCAAAGCGCTATAATATATCAGCCATAATATCCTTATAAATCTGTTCCTGCTCTCATTACAGATATACCAGAGCTATTTCAGGAACATTTAGGTCCTCCATGGTCCCACAAGAAACGCAGATTGAGCAGGTAGAGGGGCTCATCCTCCATTCTCCAAGAATTCTAGTATCTAGTAATGAGTCTATATCATCATGTAGAATTGATCCGATGACTTTTGTAGGGATCAATATTCATACAAGAAGGATTTTTTGGACCGTAAGAAGTTTTTAATATAAAGCAAAGCCACAGAAAATATTTTATTCTCTGCAATTTTATTAGTCTACTGAAAGCAAAGAAATTCATGAAATATTTTTAACAGGGTTCTGTTTTTCACTGATGACCCAACACATTGTAACAAACCCCGCCGATGCCATCACATGCTCGAAAACATTGATAGTTGAACGATAATACAACATGTGTCTATGTCCGGAGTAATATTTTGAGGCAGCCTTATCAAAGATGCAGAGAAGAGATTGGTGGCTACTATCCTTATGGTTAAGAATAGTTTTAAGCATACCCATTCTCCAGCCTCTGTGACAAATTTCATGTTTGTAAGACTCATCCAGTGCCCTAATAAAGAAACTACACATCAATGACAAAAGTACAACTAGGAGTTAATTAAATCTGATGAGAGAAAGCCGTTCAACGTGCCCCCATGACACTTCACCTTACTGGACTGTGATATCTCTGATGGAAGGTATGTGGAGCTCCACAACTCATTTACTTACTGTTCCTTCTGACAGTAATTAAAGCCTGTTGCTTATTGTACAAATAATAAAATAATAGTTACTTATTAATATTTTTAAACCTTTATCACCATTGCAATTTGTTTTTTTTTATTCATGGATTGTGTCTTGGCATTTTTGCTGTAGGGGATCTGGTGCAAGGAGTCTAACCACACTGAATTTTCAAGTGGTGTAAAAGGTTTATTACCATATATAACTCGGTATAAGCCGACCCGAGTATAAGCCGAGGGCCCCTTAAAAATTTTACCACAAAATACTGAGAAAACTATTGACTCGAGTATAAGCCGAGGTGGGAAAGCATTGGGTCCACAGCCCTCCCCGTATAATAGCCACGCCGAGCCCCTGCCCCAGTGTGTATAGCCTGCCAGAGACCCTCCCCCAGTGGTATAGCCTGCCGGACCCTGCCCATGTATATAGCCTGGCCGGACCCTGCCCCAGTGTATATAGCCGGCCGGAACCCTGCCCAGTGTATATAGTTCCTGCCGTACCCTCCCCCGTGTTATAGCCTTCCGGACCCTGCCCCCCCCCCCCCCCCCAGTGTATATAGCCTGCCGGACCTGGCCCCAGTATATAGCCTGCCGGACCCTGCCCGCCGCAGTGTAATCTAGCCGCCGGACCCTGCCAGGTAAATATACGACCTGCCGGACCCTGCCCCGTGGTATATAGCCTGCCGTACCCTGCCCAGTGGTAAGTCCTGCCGGACCCTGCCCCAGTGTATATAGCCTGCCGGACCCTGCCCCATGTATATGCCTGCCGTAACCTCCCCAGTGTATATAGCTGCCGGACCCTGCCCCAGTGTATATAATCCTGCCCGAGACCCCTGCCCCAGTGTATATAGCCTGCCCGACACTGCCCCAGTGTATAATAGCCGCCGGACCCTGGCCCAGTTATCTAGCCATCACGCCCCCGCTGCCCCATTGTGTATAGCCCTCCAAGACCCTGCCCACAGTGTATATAGCTTGCCAGACCCTGCCCAGTGTATATAGCCTGCCAGACCTGCCCCGTGTATATAGCCTGCCAGACCCTCCAGTGTATATAGCCTGCCAGACCCTGCCCCATGTATTAGCCTGCCAGACCCTGCCCAGTGTATATGCCTGCCAGACCCTGCCCCAGTGTAATAGCCTGTAATAGCCTGCCGGACCCTGCCCCAGTGGATATAGCCTGCCGGACCCCTGCCCCCGTGTATATAGCCTGCCGCCCTGCCCAGGTATACTAGCCTGCCGTACCCGCCCCAGGTATATCGCCTGCCGGACCTGCCCCCAGTGTATAATAGCCTGCCGGACCCCTGCCCCCAGTGTATATACCTGCCTGACCCTCCCCCTTGTACAATATGAGCCTGCCGGACCCTGCCCCCATGTATATAGCCTGCCGGACCCCTGCCCCAGTGTATATATCCTGCCGGACCCCTGCCCCCATTGTATATACCTGCCGGACCCTGCCCCTTGTATATAGGCCTGCCGACCCTGCCCCATTGTATATATCTGCCGGACCCTGCCCCCAGTGTATCTAGCCAAGCCGCCTCTGCCCAGTGTAATATATCCAAGCCAACCCTGGCCCCAGTGTAATAATCATTGTGCCAGACCCTGCCCCAGTGATATAGCCTGCCAAGACCCTGCCCCAGTGTATAATAGCCTGCCGACCCTGCCCCAGTGTATATAGCCTGCAGACCCTGCCGGACAGATCGCACAAAATATATACAGGGTCGCCGGAAATGTGAGTTTAGATTTATTTATTTTGTTTGACTCTAGTATAACCGAGTTGGGTTTTTCAGCACATTTTTTGTGCTGAAAAACTAGCTTATACTCAGTAATATAGGATTAATACAAGGTAAATCAAATGGATTTAATTTTTATAGCGACTTATTATTTGAGATCGCTATATTCAGAAAACATTATTTAGAGCACTGAAGTTCCGATTAGTGTCAGTGGATGCTTTATTGTTTATTGTACAAAGTTGTACTTTATAAGTTATAATGACAATCAAGTGACTAGGTACTACTTCCATGTATATTCATGGAATGACGTTTTTAATAACTAAATACAGATAACTGTATTCATCAACCCAGGCAATAAAAAAATAAAATTAAAAAAAAATAAAAATAAAATATATTATATACCTGTGTAAGGTTCTGTTGTAATCAAATGTATGTAGTTTTTCCAATATACTTTTCTGCATAGATAATTCCTCACTGTTTTTCCTATCTCCTGCATGGTGCATTGAATGAGAACTTCAATTTTTACTTCCAGCGGATAGCAACTATTCCTAGTCATACATGATGTCACACATGTGCACGGCTCGTTTAGTGATAGCTCAGTAATTAGAGTCATGTCTTATAATGAAGGGTGCATCTCTTGCAATTTAGAAGGTGTGTACTTCACATAACTGGGACTGTGAGATTTGAATTTGGCCAAGTTCAGCCAACCCCAAACCTGACATCTGTTGTACCAAACCTGAACAGGACCCAACCACCACGACTACGCAGGGCGGAATTTAAACAGTTTTATATATACTCAGTCTGATCACAAGTGGTTTTAGGTCCTTGTTGGGTTTGGTAACCGCAAACAGAATCTAAATTAATGTACTGTTATGTGTGTGCAGTGGAATAACGGGGGCTCATTTCTAGGTTCCGAAATAATCGCACCTTTCGAGGCGGGTGTCATTCATGAATTTTTTCCGATTTCGGTTGCGGGCGATTGCCCGGGAATTTTGACGCATGTGATCAGATTGTGGCGCGTCGGCGAGGGCTTTCACGCGACAGAATCGGGGGATTGCCTTCGGAAAACCCTACAGATTGGAAAAAGCGTGGATTTTAAAAAAAATGGTCGCAAGAATCACTCACATACACCCTATACGAGAAGGTGAACCCCGGCGGACTTCAGGGCAGCGGCGACACCTAGTGGACATCGGGCGCAACGATCCCTTAGTGAATCCCAGCAGAACCCGAATCATCATCGTAGAACGCGCCGCTGGATCGCTAATGGCCCGGGTAAGTAAATCTGCCTCAGTTGTCATCATGCGATGCCCTGCATCAATTTAAAAATGCAGCTGCCATTAGTGTCAATTGGTTGGGCTGGACCCAACCATGATCTGAACTTCTGATTGAACGGAACCGGACCACCCAAATTTAGCACAGATCCAAACTTTGTAAATCGGGTCTGCTGTTTTGATGGTTTAAAAATTTTAATTCAATTTTTGTGTGGTGTTGCAGCGAAGAAAAATGTTTTCTTCCTGTTTGCAGTGTTGTATAGTTTACGCCTTTTCAAATACAAGTCTATGTGGCCAGCACAACAGGTAGGCACCAGCCAATGGCACACTCTGCCATCCGAATTGTGTGGTACAATTCTGCTGCCCAGGGCCTCCCCACCATCAAAGACACCATACAAAGATAATTGTAGAACACCTCTCCCGCTATTGTCTTTGCTCCACAGTGTGCCTCCACAGCTGGCAAGGGGGGCACAGCCTGCAAAGGCAGGTCCTCAACTGTATGCATGAACCCCTTACGTAAAATTGAGCATGCAAATCCTTTTATATTAAAGGAAGCATGAGTATCACAATTATTGACTAATATCTAGTAGAGATGAGCTAGTTGGCGCTTGTTCGAGCTTAGCATACTCGCACACTGCTCGGTGCTTCGACGAGGATTTCGCCCGCTCGAAAACTGTCATCTCACGGCTGTTCTATAAAAAACATACAAAAACACAAAACAAATCAAAAAACAAAAAAAACAACAAAAAGTTTACAGTTTATATTTCTCTTTTTGTTCTATATAATAGACTTTAAATTTTGAAAATGTTGAACCCGAGGGCTGGGGGTAGAGGAGAGGGGCGTGGCATGGGCGTCCCAACACTGCAGGGGTCAAGCCTGGGTCCCTTGCCTGGGCGGGTGAGACCCACCTCGATGAGGAGCAGGGGAACGCCGCAAGCTACCACTCCCTAGCTTCATGTCCCTAAGTTAAAAAATTGGGGAACACTACGGGTAGAGCACTGTTGCAGCCATGACACAGTGCAACAGGTGAATGTCGTGGATGTCGTGACAATGCTCTGCGCAATTTGTCCACTCAGCAGTCCTTCCACGCAGTCCACCCATGTCCCTCCCGAAGATCCCCACTCCCTCCAGTCCTGCCCTCCCTCAACCTCACCCCCATTCTGCCCCCATCCCGCCCTCAGGAAAATTTGCATTTGAAACCGGATACTCTATCTCGAGGAACTGTTTTCCTTGGACCCTTTCCCAGAGTCACAAAAACCACTTGTCACCGTGCTCTGACAATTTTGCCGGCCAGGTTTTCCCCCGTCCAGTTGTGGTGCATGAGGACCTTCTTGACGTAGTGAAGGAATGTGTGTAAGAGTGGTCGACGATGAGAACACGGTTGTTCAGAACATTGGGGTAAGTGTGTTGTCACGGGCAGAAAGTCGAGGGTGCAGCACGACTGAGGGATTCGGAGTATTGATAGTGACAGACCAACTTGGGTTGAGAGCGCCGGTGACACCAGGCTTTGAAACTGGAGGCGAGTCCTTCGACGAACAATGGTTGGAAAGGCATTGGTGGGGCCCAGCACGGAGAGCAGGGCCAGTAGCCGGTGGTCATCCGCCAAATGTTCACCTATAGTGAAGCTTCCCGTCGGCGAGGGCTATGCGAGGTTTCTTGAAGTTGGAGGTTCTTTAAGAAACACCGGATGCCAAATGACTGTGGGTGCAACCTGGTGGCCACCCAGGAGCAGCAGGGGTTCCCACCACTACGACTTTAAAACCACCACCAGTAATGCGCAGACATATAATGCTACCACCCCCCTAATGGAACCAATGCCGTTCACCTCCGGCTGGTCCACCACTGCTACTTTCCCCTGTGTCATTTGCTGCCTCTGCTATCAGAAGCCCCCTGCCCAGGACCTCCGGCACAAACACCTCCCCGGGCGAAAACCATCTCCTCGCCTCCACGATCCTCCACAGCATCCACCAATGTCACCATGTGCAGTGTCCAGCTCTCATAACCCCCGCGCTGAGTGCCACGAGAAAATACAGTGCATCCCACCCCCTGCCAAGCCCCAACGTCCACATCTCAAATTACTTTACTCAGCCTGGAGATGCTGCCCTTTAGGCTGTAATAGACCGCGGCCTTTCGCACCTCATGCGGTGGCCGCCCCTAAGTATTCGGTCCCCACCGCCATCTGACTTTTTCTCGATTGCCGTCCCAGCCCTGCACCAGCACGTGTCAACAACATCACCCTGGCCTTGACCACGCCGTTTCTGACAAGGTCCCCTGACCACGGACTGTGGGACGAGGGCTGCCGGGCAGGGCCACTATATATCGCTGACGCACATTGGTTTAACTTGGTGGAGTCTGGACCAGAGTCTGACCCTGGGGCTGCTCATATACTGGCCAACGCCGAGGATTGCGGGGCCCTACCCTCGGTCCAGGTGTTTTCAATCAGGCCGAACTATGCCTCCTCCTCCTCCCACCCTCCCCCCCTCCTCCTCCGAATTACCATCGCCTCTAGGCGCCAGCAGGCGATGCTCAAACTTCTGAGCCTGGGTAAAAGCCAATCCGCCCAAGAGACTATTACAGAGGGCATCACAGCGCAGACTGATCTGTGCTGGCACCTCTAGTACCGTTGTGTGACAACGCCGTAAACTGGTGGCGGCTCGCAACTCGGCAGACGGACACATGTGCCATGCCTGGGTCCATGTGTGAAATCTCCATAGTTCAGTGGGTTCCGCAAGACATACCCCAATCTGTCTGATTTGCCCACGAAGGTGCGCCGCATCTTGCGCATTTCAGAAGGTTCCACACAAATGCTGCCACTCTCAGGGGGGCAGCGCCCGCCGCCTCCAACTCCCTCTCATCAACTGTTGTGCAACGTAACCCACGAGGTGGAATTCAACATTAACCATGTTATCCGATGTTTACCCACAGCGCAGAGCGACGTAGAACTGCCAGATGTCAACTTCCACCAGACTGGTAGTCAGTCAGTCATGTCTTCCTCATTTCTACAATGAGGAGTGGACGTGATGTCTGATATCCTGTCAGGTGCTGAGTAACTTTGAGGATTCAACACAGAGGGTCAGTGGGCGATGCCGCCATCATCCGCCTCACCATCCCGCTGCTTGGCCTGTTGAAAACTCTCTCTTGTCAGCGTGAAGTCGGAAGCTTTTGCGCTCGTCACCATAGCCGGGGTAAGAAGATTCCCTTGTTGATAGCCAAAGCAACCCTTGGTCCTGTTTCCGAGCAGTATCGGAGGGGTTGGAGGAGGAGAATGTTGGGCAGACAGAAGCGGGAAGCTCCTTACCTGTTTCAGCGTGTATGGGGGGTAGAAAAAGAGGAGTTGGAGGAGGAGGAAATGGAGAGTCAAAGGCCAGTGAGGGGAGTGAATTCTTGCGCATTGGGAACTTCCTGGCCATATGCCGATTTTCCATGCGAGGCCTTCCTATCCCTGACCCTCGCGTCAAAGAATTTATTTTCCAGCACACCGTTACTGGGTATTCACTCCCTGGACCCACTGTACAGCAAAATCTTCCCACGCTCACCCTGGAGAGGAAAGAGTGTGAGATGCATGAATACAGCAGGCCCTGGTGCACACTGAAACAGTATTTCCCTTCGGACCGCCTAGCGGCAGAGGCGACTTCTGCGAGACAAGTAGCGAAAGTAGAGTAGGCGAGCAGGCATCTGTCCACACTGCAGGGTAAACGCTTTTACAAGGCCTTTGCCATTTTATGTCACCCCAGCAAGACCCTGTCACCCTGTCCCCAAGTCTCGGCAGAGTAGGGCTGATCTTTACAGAAAGATGGGAGGGGAGTACGTAGCTGACTCATACCATCGTCCGAATGAGCAAACACGCTCCCTAACACTACTGGGTTTTCAAGCTGGACATGGCCCCGACTGGCGCTGTACGCCGTGGAGGTTCTTGCCTGCCCTGTGCCGCTAAGCGGGTTGTCAGAGGCGGTTTTGCATTTCAGCTGGTGCATCATCACCGAAGCGTACAAACGCCTGTCGACTGCCGCGCTGACAGGCTGACGCTTATCAGATGAATAATGGGCTGGATTTCTCAGGATTTCCATTTTCCCCAGGTGGAAAGCGCTTCAACCTGAATAATGTATGCACTCCTCCTCCTCACGTTTCTTCCTTCTCCTCCTCTTATTATAACTAAAGTCAGGGAAACTGGCTATTTGTTTTTGTTTTTTTTTTTGCCAGGGACAACTGGCTCTAGCTATATACTCTACGTATTAATTTTTTTCTGAAGGGCCGACCTTGGCGGTCCCCTGTTTTAAAAACCATTATTGGTAGTGCCACATACAGGACTCTATGTATTTAATTTTTCTGGAGGGCAGGGCCCTACCTGCTATGGCCCCGCCAAACTTTGTCATTTACCCCGATAATTATTTCCTCACCGCGCTACTTTGCGCATTCTGTTTAACGTTCCCTCCCCCCCCCCCGCCATACCATGCCAATTTCTTTATAAGATAGTACTACACTGATCTTATAAAAAGGTTCTTAGAAGTGCTGTTTGTAGCCCCCACCTGCTTTGATTATAATTTTTTTCTAAAGTAAACGCTTATCTGGCCCCAGGCCCATTTTGGCGGGGATGATCCCGAGATACGGGGCTTGGACAGGCGAACGATTCGCCTGGCAGCGGACCCGTCCCGACCCGCAGCTCCATCTATCCCAAGATCAACTAACTAGTTTTTAACTGCAGCAACCTTTAATCTACTACTAACCTTACTGCCTCCATACTAGCCCCTTATCACCAGAGCTGTGTCAGGCTACTTTTTGGGTGTTTCATCAGATACATAATGGACTAGGCCTCTATTGCCGCCATGGCTGGAGACCTGAGTTTCAATCATAGCAGCGCAATCTTGGATGCCCATACTTCGCTCTTAATCATTGGAACCCATTTCCGGAAAAAATAAAAAAAAAGAAACTGCTATGCTATTCCATTTTCCTAGATGAAATATGCACGGCTCCGCCTCCTTTGAAATTATAATTTTTTCAAAGTACAACGCGTCTGGCCCCCAGGCCCATTTTTGGGTGGGGAAGGAGCCGCGAGGCAGGGGCTTGGACAGCGAAGCTCGCCTGTCAAGCGGACCCGCCACTCCATCCCAATATTTAGGCAGCCTCAGAGGGCCATCCAGCATCTGTCCCTTGCGTTTTCCTGTCCTTTCGCCTCCATGATCCTCCCCATCGGCCACCAATGTCTACATGCGCACTGTTCAACGGTCTGTTCCCCAGAACGCAATGGAGTCGTCCTCCATGGCTGCTCCTCCAATGCGTCCCCTTATCAAACGACTTGGCAGGCTCATTTTTTCGGGTGTTTTTCACCATATACGTTATGGGAACTTGGTCACTATGTCGCAACCATGTGCTGTTTATCGCTAAAGACCGTCAACCTTTTGTTCACATCGGGAATCATTTCGCACTCTTGCTCACCTCCTTTGGTTCCTCTCTGCTGCCCTTAACCAGGCAAAATATTGATACATACAGGGCTACACGTTATCCTCGCCAAAATGAATTTTTTTAAATTGGTTTTGAAAGCCTGAGTCCCATTTGGGTTATGTCCGCCATGCCCACTCTCTACTGCCCCTGCTGTCCCGTCTACCCCCTCCGCATGCCTCCTCCTCCCCTATAGTGTCAGGGTCCATTATCCGATCACTCTGTCATCGCCATGCTTTGCCCATATTTTGCATAATGGTGCGATTAAGCAGCCTAAGAGGGCATCCAATGCATGCTGCCCCTGCTGTTTCCTGGCCATTTTCCATGGTGTTTCCATCATTTTCTGATGTTTCCAGGTGTTGCCAAGCTTTCCCCGTGCAGGCGCCGGTCCCCTTGAAAAATTCTTGAGTCTCTCCCATTGACTTCAATGGGGTTTCGTTAATTCGAAACGAGCACCGTCTGAAAGTTCGAATGCATGGCACGGAAACTCGAGAACGAGCACTCAGAGCATTTTAGTGCCTCGCTCTCTCTAATTAGCTAGTTATTAGGGCTTATAAATGAAATATTGCATAAACAAACCTTCACTATATACTTCACTTGTGTGTGTCCCATTACTACACATGTACAAAGAGTGGAAACGCCAAGCTTCACACTATAATCCAAATCTCACCGTTTTATTATTCTGCTGGGACGTCAAACTGGGCGTAAAACAAAACTTGCCTCTTAGTTACATCATGATTTCAGTGTTTGTCAGTGGTACAATGTTGGTGCTGACAGCATTATCCGAAAACTGCTGTTCGCCATAAATGTCAATTTCCTCTGCAGCTAAGGTAGTAATGTTTGTTGCAAGATAATAGCTGGGTTGGATTCTGCTATTGGGTTTCCTGCTGTCAACTATGATTAGGCAGAGGTTGTTGCGGTCGGTGCTGGTGCCTTCACTGCAGGCTGCGTAGAAAAAAAAACCCTGTTCATTGGCATCGGCTTGAATTTGAATACTAACAATTATAGTGCACCTAATGACACCCTAAGGCTTGATTCAGACATGCCGGTTGCCCCCACCCCGTTGCCCCACCGTGCCGTAGCGCACTGCTCAACCCCACCCAACTGCTCACACGCCCCCCCCCCCGCCCCTCTCCATATGATACATGTTCGCACGCCATGAAAATGATTATAGGACATACCCTATGTTGTGTGCCCGCACCGTACCGCTCTCCCCGTAGGTCGTCCGTTGGCTCCCATTGTGCCGTCTATGGGGGATGTATATAATTATCGACGTATATATTGTCGCCATATAAGCAACCACCCTATGGCGGCAGTGTGAATGTACGCCCCTAATACTTAGCTCGTATTAAATAATTTTGTGATAGAAAATTAAAAAAGCGCACGTTTTATTTGTTTTATATCTATTAATTTGAACAAATAAAAATTAACTTTCACCTATCTTACCATATCTTTCCCCTTCCCCTTTTTCTAATACATTTATGTTCGGTGTCGTCACACTATGGTAGAATAGGAGTCTGGTCTAATTAGGATAAATATATATTTTGGTTGAATTTTTATCTGTGAAATGCGTATTTAGTTTAATAACATTGAATTAGAGAATGTATTACTTGTGTTATTATGAGTATATTTAAAGAATCTTGTTTTCATGGGAAAATCCCTTTATCCTACATATTCAGTTGATAATTTCCAAATCTCTCTAACAAAACTATGAATTCTTTAATGCAGGCAGGGTACTAAACATTTTTCAGAATTCCAAGGCAAACAAGCCTACCCCCATATACGGACTCATATTAAAACATAACTTTCATCATAAGTCATTCATAAGGCATAAGTTTGTTCTGTGCTAATAAGAATTTAAAAACAGATGTGTATTGAGAGTGTTTGGATGGAACTTATGAAAGTATGTTTCAATGCAGTTTAAGCTATTATTTAGCAATAATTTTTTTTGTTTTCATACATTGATCTTATAATATGAAAAACCGGAGAATTTATTTGTAATCTTTTTTAAAAGAATGAAATAGAGCCCAGACCACTCACGAATGCTGATGGTTTACTATATGAACTCATAAATGGTATCATAAACGGGGCAAAAACCCAATTTTAAGAGGGCAAAGTCTCTGAGTATCCCAGCCACCCTGTTGAAAATGCCAGTTTAAGCATCAACTCCCATGAATGCATATGAGCCCCCCCGCAATTTCCGCTATTGTAACAAATTTTACTTTTTATTTGGTCAAACTTCTTTCACATTTTTTTAAATCTATTTTAGCCCTCTCCAGGGTACTTGAGGCCTAGGGGATGTGATGAACTTGACTTGTGATACATTACCTGCAATACTACTGTAAAAAGAATGTCGCCTGGCAGGCATCTTTCCCATCACCGTGCTATAACAGTCCATGGGACAATATATAGGTTTGTGTAGAACACATGCAGATTTTCCAACATCTGCATGTTTCTTCACACATATATATTGTTTCTTCACATACTATTTTGTCGCATTTGTTTTCGCACCGTTCCGCGCGTATCTCCCACAGTAAGCAGATGTGCGAAAATCTGTAATCTATTTCTCCACTGTGGGTTCTTCACTGTGTTTTTCACTTAATGATACTGTGTTCACTGTTTTTATATTCTATTTCTTCCTGTTCTCACATCTGCTACTTGTCGGGAGATGATATTCCGCGGACCAGTGAAGAAGAGATTCAGATGTGTGCATACATCTCTACCTTAATCAAAGACATTCTTTTTTCAATTACCATATATACTTGTGTATAAGCCGAGTTTTTCAGGCACAAAAAATGTGCTGAAAACGTCCCTCGGCTTATAAACGAGTCAAGTTAAATTACACCTTAAAATACTTTAAAAAATAATAAACTTATATACTCCCCTCCGTGGCCACCGATCTGCAGCGCTTGCTCCCCCAGGTCCGTGTGGGTCCTCTTCTCTTCTGGCTTCCACTGCCCGTCTCTGTCCTCTGTACATTGCGCTGGTCGTCGCCACTTGCTCCCGTCTCCCGTGAGAGGGCACTGGTGGCGCCCAGCGCACTGTACCGGAGACGGTGCGGAAGCCAAAGAGGAACCCGCGCACACTGGGAGCACGCTGTCAGATCGTCACACCGGAGGGTCGTATATTAACTTTATTATTTTTTTTTAAGGCTGGGCGCGCTGTATACCCTGGGGCAAGGCGGGGGCACGCTGTATCTACTGGGGGCAGGCTGGGCAGCGTCTGTAATTCTACTGGGGCAGGGCTGGCAGCGCTGTATACTACGGGGGCACTGGGAGTGCTGTATACTACTGGGGCGCTGTGCATCGCTGTATTCTAACTGTGGGCAGGCTGGGCAGCGCTGTATTCTACTTGGGGCACGCTGGGCCTCGCTGTATACTATGGTGGTCGCAGGGGCAGCGTTGTATACCTACGGTGGCAGGCTGGGCAGCGCTGTAATACTACTGGGGGCAGGCTGTGCAGCGCTGTATACACTGGTGGCAGTCTGGCAGTGCCTGTCTACTACTGGGGTGCAGGCTGGGCAGGCTTGATTATACGGCTGGGCAAGCTGGCATGCGGTATACTACTGGGCAGCTGGGGAAGTGCTGAGACTACTGAGGGCAAGCTGTCAGGCTGTATACTACTAGGGCAGGACTGTATACTACTGGGGGCAGGCTGGGGTGGCTGTATACTCCTGGGGGCAGTCAGTATACCAACTGGGGCTGCTGGCTATATACTACTGTTGGGTGGTCGTGAACCATCCATTTCCCACCCGCAGCTTATACTCGAGTCAATAGGTTTTCCCCAGTTGTGGTGGTAAAATTAGGGGGTCCTCGGCTTATACTCGGGTCGTCTTTATACTCGAGTATATACGGTAATAAAAACATTTTATTCCGAACCATGGTCCCTTTGAAAAATGCGTGAGTTCCCTTGACTTAAAAAACGCGCGTGAAAACTATACTACTGCCCCTATGTACAAGAATATAACTACTATAATACTGTCCCCTAGGTACAAGAATATAACTACTATAATACTGCCCCCTATGTACAAGAATATAACTACTATAATACTGCCCCCTATGGCCGGACTGGATCAAGCTGGGCCGCAGCGTCGGGGCGTCGGAGAGGTGAGTTTCATGTGTTTTTATTTTTTCACCGGCCCCGGACCGGCCCTAAACCAATCGGCCCACCGGGATTTCTCCCGGTGGGTCTTATGGCCAGTCCGCCCCTGGCTGGATCACTCATACAAAGCAGCTGGGGGATGGTTCAGCAATTAATTACTGCTGCTTGCCAGGGAAAATTCAGTGATTACATTATACTCTATAACTAATGTGAGAGGAAAAGTGCTGAGCCCCAGCCACAGGAGCTACAGAGTTTCATAATTTTATAATTATTTTTTCTGCAAAATCACTTAACACAGGCATTACTAAGATACAATTCTGCATCCGTGTAGCTACAGCATTCTCAAGGTATGTTTGCTTCATAATGCATCAAGTCAAATGGTAGGTTTCCTTTAAGCCTAAAAACATTGTTTGGGTGGTTGCAATTTGTACTTAAAAATAATTTAAGAATGAGGCTGACCACTGGAATATTTTGGACAATCCAAACAGGAATATTAGCATTTATTAGCATCTACAAAGAAGAGAAGCCACAATATTAGGGGAGATGAGGGGGCCACAATATGAGGGGTAGATGAGGGGCCACAGTATGAGGGGGAGATAAAAGGCCACAAGATGAGGAGGAAATGAGGGGCACCAATATAAGGAGGAGATGAGGGGCTACAATATGAGGGGGAGGTGAGGGGCTAGAATATGAGAAGATAAGGGTCCACAACATGAGGGGAGATGAGGGGCCACAATATGAGGGGCAGATGAGAGGCAACAATATGAGGGGGAGATCAGAGGCTACAATATGAGGGGGAGATCAGAGGCCATGATATGAGGGGAGATGAGACGAGGCCATGATATGAGTAGGAAATGAAAGGACACATTATAATGAGGAAATGAGAGAAGACACAATAGAAGGGGGACATGAGAGTTAAGCAATGCAACACAAATTTCTGCACTAAAATGGGTGTTCCGGTGCTCAGTCGGACCATGAGCAGGGCCGGCGCTATGGGTAGGCAAAGTGGGCAATTCTTGAATTTTGTTTCTAGGTGCCATGGATCCAGAGATATTCAGATTTAAAGTGAGAATATCAGGTGCCATTTTTATATATAAAAAAACCACTCCCGACAGCAGATTCATATAAAAGAAAAGACTCTCTTCTTTCATAATGAAAAAGGAAAGAAGTGAGATTCTATGTGTCACAGAGCCAGAGATACAGCCCCCTGAAGTGTGTGCCCCCCTCCAGATTCTTAGCTACAGGGAGAATTTGCTGCACACAGGAGCTGCTGCACCTCACAGATAATGGAAATATTCACTTTATATGTTACTACATTTTGATAAGCGATATTGTACATATTTTAGAGGAAATTTTGAATGTTAATTGCAAAATGCATCACCTGGTTGTCTGCTTTCAAAATTATATAGGTTTTATGGCGTGACGGTGTGATGTGAGTTTGCACATCACTGCCGCTTCCTCGCTGACGGTTCTTCCCCCCCGGTAGCTGGAGTGCGGAATGCACGCTGGATAGTGCAAACCCGGCGTTCCACGCGGACTTGACTCGGGCATTATGCCTAGGCCCTTGGAGGGAGCTGGTCAGAGGTCGTGGGGCTGCATGTAAGGCTGCGGTCCCCGGACGGGAAAGAGTTGGCAGACGCAGCGGTCGCCCTCCACAAAAACTGTAACTCCAGCGTGGGGGGGGAACTAACTACCCCTCCCCCTCAGACGGGTGCCTCTGGTGAGAGCGGAGGATAAGGGCTAGGGGCAAGACAGCGTTAGCCGGTTCCCCGTCCGGAACAGCGAACCTGGTTTTTGGTATAAGCCTCCTGTGAGAGCGGAGGCGGTGGATTGGACAGCAGCGTTGATTGTGGCACTTGGTGAGAGCAGAGCCCACAGCCTGTGAAGGTGGCAGCCAGTCCCCCGTCCTGTGAGAGAGGACGGTGCGATAGGCAGCCACCACCGGATTTCTCCAGGAGCCCTGCCGGGCGATAGCTGTGGTGATCCCTGAGGGCTTGACACGGGAACGCGGTACTCCAAGAGGCTTGTGGACGCAGTATCCTGTCATCAGTGCGGTGTCCAAGACGAAGACGAAGAGCAAGGGTGGTGAGATAATAATGCCCCTGTGATATTACGCTGTATGCATTAACACTAACTAAACGACTTATCTTAACCGCTATTGTCATTATTAACACCACTAACTCTAATACTTGTGACTAACCCTGTATCAACCCTGTATCAACCCTGGATCTATTCCCCGCTTGTGAAGGTGGAAGAAAGTCTGAAGAGGAAACTCCTGCAGTTCCTACTGGCTCTGATTTTGGTGACTCTATTATACTCCCCACTATCATTGTGACAGGCGGTTGACTGGGGATTCCCCCCCCCCCCCTTTCCATGTATTCTTTTTCCCCTTTTCCACCCCCTTCGGATAATTGCTTAGTTCTGTGAAATCTTATATTTGTATCAATTAATTGTGGGTCTTATCTGTTAAATAGTGTTCGGTTGGCTGACTGAACTATTTTTCCATTGTCATACAGTCTCCCAAACTGAGCGCAGCTGATAAGGGGATTACAGTGAATTAGGGTCGTATTTGTTACTGAGATTTAGCTTACGTTAGCATAAACTTTGCCCTAACTCTGTATTTCTCTAGCACAAATTCTTTAGTAAAAATTCTCTGTACTGTGCGCTTGTAGGCTAACAGTTGCGAATTGCTCAGGTGGGCCTATTATTTTCTGTGAATTCACATATTTGTACTAACTAACTGTGGGTCGAAGCCGCCAAAAATTGTTTGCCTGATCTGTTGTGGCTCCATACTCATATACAGTATTTGGGTATCATCTTTTCCTGTTATATAGTATATTAAAAAGGGGTACAGCTGACAAGCGGATATCTGCAGAGAAAAGTGTTGGGGGGACTGCAGTTAAGAGAAGGATCCAAAAACGTTTCGATCCACGGGGATAGATAAGATCTGGAAATCCCCGGTTCAGCCCTGGCAGAATATGAAGGAGAGGGATAAAGGAGAGGGTGGAACAGGAGAGGCAGAACAGAGCGGATCTAGATTCTCGGTGTTACAGGGGGAAGATCTACCTCAAGGGAATGCTGCAATTTTGGCGGAAATCCTAGAAACAGTTCGGGAGACCAAAGCATCATTGGAAGCATTGAATTTACAGATGGGGTGGTGAGAGTTGACATAACAACACTTAAAGAAGAGGTAAATAAGTTGAGAACTGAATGCAAAGACACGGAAGCCACCGTAAATCAAGTGGCAAAAGAGGTTAAAGAGGTGAGGGAAGAGCTCTCCGAATTGAGATCAGCCAACAGGATATTAAAGGAAAAATTTAATGACCTTGAGAATAGGTCCAGAAGGTCCAATATTAGGGTAGTAGGGTACCAAGAAAGCGGAGAGGGTGTAGAGGGCAAAGATATGTCGGAGGAAATCCAGAAATGGTTAGTGGATACATTTGGCCTGGAGGGCTTTACAGCGGGCTTTGGTGTCGAAAGGGCCCACAGAGTCCCTTTTAAAAGACCTCCACAGGGAGCCAGACCTAGAGCCATTCTAGTTAAACTGCTCAGTTCCAGGGATAGGGACCTCATACTGCGCAAGGGCAGGGGTGGGGACCCTATCCTGGTAAATGGGCAAAAAAATCTTTATTTTTCCAGACTTTTCACAAGACACACAAAAGGCAAGAATGAGCTTTATAGGAGTGAAAAGGAGGCTGGCAGAAGCAAAAATGCAATATTCACTGCTCTTTCCCGCTAGACTGCAAGTTATTCATCGCAATAAAACATGGTTTTTTGATTGCCCAGAAGAAGCCTCAGAGTGGCTCGAAAGGGAAGGCTCATAACATCACTCCCCGGCACTCAGATAAGAGGCGCCAGGATGGCAAATGAGAAGGTATAGGCTGCCGGGCTTGCAGTGGTTATAGTTATATTATGATTAGGGAGAAGCCGAAAAGGCGGAGGATTGGCGTAGGTGGAGAGGAGATCTATGGAACATGGTTACGGTAGATCAAGGAGGGGATGGGGGAGGGAAGGGGGGCGGGATACCGACGGGGGTTTCTTTTTTTTTTTTTTTTCTCTTCTTCTTCTTCTTACCTTCTCCCTTTCTTAAATGGGCTCCGAGATAAGGTTTTTTGCTTGGAATGTTAGGGGTCTCAGTGATAAAGTAAGGAGATGTATGACTTTCGACTGTATCCATAGGCACTTGCCTGCTATTGTATGCCTGACGGAAACCCATCTAACAGCAGCACACCAGGGTAGGGTAAGGAAAAAATGGGTTGGAAAAGAGTTCCACTCGTATGGAAATATATACTCAAGGGGTGTTTCGGTATTCATACATTCAAAAGTCGACTTTAAATTGTTGAGTAAACAAATAGATAAAGAGGGGAGATATATTTTTTTGTGCGGGATGCTGGGGGGCCAACATATCCTGCTTGCATTTGTATATATTCCCCCACCCTTCTCTCTAAATGTGTTTGGTGAATTGCTAAAATTCAGGGAAGGAAAAGAAGGCTACCCAATACTTATAATAGGGGACCTGAATAAGGTCTTTGACGTGAGCCAGGATCGAATGTGTTTGGAGGGGAAAGTGGGAGAATCTGCATGTAGAAGAGAATCCAAATTGTCAACCTTATGCGAGGAACTCGGGCTAGTAGACGTATGGCGAACGAAGTTTGGCACGAAGAAGGCCTTCTCGTATTTAAGTAAAACACATAAAATCCTGACCCGTTTGGCCATTGCCTGGTGAGTTATTCCTTAATGCCCAATATTTACAACATGCGCTATGAACCAATAATGATCTCGGATCACGGGCCGGTTGTGGTAGTAATGGGTCATGAAGGCAAGAAAATCCGAAATTTCAGGTTGAATCCGTACTGGCTCTCAATAATAGGAGACTCGATAGATGTGAGACTACTGGTAAAAGAATTCTGGGAGGTAAACAAAAATTTAGGGACAAATGGTGTTCTTGGGATGCTCTTAAAGCCTATTTGAGGGGTATGTTTAAAAAATGCATTGTAGAGGCCAAAAAGAATTTCAATCAAAAAGAACAACAGCTCAAACACAAGTATATGGAGCCCGACAAAAATCTAAAAAGGCAACAAACTAATGAGCACACAGTAGCCCTGCTGCAAACAAAAGCAGCGTATGAGGACTTTTTGGCCGTAAAGTATAACACAAATTACTCTTCAGAGGGCAGAGATACTTTTCAGAGGGTGGCAAAGCAGGGAAAGTATTGGCCCATATGCTACAAACCCCTAATTCAAATAGTTATATTTCTGCAATACGTGGCCAGCAAGGTGGAATAATAAGGGACCGGGGGGGGGGGGGGTGATGGCCCAATTTAAAACATTTTATGAAGAACTGTACACCTCACAGGCGGCCTTCCCTATAGAGGAAATAGAGAGGTATTTAAGGAAAATCAAACTCCCTAAACTCTCGGAAGAGCAGAGAGAGAAATTAGAGGCCCCTATATCATTGGTAGAAGTACAAGATACAGTCAGGGGTTGTACCAAAGACTCTTCACCGGGCACGGACGGTTTCCCGTTTGCGGTATTCAGGAAATACGGGGAAGTTTTGCTACCATTGCTGCTAGAAATTATTGAGGACTCAGACTCGAAGGGCAGTATTTCAGATTCGATGTCTGAAGCAAATATCATCGTAATTCCCATGAAAGATAAAGACAGCCTTGAAGTCGGATCATATAGACCCATTTCTCTGTTAAATACAGATGTTAAAATAATTTCCAAAATATTGGCGAATAGGCTTAAAGGGGTAGTGGATATTATTATTCACCCAGATCAGAAAGGTTTTATTCCTGGCCGCAAGATGAATAACTGTATAAAGTTATAAAGTATTTGGTGTGTATGCAGCAACAATGTAGATTCAATGGTGAGATAATAATCTCCATAAAACGTGCCTTTTCTATAGATTGAAACCTGGTGATTTCTTATTATTTTCCTTTCTTGGGAATTGGGGGGGGGGGGGGGGGGGAAATGTATAATTTCACTGGTTTGGGTATATTTAGCGGATATAGGGATGTGTTAATAATACCCATAAAAGGTTAAAATGTGTCTTTTTATATATGGAAAAGTGGAAATGGGATGAATGTACAACATTTGCTATTTATATTTTTGGGGGATAGGGGAGAGGGTGGGTAAAGGTATAATATCATTTATTTGTGTATACGCAGCAATAGCACGGATATATTGTTGAGTTAAGAATGCTCAGAAAATGTCAGAAGGGTTTCTTTTTATATATGGAAATGTGATGTTGGTATAATGTTGCTGCCTATATATTTGTTAATAAAAAAAAAATGATATAGGTTTTATGGAGCCTTTACTTTTTATTCTGTTTTATTGCTATATTTTGCAGGTTATGACTGTCTTTGTAGCTGAAAAGCAGATATTTGTTTATTACAGTTTTAGTGATAGTATGTGGATTTATTTATGTGAACATATCAATATGGGACATTTGTGAACTCTACGCATGTCCATCTATTACATTTAGGAGATGTGAAGGTAAATATTTTCTGTTTGGAACACATTTTTGCCATCAAAGTCAAATTTTAAGTATTTTTTATAAAATGTTTTAGTTTGAATCAAAATTGCATGAAGGCGCCTACGTCTATAAACTGTTTTATGCAATTTTGAAAATGGGGCAAGTGTCTGCTTTCAGAAATTATGTGGTTTGTTGGGTTTACTTTCATTCTTTTTGCTGTAATTTCGATTTTATTTTTAAAGGTCTAAATTGTAAAAATTTCTCTGGTCAATAACACGACAAAATATCCAGAAATACCTGGCGGTGAAAGGGTTAATACCCCTTGGTAGAATTCCCGGGTGAAGATGCTTATCATCTATCTCCTCTCTATATATCTATCGTATTTGGGGGTCGTTTACTAAGGACCCGAATCGCTATTTTTCGTCGGGTTTCCCGAATATTACCGATTTGCGCCATTTTTCCCTGAATTGCCGCGGTTTTTGGCGCACGCACACACCAGCATGCATGCTACGGAAATGGGGGGCGCGGCCGTCGGAAAACCCGACGGATTTGGAAAAAACACGGAATTTAAAAAAAAAAGTGTTACTTGACACGCACTTACATGCACCCAGGATAGGATGGTGAACTCCGGCGAACTCCGGCGGACCTCGGCGCAGCAGCGACACCTGGTGGACATCGGGCGCACTACCTTAGTTAATCGCCGGAAGACCCGAATCCTCGGCGGAGAACGCGCCGCGCCTAATTGTCTAGTTATCTATCTCCTTTAAAATTCTCCCATATTACAGATTGTTTTACCATAATAAAGGGAGCATCTTACTGACTGTGACTGGTCATAAAATAGTTTTATTTTGGGGCCCCACTTTTCGTTTTGCCCAGGGCCCCACTTTGTCTAGAACCGGCCCTGACCATGCGCCAAGTTTAACATGCAAAGTCCGACAAAAGTGTGTTGCAGGGCCCATGTTAAAGGTACACCAAAAAAAGTGGTGCACTCTGTTGAAGACAATTATGTTCTTGTAAAGCATGCTGGAAGCTGATTGGAGAAGTGCTACCACCTGACCAAGGGAGTATATAAACCCCTGGTGGGCAGGAGCACGTGGTTCAGTCATGGTCTTCTGAGAGAATCAGACCTCATGGTCTGTCTGAGCAGTGAGCAAAGGAGTAAGCAGCACAAGGCAGTGCTACACCAGCCAGTGTCCAAATACCAGGAACCAAAGGAGCCTCAGGCCTCAGCCTAGCACCCAGGGCAAGTCAGGAGACTTAAGCCCAGAGCTGAGATCCACCTGGACTCAGCTCCATCCCTACCTGCCCAGGCTGAAGCTAATACCAGGCTGTGTGTAACCTTCCTGTGGACCAGCTCTCCATGACTCTTCCAGCTTACTAAACCTGCTGTTATTGTTTGGCTGTTGTCTGCTGTTGAAAAAAGAACTGTAAGTTGATTTGCACAACGTTACCTCTGTCTAATCCCTGGATAAGGCTGCTTACCACCACGGTCTCCCCATATATTAACCAGGGATTCATACTACATACAGATCAGGGGTTGCCCCAGGGCGAAACCATTGCATAAGCTTCTCCCTCCATATTTCTTGCACACACCACCTTCTGCAGAGCTGCCAGGCTGTAGGTTAACCCCCCATACCAAGCACCATGACCACAGTGTGCCCAAGGCCGCACTAGCCAGCCACTCTGGTATTCTGGGCCCTGGCTGCCTCCAGGCCAAATGAAAAGGCTAGCCCAGTGGGGGATGTTGCACTTCCTACATCATTCAAGGTCCTCGTGCTACCGATGATCAGGCAGAAAATAAGTTAATTACAAGAACGGGATAAGAAGGGAGGGGGGTTCTGTGTGTGTTTATGTATATAGTAGTTACCAGTGTGGTCCTTATGTGTGTGTATAGCAGAGCTGTGTGTGTGTGTTTCTGTGTATTGCAGTGCCCAGCGTGTTCCTTATATGTGTATAGCAAAGCTTTGTGAATTTATGTGTATAGTTTTGCATAGTTTGTTCCTTATGTGTGTATAGCAGGCTGTGAGTGTGTTTATATGTATAGTAGTGCCCAGTGTGTTCCTTATGTGTGTATAGCAGTGCTGTGTGTGTACAACAGTGCCCAGTCAATATGTGTGTTTAACAAAGCCCAGTGTATGTAGCACTGACCACTGTGTATAGCAGTGCACAGTGTATATAGCACTGTACAGTGTGTTCCTATGTGTGTATGTATACCTTTGTTGAGTATGTTCCTATTTCTGTTTGTGAGTGTGTCAATTGAGCTGTGTCTGTAAATGTATGAATGTAGCAGAGCTGTGTGAATAAATGTATAGACGTTTTAGATCTGTGTGTACTGTGTTTTTGTAGGACCAACAGGGATATTTTAATTGGTCTAAAATATATTTTTCCTTTTTTGGAAGACTAAATCTGGGGTCTCTCTAAAAAGTATCGTGACCAGACCAACCTGGAACGTCACTATTTTGTGGTTTTAAATATATGAGAACTCTACATTATGCAACTTAATTCCTGAGAACCAGGCAGATATAATTTAGGCAACAGTAACGGAAAATAGCGCCCAAAGTTGCAAAGGCCACTTTTCTGCCATTTTGTAAAATATAAAAAAATTCTATAAAAAGTGATTAAAAGGCCGGTCTGTGCTATAAATCAAAGCATTGAAACGTCATCAAAAGTCACAGAAAATACACTGAAGTATGAAAAAGTTATTCGAATTTTTTTTGTACAGGAAGTTTTAATTTTTGTAAATGTATGAAAACATTATGAAACCTAAATACATTTTGTACCCCCGTGACTAAACGGACCTAAAGAATAATGTAGACATGTCATTTGGGGTGCACAATGAAAGCAGTAAAATACAAGCCCACATGAAAACGGTGCAAACCCTAGTCTAGTGTTCCTAAGCAGGGGCTTTGATTTTTTTTTTTAAAGATTTTTGATACATACAAAGTCCAAGACAGCACAACATAAAACATACACAATACATTACACATTACACTGATATTCCCTATACCTCCCGGGAAGGGAGAAAGCTATCCTATAAAAGATAGCAGCCCACTTACCTAAAATGTTTTCACTGGTAATAGAATGAGGACTTTTCTCCTGTGACTGATGTTTCCCCCAAAAGTTTCTGCTTTTGGGGGAAGGCCTGCCCTGTTGCATCCATCTTCATGAGGAAGGTAAACCGTTGATGCAATTTTAGTTTCTGCTGATATGCAGGAGATTGGGCTCTGACAGTCTTTGCTGGTTATATACACCCTCATTTGGTTCTCCAGTACAGGCAATCGCCTACTTAAGTACACCCGTCTTACAAACGGACCGCTGGATGTTGGTAAATTACTGTACTTTAGCCTTAGGCTACTATAAAGGGTTATAACTGTTTTCAAAGGTGTCTGGAATTAAGCTTTATTGTTAATTCTGGTTCTTATGACAACTCAACATTTTTAAAATCACATTGCAACAGAGACCAAAAAATATTTTGACTGGGGTTACAATTATAAAATATACAGTTCTGACTTACATACAAATCCAACTTAAGTACAAACCTAAAGAACCTATCTTGTACATAACACGGGGACTGCCTGTAATGTTTTTCTCTTTTAGGTCTTCATCCAGCTCTGGGGATTTAGGGGGATTGTTTCATCTTGTAGGCAGAGCATAGCCCATGATTTTTCTTGGAGGAAGATCGCTTTTTATGATGTGGACGTGCACTAGTTAGGTCTCTGTGCAGGCTACAGGCTTTATATGAAGCTATGGTTATCCACCCTTAAGCCCCTATTCTCTTGGTGTCATATGTGTATGGCTTAGTAAGCGGGTTGCCATGATCTAGCTGTATTTGAAACAGTTTGCCTCCTTCTCACAGTTGGTTCTGGAGATGCTTCTGTCTAAGCAGTTCCACTCTCTACGGGCAGTAAAAACACATATCAATTTCTAATAATTAGAGTTGTTTCTTTCACACAGTTATAAATAAAGACTCACTGAATACTCTCTTTTACACCTTATTTAAAGGGGTATGCCCAATTTTACTGTTTGTATACTGAAAAGTTAAAGAGATCTCCAACATACTTTTTGTATCAATTCCTCGCCATTTTCTAGATCTCTGCTTGCTGACCTTCTATAGATTGCTTCAGTGTTTATTTCCAGTTTACAGAAACTGATGCACACACACAGCTCTGATTACTGTATATACTGGCGTATAAGACTACTTTTTAACCCCTTAAAATAATGGCTACAGTGGGGGGTCGTCTTATACGCCGGATATACGGGGGCCGCACTGTGTGAGGTGTTTTTTTTCCCCGTCAGCGCGTAGAGAGCCGCTTCCTGGGACCGCCGCGCATGCGCGGCAGTCCGCCTCTCACAGTCATTAGAAGAGGCTTAGTACGCGCTGACGGGGCGGCGCGCTGTATGCTAATGCAGCCGCCCTGTCACAGCGGTCGGCGTCACAGAGCTGGGGGTCACAGGCGGCACTTACAGAAGCATGTCGGATCTTCATTAATATCGCAGCTTACAGTTATGATCACCAGGCACTTGCTCTCTTGTTTGTTTTGCAAAGTTTTAAGCAGACTTTTTTTCATTTGGGAGAGGGGTAGTCTTATACAGTGAGTATATACCAAATTCTATATTTTTAGGGCAGAAGTTGGGGGTCGTCTTATACGCCCAGTCGTCTTATACGCCGGCATATACGGTACTCTCTATGATACTAACGAGCCGTGCGCCCGTGTGCCCATGGATAGATTTCTGTCCACTGGAAGTAAAAATAGAAGCTTTCTACAGAATGACAGCAAGCAGAGATCTAGAAAACTGTGCAGAATCAATACGGAAAGTATAATGGAAAATTGTATAACTTTTTCTTACCGTATATACTCGTGTATAAGCCGAGTTTTTCAGCACAAAAAATGTGCTGAAAAACGTCCCCTCGGCTTATACACGAGTCAATACACACATACATATACTTAAAAAATATTTAAAAAATAATAAACTTATATACTCACCCTCCGGTGGCCCCGAGGTGCAGCGCTGCTCCCCTGATGTCTGCGCGGGTCCTCTTCTGGCTTCCGTGCCCGTCTTCTGTCTTCTCTAACTTCGCGCTGCTGCTGACATCATACTAGGCGCCGCCTGGGAGAAAAACATGGCGGCGCCTAGTATGACGTCAGCAGCGGTGCCGTCCTGGGGGGAACAATGGCGGCGCCCAGCACGAAGTTAGAGAAGAAAGAAGATGGGCGCGGAAGCCAGAAGAGGACCCGCGCGGACATCGGGGGAGCAGCGCTGCACGTGGGGGCCACCGGAGGTTAGTATATACGTTTATTTATTTTTTTAATGCTGGGCAAGCTGTATACTACTGGGGGCAAGCTGGGCTGTGCTCTATACTACTGGGGGCAGTGCTGTATACTACTGGGGGGCAGTGCTGTATACTATTGAAGGCAGTGCTGTATACTACTGGGGGCAGGCTGTATACTACTGGGGACTGGCTGTATACTACTGGGGGCAAGCTGTATACTACTGGTGGCAGGCTGTATACTACTAGGGGCAGGCTGTATACTACTAGGGGCAGGCTGTATACTACTAGGGGCAGGCTGGCTACATACTGGGGGGGTCTGTGACCAATGCATTTCCCACCCTCGGCTTATACTCGAGTCAATAGGTTTTCCCAGTTTTTGAAGGTAAAATTAGGGGTCTCGGCTTATACTCGGGTCGGCTTATACTCGAGTATATATCTCGGGTATACAAACAATAACATTAATTTGCTGTAGTGGGAATACCCCTTTAAGGCCACAGGGCGCCCGAACTGGCACATTTTTTAAATCTTTGGGGTATTATGATCACTGAGATACCAAATTCATATAGGTTTTATTATGAAACTAGTTTCATAAAGTGGCATTATTTATATATTTATATATGTATTTATTTATTCATTAATTTTATCTATTCTGAACCCCTATAAGAATTGCTGGACCATTGTACAAGCACTTCCTGTGTCTCCTCTTCCTTCTCATAGATTTAAAGCTCTTGTCAATAATGGATTATAACATACACTCACCGGCCACTTTATTAGGTACACCTGTCCAACTGCTCAATAACATTTTCCATTTGTCTACTTTACATTTTCATAATTTTTGAAATGTCTGGATAATTTATTTTGATGTTGCACGGCTTACAAATCGAATATCGCTTTTCCGTATTTTCAGAATTTACTATTTTGGGGATAAATACGGTTTTGAATTAAATTTTACATATTTAACATCAAAACCCCCTATATAATCAACCCTTTTTCAAATCTGCACCCCTCAAACTATCAGAAACAGCTTTTAGGAACCCCTAGAGATCTTCATAGTAATCAAATAAAAATGTAGGTGAAATTTAGAATGGTCAAATTTTTTCGGTTATACGTTCCTTTTAGCCCTAAAATTTACGCATATCCAAAAGCTAAAAAGAGAAAACAATTTGTTCTGCAATTCTTCCCAAGTATAGAGACCCCCCACTTGTGGTTGTTACTTGTTTTATGGGCGCACAGCGAGGCGCAGAAGGGAAGGAGCGCCCTGCGGCTGCCAAGATTTTAGTTTTCCCATTGGTCCCTTTTGTAGGCTATAAAATTTTAGGTTTTTTCGTTATTGGGGCCATATGATTCCATTTTTTTTTGCAGGATGATATGCTTTTTCCAGTGTTACCATTTTGGGGTTGTTATCCCCTATTGTTGAAAATTTAGGAACCTTTTGGTTTACCATATAGCCTAATAATCATGTTATCTTTATTCTATGGTTCAATACGATTAAGGGGATACCATACATTTTTTTCTTACGTTTTACTAAATTTCTCAAATAAAACCCTAATGTAGGAAAAATCATTTTTGCATTGCCGTCTTCCCAGTGGCATATTTTTTTTTTGCTATGGAGCTGGTTGATGGCTTGTTTTTTGCTGGACATGTTGTACTTTGCAACAGCATCATTCTGGAGTACATTTTTTTTTTATCACTTTTTATTGCATTTTTTGTGGGATTGTATAGGTAAAAATCATAATTTATGGCGGGTTTTTAACAGTTCTTTTTAACGGCCTTCATCACGCGGGTTCAATAATTATTTACTTTTATTCTACGGGTTATTACGGACGCGGTGATAATATATATGTGGGGTTATACACTCACCGGCCACTTTATTAGGTACACCTGTCCAACTGCTCGTTAACACTTAATTTCTAATCAGCCAATCACACGGCAACTCAGTGCATTTAGGCATGTAGACATGGTCAAGACAATCTCCTGCAGTTCAAACCGGGCATCAGTATGGGGAAGAAAGGTGATTTGAGTGCCTTTGAACGTGGCATGGTTGTTGGTGCCAGAGTATTTCATAAACTGCTGATCTACTGGGATTTTCACGCACAACCATCTCTAGGGTTTACAGAGAATGGTCTGAAAAAGAAAAACATCCAGTGAGCGGCAGTTCTGTGGGTGGAAATGCGACATTCGGATGGTAGGGTCAGAATTTGGCGTCAACAACATGAAAGCTTGGATCCATCCTGCCTTGTATCAATGGTTCAGGCTGGTGGTGTCATGGTGTGGGGAATATTTTCTTGGCACTCTTTGAGCCCGAAGAATTGAGGCAGTTCTGAAGGCAAAAGGGGGTCCAACCCGTTATTAGCATGGTGTACGTAATAAAGTGTAGTGAGTGTAGACCAACATTAACCACCAAATTTTATACTGCAAAGCGCTATAATATATCAGCCATAATATCCTTATAAATCTGTTCCTGCTCTCATTACAGATATACACAAGAGCTATTTCAGGACATTTGAAGGTCCTCCAATGGTCCTGAGAACGCAGATTGAAAGCAGGTAGAGGGGCTCATCCTCCATTCTCCAAGAATTCTAGTATCTAGTATGATTCTAGTATCATATGTAGGAAGTGATTCCAGACTTGTAGGGGATATAATATTCATACAAGAAGGAATTTTGGACCGTAAGAAGGTTTTTAATATAAAGCAAAAGCCACAAGAAAATATTTTATTTGCTCTGCTAAATTTTTATTAGTCTACTGAAAGCAAAGAAATTCATGAAAATATTAACAGGTTCTGTTTTTCACTGATGAACACAACACATTGTAACAAACCAGCGATGCCATCACATGATCGGCAGTGATAGTTGACGATAATACAACATGTGTCTTATGTCCGGAAGTAATATTTTCAGGCAGGCCTTTATCAAAGATGCAGAGAAGAGATTGTGGCTACTATCCTTATGTGAAGAATTAGTTTGTAAGCATACCATTCTCCGAGCCTCTGTGACAACTTTCATGTTGTAGACTCATACAGTGCCTGAATAAAGGAAACATTACACATAAATGACAAAAAGTACAAATATGCAGTTATTAAATATGATGAGAGAAAGCCGTTCACTGCAATGACAGCTTACATTACTGGACTGTGATATCTCTGATGGAAGGGATGTGGAAGCATCCAACAACTCATTTACTGTTCCTCTGACAGTAATTAAAGCTCTGTTGCTTATTGTACAAATGAATAAAAATATATAGTTAATTATTAATATTTTTAAAACCTTTAATCACCATTGCAATTTTATTTTTTTATTCATGGATCTGTGTCTTGGCCCTTTTTGCTGGAGGGAGATCTGGTGCAAGGAGTCTAACCACACTGACTTTTCAAAAGTGGTGTAAAAGGTTTTATGTACCGTATATACTCGAGTATAAGCCGACCCGAGTATAAGCCGAGGCCCCTAATTTTACCACAAAATACTGAGAAAACCTATTGACTCGAGTATAAGCCGAGGGTGGGAAATGCATTGGTCACAGCCTCCCCAGTATATAGCCAGCCAGCCCCTGCCCCAGTGTGTATAGCCTGCCAGACCCTGCCCCAGTGTGTATAGCCTGCCGGACCCTGCCCCAGTGTATATAGCCTGCCGGACCCTGCCCCAGTGTATAATAGCCTGCCGGACCCTGCCCCAGTGTATATAGCCTGCCGGACCCTGCCCCAGTGTATATAGCCTGCCGGACCCTGCACCCAGTGTATATAGCCTGCGGACCCTGCCCCAGTGAGATATAGCCCTGCCAGGGACACCTGCGCCCAGTGTATATAGCCTGCCGGACCCTGCCCAGTGTATATAGCCTGCCGGAACCTGCCCCAGTGTATATAGCCTGCCGGACCCTGCCCCAGTGTATAGAGCCTGCCGGACCTGCCCCAGTGTATATAGCACTGCCGGACCACCTGCCCCAGTGTATATAGCCTGCCGGACACTGCCCAGTGTATCTAGCCAGTGTGCGCGCTGCCCCAGTGTGTATAGCAGCCAGACCTGCCCCAGTGTATATAGCTTGCCAGACCCTGCCCAGGGTATATAGCCTGCCCAGACTGCCACCAGTGTATATAGCTGCCAGACCCTGCCCAGGTATATAGCTGCCAGAACCCTGCCCCAGTGTATATAGCCTGCCAGACCCTGCCCCAGTGTATATAGACTGCTCAGACCCTGCCCCAGTGTATATAAGCCTGCCGGACCCTGCCCCAGTGTATATAGCCGCGGACCATGCCAGTGTATATAGCCTGCCGGACCCTGGCCCCAGTGTATATAGCCTGCCGGACCTGCCCGTGTATATAGCCGCCGGACCCTGCCCCAGTGTATATAGCTGCGGACCCTGCAGTGTATAAGCTGCCGGACCCTGCCCAAGTTTTATAGCTGCGACCCTGCCCCCAGTGTATAAGCCTGCCGGACCCTGCCCCAGTGTTATATAGCCTTGCACGGACACTGCCAGTGTATATAGCCTGCCGGACCCTGCCCCAGTGTATATAGCCTGCCGGACCCTGCCCCAGTGTATCTAGCCAGCCGCCGCTGCCCCAGTGTATATAGCCAGCCAGACCCTGCCCCAGTGTATATAGCTTGCCAGACCCTGCCCCAGTGTATATAGCCTGCCAGACCCTGCCCCAGTGTATATAGCCTGCCAGACCCTGCCCCAGTGTATATAGCCTGCCAGACCCTGCCGGACAGATCGCACAAAAGATATACAGGGGTCGCCGGAAATGTGAGTTTAGATATATTTATTTTTTTGACTCGAGTATAAGCCGAGTTTGGGTTTTTCAGCACATTTTTGTGCTGAAAAACTAGGCTTATACTCGAGTATATAAGGTATTAATACAATGTAAATCAAAGTGGATTTAATTTTTATAGCGATTATATATTGGAGATAGCTATTATTCAGAAAAACAATTATTTAGCACTGAAGTATCCGATTAGTGTCAGTGGATGCTTTATTTTTATTGTACAAAGTTGTACTTTATAAGTATAATGACAATCCAAGTGACTAGGTACTACTTACCAGGTTATATTCATGGAATGAAACGTTTTAACTAAAATAAAGATAACTGTATTACTAACCCAGGCAATAAAAAAAATAAAATTAAAAAAAAAAATAAAAATAAAATATATATATATACCTGTGTAAGGTTACTGTTTGTAAAATAGAAATGTATGTAGTTTTTCCAATATACTTTCTGCATATATATTCCTCACTGTTTCCTATCTCTGCATGGTGTCATTGAATGAGAAGCTTCAATGTTTACTTCCAGCGGATAGAAACTATTCCTAGTCATATGATGTCACACATGTGCACGGCTCGTTTAGTGATAGCTCAGTAATTAGAGTCATGTCTTATAATGAAAGGGTGACATCTGCAATTTAGAAGGTGTTGTACTTCACAATAACTGGGACTGTGAGATTTGAATTTGGCCAAGTTCAGCCAAACCCAAACCTGAAAATCTGTTTGGGTACCAAACCTGAACACGGACCCAAACCACAACGACTACGCAGGCGGAATTTAAACAGTTTATACTCAGTACTGATCACAAGTGGTTTAGGTCCTTGTTGGGGTTTGGTACCCAAACAGATCTAAATTAATGTACTGTATGTGTGTGCATTGGAATAAATGGGGCTCATTTACTAAGGGTCCGAATCGCACACTTTCGTCGGGTTTCATGAATTTTTCCGATTTGCGGCGAATTGCCCCGGGATTTTGACGCATGTGATCAGATTGTGGCGCGTCGGCGAGGGCTTTCACGCGACAGAAATCGGGGATGTGGCCTTCGGAAAACCCTAAAGATTTGGAAAAAGCGTGGAATTTTAAAAAAAATTGTCGCAAGAATAGCACTCACATACACCGAGACGGAGAAGGTGAACACCGGCGGACTTCAGGGCAGCGGCGACACCTAGTGGACATCGGGCGCACGACCTTAGTGAATCCCAGCAGAACCCGAATCAGCATCGGAGAACGCGCCGCGGGATCGCGAATGGACCGGGTAAGTAAATCTGCCCCATGGTGTCAGCATGCTGATGCCCTGCATCAATTTAAATGCAGCTGCCATTAGTGTCAATTGGTTGGGCTGGACCCAAACCAGGATCTGAACTTCTGATGAAAGGAACCCGGACCACCCAAATTTAGCACAGATCCAAACTTTGTAAATCGGGTCTGCTGTTTGATTGTTTAATTTTAATTCAATTTTTGTGTGGTGGTGCAGCGAAGAAAAATGTTTTCTTCCTGTTGCAGTGTTGTAATAGTTTAAGCATTTTCAAATACAGTCTATGGCCAGCACAACAGGTAGGCACCAGCCAATGGCACCACTCTGCCAGCCTAATTGGGGGATACAATTCTGCCCATGGCCTCCACCATCAAAAAGGACACACATACAGATAATTGGTAGAACAGCCTCTCCCGCTATTGTCTTTGCTCCACAGCTGCAAGGGGCACAGCTGCAAAGGGCATGTCCTCAAATGTATGCATGAACCCCTTACTGTAAAATTGAGCATGCAAATCCTTTTATATTTAAAGGAAGCATGATGTATCACAAAATTATTGAATAATAGCTAGTAGAGATGAGCGAGCTTGCTGCTTGTTCGAGCATTAGCATACTCGCAACTGCTCGGTGCTCGGACGAGTATTTCGCCCGCTCGAGAAACTGTCATCTCACGGCTGTTCTATAAAAAAATAAAAAAACACAAAAAAATTCAAAAAACAAAAAAAACACAAAAAAAGTTTACAGTTTATATTTCTGTTTTGTCTATATAATAGACTTTAATTTTGAAAATGTTGAACCCGAGGGCTAGGGGTAGAGGATGAGGGCGTGGGCATGGGCGTCCAACTACTGCAGGGGTCAGAGGCCATGGTCCTGGGCGAGGTGAGACACCACCTGCTGATGAGGGAGCAGGGGAACGCCGCAGAGCTACACTCCCTAGCTTCATGTCTCAAGTTACTGGGACTCGTGGTAGAGCACTGTTGCAGCCAGAACAGTGCAAACAGGTGATGTCGTGGATTGCGGACAATGCTTCTAGCCATTTGTCCACTAGTCAGTCTTCCACGCAATCCACCCATGTTACCCAAGTGAGCACTCCTCCAGCTCCTCCACCTCAACCTCCTTCCCCCCAGTCTGCTCCCTCCTAGGAAAATTTTGCATTTGAGCTGGGATACTCTGAGGAACTGTTTTCTGGACCCTTCCCAGAGTCACAAACCACTTGTCAGGCCGGTCCCAGTCTGTGGGTCATGATGACCTTCTTGACGTAGTGGAAGAAGTGTGTAAAGAGGTGTCAGACGATGAGGAGACACGGTTGTCAGACAGGGGTGAAGTTGTTGTCCGGGCAGAAAGTCTGAGGGGGGAGCAGACTGAGGGATCGGAGGATGATGAGGTGACAGACCCAAGCTGGGTTGATAGGCCAGGTGAACACAGGGCTTGTGAGACGGAGGCGAGTCCTATACGAGAACAGGTTGGAAGAGGCAGTGGTGGGGCCAGATGGAGAGGCAGGGCCAGAGCCGGTGAATCAGCGCCAAATGTTTCACATAGTGAAGCTTCCGTGGCGAGGGCTAGATTTTCTGAAGTCTGGAGGTTCTTTAAAGAAACACCGGATGACCAAATGACTGTGGGGTGCAACCTGTGCCACACCAGGATCAGCAGGGGTTCCACCACTACTAGCTTAACCACCACCAGTATGCGCAGACATATGAATGCTAAACACCCCACTAAATGGAACCAAGGCCGTTCACCTCCGGCTGGGTCCACCACTGCTCTTTCCCCTGTGTCATTTGCTGCCTCTGCTAGTCAGCCCCCTGCCCAGGACCCCGGCACAAACACCTCCCGGGCGAAAACCACTCCTTCGCCTCCACGATCCTCCACAGCATCCACCAATGTCACCATGTGCAGTGTCCAGCTCTCTATACCCCAGACGCTGGAGTGCAAGAGAAAATACAGTGCATCCCACCCACATGCCCAAGCCCTCAACGTCCACATCTCCAAATTACTCAGCCTGGAGATGCTGCCCTATAGGCTGGTATAGACCGAGGCCTTTCGCAACCTCATGGCGGTGGCCGCCCCTAAGTATTCGGTCCCCAGCCGCCACTACTTTTCTCGATGTGCCGTCCCAGCCCTGCACCAGCACGTGTCAGACAACATCACCCGTGCCTTGACCAACGCCGTTTCTGACAAGGTCCACCTGACCACGGACATGTGGACGAGTGCTGCCGGGCAGGGCCACTATATATCGCTGACGGCACATTGGGTTAACTTGGTGGAGGCTGGGACCGAGTCTGACCCTGGGGCTGCTCATATACTGCCAACGCCGAGGATTGCGGGGCCTACCTCGGTCCAGGTGTTTCAGGCCTACTATGCCTCCTCCTCCTCCCACCCCTCCTCCACCTCCTCCTCCGAATTACCATCGCCGCTAAGCGACAGCAGGCGATGCTCAAACTGCTGAGCCTAGGTGATAAAAGGCACACCGCCCAAGAGCTATTACAGGGCATCACAGCGCAGACTGATCTGTGGCTGGCACCGCTAGTACCGTTGTGTGACAACGGCCGTAAACTGGTGGCGGCTCTGCAACTCGGCAGACTGACACATGTGCCATGCCTGGTCCATGTGTTAAATCTCATAGTTCAGTGGTTCCTCAAGACATACCCCAATCTGTCTGATTTGCCCACGAAGGTGCGCCGCATCTGTGCGCATTTCAGGAAGTCCAGCACAAATGCTGCCACTCTCAGGGGGGCAGCGCAGCGCCGCCTCCAACTGCCCGCTCATCAACTGTTGTGCGACGTACCCACGAGGTGGAATTCAACATTAACCATGTTATCCAGAGTTTACCAGCAGCGCAGAGCGACTGTAGACTGCCAGATGTCAACTTCCACCAGAACTGGTAGTCAGGTCAGTCAGCTTCCTCAAGTCTACAATGAGGAGTGGACGTGGATGTCTGATATCTGTCAGGTGCTGAGTAACTTTGAGGAGTCAACACAGATGGTCAGTGGCGATGCCGCCATCATCAGCCTCACCATCCCGCTGCTTGGCCTGTTGAAAAACTCTCTTGTCAGCGTGAAGTCGGAAGCTTTGCGCTCGTCACAAGAGACGGGGGAAGAAGATTCCCTTGTTGATAGCCAAAGCACCCTCTGGTCTGTTTCTGAGCACGTATCGGAGGAGGTGGAGGAGGAGAATGTTGGCAAGACAGAAGCGGGAAGCTCCTTACCTGTTCAGCGTGTATGGGTAGAAAAAGAGGAGTTGGAGGAGGAGGAAATGGAGAGTCAGGCCAGTGAGGGGAGTGAATTCTTGCGCATTGGGACTCTGGCGCATATGGCAGATTTCATGCTAGGCTGCCTATCCCGTGACCCTCGCGTTCAAAGAATTTATTCCAGCACCGATTACTGGGTATTCACTCTCCTGGACCCACGGTACAAGCAAAATCTTTCCACTCTCATCCCTGGAGAGGAAAGGAGTGTGAGAATGCATGAATACCAGCAGGCCCTGGTGCACAAGCTGAAACAGTATTTCCCTTCTGACAGCGCTAGCGGCAGAGGGCGTACTTCTGCGAGACAAGTAGCGAAGGAGAGTAGGCGAGCAGGCAGCTTGTCCAGCACTGGCAGGGGTACGCTTTACAAGGCCTTTGCCAGTTTTATGTCACCCCAGCAAGACACTGTCACCTGTCCCCAGTCTCGGCAGAGTAGGGCTGATCTTTACAGAAAGATGGTGAGGGAGTACGTAGCTGACCATACCATCGTCCTAAATGATCACACAGCTCCCTACAACTACTGGGTTTCAAAGCTGGACATGTGGCCCCGAACTGGCGCTGTACGCCTTGGAGGTTCTTGCCTGCCCTGCCGCTAGCGTGTTGTCAGAGCGGGTTTTCAGTGCAGCTGGTGGCATCATCACCGATAAGCGTACACGCCTGTCGACTGACAGCGCTGACAGGCTGACGCTTATCAAGATGAATAATGGCTGGATTTCTCAGGATTTCCATTTTCCACCAGGTGAAAGCAGCTCAACCTGAATAATGTATGCACTCCTCCTCCTCACTTTCTTCCTTCTCCTCCTCTTAGTATACTAAAGCAGAGGAAACTGGCTATTTTTTGCCAGGGACAACTGGCTCTAGCTATAGTACTCTACGTATTTAATTTTTCTGGAGGGCCACCTATGCGGTCCTGTTTTAAACAATTATTGGGAGTGCCACATACAGGTACTCTATGTATTTAATTTTTCTGGAGGGCCACCTACCTGAGTATGCCGCCAAACTTTTGTCATTTACCGATATTATTTCAGCGCTACTTGCGCATCTGTTTACGTTCCCCTCCCCCGCCATAACCAGGCCAATTTCTTATAAGAATAGTACTACACTTGATCTTATAAAAAAGGTTCTTAGAAGTGCTGTTTGTAGCCCCCACCTGCTTTGAAAATTATAATTTTTTCTAAAGTAAACGCTTCTGGCCCCCAGGCCCATTTTGGTCGGGGAGGAGCCGAGAGACAGGGGCTTGGACAGGCGAAAGATCGCCTGGCAGCGGACCGCCAGCTCCATCCCAAGATCCAACTAACATAGTTTTAACTGCAGCACCTTTAATCTACTACTACCTTACTGCCTCCATACATAGTCCCCTTATCAAACGAGCTGTGTCAGGCTACATTTTTGGGTGTTTCACCAGATACATAATGGAACTAGGGCCATCTATTGCCGCCATGCTGGAGACCTGAAGTTTCAATCATAGCAGCGCAATATGGATGCCCCATACTGTCGCTCTTAATCATGGAACCATTTCCGAAAAAAATAAAAAAAAAGAACTGCTATGCTATTCCATTATTCCTAGATGAAATATTCAAACGACTCCGCCTCCTTTGAAAATTATAATTTTTTCAAAGTAAACGCTTCTGGCCCCCAGGCCCATTTTGGGTGGGGAGGAGCCGAGAGGCAGGGGCTTGGACAGGCGAAAGCTCGCCTGGCAGCGGACCGCCAGCTCCATCCCAAGATTAGGCAGCCTCAGAGGCATCCATGCATGCTGTCCCTGCTGTTTCCTGTCCATTTCGCCTCCATGATCCTCCACAGCGTCCACCAATGTCTACATGCGCAACGTTCAACTGTCTGTATCCCAGACGCATGGAGTCGTCTCCATGGCTGCCTCCACATGTCGTCCCCTTATCAAACGAGCTTGTCAGGCTCATTTTTCGGGTGTTTCACCAGATACGTTATGGAACTTGGTCACTATGTCGCCACCATGCTGTGTTATCGACTAAATATACCGTCAACCTTTTGTTCACATAGGGAATCATTTCAGCACTTCTTGCTCACCTCCTTTGGTTCCTCTCTGCTGCCTTAACCAGGCAAAATATTGATACATACAGTGCTACACGTTATCCTCGCCAAAAGGAATTTTTTAAATTGGTTTGAAGCCTGAGTCCATTTGGGTTATGTCGCCATGCCACTCTCTAGCCTGCCCCTGCTGCCGCTACCTCCGCATGCCATCCCCTATAGTGTCAGGGTCAATTATCAGTCACTCTGTCATCGCCATGCTGTTGCCCATAATTTTGGCATAATGGTGCGATTAAGCAGCCTAAGAGGCATCCATGCATGCTGCCCCTGCTGTTTCCTGGCCATTTCCATGGTGTTTCCATCATTTTCTGAGGTTTCCAGGTGTTTGGCCAAGCTTCCCCGTGCAGAGCCTTGGTCCCCTTGAAAAATGCTTGAGTCTCCCATTGACTTCAATGGGGTTCGTTATTCGAAACGAGCACTCGGAAAAAGTTCGACTCGAGTAACGAGCACTCGAGCATTTTAGTGCTCGCTCATCTCTAATAGCTAGTTATTAGGGGCTTATAAATGAAATATGGCATAAACACCTTCACTATATACTTCACTTTGTGTGATGTCACATTAATACATGTACAAAGAGTGAAACAGCCAAGCTTCACACTATAATCTCACCGGTTATTAATTCTGCTGGGACGTAAAACTGGGACGTAAAACTTGCTCTTAGTTACATCATGATTTCAGTGTTATGCAGTGGTACAATGTTGTGTGCCTGACAGCATTATCCGAAAACTGCTGTTCGCCATAAATGGCAATTTCCTCTGCAGCTAAGGTAGTAATGTTGTTGCAAGATAATAGCTGGGTTGGATGCTGCTATTGTGTTTTCCGCTGTCAACTATGATTAGCAGAGTTTGTTAGCGGTCTGCCTTCACTGCAGGGCTGCGATAGAAAAAAAAAACCCTGTTACATTTGCATCGGCTTGAATTTGAATACTAACAGATTATAGTGCACCTAATGAAACCCTAAGGCTGGATTCAGACAGCCGTTGCCCACCGTGCCGTAGCGCACTGCTCACCCCCGCCCCTCTCCATAGGGATACATGGCGCACAGCCATGAAATGATAGGACATATCCTATGTGTGTGCCGCACCGTACCGCTCCCGTAGGGCGCCGTGCGCCCATTGCCGTCTATGGGGGATGTATATCGGACGTATATATGTCGGCCATATATACACCACCCTATGCGGCAGTGTGAATGTAGCCCCTAATAATTAGCTAGTATTAAATAATTTTGTGATATAAAATTAAAGCAGCACGTTTATTTGTTTATCTATTAATTTGAACAAATAAAAGTTAACTTTCACCTATCTTACCATATCTTTCCCCCTTCCCCAATTTCTAATAAATTTACTGTTCGGTGTCGCACACTATGGTAGAATAGGATATCTGTCTATATTAGGGATAAATATATATTTTTGGGTTGGAATTTTATCTGTGAAATGCGGTATTTTAGTTAATAACATTGAATTAGAGAATGTATTATTTTGTTATTATGAGTATATTTAAGAATCTTGTTTTCATGGGAAAATCCCTTTAAGTCCTACATATTCATTTTGATAATTTCCAAGAAATCTCTCTAACAAAACTATGAATTCTTTAATGCAGCAGGGTAATAAACATTTTTCAGAAAATTCCAAGGCAAACAAGCATAACCCCATATACGGACTCATATTAAAACATAACTTTCATCATAAGTCATTCATAAAAGGCATAAGTTATTGTTCTGTGCTAATAAAGAATTTTAAAAACATGAATGTGTATGGAGAGTGTTATTGATGGTAAATTATGAAAGTAAATTGTTTCAATTGCAGTTTAGAGCTATTATTTAGCAATAATTTTCTTTTGTTTTCATTGATCTTATAATATGAAAAACAGGAGAATTTATTTGTAATCTTTTTAAAAAGGAATAGAAATAGAGCCCAGACCACTCACGAATGCTGAGGGTTTACTATATGAACTCATAAATGGTATCAATAAAACTGGGCAAAAACCCAAATTTTAAGAGGGCAGCTCTGAGGTAATCCCAGCACACCCTGTTGAATGCCATTTTAGCATCAACCAACATGAATGCATATGGTACCCCCCTCAATTTCGCTATTTTAACAAAATTTTACTTTTTATTTTTAAACTTCTTTCACATTTTTTTAAATATATTTTAGCCCTCTCCAGGGTACTTGAGCCCTAGGGGATGTGATGACTTGACTTGTGAATACATTATCCTGCAATACTACTGTAAAAAGAATGTCGCCTGGCAGGATCTTTCACAGCACCTGCTATAACAGCCATGGGACAATATATATGTTTGTGTAGAACACATTGCAGATGTTTCCATACATCTGCAATGTGTTCTTCACACATATATATTGTTCTTCACATACTATTTTGTTCGCACCGTTCCGCGCGTATCTCCCGACAAGTAAGCAGATGTGCCGAACATCTGTAATCTATTCTCCACTGTGTTCTTCACTGTGTTTTTCACTTAAATGATACTGTGTTCACTGTTTTTATTCTATTCTTCACTGTTCTTCACATCTGCTAACTTGTCGGGAGATAATATTCGCGCGGAACAGTGAAGAATAGATTGCAGATGTTTGCATACATCTGCTAACTTATCAGAAGACATTCTTTTTCAATTACCATATATACTTGTGTATAAGCCGAGTTTTTCAGCACAAAAAATGTGCTGAAAAACGTCCCCTCGGCTTATAAACGAGTCAAAAGTTAAAATACAACACTTAAAAAATACTTAAAAAATAATAAACTTATATACTCACCCTCCGGTGGCCCCGATCTGCAGCGCTGCTCCCCCGATGTCCGTGTGGGTCCTCTTCTGGCTTCCATGCCCGTCTTCTGTCCTCTGTACATTGCGCTGGGCGTCGCCATTGCTCCCGTCGCCGGGAGAGAGCAATGGTGGCGCCCAGCGCAATGTACAGGAGACGGTGCGGAAGCCAGAAGAGGACCCGCGCAACATCTGGGGAGCAGCGCTGCAGATCGGGGCCACCGGAGGGTGAGTATATAAGTTTATTATTTTTTTTAAGGCTGGGCAGCGCTGTATACTACTGGGGGCAGGCGGGGCAGCGCTGTATACTACTGGGGGCAGGCTGGGCAGCGCTGTATTCTACTGGGGGCAGGCTGGGCAGCGCTGTATACTACTGGGGGCAGGCTGGGCAGTGCTGTATACTACTGGGGGCAGGCTGGGCAGTGCTTTATACTGCTGGGGGCAAGCTGGGCAGTGCTGTATACTACTGGGGGCAAGCTGGGAAGTGCTGTATACTACTGGAGGGCAAGCTGGTCAGTGCTGTATACTACTGGGGGCAGGCTGTATACTACTGGGGGCAGGCTGGGGTGGCTGTATACTACTGGGGGCAGGCAGTATACCACTGGGGGCTGGCTGGCTATATACTGGGGGGGTCTGTGAACAATCCATTTCCCACCCTCAGCTTATACTCGAGTCAATAGGTTTTCCCAGTTTTTGGTGGTAAAATTAGGGGTCTCGGCTTATACTCGGGTCGGCTTATACTCGAGTATATACGGTAAATAAAACATTTTATTCCCGAACCATGGTCCCTTTGAAAAATGCTTGAGTCTCCCATTGACTTAAAAAACGCGCGTGAAAAACGCAACGAAAACGCAAAAAAAAACCGCGAACAACACCCGCGTGAAAAACGCAAAAACGCTAATGACTCCAAGGAAAAATGGAACAAAAACGCAGCCAAAAACGTCAGTTTTTCACGCATTGCACCCTGACATGAAATGCAACGCTAGTGTGGAAGGGCCTTAACTTTGTTTTCTTTCTCTTGTAGGCTGAATTTCTTTTGTCATATGACTCCAAGACAAAGAAACTACACTTGCGTTGCAGATCACGTCAGAGTCTGATCAGGGTGCGATCAGGGTTTGGTGAGTGATAAACGCAGAGTGCAATCAGTTTTCAGTCAGAGTTTGTTCAGTGTCTCAGTTTTTCACGCGCGTTTTCAATGCAATTTCAATGCAATTTCAATGCGTTTTTCACGCTCAGATAATGCGCGTGAAATGGACTCAGCACTGGGGTCTATCTTTTCTATGACAATTGATGCGTGAAAAACGCATTGCACTTGCATTGCACTTGCAAGTGTCTCAGAGTGCAATGCGTTTTTGATGCATCTGCATAGACTTGTATGGTGCGCGTGACTTGCAAAAGTAGAGCATATCGAGATTTAAACGCGCGTTAAAAAAAACGTGCGTGTGTGCGTGAAAAAAAAATGCAAGTCTGAAAAGACCCATCGGTCACAATGGGTCAGAGTGCAATGCAAGTTCTGCACGTCAAAAGCAAGCGCAGAAAACGTGCGTGAAAAATGCAAGTGTGAAAGGGGCCTAACACTTTTGTTTTGCTTCTACAGGTTCCATTCTTTGATCTCGTGGTTAACATATCTGTTTTGAGCATTGTGCATTGAGCATATTTGGTGTTTTTTTGTGCTATATCTTCATTCTTTATCTTGTCCCATAGATGACCTTACTTAGGCCCCTTCCACACTTGCGCTGTGTTTGGTCAGTGAAAAAGGCACATTTTGCATTAGAGTGCAATCAGTTTTCAGTCAGAGTTTGTTCAATGTCTCCGTTTTTCACGCGCGTTTTCAATGCAATTTCAATGCGTTTTTCACGCGCATTTTCTGCGCGTGAAAAACGCATTAAAATTGCATTGAAAATGGACTCAGGACTGAGCTCTATCTTTTCTATGGCAATTGATGCTAGAAAAACGCATTGCACTTGCATTGCACTTGCATGTGTCTCAGAGTGCAATGCGTTTTTGATGCATCTCCTTAGACTTGTGTGGTGCGCTTTTCACAAAAAATGCAAGTCTGAAAAGACCCATTGGTTACAATGGGTCAGAGTGCAATGCAAGTTCTGCGCGTCAAAAGCACGCGCAGAAAACGCGCGTGAAAAACGCGAGTGTGAAAGGGGCCTTAATCATTGACAGAAGAAGGATTGGAAACTGCCTGCTGTCCCACCCTAAGATGTGTAGAAGCTGAATTACCTTATATACTCGAGAATAAGCCATCCCGAGTATAAGCCGAGACCCCTAATTTTACCACCAAAAACTGGGAAAACCTATTGACTCGAGTATAAGCCGAGGGTGGGAAATGGATTGGTCACAGACCCCCCCCCCAGTATAAAGACAGACAGCCCCCTATAGTATACAGCCTGCCCCCAGTAGTATACAGCCATCCCAGCCTGCCCCCAGTAGTATACAGCCTGCCCCCAGTAGTATACAGCCTGCCCCCAATAGTATACAGCACTGCCCAGCCTGCCCCCAGTAGTATACAGCACTGCCCAGCCTGCCCCCAGTAGTATACAGCACTGCCCAGCTTGCCCCCAGTAGTATACAGCACTGCCCAGCTTGCCCTCCAGTAGTATACAGCACTGCCCAGCTTGTCCCCAATAGTATACAGCACTGCCCAGCTTGCCCCCAGTAGTATACAGCACTGTCCAGCCTGCCCCCAGTAGTATACAGCACTGCCCAGCTTGCCCCCAGTAGTATACAGCACTGCCCAGCTTGCCCTCCAGTAGTATATAGCACTTCCCAGCTTGCCCTCCAGTAGTATACAGCACTGCCCAGCTTGCCCCCAGTAGTATACAGCACTTCCCAGCTTGCCCCCAGTAGTATACAGCACAGCCCAGCCTGCCCCCAGCAGTATACAGCACAGCCCAGCCTGCCCCCAGTAGTATACAGCACAGCCCAGCCTGCCCCCAGTAGTATACAGCGCTGCCCAGCCTGCCCCCAGTAGTATACATTCAGGCTTGGCAGCGCTGTAACTAAACTGGGGCAATGCTGGGCGGCTCGTAACGACTGGGGGCAGGCTGGGCAAGTCGCTGTATACTACTGGGGCTGGGCAAGTGCTATGGGGCAGTGCGTGTCTTACTACTGGGGGCAGGCTGTTATACTACTGGGGGCAGGCTGGGATGCTGTATACTACTGGGGGCAGGCTGTATACACTGATAGGGGGCTGGCTATATACTAGGGGGGGGGGGGTGGTGACCAATCCATTTCCACCCTCGCTTACTCGAGTCAATAGGTTTTCCCAGTTTTGGTGGTAAAATTAGGGGTCTCGGCTTATAACTTGGTCGACTTATACTCTAGATTATATACGTTACAATCAGATTTTTTATTTATTTGTACCAGCATTTATTACCCTCGTTAAAGTCTCACAGTCTCATAGCCTCACCTGCCCCTTCCCTGCTCAGGACACCGGTCCGTAAACGTAGCCAGCCTATGTGTGTAATGAAATTGTAGAGAACTTTTAAAGGTACAAGATACAGCGTGTATCATGATTATCTTATCAAGCTTATGGGTGTTAAAGTCACACCTAAGAAAAACAATATGTCACGTCTTAGCCTTTTTGATGTAATTTGTATTTAACATATAATCTCTGGTGCCAGTTTGCCCATGCCTCACCAGATGACTCTCTAGTCCTGGGCAATTATTTTCACATAACAAGGATACCACTGAGGCTAGTGATTGGTGGCATTGTCACTAACATTTGTAATAGATTGTGCTCAAAAGTTTTACATATTCATGCTGCAGAATTTTAGGCTTTTTTGGTCTTTTTTCACATGAAATTAATGATTACAACTAAACATAACGATTTTCCACTTATGGTAAGTGTTGGTGAACCATTCATGTTCAAACATATTGTTTTGACAAAATTCTGCATGGGTTTAAACAATTCTAAGCCAAACCACAAAGTAAACACTATAAACATACCTCATGTTAAATCCCGTAAAAATCATAAACTATGTAGGTATAAAAGCCGCATCCCAAAACTGTCCAATCTATCAAAATATATGATTATAGTCCTGCGTTTAAACCCTGTACTGAAAATAGCCCCAAGATTGAAATGCCACTTTTTGGCCAGTGTTGGACAAATATAACAAAATTCAATAAAAACTTGCTGACAGTATGCATTGAAATGTCATCAAAAGTCTCAAAAATGACCCACAAACAGCTCCACTGTCCTAAGTATAAAAACGTATATTAGCGCCAGAAACTGCCACAATAAAGTTTTTTTTGTATTTGATACAGCAGGTTTTCATTTTTGGTTAAAAGTAATAAAACATAGATAAAACCTGGATAAATGTAATATCCCTGTATTGCCTGCCCACAAGACATAAGTAGACAGGTGTCATTTAGAAAGTCGCGAACAGAATAAGCCCACAGAAAATAGAGCACATGCAATTTTTCATCAACCACTGTTTCGCTGCGTTTGGAATTTTATGTCCCATGCATGACTATGGAATGTTAAATCCCCTCACTAGGAATGCAATGGTGGACACACGAATAACAGCTCTGGTCACTAGGACAAATAGACAAAAGTAATTAGAGAATGTTTTGAAGGATATGAGAGTAACAAATGGATCAAAGACAAAGAAAAGGGGCCAGTGGAGGAAAAAAGTCGTTTAAGGGGTTAATATTGAGCTTAAATTGATCTGGCACTTAGGCCCCTTCCACTGCATTCACTTTGCGTTTTTGACGTGCAGAACTTGCATTGCGACCCTTGTATCAATGGGTCTTTCAGACTTGCCTTTTTTTTTCACGCACACACGCACCTTTTTTTAACGGCCGTTAAATCTCGAATGCTCTACTTTTGCAAGTCACGCGCACCCATACAATCTATGAGAGCATCAAAAACGCATTGCACTCTGAGACACTGCAAGTGCAATGCAAGTGCAATGCGTTTTTCACGCATCAATTGCCATAGAAAAGATAGAGCTCATCCTGAGTCCTTTTCACGCACATTACCTGTCGTGAAAAACGCATTAATTGCATTGAAAAGCGCGTGAAAACGAGACACTTGAACAACCTCTACTGAAACTATTGACTCTGATGCAAAATGTCGTTTTTCACTGACCAAACCCTGATCGCACCCTGATCATACTCCTGACGTGATCTGCAACGCAAGTGTGGAAGGGGGTCGTTATTGCTCTCTCTAAAGGACATTTAACCATCAGTTTTTACTGGAGGCGGATGTCCCTTCCCAGTAGTTTCTGTTCCTCAGGACCTTCTTTTTCTTATACCTATCAATAATATTTATAGAAATTAATATGCAATCATTTTTGGTGTTTCGGCACGTCATGGAGGCGCCTTGTGTATTATAATTTATCGCGCCCCAACCAAGGAGCTACTTTTTAATAGCTTTATACTTGCTGTCAAATGCATCATATAGAGGTTTATACCAAAGAATTTCTCAGAACAATGTTAGAACACATCTAGCATTAGCCAAAACTCAGTTCTCTCACTGACAATAACGGACCCATAGAAATCATGGTGGTCATAAGCTATTTGCAAATAAATATAGCATACCTATGTCAAAAAACGCCTGTCGAATAAGTCCTAATATATAAGTAAAATTATCTATATTGCACCTAGCACCAATCTTTACATAACTTGAAAAATAGATAGCTGAGTTGTGATTGGTTGCTATGGGAAACATAGCAGTTTAAATGTGAGGCATTTTTATAATGGAGGACCATATGAAAGTTTATTAGATAGATGTTACTGTCTGTGTGTATTTATATAAAACATTATTTTCCTAATCAGGTATCTAGTGATATGAGTGACTAGATTTGAAATGACAGAGCATTTCTATACAGATCTGCTTACTGGGATGTCAGTTAGTGTGGGGACTATTTGAATGCCGCATTTGTGAATGATACTCTGGCAGGCAGTGATCTTCTGTCTGACCTGAGTAGGCAATTGAGGTTGGCACAGCTGCCTTGCAAATCATTGTGTTCGCGGCCCAATTTTGGTAGATGTAACGGCCCGTTAGCTTCATTGCGGTGCATGTTGTGATGACGCCCCTCCTCTCACGGGCTCTGTGGGACCCAGAAAGGAGGCAGAAGAGCATCAGAGAGAACACATAAAAAGTTTGTTTTAATTCCAGGTAACCATGGAAGAATATGGTTGAAGATTTTAAACCTCTACTTCTGGAGCAATTATTTTTGGAAGTATATGTTCTGTGTGGCATAACCCGTAGATCACATCCCCATGCAGTATCTTCAAATTTATGAACACAAAAACAACAGTTGAAAATCACAAAAAACCACAACCTATTGGGTATCGCACGTCGTCTAACACCGGTATCAGTACAAGAAAATGGTCACTGTCGGAACCACCCTATGGGGGAATTCCGTAATAAACACGATTACAAATAACCTCATTCAACATTTAACTGTAATACCGCGTTTAAATTTTCACATCGACCGCATAAAATGATCAACAAGTAAAATTTACTCCAACAGGATCCAGAAAGTACGCTTTAAAACAAGATGTAACAAAAATATAAATGTTTCATCGCCCATTCTACATGCAATTAAAAACAAGCAAATTTCCACAACAAATGGTTCTATATTCTGCAAAACGAGTTAACCATAAAAACATATAAATGGGGATCACTGTATTCCTGATGACCCATAGAATAAGATAGACATTATTTTTTATCGTCGGTGGAGCGTCGGGGGGGGGGGGGGATCCAAAAACCATAAATAAGACTAATGATTTTTTTATCCACCACTAAGAAAGAGTTAATTAAATCTGATTATTAGCTTTGAGCCACCCTGTAAATGGAGGTACCTGAAAAGTGGATCGCATCCACCAAAAAAAGATCTCCCATAGTCCAAATTACAAAGATTAAAATTATATAGCCTGTAAAAGGTGACCTTACAGATCTGCTCCTAATTGGCCTCGTCCATTCCTATGCCCGGCCTTAACAGCCTAACCACACACTTGGGCATGTTCAGACTCGGGAGAAATTTGGTTGTAACCCCTGTGAAGCTCTAAAAGGTAACACCCTTCTCAAAGTTTTTTGATTTTTTACACATTGAGGGGTGTATTTTCTAAATGGCATATTTAATGGGGATTGACTTGCTGTAGATTTCAGGCCTCTCAAAGTCATTTAACAATTCCCCCATATTTTCACAAAAACTCTCCAGACTTCTACATATGGGATCTCCCTAGGTATTTTTTCATACACAAGTAATTTAAACCTTCTTTCCGAAATTTCCTAATACAGCCATTTTTGACCGCATTACCAAGTAGCATAAAAATATTTTTTCTTTCCACCTCCAATGTGCCTATTATTTCTGGAACTGGATCTTTATTGAATATACTTCTACCTCTAAACTAACTGGGCTCCATTTTTCATTGGGTCCCTGCTATGTTGTGTTCTTTATATACTTGTGTCCCACACAATCTCGCTATTAGAGCAGTACAACAGCATCATTTTAAAAATACAGTTTATTTTCCCTCAGGCACAAATTTCTTTCATTTTGATTTTTAACTTCTTCAACAATTATTTTGGTTTTGACAGAAGTGTTTTTTTCAGCAAAACAGTGTTGCCCATGGGATTCAGGTTCTCTCCATCATTATTAAATTTGTGGTTTATATGGCCTGGATGAAAAGAGTTTTTTTTATTTACTCTGATCATAATCCATATTTACACAATATCCAATGGTACGGCCATTTCATTGACGACTGTCTTATGGTATGGGCGGGGGAAAAGGAAGAAATTGTCTCTTTTGTACAATATTTAAATTCCAATAACTATAATATTCAATTACTTTTCTCCTCTTCTCCTGCCACAATATCTATTTGAATTTATGTTTGACAGATATGTGATATGTAATGTTTATCCAAACGCATTTGCACACAACAAAATGACTACATGCAGACTGCTACAAAATCACTCTCAGCGCCTCCAGGAAAGAGGTTATATAAAAACGGCTATCGCAACGCACAAAGAAAATTTACACTTAAAATCTAGAGCAAACCCTCTAACACTGATAGAGTCAATGGAAATAAGAATAAAAACTAGAAAATGACCGATCAGGATCACATTTTCTACAGATTTTACTGTCAATTTCATCAGATAACACAAATCATTAAGAACATCTTCCTATTTTGTACAATACCCTGTACTATATGAAATAGTTAAAACCAGGTTTGTCGTTTTTTCAATGGAAATTCGACACATTGGGGATCTATTCTCCCCAAAATTATTTTTGTCTAATTGATCTTGGATTGATCTTAAGGGAAGCTTCAAATGTGCTTCAACTCCATGTCTGTATCAAATACATACAAAAACACAGACAATCTTCTTTACAAAACAATAAAGCATATTAAAATACTTCATGGAAGGGGGGGGAGGGGAAAGGTAGGGAGAGGAAGGAAAAGAGAGAAGCCATAGAACGCAACCATTCTTCTACTAGTTGTTCTTTCACACTTAAATCAAACTCAACCTTCTGGACCACCTATTAAGGTCCCCTTTTTCGTATTAATGCAATGAATCTCCAACTACTTTTGTAATCATTCCTCGCATTTTCTGTCTCGCTGACGACCTCTAAGATTCTGCAGTGTTTTCATTTCCATCCAGAACTGAATGCACAACGCTAGAGTACTTATAATGGCATAAGACTACTTTTAAGACCCTTAAAATAAAGCTACGTCGGGGTCGTCTGACCGATTCGGGGGCCCAGCACTGTTGAGTTGTTTTTTTTCCCCGTCACGCGATATAGCCGCTGTCCTGGGCCCGCAGCGCTGGCGGCCAGTCCGACTCTCACAGTCATAGGCAGAGGCTTTAGACCCGCGCACGGGCGGCGACGCGGGAGCTAATGCGAGCCGCCCTGTCACAGCGTCGGCGTCACAGAGCTGGGGGTTCAGGCGTGGCACTTACTTACAGGAACATGTCGATCTTCATTAATATCGCAGCTGACAGTTATGACACCCAGGTCACTTGCTCGCCTTGTTTGTTGTGGCAAAGTTTTAAGCAGACTTTTTTTTCATTTGGGACGAGGGGTTACGTCTTTATACCGTGAGGTATCTACCACATGCTATATTGTAGGGCAGAATGGGGTCTCTGGCTTATGACGCCCCGTCTCTTATACGCCGATTATACGGTCCTTTCGCGATATAAAACAGCCGTGGCCGCTGTGCCCATGGATACGATTGCGGTCACGTGAGTAACAAATAGAATTTTACAGAATGGCAGCAAGCAGAGACTAGAAAACTACGTGCAAAATCAATACGGAAAGATAATGGATAACATGTAGAACTGTTTCTTACCGTGATCGGATAACGAGTGCAGCTACAACGGGTCGCCAAAAAACGGCACCACGAAAACGTCCCGGCTTATAACTACCGAGATCAATACCACATACATAATACTTAAAAATTTTAAACCAAAATAAGAAACTAAATAGCCACCCGAGTGCCCCGGCGTGCACGCTGCTCCCCGGATGTTGCGCGGTCTCTTGGGCTCCGTGCCACGTATTCGTCTGGTCTCTAACTTCGGCTGCTGCTGCATCATACTGGCGCCCTGGGAGAAAGAACATGGGGGAGCAGCGCGCCTAGTACTGACGTCCAGACAGGGCGTGCCGCCGGGGGAACCATGGCGGCGCCACACGAAGTTAGAGAAGACAAGAAGATGTGGCGCGGAGCCAGGAAGAGGACCCGCGCGGAACCATCGGGGAGCGCCCGCACGATGGGGGGCCACCGAGGGTAGTTATAACGTTATTTAGTTTTAATTGCTGGCAAGCTGTATACTAACTGGGGCAAGCGGCTGTGCTCTATATACTGGGGGCATGCCGTATACTACTGGGGGGCAGTGCTGTTATAACTATGAAGGCAGTGCGTATACTAACTGGGGGTCAGGCTGTATACTTACTGGGCGACTGGCTTGTATAATACTGGGGGCAAGCTGTGGTATACACTGGTGGTCAGGCTGTAACTACCAGGGGCAGGCTCTGTTAACTAGGGGCGCTGTTATCATACTAGGGGCCGGCTGTCTAAATACTGGGGGGGCTGACCAAGTCATTCCCACCCTGAGCTATCCCTAGTCAATAGGTTTTCCAGTTTTTGAAGGTAAAATTAGGGGGACTTCCGGCTATTTACTCGGGTCGCTATACTCGGTATAATATCTCGGGTTACAACAAAACATAAATTTGCTGTGGGAAAACCCCTGTAGGACCACAGGGCGCCCGAAACTGGCACATTTTTTTAATCTTGGGGTATTATGATGCACTGAAGATACCAAATTCATAAGTTTTATTTAGTGAAACTAGTTTCTAAAGTGCGCATTATTTATAGTATTATATGGATTTATATTCATAATTTCTATCTTCTGACACCCTATAATAGATGCTGGACCATTGTACAAGCATTCCTGTTGTTCCTCTTTCCTTCTCATAGATTTAAAGCTCTTGTCACTAATGGAGTATAAACTCATCACCGGCCCACTGATTAGGTACACCTGTTCCAACTGCTCGGTTAAACACTTAATTTCTAATCAGCGCAATCACATGGGCGGCAACTTCAGTTGCATTTAGGCATGTAGACTGGTCAAGCAATCTCTTCGCCGTTCACAAACCATCCGAGCATCAGTTTGGGAAAAAAAGGTGATTTGAGCTTTGAACGTGGCATGGTTGTTTGGTGGCCAAAGGGCTAGTCTGAGTATTTCAGAAACCTGCTGATCTAACTGGGATTTTCACGCACAACCATCTCTAGGGTTTACGAGAATGGTCTGAAAAAGACAAAACATCCAGTGAGCGGCAGTTTCTGTGGGTGGAAATGCGCTTGTTGATGCCAGAGGTCAGAGGAAATGGGCAGACTGTTCCGAGCTGATAAAGTCAGACGTGACTCAAATCGCCACCCGTTACAACCACGTAGGCACAAGAGCTCTCTGAACCACATACTCGAACTTTGAGGCAGATGGGCTAACAGCAGGAGAACAAAACCACCACACCGGGTGCCACTCCTTTCAGCTAAGAACAGGAAACTGAGGCTACAATTTTGCACAAGCTCATTGAAATTGGACAGTAGAAGATTGAAAATGTTGCCTGGTCTGATGATCTCGATTTCTGCTGCGACATTCGGATGGTAGGTCAGAATTTGGCGTCAACACCACATAAAGCTGGATCCATCCGCCTTGTATCAATGGTTCAGGCTGGTGGTTGTGGTGTCCATGGTGTTGGAATTTTTCTTTTTGCACTCTTGGGCCCCTTGGTACCAATTGGCATCGTTGCAAACGCCACAGCCTACCTGAGTATTGGTTGCTGACCATGTCCATCCCTTTATGACCACAATGTACCCAACATCCTGATGGCTACTTTCAGCAGGATAATCGCGCCATGTCATAAGCTAAATCATCTCAAATGGTTTTCTTGAACAGACAATGAGTTCACTGTACTCAAATGGCTCCACAGTCACAGATCTCAATCCAATAGAGCTTCTTTGGGATTGGTGGAACGGAGATTCGCATCATGGATGTGCAGCCGACAAATCTGCGGCAACTGTGTGATGTCCATCATGTCAATATAGGACCAAATCTCTGAGGAATGCTTCCAGCACTTGTTGATCTATGCCCAAAAGAATTGAGCAGTTTCTGAAGGCAAAAGGGGTCCACCCGTTATTAGCATGGTTTACGTAATAAAGTTTAGTGAGTGTAGACCAACATTAACCACCAATTTATATCTGCAAAGCGCTATAAATATATCAGCCATAATATCCTTATAAACTCTGTTCCTGCTCTCATTACGATATACACACGACTATTTCAGGACATTTGAGGTCCTCAATGGGTCCTGAGACGCAGATTGAAAGCAGGTAGAGGGCTCATCCTCCATTCTCCAAGATTCTAGTACTCTAGTATGATTCAGTATCTAATGTAGGAAGTGATTCCGACCTTGTAGGGGATTAATATCATACAGAGGAATTTTGACCGTTAAGAAGGTTTTTAGTATAAAGCAAAGCCACAAGAAAATATTTTATTTGCTCTGCTAAATTTTATTTTAGTCTACTGAAGCAAAGAAATTCATGAAAATATTAACAGGTTCTGTTTTTCACTGATAACCACACATTGTAACAACCAGGCGATGCCATCACTGATCGGCAGTGATAGTTGACGATAATACAACATGTGTCTTATGTCGCGGAAGTAATATTTTCAGGCAGGCCTTTATCAAAGATGCAGAGAAGAATTGTGCTACTATCCTTCTGTGAAGAATTAGTTTGTAAGCATTACCATTCTCCGAGCCTCTGTACAACTTTCATGTTGTAGACTCTACAGTGCCTGAATAAAGGAAACATTACACATAAATGAACAAAGTACAAATATGCAGTTGATTAAATATGATGAGAGAAAGCCGTCACTGCATGACAGCTTACATTACTGACTGATATCTTCTGAGGAAGGGATGTGGAAGCATCCAACACTCATTTACTGTTCCTCTGACATAATTAAAGCTCTGTTGCTTATTGTAAACTGAAATAAAAATATATATTTTAATTATTAATTTTTAAAACCTTAATCACCATTGCAATTTATTTTTTTAATTCATGGTCTGTGTCTTGGCCTTTTTGCTGGAGGGAGATCTGGTGCAAGGAGTCTACCCCACACTGACTTTTCAAAGTGGTTAAAAGTTTTTATGTACCGTATATACTCGAGTATAAGCCGACCCGAGTCTAAGCCAGGCCCCTAATTTTACCACAAAATACTGAGAACCTATTGACTCGTGTATAAGCCGAGGGGGGAATGCATTGGTCACAGCCTCCCAGTATATAGCCAGCCAGCCCCTGCCCCAGTGGTGTATAGCTGCCAGACCCGTCCCCAGTGTTATAGCCTGCCGGACCCTGCCCCAGTGGAATATAGCCCTGGCCGACCTGCCCCAGTGTATATAGCCTGCCGACCCTGCCCACACCTGTATATAGCCTCCGGACCCTGCCCCAGTGTATATAGCCTGCCGGACCCTGCCCAGTGTATATACCTTCGCCGACCCGTGCCCCAGTGTAATAGCCTGCCGGACCCTGCCTGCCAGTGTATACTAGCCTGCCGGACCCTGCCCAGTGTATAGAGCCTGCCGGACCCTGCCCCATGTATAAGCCGCCGGAGAAACCCTGCCCCAGTGTATATAGCCTGCCGGAACCCTGCCCCAGTGTAATAGCCTGCCGGACCTGCCACCCATTGTATATAGCCTGCCGGAAACTGCCCCAGTGTATATAGCCTGCCGGACCCCTGCCCCAGTGTATATAGCCTGCCGGACCCTGCCCCAGTGTAATAAGCCTGCGACACTGCCCCAGTGTTATAGCCTGCCGGACCTGTCCCAGGTATCCTAGCCAGCCGCCGTGCCTATTGTTATAGCCAGCCAGACCCCTGCCCAGTGTATATAGCTTGCCAAGACCCTGCCCCAGTGTATATAGCCTGCCAGACACTGCCCCCTGTATTAGCCTGCCGGACCGCCCCAGTGATATAGCTGCAGACCCGTGCCCAGTGATATGCCTGCAGACCCTGCCCCAGTGTATATATGCCTGCCAGACCCTGCCCCAGTGTATATATGCTGCCGGACCCTGGCCCCAGTGTATATAGCCTGCCGGACCTGCCCCAGTGTATATATACCGCCGACCCTGCCCCAGTGTATATAGCCTGCCGGACCCTGCCCAGTTATTAGCCTGCCGGACCCTGCCCCAGTTATATGCCTGCCGGCCCTCCCATGTATATAGCCTGCCGACCCTGCCCATTGTATATCGCCGGCCGACCCTGCCCAGTGTATAGCCTGCCGGACCTGCCCAGTGTATATAGCCTGCGGACCCTGCCCCAGGTATAAGCCCGGACCCTGCCCAGTGTATATGCCTGCCGGACCACTGCCCCAGTGTATATAGCCTGCCGGACCCTGCCCAGTGTATCTAGCCAGCCGCCGCGCCCCAGTGTACTATAGCCAGCCAGACCCTGCCCCAGTGTATATAGCTTTCAGACCCTTCCCCAGTGTATATAGCCTGCCAGACCCTGCCCCAGTGTATATAGCCTGCCAGAGACCCTGCCCCAGTGTAATATAGTCCGCCAGACCCTGCCGGACAGATCGCACAAAAGATATACAGGGGTCGCCTGAAATGTGAGTTTAAGATATATTTATTTATTTTGACTCGCGTATAAGCCGATTTTTGGGTTTTCAGCACATTTTGTGGCTGAAAAACTAGGCTTATACTCGAGTATTAGTATTATACAATGTAACTCAAAGTGGATTTAATTTTATAGCGTTATATTTGGAGCATAGCTATTATTCAGAAAAACATTATTTAGCACTGAAGTATCCGATTATGTCCAGTGGATGCTTTATTTTATTGTACAAAGTTGTACTTTATATATATAATGACATTCCAAGTGACTAGGTACTACTTACCAGGTATATTCAGGGAATGAAACGTTTTAACTAAATAAAGATAACTGTATTACTAACCCAGGCAATAAAGCCATAAAATAAAATTAAAAAAAAAAATAAAAATCATATATTATACCTGTGTAAGGTTACTGTTTGTAAAATAGAATGTATGTAGTTTTTCCAATATACTTTCTGCATATTATTCCTCACCTGTTTCCTATCCTCTGCATGGTTGTCATGAGGAGGAAGCTTCAATGTTTACTTCCAGCGGATAGAAACATTCCTAGTCATATGATGTCACACATGTGCACGGCTCGTTTAGTGATAGCTCAGTAATTAGAGTCATGTCTTATAATGAAAGGGTGACATCTGCAATTTAGAAGGTTTGGTACTTCACAATAACTGGGACTGTGAGATTTTTGAATTTGGCAAGTTCAGCCAAACCACCAAACCTGAAAATCTGTTTGGGTACCAACTGACACGGACCCCACCCACCAACGACACGCAGGGCGAATTTAAACAGTTTATACTCAGTACTGATCCAAGTGGTTTAGGTCCTTGTTGGGTTTGGTACCCAACAGATCTAAATTAATGTATGTAGTGTGTGTCATTGGAAAAAGTGGGGGCTCATTTACTAAGGGTCCGAATCGCACACGTTTCGTCGGGTTTCATCATGAATTTTTCCGATTTGCGGCGAATTGCCCCGGGATTTTGACGCATGTGATCAAGATTGTGGCGCGTCGGCGAGGGCTTTCACGCGACAGAATCGGGATGTGGCCTTCGAAAACCCTAAAGATTTGGAAAAAGCGTGAATTTTAAAAAAATTGTCGCACAAAGAATAGCACTCACATACACCGAGACGGAGAAGGTGAACACCCGGCGGACTTCAGGGCAGCGGCGACCCCTAGTGGACATCGGGCGCACGAACCTTAGTGAATCCCAGCAGAACCCGAATCACAGCATCGGAGAACCGCCGCGGATCGCGATGGACCGGGTAAGTAAATCTGCCCCTGGTCTCAGCATGCTGATGCCTGCATCAATTTAAATGCAGCTGCCATTATGTCAATTGGTTTGGCTGGACCCAAACCCAGGATCTGAACTTCTGATGAAAGGAACCCGGACCACCCAAATTTAGCACAGATCCAAACTTTGTAAATCGGTCTGCTGTTTATTGTTTAATTTTAATTCAATTTTGTTGTGGTGGTGCAGCGAAGAAAAATGTTTTCTTCTCTTTGCAGGTTTGTAATAGTTTTAAGCATTTTCAAATACAGTCTATGGCACAGTCACAACAGGTAGGCACCAGCCCAGGCACCCTCTGCCAGCCTAATTGGGGGATACAATTCTGCCTCATGGCTCCACCATCAAAAAGGACAACCCATAACAGATAATTGGTAAACAGCGCTCTCCCGCTATTGTCTTTTTGCTCCACAGCTGCAAGGGGCACAGCTGCAAAGGGCATGTCCTCAAATGTATGCATGAACCCCTTACTGTAAAATTGAGCATGCAACCTTTTATATTTAAAGGAAGCATGAGGTATACAAAATTATTGAATAATAGCTAGTAGAGATGACGCGAGCTTGCGCTTTGTCGAGCATTAGCATCTCGCAACTGCTCGGTGCTCGGACGAGTATTTCGCCTCCGCCGCGAGAACTGTCATCTCACGGCTGTTCTAAAAAAAAAAAAAAAAACACAAAAAAATCAAACAACAAAAAACAAAAAAAAGTATTACAGTTTATATTTCGTTTTGTCTATAAAAGACTCTTTAATTTGAAAATGTTGAACCCGAGGCTAGGGTAGAGGATGAGGGCGTGGGCAGTGGGCGTCCCCTACTGCAGGGGTCAAGAGGCCATGGGTCCTGGGCGAGGTGGAAGCACCACCTGCTGATGAGGGAGCAGGGGAACGCCGCAGAGCTACACTCCCTAGCTTCATGTCTCAAGTTACTGGGACTCGTGGTAGAGCACTGTTGCAGCCAAACAGTGCAAACAGGTGATGTCGTGGATTGCCGACAATGCTTCTAGCCATTTGTCCACTAGTCGTCTTCCACGAATCCACCCATGTACCCAGTGAGCACTCATCCTCCAGCTCCTCCACCTCAACCCCTTCCCCCCAGTCTGCTCCCTCCTAGGAAAATTTTTGCATTGAGCTGGGATACTCTGAGGAACTGTTTTCTGGACCCTTCCCAGAGTCACAAACCCTTGTCAGGCCGGTCCATCTGTGGGTATGATGACCTTCTTGACGTAGTGGAAGAAGTGTGTAAAGAGGTGTCAGACATGAGGAGACACGGTTGTCAACAGGGGTGAAGTTGTTGTCGGGCGAAAGTCTGAGGGGGGAGCAGACTGAGGGATCGAGGATGATGAGGTGACAGACCCATCTGGGTTGATAGGGCCGGTGAACACAGGGCTTGTGAGACGGAGGCAGTCCTATACAGAACAGGTTGGAAGAGGCAGTGGTGGGGCCAGATGGAGAGCAGGGGCAGAGCCGGTGAACAGCGCCAAATGTTTCACATAGTGAAGCTCCGTGGCGCGGCTTAGATTTCTGAGTCTGGAGGTCTTTAAAGAAACACCGGATGACCAAATGACTGTGGGTGCAACCTTGCCACACCAGGATCAGCAGGGGTTCCACCACTACTAGCTTAACCACCACCAGTATGCGCAGACATATATGCTAAACACCCCACTAAATGGAACCAAGGCCGTTCAACCTCCGGCTGGGTCCACCACTGCTCTTCCCCGTCATTTGCTGCCTGCTAGTCAGCCCCCTGCCCGGACCCGGCACAAACCCCCTCGGGCGAAACCACTCCTCGCCTCCACGATCCTCCACAGCATCCACCATGTCCATTGCAGTGTCCAGCTCTCTATACCACCAGACCCCAGACCTGGATGCAAGAGAAATACAGTGCAATCCACCCACATGCCCAAGCCCTCAACGTCCACATCTCCAATTAACTCAGCCTGAGATGCTGCCTCCTATAGGCTGGTATAGACCGAGGCCTTTCGCAACCTCATGGCGGTGGCCGCCCCTAAGTATTCGGTCCCACCGCCACTCTACTTTTCTCGATGTGCCGTCCCAGCCCTGCACCAGCACGTGTCGACAACATCACCGTGCCTTGACCAACGCCGTTTTCTGACAAGGTCCACCTGACCACGGACATGTGGACGAGTGCTGCCGGGCAGGGCCACTATATATCGCTGACGGCACATTGGGTTAACTTGGTGGAGGTGGGCCGGAGTCTGACCCTGGGGCTGCTCATATACTGCCAACGCCGAGGATTGCGGGGCCTACCTCGGTCCGGTGTTTCAGGCCTACTATGCCCCTCCTCCTCCCACCCCTCCTCCACCTCCTCCTCCGATTACCATCGCCGCTAAGCGACAGCAGGCGTATGCTCAAAACTGCTGAGCCTAGGTGATAAAAGGCACACCGCCCAAGAGCTATTACAGGGCATCACAGCGCAGACTGATCTGTGGGCTGCAACCGCTAGTACGTTGTTGTGACAACGGCCGTAACTGGTGGCGGCTCTGCAACTCGGCAGACTGACAAGTGCCATGCCTGGTCCATGTGTTAAATCTCATAGTTCAGTGGTTCCTCAAGACATACCCCAATCTGTCTGATTTGCCCACGAAGGTGCGCCGCATCTGTGCGCATTTCAGGAAGTCCAGCACAATGCTGCCACCTCAGGGGGGCAGCGCAGCGCCGCCTCCAACTGCCCGCTCATCAACTGTTGTGCGACGTACCACGAGGTGGAATTCAACATTAACCATGTTATCCAGAGTTTACCAGCAGCGCAGCGACTGTAGACTGCCAGATGTCAACTTCCATCCACCGAACTGGTAGTCAGGTCAGTCATCTCTCAAGTCTACAATGAGGAGTGACTGGGATGTCTGATATCTGTCAGGTGCTGAGTAACTTTGAGGAGTCAACACAGATGGTCAGTGGCGATGCCGCCATCATCAGCCTCACCATCCGCTGCTTGGCCTGTTGAAAAACTCTCTTGTCAGCGTGAAGTCGGAAGCTTTGCGCTCGTCACAAGAGACGGGGGAAGAAGATTCCCTTGTTGATAGCCAAAGCACCCTCTGGTCTGTTTCTGAGCACGTATCGGAGGAGGTGGAGGAGGAGAATGTTGGCAGACAGAAGCGGGAAGCTCCTTACCTGTTCAGCGCGGTATGGGTAGAAAAGAGGAGTTGGAGGAGGAGGAAAGGAGATTCAGGCCAGTGAGGGGAGTGAATTCTTGCGCATTGGGACTCTGGCGCATATGGCAGATTTCATGCTAGGCTGCCTATCCCGTGACCCTCGTTCAAAAATTTATTCCAGCACCGATTACTGGGTATTCACTCTCCTGGACCCACGGTACAAGCAAAACTTTCCACTCTCATCCCTGGAGAGGAAAGGAGTGTGAGAATGCATGAATACCAGCAGGCCCTGGTGCACAAGCTGAAACAGTATTTCCCTTCTGACAAGCGCTAGCGCGAGGGCGTACTTCTGCGAGACAAGTAGCGAAGGAGAGTAGGCGAGCCAGCTTGTCCAGCACTGGCAGGTACGCTTTACAAGGCCTTGCCAGTTTATGTCACCCCAGCAAGACACTGTCACCTGTCCCCAGTCTCGGCAGAGTAGGGTTGTTTACAGAAGTATGGGAGATGACGTGAGACTGTGCTGATGCATCCTACCATCGTCCTAAATGATCACACAGCTCCCTACAACTACTGGGTTTCAAAGCTGGACATGTGGCCCCGAACTGGCGCTGTACGCCTTGGAGGTTCTTGCCTGCCCTGCCGCTAGCGTGTTGGCAAGCGGTGTTTTCAGTGCAGCTGGTGGCATCATCACCGATAAGCGTACACGCCTGTCGACTGACAGCGCTGACAGGCTGACGCTTATCAAAATGAATAATGGCTGGATTTCTCCAGGATTTCCATTTTCCACCAAGGTGAAAAGCAGCTCAACCTGAATAATGTATACACTCCTCCTCCTCACTTTCTCCTTCTTCTCCTCCTCTTAGTATACTAAAGCAGAGGAACTGGCTATTTTTTGCCAGGGACCACTGGCTCTAGCTATAGTACTCTACGTATTTATTTTCCTGGAGGGCCACCTATGCGGTCCTGTTTTAAACATTATTGGGAGTGCCACATACAGTACTCTATGTATTTTAATTTTCTGGAGGGCCACCTACTGAGTATCGCCGCAAACTTTTGTCATTTACCGATATTATTTCAGCGCTACTTGCGCATTTCTGTTCGTTCCCTCCCCCGCCATAACCAGGGCCAATTTCTTATAAGAATAGTACTACACTTGATCTTATAAAAAGGTTCTTAGAAGTGCTGTTGTAGCTAGCCCCACCTGCTTTGAAAATTATAATTTTTTCTAAAGTAAACGCTTCTTCTGGCCCCAGGCCCATTTTGGTCGGGGAGGAGCCGAGAACAGGGGCTTGGACAGGCGAAAGATCGCCTGGCAGCGGACCGCCAGCTCCATCCCAAGATCCAACTAACATAGTTTTAACTGCAGCACTTTAATCTACTACTACCTTACTGCCTCCATACATAGTCCCCTATCAAACGAGCTGTGTCAGCTACATTTTTGGGTGTTTCACCAGATTACTAATGGAACTATGGGCCATCTATTCCGCCATGCTGGAGACCTGAAGTTTCAATCATAGCAGCGCAATAGTGATGCCCCATACTGTCGCTCTTAATCATGGAACCATTTCCGAAAAATAAAAAAAAAGAACTGCTATGCTATTCCATTATTCCTAGATGAAATTCAAACGACTCCGCCTCCTTTGAAAATATAATTTTTTCAAAGTAACGCTTCTGGCCCCCAGGCCCATTTTTGGGTGGGAGGAGCCGAGAGGCAGGGGCTTGGACAGGCGAAAGCTCGCCTGGCAGCGGACCGCCGCTCCATCCCAAGATTAGGCAGCCTCAGAGGCATCCATTGCATGCGTCCCTGCTGTTTCCTGTCCATTTCGCCTCCATGATCCTCCACAGCGTCCACCAATGTCTACATGCGCAACGTTCAACTGTCTGTATCCCAGACATGGAGTCGTCTCCATGGCTGCCTCCAATGTCGTCCCCTTATCAAAACGAGCTTGTCAGGCTCATTTTGTGGTGTTTCACCAGATACGTTATGGAACTTGGTCACTATGTCGCCACCATGCTGTGTTATCGACTAATATAAATACCGTCAACCTTTTGTTCACATAGGGAATCATTTCAGCACTTCTTGCTCACCTCCTTTTGGTTCCTCTCTGCTGCCTTAACCAGGCAAAATATTGATACAACAGTGCTACTACACGTTATCCTCGCCAAAAGGAATTTTTTAAATTGTTTGAAGCCTGAGTCCATTTGGGTTATGTCGCCATGCCACTCTCTAGCCTGCCCCTCTGCCGCTACCTCCGCATGCCATCCCCTATAGTGTCAGGGTCAATTATCAGTCACTCTTCGGCATCGCCATGCTGTTGCCCATAATTTTGGCATAATTGTGCATTAAGCAGCCTAAGAGGCATCCATGCATGCTGCCCTTGTCTGTTCCTCTGGCCATTTCCATGGTGTTTCCATCATTTTCTGGAGGTTCCAGGTGTTTGGCCAAGCTTCCCCGTGCAGAGCCTTGGTCCCCTTGAAAAATGCTTGAGTCTGATCTCTCATGACTTCATGGGGTTCGTTATTCGAAACGAGCACTCGGAAAAATTTCGACTCGAGTAACGAGCACTCGAGCATTTTAGTGCTCGCTTCATCTCTAATAGCTAGTTATTAGGGCTTATAAATGAATATGGCATAAAACCTTCACTATAACTTTCTATCACTTTGTGTGATGTCACATTAATACATGTACAAAGAGTGAAACAGCCAAGCTTCACACTATAATCCCCTCGGTATTAATTCTGCTGGGACGTAAAACTGGGACGTAAAACTTGCTCTTAGTTACATCATGATTTCAGTGTTATGCAGTGGTACAATTTGTGTGCCTGACAGCATTATCCGAAACTGCGTGTTCGCCATAAATGGCAATTCCTCTGCAGACTAAGGTAGTAATGTTGTTGCAAGATAATAGCTGGGTTGGATGCTGCTATTGTGTTTTCCTCCCGCTGTCAACTATGATTAGCAGAGTTTGTTAGCGTCTGCCTTCACTGCAGGGCTGCGAAAGAAAAAAAAAACCCTGTTACATTTGCATCGGCTGAATTTGAATACTAACAGATTATAGTGCACCTAATGAAACCCAAGGCTGGATTCAGACAGCCGTGCCCACCGTGCCGTAGCGCACTGCTCACCCCCGCCCCTCTCATAGGGATACATGCGCACGCATGAAATGATAGGACATATCCTATGTGTGTGCCGCACGTACCGCTCCCGTAGGGCGCGTGCGCCCATTGCCGTCTATGGGATGTATATCGGACGTATATATTCGGCCATATATACACCACCCTATGCGGCAGTGTGAATGTAGCCCCTAATAATTAGCTAGTATTAAATAATTTGTGATATAAAATTAAAGCAGCACGTTTATTTGTTTTCTATTAATTTGAACAATAAAAGTTAAACTTTCCCTATCTTACCATATCTTTCCCCCTTCCCCAATTTCTAATAAATTACTGTTCGGTGTCGCACACTATGGTAGAATAGGATATCTGTCTATTAGGGATAAAATATTTTTTGGGTTGGAATTTTATCTGTGAAATGCGGTATTTTAGTTAATAACATTGAATTGAGAATGTATTATTTTGTTATTATGAGTATATTTAAGAATCTGTTTTCATGGGAAAATCCCTTAAGTCCTACATATTCATTTTGATAATTTCCAAGAATCTCTCTACAAAACTATGAATTCTTTAATGCAGCAGGGTATAAACATTTTTCGAAAATTCCAAGGCAAAACAAGCATAACCCCATATAACGGACTCATATAATTAAAACATAACTTCATCATAAGTCATCATAAAAGGCTAAGTTATTGTTCTGTGTAATAAAGAATTTTAAAAACATAATGTGTATGGAAGTGTTATTGATGGTAAATTATGAAAGTAAATGTTTCAATTGCAGTTTAGAGCTATTATTTAGCAATAAGTTTTCTTTTGTTTTCATTGATCTTATAATATGAAAACAGGAGAATTTATTTGTAATCTTTTTAAAAAGGAATAGAAATAGAGCCCAGACCACTCACGAATGCTGAGGTTTACTATATGAACTCATAAATGGTATCAATAAAAACTGGGCAAAAAACCCAAATTTAAGAGGGCAGCTCTCTGAGGTATCCCAGCACACCCTGTGAATGCCATTTTAGCATCAACAACATGAATGCATATGGTACCCCCCTCAATTTCGCTATTTTAACAAAATTTTACTTTTTATTTTTAAACTTCTTTCATTACATTTTTTAAATATATTTTAGGCCCTCTCCAGGGTACTTGAGCCCAGGGGTATGTGATGACTGACTTGTGATACATTATCCTGCATACTACTGTAAAAAGAATGTCGCCTGGCAGGATCTTTCACAGCACCTGCTATAACAGCCATGGGACAATTATATGTTTGTAGAACACATTGCAGATGTTTCCAACATCTGCAATGTGTTCTTCACACTATATATTGTTCTTCACATACTATTTTGTTCGCCACCGTTCCGCGTATCTCCGACAAGTAAGCAAAGATGTGCCGAACATCTGTAATCTATTCTCCACTGTGTTCTTCACTGTGTTTTTCACTTAAAGATACTGTGTTCACTGTTTTTATTCTATTTCCATGTTCTTCACATCTGCTAACTTGTCGGGAGATAATATTTCGCCGGAACAGTGAAGAATAGATTGCAATGTTTGCATACATCTGCTAACTTATCAGAAGACATTCTTTTTCAATTACCATATATACTTGTGTATAAGCCGAGTTTTTCAGCACAAAAAATGTGCTGAAAAACGTCCCCTCGGCTTATAAACGAGTCAAAAGTTAAAATACAACACTTAAAAATACTTAAAATAATAAACTTATATCTCACCCTCCGGTGGCCCGATCTGCAGCGCTGCTCCGCTCCCCGATGTCCGTGTGGGTCCTCTTCTGGCTTCCATGCCCGTCTTCTGTCCTCTGTACATTGCGCTGGGCGTCGCCTTGCTCCCGTCCGCGACCGGGTGAGAGCAATGTGGCGCCCACGCAATGTACAGGAGACGGTGCGGAAGCCAGAAGAGGACCCGCGCAACATCTGGGGAGCAGCGCTGCAGATCGGGCCCACCGGAGGGTGAGTATATACTTTATTATTTTTTTTTAAGGCTGGGCAGCGCTGTATACTATACTGGGGGCAGGCGGGGCAGCGCTGTAACTACTGGGGGCAGGCTGGGCGCTGTATTCTATTGGGGGCAGGCTGGGCAGCGCTGTATACTACTGGGGCAGGCTGGCGGCTGTATACTACTGGGGGCAGTTCTGGGCCAGCGCTGTATTCTACTGGGGGCAGGCTGGGCAGCGCTGTTATTCTACTGGGGGCAAGCTGGGCAGCGCTGTATACTACTACTGGGCGCAGGCTGGGCAGCGTTGTATCTACTGGGGCAGCGGGCAGCGCTGTATACTACTGGGGGTCAGGCTGGGCAGCGCTGTTATAACTACTGGGGGCAGGCTGGGCAGTGCTGTATACTGCTGGGGGCAACCTGGGCAGTGCTTATACTGCTGGGGGCAAGCTGGGCAGTGCTGTATATCTACTGGGGGCAAGCTGGGAAGTGCTGTATACTACGGAGGGCAAGCTGGTCAGTGCTGTTATACTACTGGGGCAGGCTGTATACTACTGGGGGCGCTGGGGTGGCTGTATACTACTGGGGGCGGCAGTATACCACTGGGGGCTGGCTGGCTATATACTGGGGGGGTCTGTGAACAATCCATTTCCCACCCTCAGCTTATACTCGAGTCAATAGGTTTTCCCAGTTTTTGGTGGTAAAATTAGGGGTCTCGGCTTATACTCGGGTCGGCTTATACTCGAGTATATAGGTAATAAAACATTTTATTCCCGAACCATGGTCCCTTTGAAAAATGCTTGAGTCTCCCATTGACTTAAAAAACGCGCGTGAAAACCGCACGAAAACGCAAAAAAAACCCGCGAACAACACCCGCGTGAAAACGCAAAAACGCATGACTCCAAGGAAAAATGGAACAAAAAACGCAGCCAAAAACGTCAGTTTTTCACGCATTGCACCCTGACATGAAATGCAACGCTAGTGTGGAAGGGCCTTAACTTTGTTTTCTTTCTCTTGTAGGCTGAATTTCTTTTGTCATATGACTCCAAGACAAAGAAACTACACTTGCGTTGCAGATCACTCAGAGTCGATCAGATCAGGGTGCGATCAGGGTTTGGTGAGTGATAAACGCAGAGTGCAATCAGTTTTCAGTCAGAGTTTGTTCAGTGTCTCAGTTTTTCACGCGCGTTTTCAATGCAATTTCAATGCAATTTCATGCGTTTTTCACGCTCAGATAATGCGCGTGAAATGGACTCAGCACTGGGGTCTATCTTTTCTATGACAATTGATGCGTGAAAAACGCATTGCACTTGCATTGCACTTGCAAGTGTCTCAGAGTGCAATGCGTTTTTGATGCATCTGCATAGACTGTATGGTGCGCGTGACTGCAAAAGTAGAGCATATCGAGATTAAACGCGCGTAAAAAAAACGTGCGGTGTGCGTGAAAAAAAAATGCAAGTCTGAAAAGACCCATCGGTCACAATGGGTCAGAGTGCAATGCAAGTTCTGCACGTCAAAGCAAGCGCAGAAAACGTGCGTGAAAAATGCAAGTGTGAAAGGGGCCTAACACTTTTGTTTTGCTTCTACACGGTTCCATTCTTTGATCTCGTGGTTAACATATCTGTTTGAGCATTGTGCATTGAGCATATTTGGGTTTGTTTTTTGTGCTATATCTTCATTCTTTATCTTGTCCCATAGATGACCTTACTTAGGCCCCTTCCACACTTGCGCTTGTTTGGTCAGTGAAAAAGGCACATTTTGCATTAGAGTGCAATCAGTTTTCAGTTCAGAGTTTGTTCAATGTCTCCGTTTTTCACGCGCGCGTTTTCAATGCAATTCAATGCGTTTTTCACGCGCATTTTCTGCCGTGAAAAACGCATTAAAATGCATTGAAAATGGACTCAGGACTGAGCTCTATCTTTCTATGGCAATGATGCTAGAAAAAAACGCATTGCACTTGCATTGCACATTGCATGTGTCTCGAGTGCAATGCGTTTTTGATGCATCTCCTTGACTTGTGTGGTGCGCTTTTCACAAAAAAGCAAGTCTGAAAAGACCCATTGGTTACAATGGGTCAGAGTGCAATGCAAGTTTCTGCGCGCCAAAGCACGCGCAGAAAACGCGCTGAAAAACGCGAGTGTGAAAGGGGCCTTAATCATTGACAAGAAGGATTGGAAACTGCCTGCTGTCCCACCCTAAGATGTGTAGAAGACTGAATTACCTTATATACGAGAATAAGCCATCCCGAGTATAAGCCGAGACCCCTAATTTTACCACCAAAAACTGGGAAAACCTATTGACTCGTATAAGCCGAGGGTGGGAATGGATTGGTCACAGACCCCCCCCCCAGTATAAAGACAGACAGCCCCCTATGTATAAGCATGCCCCCTAGTATACGCCAGCCAGCCTGCCCCCAGTATATACAGCTGCCCCCAGTAGTATACAGCCTGCCCCCAATAGTATCAGCACTGCCAGCTCCCAGTTCACATGCCCAGCCTGCCCAGTAGTATACAGCATCCCAGCTTGCCCCCAGTAGTATAAGCATGCCACTTCCCCCAGCTATACCCTGCCAGCTTGCCCCAATAGTATACAGCACTGCCCAGCTGCCCCCATATAACAGTCACTGTCCATCCTGCCCCCAGTAGTATACAGCACTGCCAGCTTGCCCCCAGTAGTATACAGCTGCCCAGCTTGCCCTCCGTAGTATATAGCACTTCCCAGCTTGCCCTCCAGTAGTATACAGCACTGCCCCAGCTTGCCCCCAGTAGTATACAGCACTTCCCGCTTGCCCCCAGTAGTATACAGCACAGCCCAGCTTGCCCCCAGCAAGTATACAGCACAGCCCAGCCTGCCCCAGTAGTATACAGCACAGCCCAGCCTACCCCAGTAGTAACAGCGCTGCCGCCACCTGCCCCCGTGAGTATACAAGCGCTGCCCAGCTGCCCCCAGTAGTATACAGTGCTGCCCAGCCTGCCCCCAGTAGTATACAGCGCTGCCCAGCCTGCCCCCAGTAGTATACAGCGCTGCCCAGCCTGCCCCCAGTAGTATACAGCGCTGCCCAGCCTGCCCCCAGTAGTATACAGCGCTGCCCAGCCTTAAAAAATAAAAATAAACTTATATACTCACCCTCCGTGGCCCCGATCTGCAGCGCTGCTCCCAGTATGTCGCGCGGGGTCCTCTTCTGGCTTCCGAGACGTCTTCTGTACATCGCGCCGGGAGCCGCCATTGCTCTGTCCCGGGCGGCGCCTAGTATACGTCAGCAGCGGCGCAGAGGGAGAGAGCAATGGCGGCGCCCACGTGATGTGCAGTAAGCCGGGCGCGAAGCCAGAAGAGGACCGCGCGGACATCGGGGGGAGCAGCGCTGCAGATCGGGGCCACTGGAGGGTGAGTATATAAGTTTATTTATTTTTAAGTGTTGTATTTTAACTTGTGACTCGGTATACCCGAGGGGACGTTTTTCACAGCACATTTTTGTGCTGAAAAAACGCGGCTATACACGGTATATATACGGTAGCTCTCATTGTTTTATGTTGTCTGTTTTGTGTTCGTTAAATGTAATTATGTGACCCCGCTAAGAGCACAACATTTGAACAGGACAATGTAATTGCTGGGCAGCAGGGGTTAAGACCAGCAGCTACAGCACCTACTCTCCTCAGGAGCAGACTGGACTACATCTCCCAGCAATCACTGCTGCTCTGTGCCACTGACACTGATAGGAGGAGTTGCTGGAGAAAGGGCTGATGGAAAAAACAAGGGATTGTGGGGAGGAGAAGGGAGAGAGACCTCATGTGCAGCAGAGAGACTGACAGCACATGGCAGAGTGTAAGAGAGTCCTGCACTGAGAGTGACCGCAGAGGACTAGAGACAGCCCAGCAGCTCAGCCCCAGAGGAGAAGAGGACCTGCTGGAGGAGCTCCACCTCTGCACCACACGGCCTGATCCCCAGGAGTGTCTCCACATCCACCACACAGGAGGTTCCTGCCCCCCTCCATCCATCCAGGTGCCTGGTCCCAGCTACAAGCGAAGCCTGGGTGCAGTTACTCAGAGTTGTGAGTAGACTTTATTGTTAGTAAGGAGTTTGCAGGAGTGCTGAAAGTATTAAGTGCACCAACGTTGCAGAAGCGCGCCAACGTCCGCGGCAACTGGGCCCCAACGATTGGACTGTGTAATATGCATAGCTGCAGCATAATAGTGTAATCTGTGCAGGTAGAGAGATGTGTTGTCACCTACAGAGTGTGCGATAGTGACAGGTGTCATTTCTGTTGGTTTCTGATTTATCCCCTCTGTTGCTCACAGAGCTCATTAGTTAAGGGACCCCTCTGCACCATTATCCCAACCAGGCCTGGGAGTGCAGTTACCCTTATTTGCCACTAGCAGTACATTTTAGTAGAAAATCTGCCCTTGTAAATATTTTATTCCTGTTTATGCTTTTCCCTGTTTGCATTCATGCCACTTCTGGAGCCTACCTCTGCAGGAAGGGTGTATGGTGACTTCAAACTCAATATGGCGCAGTGCCTCCACCCGAATCTTGATTGAAGCTCTGTAGGTAAGCAGGAGGGCTTTCCTCTTCTGCCAGGGGTTGACTCGGGAAACCCCTGCCTAAGCTTAACACACACTCACAATAGGTAAGGGTAAAACAACTTGGCAGGTTTATTGTGAGGGAAGGAATTAGGGATGAGCCAGGAATAAACATCAATAAAATATTTACAGAGGCAGATTTTCTACTAAAATGTACTGCTAGTGGCAATAAAGGGTAACTGCACTCCCCAGGCCTGGTTGGGATAATGGTGCAGAGGGGTCCCTTTAACAAATGAGCTCTGTGAGCAACAGAGGGGATAAATCAGAACACAACAGAAATGACACCTGTCACTATCGCACACTCTGTAGGTGACAACACACTCTCTCTACCTGCACAGGATTACACAATTATGCTGCAGCTATGCATATTACACAGTCCAATCGTTGGGGCCCAGTTGCCGCGGACGTTGGCGCGCTTTCTGCAACGTTGGTGCACTTAATACTTTCAGCACTCCTGCAAACTCCTTACTAACAATAAAGTCTACTCACAACTCTGAGTAACTGCACCCAGGCTTCTGCTTGTAGCTGGGACCAGGCACCTGGATGGTAATGGAGGGGCAGGCATGAACCTCCTGTGTGGTGGATGTGGAGACCTCCTGGGGATCAGGCTGTGGTGCAAAGGTGGAGCTCCTCCAGCAGGTCCTCTTCTCCTCTGGGGTTGAGCTGCTGGGCTGTCTCTAGTCCTCTGCTGTGTCACTCTCAGTGCAGGACTCTCTACACTCTGCCATGTGCTGTCAGTCCTCTCTGCTGCACATGAGGTCTCTCTCCCTTCTCCTCCCCACAATCCCTTGTTTTTCCCATCAGCCCTTTCTCCAGCAACTCCTCCTATCAGTGTCAGTGGCACAGAGCAGCAGTGATTGCTGGGAGATGTAGTCCAGTCTGCTCCTGAGGAGTAGGTGCTGCTAGCTGATGGTCTTAACCCCTGCTGCCCAGCAATTACATTGTCCTGTTCACATGTTGTGCTCTTAGCAGGGGTTACATAAGATTTACCATTCCTCAGCTTTGTGTTGGCATCATTTTATAAGTGTCCTTTTTGTTTTTATTATGATGCTAAAAAGATCACAAAATCGAACGACATTTCTCCCATTTCCGTATCTAGAGTTTTGGAAAGTTCTGTAATAGACACCCCTCACATATTACCTTACCCCGTTCTATTACTTCCTCCCTCAAACTTTCAAAAAGGCAGGTAGGGAAGCTTTTAACCCTTATGTATTTTGTTTTACAGAATTCAAAAAAACTGAACGTTTGGATTTGAATTCCTATATTTAAATCAATAATACATTAATTTAAGCCACAAAATTTACCCACTAAACTGAATAAAAAGTGGAAAATGCAACTACTTCCAAGTAAGAGGATTACCCTCATATCTGGCTGTAACCCCTGTCCGGGCACATGGCATGTGAGGAAGAACCATTGGCTTTTGTAGGGCTGACTAGTTTTCAGGTCACAATGACGTGTTTGCAGCCCCTGGGGCCAACGTCACTCACGTGGCATTTGGGCTTGTGTTTTGTATCAAAATTCAAAGCTCCACCTGCAATCACACTTTGAGGTAAGATTTACTTTTACTTGCATTTACTTGTTTCAGTTCAGGTGTTGGAAACAATGTTACCAAAATATGTTATCACAAGTGGAGGCCTTTGGATTTTGTTTGTTGTATCCACACCCTATCCCAGATACTCTGTAAACTTTTTTTTTGACCAAGTGCATGCAGGGCATATTAACCCCTTGGGCACTGATGGGCTTTTCATTTTATACTTTCTGTACTATCGCATCTCCCTAAACATTCAAATCAATAACTTTTTATTTTTCGTTACAGAGCTGTGATGGGCTTATTTCTGCGTAAAAATTTACTTCCTAGTGACAGTATTTAATATATTTCCATCCCTTGTACTGGGAAGTGGACTCTGTTTGACTCTTTCCACTGTACGTTCCAAAATGGCATCTCTAATATTATCTTTGGGTTATTACAATCACAGTAATGGTAGATATAGAGATGACGAAACACTAAAATGCTCGGGTACTCGTTATTCGAGACGAACGTTTGTCCCGAGCTCGAGTGCTCGTCTCGAATAGACAACCCCATTGAATTCAATGGAGACCGAGCATTTTGTTCAAGGGACGCAAGCCGCACAAGGAAGCTTGGCCAAACACCTGAACCTCAGAAAAGGAATGGAAACCCCACGGAAATGGACATGAAACATGAGGGGCAGCATGCAATGCTTGCCTTGAGGCTGCTTAAACGCAACCATTAGCCAAAATATGGGCAACAGCTGGCCATGACAGAGTGACATGATGAAGCCTAATATAGCATCTAAAATAACATCAATAATTTGACCCGACACTATAGGGACGGCATGCAGTGCAGCGGCCGCATCTAAGAGTGTCTGGCGACATACCCAATTGGACTCATGCTCAACCAATGGTTGGCACGATGACCAAAGGAGTTGGAGCAAGAATGCCAAATAATATCGGTACATGATAAGAGTTTGCGCAGTATATTTTGTGGATTACCCAGTTCAGGGTTTCGACAAGTTAACATGAAGCCATGAAAACAACCCAAAATTCTGCCTGACACAGCTCGTTTGATAAGGGGACCATGTATGGAGGCATGAACTAGTAAGGAGATAAAGGTGCTGCAGTGTAAAACTATGTTAGTTGGATCTGTGCATGGGAGTTGCGCTCCCGCCAGGCGCTTGCGCCATCCCGCCCCTGTCTCTAGGCTACCCCCAAACAGCACTTCTCGTGAAGAACCTTTTGTATAAGAATCAAGTGAGTAGCGTTCTTATAAGTTTTAAGGATATAAATGCCGGGTGAGGGAATGGTAAACATATGCGCAAGAAGCGCATTATGCGCAGGAGCTGGGCGCTCCGCTTGCCAGGCGAGCTTCGCAATCCAGCCCCTGTCTCTAGGCCTACTCCCCCAAAAGCAACTTTTGTATAAATCAATTAGTAGCGTTCTTATAATTTAGGATATGGCGGGTGAGGAATGTAAACGAATGCGCAAGAAGCGCTGAAATAATACCCTAAATGGTAAAAGTTGCAAGTATATTTTGTGGATTACACACAGGGTGGCGACAACTTTAACAACTGATGTGGAATCCATGAAACACCCAAATTTCTTCTGCCTGACACACCTCGTTTGATAGGACGATGTAATGGAGGGCAGCTATATGGACGACTTTTGAGTTAGGAATGGAGACAACGGTGGAGGAGGCTGCTATGGAGACCAATTTAATTTTTGGTAGTGCCTGTATGTGGCAGTCCCAACATTTTTCAAACCAGAGGACAGGGGTAGGTGGCCCTCCGTAAAATGGGATATATTGAGTGCCTGTATGTGGCAGTCCCAAAAATTGTTCAAAACCAAGGAGCAGGTAGGTGCCCTCCAGAAAATGGAATAGATTGAGTGCCTGTATGTGGCAGTCCCAAAACTTGTTCAACCAGAGGAGCAGGTAGTGGCCCTGCAGTAAAAATGAATAAGATTTGAGTGCCTGTATATGGCAGTCCCAAAAATGTTTCACACCAGAGTAGCAGGTAGGTGCCCTCCAGTAAAATGGGGATAGATTGTGCCTGTATGGGCAGTCCCAAAAATGTTTCAACCAGAGGAGCACGAGGTGGCCCTCCCGTAAAATGGGATAGATTGAGTGCCTGTATGTGCAGTCCCAAATGTTTCAAACCAGAGTAGCAGGTACGGTGGCCCTCCATTAAATGGGATAGATTGAGTGCCTGTATGTGGCAGTCCAAAAAGTTTTCAAACCAGAGGAGCAGGTAGGTGGCCCCCATAAATGAATAGATTGAGTGTCTGTATGTGGCAGTCCCAAAAATGTTTCCAAACCAGAGGAGCAGGTAGGTGGCCCTCCAGAAAATGAAATAGATTGATTGTGTATGTGGCGAGTCCACCAAAAGTTTTCAAACAGAGGAGCAGGTAGGTGGCCCTCCAGAAAAATGAAATAGATTGAGTCCTGTATGTGGCAGTCCAAAAAGTTTTCAAACCAGAGGACGGGTAGGGGCCCTCCAGAAAAATTGAATAGATAGTGCCTGTATGTGGCACCTCCACAAAATTGTTTAAACAGGGACGGGAGGTGGCCCTCCGAAAAATTAAATGCTAGAGAGTAAGCAGAGCCAGTGGTGCCCTGCAAAAAATAGCCTTTCCTCTGCTTTATGTACTAAAGGAGGGAAGGAGAAAATGAGGAGGAGGAGGAGTGATCATTTATTCAGTGTTGAGCTTCTTCACCTGGTGGAGTTGGAAATTCGAGAAATCCAGCCTTATATCATTTTATAATCGTCATCCGTCGCGCTGTCAGTCGACAGGCGTGTACGCTTATCGGTGATGATGCCACCAGAGCTGCACTGAAAACCAGCTCGACAAACGCTAGCGGCAGGCAGCAAGAACCTCCAAGGCGTACAGCGCAGTTCGGCCACATGTCCAGCTTTGAAACCAGTAGTTGTAGGGAGCTGTGTGATCATTAGGACGATGGTATGGTCAGCTACGTCCCCTCACCATCTTTCTGTAAGATCACCCTACTCTGCCGAGACTGGGGACAGGTGACAGTGTCTTGCTGGGGTGACATAAACTGGCAAAGCCTTGTAAAGCGTACCCTTGCCAGTGCTGGACAAGCTGCCTGCTCGCCTACTCTCCCTCGCTACTTGTCCCGCAGAATACGCCCTCCGCTAGCGCTGTCAGAAGGGAAATTACTGTTTCAGCTTGTGCACCAGGGCCTGCTGTATTCATGCATTCTCACACTGCCTTTCCTCTCAGGGATGAGAGTGGAAGATTTTGCTTGTACCGTGGGTCCAGGAGAGTGAAACCCAGTAATCGGTGCTGGAATAAATTCTTTGAACGCGAGGGTCACGGGATAGGCGGCCTACATGAAATCTGCCATATCGCCAGAGTCCCAATCGCAAGAATTCACCTCCCCTCACTGGCCTGACTCTCCATTTCCTCCTCCTCCCCAACTCCTCTTTTCTCCCATACACGCTGAACAGTAAGGAGCTTCCTCCCCTCTGTGTCTGCCAACATTCTCTCCTCCTCCTCCACCTCTCCACGATACGTGCCTGAGAAACAGACCAGGGTGCTTTGGCTATCAACAAGGGATATTCTTCCCCCGTCCTTGTGACGAGCGCAAAGCTTCCGACTTCAGCTGACAGAGAGTTTTTCAACAGGCCAAGCAGCGGATGGTGAGGCTGATGATGGCGGCATCGCCACTGACCATCTGTGTTGACTCCTCAAAGTTACTCAGCACCTGACAGATATCAGACATCCCGTCCACCCTCATTGTAACTTGAGGAAGCTGACTGACCTGACTACCAGTCTGGTGGAAGTTGACATCTGGCAGTCTACATCGCTCTGCGCTGCTGGTAAACTCTGGATAACATGGTATGTTGAATTCCACCACCTCGTGGTACGGCGCAACACAGTTGATGAGCGGGCAGTTGGAGGCGGCGCTGCGCTGCCCCCCTGAGAGTGGCAGCATTGTGGCTGACTTCCTGAAATGCGCACAGATGCGGCGCACCTTCGTGGCAAACAGACAGATTTGGGGTATGTCTTGAGGAACCCTGCTATAGATTTAACCATGGACCAGGCATGGCACATTGTCAGTCTGCCGATTGCAGAGCCCCACCAGTTACGGCCGTTGTCACAACACAGCGGCTTGATCAGCGGTGGCCACCACAGACATCTGCTGCGCGTGATGCCCTTATAGCTCTTGGGCGGTGTGCCTTTTCCCTAGGCTAGCATTTGAGCACCGCCTGCTGTCGCTTACGACGGCTGGGAGATGGTAGATGAGCGGAGGAGGAGGTGGAGGAGGGGTGGAGGAGGAGGAGCATAGTAGGGCCTGAACACACTGGACCAGGTAGGCCCCCGCAATCCTCGGCTCTTCAGTATATGAGCAGCCCAGGTTCAGCTCGGTCCCACCTCACCAAGTTAACCCCAATGTGCCGTCACGATATATAGTGGCCCTGCCCGCACTCTTCCACTGTCCGTGGTCAGGTGGACCTTGTCAAAACGGCGTTGTCAGGGCACCGGTGAGTTGTCTCACGTGCTGGTGCAGGGCTGGGACGGCACATCGGAAAAGTAGGTGGGCGGCTGGGACCGAATACTAGGGGCGGCCCCGCCATGAGGTTGCGAAAGGCCTCGGTCTCTACTAGCCTATAGGCCGCATCTCCAGGCTAGAATTGAGATGTGACTTGAGGCTTGGGCATGTGGGGTGGGTTGCACTATATTTCTTTCCCGCTCCAGCGTCTGTGGTATGGAGAGCCTGGACACGCATGGTGTGGATGCTGGGAGGATCGTGGAGGCGACGAGGAGGTTTTTGGGCCGGGTCCTGGGCAGGGGCTGACTAGCAGGCAGCAATGACACAAGGGGAAGACAGTGGTGGCACGCCGGAGGTGAACGGCTTTTCCATGTGGGGTGTTAGCATTCATATCTGCGCATACTGGTGGTTTTAAGCTAGTATGTGGAACCCCTGCTGATCCTGGTTGTGGCAAGTTGCACCCCACATCGTCGGTCATCCGGTGTTTCTTAAAGACCTCCAAACTCTGAATCTAGCCCCGCCCAGACCACGGAGCTTCACTAGTTGAACATGGCGCTGATGCTCACCGCCTGGCCCTGCCTCCTACTCTGGCCCCACCACTGCCTCTTCCAACCTGTTCGTCAGGACTCCCTCGTCTCAGAAGCCTGTGTTCACCGGCCTTCAACCCAGTGGGTCTGTCACCTCATCATCCTCCGATCCCTCATTCTGCTCCCCCCTCAGACTTCTGCCGACAACAACTTCACCCTTGTCGACATCCGTGTCTCCTCATCGTCGGACACCTCTTTACACACTTCTCACTACGTCAAGAAGGTCATCATCACCCACAGACTGGGGACCTGGCCGGTCCGCAAAGGACAAGGTTTGTGACTTGGGAAGGGTCCAGAAAACAGTTCCTCAGAGGTATCCGCGTTCAAATGCAAATTTCCCTGGGAGGGGGCAGACTGGGGGAGGAGGGTGAGGTGAGAGAGCTGGAGGATGGGTGCGATTGGTGACATGGGTGGATTGCGTGGAAGACTGACTGGTGGTGGACAAATGGCTAGAAGCATTGTCGCAATCCACGACATCACCTGTTTGCACTGTTCGCCTGCAACAGTGCTCTACCACGAGTCCCAGTAACTTAGACATGAACTAGGAGTGTAGCTCTGCGGCGTTCCCCTGCTCCCTCATACAGGGTGGTCTGTCTCACCCGCCCAGGACCAGGCCTCTGTACCCCTGCAGTAGGGACGCCCACGTCCCACGCCCTCGTCCTCTACCCCTGCACCTGGTGGTTAAACATTTTAAATTAAGTCTATTATAACTTTTTTTTTTTACTTTTAACTTTTTTTTTTTTTTGTTGTGTTTTTTTTTTGTGTTTGTTTTTTTTTGTTTTTTTTTTTTTTTTAGAGCACCCAACGATCTATCCTTTGCTATGGGCTATTTTCTAGCCAATATGAAAGACACACTACTATGCCCGAGTGAGATGACACTGATTAATTGCCTAATAGAAAGCCAACCCCTACTGAATTTTGCCACTTCACTCTTTGCTATGGATATGTCGCCACTACGCGCAAACACAGCGGTCGCACGTCTCACTACAAATTTCTCAGAATTGGCAAGTACCATGCCTTCAGAAACTACAAGAAAAGCCACCAGCATATCAACCAGAAATCAAATATATAGAACGCTACTGGTAGGCTTCAAGAAGCTATTTGTTCTCCTATGGCTATTTTCTAGCCAAGTATCAAAGTAAGCACACTACTATGCCAGATAGATGACACTGAGTTTATTATTGCTAATAGAAATCCAACCGCCTACTGAATGTTTCCCACTTTCACAGCCTTTGCTATGGAATATTCTCCACAATCCGCAGAAACCCAGCGGGTCCGCAAGTCCTCACTCCAAATTGCTCAGAATTGGCAAGTACAGCAGACTGGCAGAAACTACAGCCACCACAGATCACCAGACATCAAATCTATAGAACGCTACTGTAGGCTTGCCAGAAAGCTATTTGTATTCTCCTATGGCTAGTTTCTAGCCAAGTATCAAAGGAAGCAACACTACTAATGCCAGCTGAAGATGCCACTGATTTATTTCCTAATAGAAAATCCAACCCTAGCTGAATTTGCCCGCCACTCAGCCTTGCTCCATGGAGTTTGCGCCACTAAGCGGAAGAACACAGCGGTAGTCGCCATCTCCGACAAATTGCTCAGAATTTGGCAAGTACAACGGCACTGCAGAAACTACAGCCACAGACAGCAGATCAACCAGAAATTCAATATATAGACCCTACTGAGCCTTCAGAAGCTATTTGTATTCTCCTATGCTTATTTTCCTAGCCAAGTAATCAAGGAAGCCACTACTATGCCAGAGGAGATGACACTGAGTTATTGCCCTAATAGAAATCCCACCCCTACCTGATTTTCCTCACTTCAGCCTTTGCTATGGATATGTGCGCCACTACGCGTCAGAACACAACAGCGGGCGCAATTCTCACTATACTAACAAATTGCTCAGAATTGGGCAATTACAAATGCATGCACGCTGAACTAAAGCCCCAGCAGATACCAGAAATCAAATATATAGAACGCTACTGATGCTTAAGAAGCTATTTGTATTCTCCTATGGCCATTTTCTAGCCAAGTATCAAAGGAAGCAACACTACATGCCGATGAGATGACACTGATTTTATTGCCTAATAGAAATACCAACCTATCTGAATTTCCACTTCGGCGGTCTTTGCTATGGATATGTGTGGGCCACAAGAGCTAAACACAACGGGTACAAGTCCCCCTGCTAATTGCCGTCAACAAATGGTCAAAGTATGCACTTAAATAAAAAAAGGTAGAACTGTTATTGTAGCCCTAGAGAAGGGTCTGTTTGGGTTCTTTGAGAATCACTCCTCTCTCACTCCCTGCCTAACAGTAAGCTAATAGAACACACCCTAACCTTTTCCCCTGACCAAAGCAACAGCTCGCTCCCTACGGCATCCAGAGGACAAATGATCCGAGCAGCGCGGCCATCGGCTATCTTATTCCCAGTCACCTGATCTGGCCATCCCACCATAACCACTGCTATCGACTTTAAGGGTACCACGTCATGCTGGGTGGAGTGCAGAGTCCTCCTGGCTGGATTATTGGCTCTTGGTGTTCTGGCCGCCAAAAAGCAAAACCGGCGGGACTGGCCATTTTCTTCCTCGAGCGGGCAAAGTATTCGTTCCGAGCAACGACAGTTTTTCGAGTACCCTAATGCTCGACCGAGCATCAAGCGCGGACGAGCATGTTCGCTCCATTCATAGATGAATCTCTATTGCTGAAGACCTGCTTGGGCTGTCCCTTTGATCTTTGAAAGACCCCCGGCGCCTTTGTTTCCGAGATCGGTTTATTATAACAATAAACACCATAACATTACCATTAAAAAAAATCAGACGCTTTTCGGATTCCCGGGCTATCCTTCCTCATTGGTGTTACAACATCATTGGTTTTCAACAAAGTGAGCGTTAAATACAAGTTTTTTTTTTTTGTTGGCGCGTTTATATACCGTGTTACCGGGGTGGGACGCGCTGTGCAGCAACAAGTATATAACAGATGTAATCAATTTCAGGATTATACAAATACAAAACAAATATATAGTAATATTATACAATAAATAAATGATACTCAATGGGGGAAGCAATATAAAGGCATAATTTAGAGATAAAACCCTGGATGGGGACCAATAGAGAATAATCTAATAAAATAGAAGAAATGTCTTACGACCAACACGGTGATTTCTCGTTTTTTTCGCGGTGAAGGATGGAATGAACTAGACTAAACTGGGCGCCTGGTGTAGTGAAAGACTACATCTAACGGAAGCCCTGGAAGTGGCAAAAAGAACAAAAGAACGGTCGAGATGCGTATGTACAGAAGGTTTTGTTTATAGCTTCAAGTGGGTAAGATATTAGATGGTGTCTATATTAGGATGGTTTTTTCATCAGCAGTATTTCATTCAGACCCAATGGTTTAAGGGTTTTTTATTTAAACATCCAATAGATTTCTTTGCGTTTGAGAGTTTCAATCTATTGATGTTTCATTCTTGGCTGACATGATCAATATAGACAAATGCTATATTATATTTTATATTACGTTTCTTTGTGTTTTGGACTTCCATTGTCCTGATAAGCTTGTGTTTATAGTGTCCGCCGTGTTGGATTTAAAAATCTGTTTTGGTTTAGATTCGGCAGTGGAAGGAAGTTGTGTGGTTTCTCCCTACATACTTGTGATCGCAACGTGGCTCACTGGCACTCTATAACATAATGACAAAGCGGGATTGACGGACAATGCTGGTTTTGAGGGAAATACTTCTTCAAAGTGATGTGGACCTAACAGTCTGTAAACCCCATGTTTAAAATTATTTGTACAAGCACTGGCAATTTTGCTGTAACATTTAGTAACTTTTTTGGCTGTTGTTAGGTTTTTTTTTCTTTTGTGGTGGATGTGGAGACCCCCTGGGGATCGGCTGTGGTGCAGAGGTGGAGCTCTCCAGCAGGTCCCTTCTCCTCTGGGGCTGAGCTGTTGGGCTGGTCTCAGTTCTCTGCTGTGTCTCTCCTCAGTGCAGGTCTCTCTCCTCTCTGCCATGTGCTGTCAGTCTCTCTGTGCACATGAGGTCTCTCTCCCTCTCCTCCCACCAATCCCTTGTTTTCCCATCAGCCCTTTCCAGCAACTCTCCTTCAGTGTCAGTGGCACAGAAGGCAGAGTATGCTGGGAGATGTAGTCCAGTCTGCTCCTGAGAGTAGGTGCTGCTAGCTGCTGGTCTTAACCCCTGCCAGCAATTACATTGTCCGTTCACATGTTGTGCTCTTAGCAGGGGTTTACACTTCCCCCCTGGTGAGTCACATTGAAGGCCCAGCATGTAAGATGACTCGCCACCAAAAAAAACAATTGGTGTGAAAGCATCCTGACAACACCACTAACCAGAAACACACAAATCATTTGGCCACAGGGACACAGAGGGAAAGATGGGCACTGACTAGTGAATTGGGGTCTACAACTCTTGGGACCTCAGTAGCTTGACCCATTCTATCATAGGTCAGCATCAGGGTGGTCAGTGTTCCTTGTGGGACGAGTGTGCATGCAGGAGTTCCCTCCTCAACCCCCAGCTCTTGACATATTGACTCAGGTTCTGTGATAGATACTTCTTCGCCTGGTGACTTATCCTTCTGAACTCTCCCCCGACGTGGACAAAGGAGGATAGCCTCTGGACTGGGTTCATTGGTTGTCCACACGGAAGACACTGCTTCTGGACTGTCATGAATGATAGGTATGGATCTCCTTCACATCTAAGTTCTAACCCCCATCATCACTGAGTCACTATCACGCTTTCAGGGTGACTACCGGATCGACTATTCTCTATGACGAGGAACTCCTTAGGACACCGGGTGACTGAGAGGCCCCATCTTCTTGTGACTGTTGCAATCTGATGTTCTGTCCCACAGGCAACAGATGTTGACGATGATAAGGTTTTATATTCCACTTCCATTCTCAGGTTTAACTCTGTAAGATGGAACACCAGGCAGCTTCTCAACATACCACATAGGGCTCTGTTTCCACGATCAGCAAGCTTGTGTTTTCCGGAAGACCCACTTTGTGTTGAATGAGAAATCTATCTCCAGGTTGCAGATGTGTTCTCGTCCCTGCGCGTCATAGCGGATATTGTTTCGTGTCCCTGCTCGACCAGAAGCTTGATCAGCCAATCCGTAAGCCCTTTTCCATTCTTTCTTAACTGGGACACATATTCATATGAGTCTTCCCAGATGATGGTCGGGTGACACTCAAAGCTGATATCCACTGGTAGCCTAGCTTCTCTCCCAAACATGAGAAGTAAGGGGTGTACCCGTCGACTCTTCTTGTACAATTGTAAGCATGGACCAATGACTTATATGACGGCTCCAGCGTCCCTTTTGCTTGGTGTCCAAAGTACCAACATATGAGAAGGGTGGCGGTTGAAACCTCTCCGGTTGAGGATCCCCTTGTGGGTGGAAAGGGTGTGGTCTAGACTTCTTGATCCCACATATCTCACACAGTCTTTGATCAGTCGACTCTCAAAATCTCTTCCTTGGTCAGTATGGATACAGTGGCAATCCTAGTGTACAAAGAATTTTTCCCACAATGTTTTTGCCACAGTGACTGCCCGCTGGTCTTTAGTGCAGTAGGCTCTGTGCATGCGGTGGTGAAAGATCATGACTACCAGGACGTTGCAGATGGTTGCCCTCATCTGGCTCAATGGAGAGGAAATCAATAACACACTAAATCCATCGGACCATGCTGTTTGATGTTCACCAAAGGCGCTGCTGATCGAGTTGGCAAAGTTTTCCCTCAGGACACACCGAGCACATGACTTGCAATAACCCTCAATGTCCGCTTCCATTCTCGGCCAGTAAAATCGTCTGCAACAAGCCAGTTGTCTTCCAATTCCAAGGTGTCCATGTTCATCATGTAAAGCTTTCATGACATATTCCGAAACTGAGGGGTAGAACCAGCTGTCTTCGGACCTCTCCAGCTAGTAAAATGGACTCCTCGGTCTTCAGTGCATTTCTTTCAGGCCTCTTGTTCTTTCACACACCATCGAACCACTCCACTCCACAGAAGGATCTTCTTGTGGGCCTTTTCCATTTGGTTTCGGGTCAGTTGAGGCAAGAGTCTGTGTTCACCCTAGTCAAACTTGCAAAACCAAGGGTGGCAGAGCTTTCTCAGACACTCCTAGGAATTTGCACATCCCTGAGAGGAATAGTGGCAGCTTGATGCTTGTGACATAGAGCTTTTCATTCTGAGCAGGTAATTCTAACCAAGCTTCTTCTCTTCATTCAGCGACTGCCTGGGCAGGCGGAGGCAAGGAATAGGGGCGTCAGCATCAATGTTTGTGGTTCCTCGCCTATACTTTAAGCTGAATTCCATATAAGCTATGCTGCAAGCCATCGTGGCCCAGTCGCATCAAGCTTAGCTGTGGTCCTCACGTAAGTCAGGGGATTGTTGTCGTTGTTGTGAACTTCAAACTGTACCCCATACAGATAATCATGGAGCTTGTCCACCACTGCCCATTTCAATGCCAGAACTCTAGTTTGTGAGCCGGGTAATTGCGCTCACTGGGGGTAATCCTCGACTGATGTAGTAGACGGGCCGCAGAATTCCACCATGCTCCTGGTACGAATGCTCCAAGGCCTCAAGGATGCATCCAAATGCAGCACATACTTCTGTTAGGGTCTGCATAGGCTAACACCGGAGCCTGGGTTGAGGGACTTCAGCTTCTCAAAAGCATCATCCACACGCAGGTGTCCATCTCTCTCCAAATGGTTCATTAACCTTGAAAAGGTCTTTCCTTCACCTTCATGGTATGCAAGTTCTTTCTGGGAGGTGGATATCCCGGGTGGAGCAGTTAGTGAGGCTTGGCAATCTTTGAGTAACTGTGGTACAAATCTTCTGTAGTACCCACAAATCCTAGAAAGGACCTAAGCTCCCCCAACTTGGTGGTGGTTTGGGCCAGTTAACAACAGCTTCCACTTTAGCTGGATCAGTAGAGATCCCCTCCCGGCTGACAATCTGTCCCACATACTTCACGGCCTTTTGGCAGAGAACCGACATTTTTTCAAGGGACAAAATTTCGCAGCCCAGCTTCTTCAATCTGTCCAACACCTTGAATAGCCTCTGGTTTGTGTTCTTCTAGGGTTTGTCCAAACACGATCAGATCATCCAGGTAGACAATACCTCCCGAAATTCATGTCTCCCATCACCTGATCCATGCACCTTTGGAACGTTGCAGGTGCGCGAGTAACTTCCTTGAGGCATTTTTGGAACTGGGAAGAATCCAATGGGACAAATGAAGCCGCTTCTCTTGATCCTCCTTATTCATGGAATCTGTAATAGCCACTTCGGAGATCCAGCACGGAAAAACCAACTGGCTGCCCCTGTAAGCATCTATAGAGCTTCATCAATCCGGGGGACTGTATACTGATCAGGGACTGTGTCGATCGACCGATTCAGAGTACGGTAGTCCACACACATCCGAATATCCCCCATTTTTCTGCGGGCAATAACATGAAAGGGAGAAGCATATGGGCTATTGGACTCTAGATGACTCCTGCATCTAGTAGGCCTCGAAGTGCTGCCTGACGTCTTCAATATCTGCAGGAGCTAGCCTTCGAGACCCTCTCGGAAAAGGCTTCTCATCCGTCAGCCTAATGCGATGCTCACTCCCGCGGGCCAGGCCCAGATCCCAGTCACCTAGGGAGAATGCTTCTCTACGTTCCATCATGCCTTTTATTAGTGGACTCCTTTTCATATTTCTTCAGGTCCTACCTTCAAAACAGGATCAAAACATTCTGATGTAGCTCCACTCCTTTCTTCCTTCTCCTAATATAAGCAGCCGACAAGCTGGGTGAATAGTGTGGAGGGTCTGTGATATTATCACCACCAATTTCTCGGCACCACTGGGCTAATGTAGGAAAATGGTTGGCATTGTTCCTACTATGACCGGTATGGATCTCTGGTCTCTTCCGCCTCCGGACAGACAGTGCTATGAGGGTATTTCTTTCTCCACTCCGAAACTGTCTTTGGAAAGCGTAGAAAACAGACACATATCCTCTGTAAGGGTAGCTATGTTCACCCAAAACAAGTCCAGACAATGGCTGCTGAAGGGGCACCCCTGAGAGGTATTTCTTGTACCATTTTTCAAAGATATAGACACTTGAGACCCGCTGTCAGCAGCACAGTGCAGGGTTGGCCATTAATACTAGCTGGAAATGGGGGCTGGTCCAACCAAGTCTTTCGGAAATTGGTCCCGGTTGGCGGCAGTGGATGGAGTGGTGGGCAAGCATTTGACCTTGAATGGGGTCAGTATGGGACTCTACTGACCCCCTTCCCCGTTTTCCCGAAGCTTGTTTTCGTAATGGGAAAGAGATTTTAGGACTCACCTGTTTGGACATCGCGGGCAACATGGGATCCCCACAAACATAACATCCTCTGTCTTTTCGGTCTCCATCTCTTTGTCGATCCTGACTGGTGCTTCTATGGATCGTGGTTGTCTCATGGGAGTGTAGTGGGAACCAGTTTCAACCTCTCAACTTCTTTGTTATGGCTTTTTAGGAGTTGAGAATTTGTTCTGTTTTGCTTCTCAATGATTTTGGAAGCTCCTCCTCTCGGCTTGGCTCAGCCTTTAGAGTAGCAGCATTGACTCTTTTGGATGTTTGCTCTCGGGCTGCCATAATAGCTTCTTCCTGTCTGACTTCTTCAGCAACAGATGGAAGGAAGAGGAGGAACCTTCTCTTTGTCGCAGCACCTTAGTCTTGAGCAGTGGGATCATTGGTGAGACACCTGTACCGGTCCACCATCTTGAGAACTGAGCCCGCCTTTGGACACAATTCTGTGCACTAGTTTGTCCAGTCGGTAAAGATGTCAGATAATTTCTCACCCGGTTCCTGGTAAGTGGTGCGGAGCTTATAAAGAAGGTCGTTGCATCTTCTGGAGTCCCAAAAGCATCCTCAAGAGCAGCCATAGTCTTGAAAAGTTGCATTAGGATCACTTCGCCAAGCAGCCTGCACTACCTCCATAGCTGGACCCTTCAAACTCTCCACTATTCTCTGCTTCTTTACTGATACCGTTGCACTGCCATCTTGCAGGTACTGCAGGGACACATCTCTCCATGTGTCATACCCCTCTTCACCGCTGGGATTGGAGTGATACCTGAGAAAGTCCTCAAACGGCGATAGCTTGACTTCTGCTGAATCTTGGCAAACTGACTCACTAACCTTTCCATAGCTGCAACCAGCATGTCAGCAGAAGCTGGTGTTTCTTCAGATCTGGCTGATAGTGGGGTAGGAGGTAAACATCTACTAGGCCTCTATGCTGTGTGTTTGGATCCTGTTGCCCAATCATGCAGGCCTCATAGGCCATATGATTTTCCATTGCCTACCATGTTCTGGCGGCACAGCTATAACTGATGCAAAAGTATTCTCTTTCCAAATCTTATCAGTTGCTATTAATGCTGCTGGAATGGTGATGTATCTTCATCACCCCTGCAATCAACCACCTTTGCAGGGTGACACCAGGAAGTTCATTCACTATCTGCAGTATCTCATCATCAGATGCATGAAGAATTTACCACACAAGGCAAAACTTTTTTCATCACCAATGCACATCTCTCCCACAATGTGGACACTTCTCTCTCTGTTAAAGTCTCCATGGCAACTTTTTGTTTGTTCAATCTCAGCAGTGCCTCACTGTAACACCCCTTCAGGCCTACCTCTGCAGGAAGGGTGTATGGTGACTTCAAACTCAATATGCGCAGTGCCTCCACCCGAATCTTGATTGAAGCTCTGTAGTAAGCAGGAGGGCTTTCCTCTTCTGCCAGGGGTTGACTCGGGAAACCCCTGCCTAAGCTTAACACACACTCACAATAGGTAAGGGTAAACAACTTGGCAGGTTTATTGTGAGGGAAGGAATTAGGGATGAGCCAAGTGCAATGAATGCAAACAGGGAAAAGCATAAACAGGAATAAAATATTTACAAGGCAGATTTTCTACTAAATGTACTGCTAGTGGCAATAAGGGTAACTGCACTCCCCAGGCCTGGTTGGGATAATGGTGCAGAGGGGTCCCTTTAACAAATGAGCTCTGTGAGCAACAGAGGGGATAAATCAGAACACAACAGAAATTACACCTGTCACTATCGCACACTCTGTAGGTGACAACACATCTCTCTACCTGCACAGGATTACACTATTATGCTGCAGCTATGCATATTACACAGTCCAATCGTTGGGGCCCATTGCCGCGGACGTTGGCGCGCTTCTGCAACGTTGGTGCACTAATACTTTCAGCACTCCTGCAAACTCCTTACTAACAATAAAGTCTACTCACAACTCTGAGTAACTGCACCCAGGCTTCTGCTTGTAGCTGGGACCAGGCACCTGGATGGATGGAGGGGCAGGCAGGAACCTCCTGTGTGGTGGATGTGGAGACCTCCTGGGGATCAGGCTGTGTGGTGCAGAGGTGGAGCTCCTCCAGCAGGTCCTCTTCTCCTCTGGGCTGAGCTGTTGGGCTGTCTCTAGTCCTCTGCGTGGTCACTCTCAGTGCAGGACTCTCTTACACTCTGCCATGTGCTGTCAGTCCTCTCTGCTGCACATGAGGTCTTCTCCCTTCTCCTCCCCACAATCCCTTGTTTTTTCCCATCAGCCCTTTCTCCAGCAACTCCTCCTATCAGTGTCAGTGGCACAGAGCAGCAGTGATTGCTGGGAGATGTAGTCCAGTCTGCTCCTGAGGAGTAGGTGCTGCTAGCTGCTGGTCTTAACCCCTGCTGCCCAGCAATTACATTGTCCTGTTCACATGTTGTGCTCTTAGCAGGGGTTACACATAATACATTTAACAGAACACAAAACAGACAACATAAAACAATGAGAGCTACCGTATATATACCGTGTATAAGCCGAGTTTTTCAGCACAAAAAATGTGCTGAAAAACGTCCCCTCGGGTTATACACGAGTCACAAGTTAAAATACAACACTTAAAAAATAATAAACTTATATACTCACCCTCCAGTGGCCCCGATCTGCAGCGCTGCTCCCCCGATGTCCGCGCGGGTCCTCTTCTGGCTTCCGCGCCCGGCTACTGCACATCACGCTGGGCGCCGCCATTGCTCTCTCCCTCTGCGCCGCTGCTGACGTCATACTAGGCGCCGCCCGGGACAGAGCAATGGCGGCTCCCGGCGCGATGTACAGAAGACGTCTCGGAAGCCAGAAGAGGACCCGCGCGACATCTGGGGAGCAGCGCTGCAGATCGGGGCCACCGGAGGGTGAGTATATAAGTTTATTTTTTATTTTTTTTAAGGCTGGGCAGCGCTGTATACTACTGGGGGCAGGCTGGGCAGCGCTGTATACTACTGGGGGCAGGCTGGGCAGCGCTGTATTACTACTGGGGGACAGGCTGGGCAGCGCGTGTATACTACTGGGGGCAGCTGGGCAGCACTGGCCCCCAGTAGTATACAGCGCTGCCCAGCCTGCCCCCAGTAGTATACAGCGCTGCCCAGCCTGCCCCCAGTAGTATACAGCCCGGCCTTAAAAAAAAAAATGTATATAGTCACCCTCCGGTGGCGCGGAAGCCAGAAGAGGACCCGCGCGGACATCGGGGGAGCAGCGCCGCAGATCGGGGCCACCGGAGGGTGACTATATAAGTTTATTATTTTTTAAGTATTTTTTTTAAGTGTTGTATACTTAAAGCACAGTATCATGTACACAACATTGGAGGATCTACAGGAGAATGTGCCCGGGATTTTGTACTCCTGTTGTGTGTTAGGGATGTGGACTGTGCTTGATGATAGAACATGGGCACAAATCTTACATCTTTTGTTATGGCAGGGAAAAGTGCCCGTCTGTGTTGGTGGTGAGAGGGCACTTCTTACCAGGAGATTCCCCATGTTTGGTGGCTGTTTGTAGGCAAGGACGGGTAGGTCCGGGCAGGGACGGCTCCAGGTTCTAGTGGGCCCCTGGGCAACAGAGCCTTAGTGGGCACCTCCTTGGACCGCCCTCCAGTGGCCACACTGCGCCCCCTTCCCCTGCGGACACACTGATACCCCACACCCCTGGGGAGTCCACATGAACACCCCCCTTCCCCCTGCGGAACACATCTTGCATCTTAACTCTCCCCTCTCACTCTGCTGGATTATTCTCTTATCTGCCCACGTCCTGGTGACAACTCTGAAATTTCTCTTGGATCACACCCCGACATCCCTTTCCTCTTTTGTGTCGAATACTTTCATCATTGTTCCCCACCCCTCCATGACACATTGAAACCCCTCCTCTCTGTTCTTACTACCTGTGTGACATATATCTATAAGCAATATTCCCGCGGATCTAGTCCCTTTCAAGACTCCTTCCACGGGCGGAAAGCAAACAAATATCTTTCCTGGTTCCCGGAGCAGTGCCTGTAAGCTGTTTGTTCGGCCTGGTTGCACCTCTCAGGCTTACGCGCAGGCTTGAAGCCGGCACACGTGACCGAGGAGGTCCTCATGTGCGCGCTTCAAAGGCAGTAGCCAACTTTGAGTGATCGGTTTGCATCGTGGGAAACCGGGACAGGGAGTGTATGATGCTGCCTCGATGTACTGCGCTCCCGACCAGCCAAAGCATAGAGGCAGAAAAGTGATCGGATCCAATGGTGATCAATTGACCAGTGTCTTATCCGATGCGACACTGGTTCAATTGAACCGGGGGCCCGAGTGGGCCCTCCAGTATCCCCGGTGGCCGCACATTGCCCGGGTGCAGGTGGTGATGCGCGCGGGCTGGGTCCGGGAATAGTCTTAGTCTGTTGTCCCTTATGGAGAATGGCTTGGAGATCTGCGGCAATTTTCTTTTAAACTCTTAATTTGGGTGGTGTAAGGACCACGCAGGGGTCTCTTGCCTTGTCCTCTTCTGTTGGTATTGCAGTAGCCTGCTCCTTGGATCCTTGTAAGCTATGTGAATCTGTCTATATATAACAGGGGTCTACCCCTGGGGATTGGATGAAAAAAACTGTTCCATTTAGGTAGTGGTCACGGACGGTAGTTTTGCTAAATTGAGTTTGTATGCTGTTGTCCTTAATGTATATGGTGGTCCTCAGGAAACTTAATGGTTTTTGAGTAGTCAGGGTAGCGTTTATGTATTGGATGGAATTTTTGTTATAACTTGTGGAAAGACAAACAGTATTCATCAATCAGTTATCCTGACCAGATAATAAGCAGGCATCAATATAGCGGAAGATGCTAATTTTGAGGTTAGTGGTGCAGGTGTAAATTGTAGAAACTCACCTCCTTAGTTTTGCCTGAACAGGTGGATACTGTGGTGTGTTCCTTTTTGTTGATGTATTCTGCTTATACACTAATGGCAATACAAAAATTTACCAACCCATCACGGACATACTCTCTAAGCATTACACAATTAGAGGGAAAGCCATACGATCACTAAAATCCCTTTTTTTTACAACGATATGGTAATTCAGACGCCAGACAAATTTGTGGAGCTGTGGTATAATTTTTATTTTTTTTTTTTTGTTTTGCAAAACTTTCAATACCTTCTAGGAGGATAGCATATTACAGACAATTTCTGATTGAAATGATTACTATCACATCAATTGAGGGGAATTCTAGAATCCCAGGAGGGTGCCCAAATTATGTCTGTGCCGATGAAACATGACACGCGGTCACTCACTGTGGACTGCGGCCCGTCTATTGGTTATTTTATACCAGTCAGGGATCGCGATAAACGCAATACGGCGTTGCTGCCGGGTATCCCCGACTCCCCAAACAAAACATTGCATTGCGGTTTCTTTACCGGTTTGCCCAAACAAATAGAAGTGCTTATGATTGATCTTCATACTCAAAGAGTCCTTAACGACTCGCACCTATGGACGTCGAATCACGCCAAGGTGCCGGAAAAGGGTGTTAAATGGACTCTTTTGAAGTCTTTTATGAAGATCTGGATTTTCTTTTATTTTGGAATTAAAACAATTTCATTTTTGGTCATTTGCTGATGTCGTTTCTTTAGTATACTGGTATCCCACAAAATGCTAGGCATTAGAGCAGTTACGCATCATCTTGAAAACTACAGTTTATTTTCAGGCCCCAACTTTTTTCCTGTGGCTGTTTGCTTTTCTATTACCAAACCCTATTTGTTTTTGACAGATCAGAATTGTTTTATTTACCACATTTACCTGGTGCCCAATGTTGGCTTTCGTGTTCTCTCCAATCATCGTAACTTGTTATGGCCTGTTGTAGATTGTCTTTTATTAACTTTTTTTTGATCTATTCTATTCCCTCTTTTCCCCCCCCCCCACTCCCAATGCGGACGTGCCTTTCGCTTTGCAACAGTCTTAGTTGGTCTATGTTGCGGGTCGAAGCGGCAGCAATGTCTTCTTTTTTGTTGATACTCTTTCTAATCTCCCCATCACTTCTTAATATTCAATTTACTTTTGCTCTCCTTCTTCTCGTCGGCCCATTCAAGTTATTCTTGTTTTTTTTGTGCTGCTGTTTCAGTGATTACGGTATCTGGTCCCGCCCCCCCCAGTGGTCTTGTCTGTTCTGCTTCTCACAACCACCGTTTGGTCTTAGTTCCATCGTCTTTTCGCTGTCTCTTATCTACGTCTTGTTATCCTATTCCCTTTCTTCCCATTCGATACTTAACAAATGACTGGTTCGAGCTGATAGAAAGGCAACAGTGACTCAAATCGCCACCTGTTACAACCAAGGTAGGCAGAAGAGCATCTCTGAACGCACAGGACGTCGAACTTTGAGGCAGATGGGCTACAGCAGCAGAAGACCACATCGGGTGCCACTCCTTTCAGCTAAGAACAGGAAACTGAGGCTACAATTACCTAAGTAAACAGGTATGGGAAATTTTACGATGGATTACCTTCCTCTCCCGTCTCGCGTGATGTATGTCCCGCTCCGCGGTTCCCTTCGATCCGTCCCCTGTTTGTTTACAGGGCACGGAAGCCGCGCACAGGGAACTTCCGGTCCGCGATGTGGACGGCTCTCCCAATCCGTCCCTATCTCTAGCACTTGTAAGCGCTGGGAGATAGTTGCGCATGTGAGCATCCAGGCCGCACCGGTGCACCGAGAGAAGCTGGCTGCGCCGGACATCGGCCACCGGAGGAGGTTAATTACATGTTTATTGTGTTTAAATAGCCCCCCCACCCGCCAGAAGAAATTGTTTAAACCCGGAGAACCCCTTTAAGTCGGTACAAGACCTCTGAATTTATCAAATGTATTTCTAATAGATTGATAAATAAATACCATATTTTCCCGACTATAAGGCGCACTTAAAGCCTTGGATTTCCTTGGAATCCAAAGTGCCCTTAAGTCCGGTCGCCCTATGTATGCACAGGGCAGCGGACCATATTACATAGGTCCCCGCTACCGGAAACCGGAGACAGCAATCTCCACGAACTGCAGACCACCGCAGCCGAAAACAACTTCTGCGCGTGGTCTGCAGTTCCCGCTGGAGATCTGCTGTCTCCGGTAGCGGGGACCTATGTAAGTATGGTCCGCTGCCCTCCTCCACCTCCCCTCACCTTCCCACTCACCTTCCCCGCCGTCGCCGCTTCTCGTCGGTTCTCGTCTTCGTGTCGCGTCGCGTCTCTTCTCGTCGGGTCTCCGCTCCGCCCCCGACCTCCGCCACCGCCCCGGACCCTGTGCCTTATGTCCCGATGCGCCTTATATATGGAATTATTACATATATAAGGCGCATCGGACTAATGCCTTATATTTCGGTGCGCCTAATGGCCCGGAAAATACGGTACATAAATATATAGATAATGAGTGAATATTTTTGTATAAATGTTCTCTTATTTCCTACTTGTCCTACTTATTGTTTTTCATGGCAGATGCTTCTGACCTCTCAGATGATGCGATTCTCTGTCTTGTCAAGAGGTCCTGTGGGTTCAGTATAAATATTTAAACAGATTAGATAATTTTATTATTTGATAACTGCAATTCCTCATTGTCGATAGATTAAGAGAAGTTGTTTCTGATGACTGGCCATTATAGAGAACAACTTATTCACTGACCACATTTTGTGTGATTTATATTTATAGCATAAATATTGCTAGATTGGAGCATAAAATCCCCCCCCAGATGTGCACCTAGATTTCTCGCTGCCTGAGGCGAGCCCTGGAAATAACACCCCCTTACAAATATTTTTTTTTAAAAACTCAATTTACCAACCAAAAACATTATATGTGGTTGGCATATTATATAAGGTGACTGCAAAGTACAACTATGAAAGGGAACCTGTCATCAGAAGACCCTTTTCTTCCCCCATAGAGAATAGTGTAACATTGCTTTTATAGTAAAACTGTCTTTTTCGTAAAAAAATAAATTAATATATAGTTTATATTTTTGTATGTAGAGTGTGTCCCTAGTCCCCGGGAGAGGCCAGTGAGGAGTGGTCCCCCACCCACCCTGCACATGTATAGTACTTACATGCAGAAGGACACTGCATGAAAGGTTGCAGTCACACGTATCGCTACTCGCTGCTTTTACAAACCCAGCACCAGGGTACGGGCTCGGCCCAATCGCTTATGTGTTTTTATGGAAACGCAAGTGTCACAACCAGAACCCAGTGTCTTGGTTTCATTTGTAAATGCAGCGCTAGCTGTACGTGTAAAATTCTGGCGCAGACTGCTTAGTAAATATGGCCATTGTCATAATAGGTGATGTAACGGTTGTTCTGTTTTTTCTAGGCTAATATCATATGTTGGTACTTAACATAACGTTTATATGTCTATTCTGTTGTGTGACAGTTTTTACAAGCAGAAATGTCTACATAATTTTTGCAGATCACTGTACAGCATAAGGGATTGTGTAATACTGACATTTCAATGACTGCATTCAATAACAAGATTTTTATTTTTAACCAGAATAAAAAATCTCCTTACGGAATATGAATTCCCAGAGAGCATAAATGAAAATAACCAGGATAATAGTGAATCCATGAAGTATATATACATAGGGGGTTTGTTTAGGGCCACATACACATATAGAGGTTATAACACTAGTATCTAGTGGCGTAATGCTCATTGTGGCAAGTCAGAGGTATTATCATACAAAAACATCCATCCAAATAACTTTATGGCTCTAAAGTGAGAGGGGCATGAGTAAAATTGTGCATCTGCACAAAAGGTAAGGGAACCGCTGAACCCAGAAGTTAATTCATCTTTTTAGAGACCAGTTTAGTTCAGAATGACCTATGAAAAGCCTATTTATTACATAAAGTGTCTAATCTCACATTTGGTTCATTTAAGAAACATTCTTCTCCAACTTAGTGACAATCCACGTCAATTACATGTATATTATGCTCAAACTTTTTTGATTAACTGGGCCATGAAGGTTTTTTTTTAATTGCAGCATATGTCCCCTATCCGCAACATGAGGATAAGTCCTTAATTGGTTAGCAATAAATTGAAAATCCTATATATATACAGTATATATATATATATTATATATATATATATTATATCTATATATATTAGTTTGTACGTTAAGGCTCAGGCTCTTTTTTGTAATGTCTCTTTATATAGTTATAACTTTGGAATACTTTGATACCAAAATGAATTTTCAGATTTGCTTTTTTTCAGAACATTGTACTTCATGTTGGTAAATTTTGGTTTATGTTATCGTTTTAGGTATAAAAACTAATTTATTAAATTGTTTCAGAAATTTAAAGATCTGCTTTTGAGACCCAAATGGATAGTTTTACCACCCAAATGAGTTACTTCTATCAATTCCCATATCTCGATTTTATGTTGTCATCTTTTTTTTTTAAGTCCTTTTTGTCAGGTGCTATTTCCCAGAAGGCTACTTAAACCTGCCTATCCTATCACACCCTTGGGCCTGGTGCCTTAGAGAAAGCTTTGGTCTAATGCCCTGCACTGTATGTAGTATTTACTGTTGTGACCCCCGGTCCCGTTTGTGACTGCTGGACCTATTGCTACGACCCTGCCTCTGATCCCGTGCTGCCCGTCCTGACCTCTTGTCCCCGTCTTACAAGATCGCCTGCCTTCCTGTACCTCAACCTAGGCTGCCACCTAGAACAAGCCCGCCCTGTGGAACGACCTGGGGTACCCCGCGCGCAGCAATACCATCCTGTTTGTGGGAGGCTTTGGTGAAGACAGGGTGCCACTTAAATTCCGGTCCCAGGTGTCGACTTGTGTCATTGTCCACGGTGGTTCAGAGGATCCACTACATACAATCCTGACACTTTTATTCTAATATGACATTAGACAGCTTACAAATCATACAGAGACTTCCATTTTCCCCCTGAAACTCTAAATTGTAATTTTTTTTTCTTTTTTTTTAATGGGTCTGAAATAATAAATAACAGAATCCCCTTATGAATCCCCCCATTTTACCCTGTTTCCTCCTAAAATGGACATCCCTCCAAAATAAGATCTGTACATTTGTTCAAGCTTAGAAATATAAGACCTCTCCTGAAATATTACCTAGTGGCAGTCCTTGCTACATTGCCGCCACCCCACCCCACACCCTCCGTACACCATACATTAGTATTAGAAGACCATTTAGATGCGCAAAAGTTTGTGACACGGGAGAGGAATCATGGTGTCGCCCTGAAAATACGATACAAGCAGCTACCTGGACATAGAAGTGCTGACAAGAAGGGCTCATTAAAGTGCTATGCTAAACATGAGAGATTGGGGGGCAGCTAATTGCAAAACAAATGAGCATGAAATAAGTGTGTTTTTAAGTAGCATTTTAGTTCGACAATAAATGTGTATTCTTGTTCATGGAAATAAGACATCCCCTTAAAATAAGACCTAGCACCTGTATGGCAGGACACAACAAGGACAGTGAGCCTGACAGTGCGCCCCCCATCTTGTCCCTACCTACTTATTGGTCCCCCTAAATGGAGGCTAATAACTGCGACGTTCCCTCCCTGGCTATGGTGTGAACATGAACAATACAGAAGAACAAACACAATAAGGCAAGGTATACAATCCGATTTGGCAGCAGCGGGATATCAATACCAAAACACAATCCAAATAGCGAAATCGAGACACAGGCAATAGATCAGAAACCAGAAACTAGAGAATTCAAGATAAGCTAGAAAACAGCAAAATAGCATTTTGACCAGCAGGTATGATGGGAGTAGGCAGGTATTTATGCAGTTCCAGACACGCCTCCAGCAGCACACTGGAGGAACTGTCAATCAGGCTAGTAACCCTTGCTGGGCAGGGCTGAAATGCAAGGAGCAGGGTGTGGGCTCTGTAAATCCAAGCCCCAGTTCACACACAAATCAACGCCACCTATCTGCCAACTCGGATTTGGGGCTTTTGGCACGGATGTTACAGCACCTCTTTAGGAGCAAAATTAAGACACTACTGTATCTTATTTTCAGGGAAACTAGTAGTAATTAAAACAAAATGGACATGAAATTTACAATGGTCTAATTTTGTAGGTAATACATTCATTTAGCCCTAAAATTTACACATTACCAAAAGATAAAAGGAGAAAATACATCTTAAAATTTGTACTGCAATTCTCCCGAGTAATGGAGGCTCCCCACATGTGGATGTATTTGTTGAACGAGGCACAGAAGGGAAGGAGAGCCCTGCAGTCCTATAGAACTTAGATAGCCTAATAAACATATTTTAGTTATTCTATGGGTCAATATGATTACTTAGATATTTTTTCTTATGTTTTATTTCTTTTACTAGTTTTTTGTCTACAGATCCAGTTAATGGTGATGCTGCCAAGGCTATGACCAGTTACTTGAGTGGTGATAATTAGAAAAGAAAACAGACGACAGTCAGGGAGAATAGAAGCCCCTCCTCCTTTGGGGAGCTGCTGGGGGTAAAAGACAGAAACACAGGTGACACTTGTTGCTTAGTGCTCCATCTCATTCCCCTCAAAGCTTCAAATCTGTTTATATGATGCCATATAAGTCCTTTACATAAAGCTGATGATAAAGCTAGAATGTGCACCCGTGCTATCCTGCCTGCCGGTCCCCGTCCCCTGCCCTCACTTACCTTTCCTGGCTCTGTCTGTGCACGCTCCTTCCCTGCAGTCGCGCGCTTCCCACCGCTAGGGGGCCATGCTCGACTTCTCAAGCCTTAAGGGCCAGCGTCCCCGATTGCTCCTGCTAATCCGGCTCGCCATTAATCCGGCACCTCCCTTCATCCCTGCCGGATCTTCTCCTAGGATCTCCTATGGTTTCCATGCCAGGCTTCCCTAAGCCGTTCCTGTGGAAGAGAAAGCTCATTAGTGTTTCCAGACGATTTCCGGTCTTCCTGTGTGTCTCTAGCGTTCTCATACGCTCCTGGTGTTCCAGTTTCCATCAGCGTACCAGGGGTACCTCCATGTGCCTCCTGCCATCCTGTCTCAAGTCTTCAGTCTCCCTCCGTGCTTCCTGCTGTGCTCCCAGGGTTCCAGTCCAGCAGTGTCTGCAGTCCTGCCAGCGTTCCAGTGTTCCTCTGTGTTGCTGCTGTTATCCCAGGTCTTGGTCTGTTTCCTGCACATCCCTGTACCTTAGCTGCCACCGTGGCCTCATACCATCTCCACGGCGGTCCAGAGAGTCCCTGTCCACAGACTCCTCCCTCCGAACTCTTCCATAGAGACTTAGTTCTGTGTGTCTGTGTGACCTGTTACAGCAAGATCCGGCCATGGACTCCGGCAGGACATGGATCCCTCATGGACTGTTCCAAAGACCATACCAGTTGCTGACAGATGTTCTCGCCCAGCAGTCTATCTGATTTTTTCTTGAGAGAGGATCTGAGTAGGGTTGCCACCCTTCTCCTACAGCTGCTAGACTCCCGCTACCCCAGGCTCCACTTCCACAGCTTCCCAGCGCTGCTCCAGCTTTCCAAGAGCCACTCCAGCCTGTCTCCATGCCTCAACAGCTGTTGTTGCCAGCAACCACAAGTCCGGCTTCCATGTCGGCCTCGCTTGGCTCCTGTTCCAAAAGCCAGCCCCATGCTTCCTCAGCGTTCCAAGCTCTATCCAGTTTTCCAAGAACCACTCCGCTGGCCACCATGCTTCCACTGCTTCTAATGTTCTCCTCCGGCTTTCCAGAAGCCGCTCCAGAGCCTCTGGCTTTCCCAGAAGCCGCTCCAGAGCCACCGCCAACCAGAGGTCGCTCCAGTGTCTCCACCTGGCTCCTGTCTGTGCTCTGGCTCCGGCGTGTAGGCCGCACGCTCTAACCTGCAGTCGCGCGCCTCCCGCTGCTAGGGGCGCGCGCACGGACTTCTCAAGCCTTAAAGGGCCAGCGTCCTCCTGATTGGCCCCGGCTAATCAGCTCGCCCTTATAATCCGGCACCCTCCCTTCTCTCCCCTGCCGGATCTTCTCTAGGATCTCCTATGGTTTCCATGCCAGCTTCCCTAAGCCGTTCCTGTGGAAGAGAAAGCCCATTGTGTGTTTCCAGACGCTTTCCTGTCTTCCTGTGTGTCTCCAGCGTTCCCATACACTCCAGGTGTTCCTGTTTCCAGCGTTACCAGGGTCCACCTCCATTTGCTCCTCCATCCTGTCTCAAGTCTTCGTCTGCCTCTGTGCTTCCTGCTGTGGCCTCCCAGGGTTCCGTCCCGGTGTCTTTAGTCCGTGCCAGAGTTACCAGTGTTCCTCTGTGTTGATGCTGTTATCCCAGGCTTGGACTGTTTCCTGCACATCCCTGGTACCTTGGCTGCCACCGTGGGCCTCATACCATCTTCCGCGGCGGTCCAGAGGGTCGACTGGTCCACACACTCCTCCCTCCGGACTCTTCCCATAGAGACTTTTATTTGTTTGTCTGTGTGACCCGTAACGTGTCTTGCCAAAGAGTCAAGTTACAGCAAAGAGTTGTATAATCTGTTCTGAGGCATCTAAGGCATAAGCTCATTGACTGTCAATAACTGTGTTCAAATACAATTATTAATGGCTTGTTTTTTTTGTGGGGCATGTTTACTTTGCACCAGTACCATTCTTGAGTAGATGTGTTTTTTGATCACTTATTATTGCATTTTTTGTGGGATGAAATAGGTAAAAACATTATTTTGGTGATTTTTATGACGTTTATCATGCAGGTTCATCTTGATTTCTTTTTATTCTGGAGATTCGGATATGGATGCAGTGAAACAATACGTGTGGGGTTTGTGTTTTGCTTTTGACTTTTTTTTTTACATTTATGTCATTTAATATGTTAATGGAACTTATGGACTTTTTATTAATTTATTAATTTTTTTATTAAAAACATTTTTTAATTTTTTACATTTTTTAGTTTAATTTGGGACAACAAGCATCTCTGTTCTGATAATACTCTGCAATACTGCAATACTGCATAGGCTGACACTGAAGGTGCCACATTCCTGGGTTGCAGGTTAAGCTCCCTCCGAATGCAGGTGTTAGACGGGGTGTCAGCTGTTAGGTATAACTGAAGCTCCATGTATATTGATGCCGGTCTAGTTCTGATGCAAACTAAGCGGCATCAACTCAATGGCGGATATTCTGTCACTGAGTGTCATCAGCTGAGCTCATATGATATATCCGTCTGTCTGAATGTGAAGAGGTTAAATATTCTGCGTCTGTAAAGAAATTCCAATCCAAATCTTGTTGAATTGACATGTGTGTAAACACTTATAATATTTCCAGATATAATTCTTCAAGCAATTGCTTTCTTTATTTTAGAAAATGTCAATGTTATCTTAAACCCCTTAATGACTGAGTTTATCTCTTTTCAAACATACTGGTGTTTGTTGCATTATCCAGCAAACACCACCGGATACACCAGTGATTGTGCTGACACCTATCCTCTTGGTTTAATCTGTTAGATGCCGCGACAAAGCTGCAGGCAGAATTTTAATCCTGCTACATCGTGGTAGTATTGCAGTTTATGGTCAGAACCACTAGAGGATCTTGAAGTACAGTATAAAATCTTTTTTAAATAAGTAAAATATTAAACCATTTTCCAATCCCCGCTCTTTCCCTAGAACTGATATGAAAATAAAGAAAAAGAACATAAACATGTTAGGTATTGCCCATCCCAAAACTACTGATCTATCACTATTCAAACAGTTATTACCAGTTGTGAGCAACAAAAAATAGTGTCCAAATATCGGAATCAGCAGTTTGCAAATTATAAAAAATTGGAATAAAATAATCAATAGGTTATTTAGTTCCCAAAATAGAACAATGAAAATGTCAATGTTAAAGTATTCATACTTCATGGTGTGCTACCAGATCCAGAAAATATGGATCTGCTAACTACCACTGTTATACCACTATATTTGGTGCTTGTATGTATAGTATATAGTTATATATGTATGTATGCGGCCAGACATTGGAAGATGGTAAGCGGACCCCCTTTCTTAAAGGTGCAGGACCTTCATCCATCATTTATTAATGACATATCCTGTTCATTGTGAAAGATACCAAGAAGAGATACCCCTTTATGCAGCGACTTTCTGGTTCTCTGGGGCAGACTTTGAAGTGAAAAAAGACAAGAATGAAAATGCTCCCTTATTCTTTGTGTTCCAGATTAACTAAGCGAAACCCAATGGAAATCTTCTTATGTGCAACTAGAAAGTGTTTTGGTAAGTTTTCTTTTAGACACAAGGCTTCAATGCATCATTTTAGCATAAATTCCGTTTTTGGTGCACAACATTGTTCTGATTTTATATGGTGGTGCACACCGTTAATAATTTGACACACCAAAAAAACGTCAAAATAAAACAAAAATCAGGGAGTGGTGTGGAAGATTATATAAATTATATTGGGAAATCTCCAGCTCACCTCCTCCCCCGTAAAGGCATGCTGCACAAGGAGAGCACAGTCCACCTTTGCTTCGGAAGAAAATCATTACTTCACAAAAAGCAGCGTGCCACTCAAACATTCAGTCAACTATTTTATTGTATAAATCACATTATAGCCTTAAAGATCTTAGACCACAATAAAGATCACCTGTTTTAGGTGCAACACTAACTTTATTCATGACGCTCTACTGAAGTCCACTGACTTATGCTGGACATTCTACTCTGAGAAACGCCCCACAGAAAATCCAAGCCAATAGTTACCGTGATAAAGCATTAACATACATAGAATCTAAATAGAAAAAACCCTTCAATTCTTAACAGCTATGACTAACAATATGACAAAATACTGTACTTGCTTGAACTTTAGTGTGAAAACAATAATCGTGTAATAATTACACTAGATAGTATAATATTGCTTATTCACACTGCTTACAGATCTCAACTATTAACTCTCTAGCGCTCCTTCACGTAATATTATTGCATGGAGCACGTAACTTAGCACGCCATGCAGTATAGTACATCATGGAGCTGAACCGGCATCGGAAAACTCGTTAGCACTAATCTACCGCTGACATCGCTACTCTGATCCCAGGTGTTAACTCTTTAAATGCGTGGTCAATGCAACCACAGCATTTAAATGCAGGTTGGAGTTCCCTTCTCGATCGGCACCACAATTGTGTCAAAAGCAGGTCAATTATATGAATACATGCAGTGAACGTGTCTGGTTTGGAGCAAGAAAAAAAGACAAGTGTGAGGGATGGGAAACCAAGATTACTGCAAAACAAAACAATGGGATCGCCTGACAAAGCTGATGTAACTACATTAATCCGTTCCCCCAATGACTGTTATGGATACTGATTAATTACAATCTTTTTAGTATGTGCCAGACAAGATTTGTTGTTTTAAGACTATTGATACATTTCTCTTTTCCTTACCAACTTTACAGGAAAAAACTGATTGTGATGTTACCCGATCACAAATGGCATAGGAATATGGTAAATATTGTATTTAATTCAAGTATTTAAAGACAACCATGAAAATAACATTAATCTATGTTTGCAATTACACACAATTGTTCTGCAATACTGTAACTATCCCTTAAAAATACTTGCCCCATCAGGTAGGTACAACATTTTCTTTATAGAATTCCCTCGGTAATGTAAAATATCACCCATTTACCCATAAAACAACTCCCCAAAGTCAAGTCAAATTGACTGGAGAAGAGTCATATTTTGCTGCAATGAATCATGTGTAGAGGCTGCAGTGGGAGTGCCGCCATTCCAAAAGATTCTAAATCTGTATATGTGATTCCATCCAAATGGCAAAATAATTAACAGCACAGTAAGTTTGCATTATGTAACATCATTTTTAAAGCAAGGGATTTTTTAAAATGTTTTTGAAAATTTCCCAAACTGGCTCTTTCAGAAACTGCACCCTCAAATAATCCAAACCATCTTTTAGGAATGAATACATTCATTTAGCCTTAAAACTTGTCCATTCAAAAGGAGTTAATAAAAAATTCTCTAGGGTGTGCGAAAGTATCCAAAGTTACATAATCACATAAAGTGACATAGCTCAGATTTGGAAAAAGGGCTCTGTCGGGAAGGTACAAAATCGCCAACTCTTAAAAGGGGTAAACTTTATGGAATCTGCTAGGCCCCTAGTTAACAAAAACACTGGATTTCTACCCGCTTATAGGTGGACAGATACCTATTGATATTGGGGTGGAAATCCCATAGAGCTCCATCGATAAATGAATGGGTAATTCAACTGGAAAAATAAAAAAAAATTGAAAAAAATAAATTGTGTGAGAGGAGGAAAGGGAATTTATGGCGGAAGAAATGGTTGGTAGACGAGTGAAAGGGGAAACGGGTAAGCTGGGGAAGAGGGGAAAAGAAAAGGAAAAGTTGTGGGTTTTTTGTTATTTTTTTTTTCTCTCTCTGACCAGGGAGGGGCGGATGGTGGTAGGAGGAGGGTGGTCTAAGGATATATATTGGTTGATGTACAAGTCATTTATTAATATTTCCAATGTGTAATATACAAAAAATTAATAAAGAAATTAAAAATAATAAATGTGATTTTATGATACATTCTCAACCAATTGTTTTGCTGCACATAGTAGTGAGATGTATTATCTATGTAGTATCATATTATCATAGTATACACTCACCGGCCACTTTATTAGGTACACCTGGTCCAACTGCTCGTTAACACTAATTCTCTAATCAGCCAATCACATGGCGGCAACTCAGTGCATTTAGGCATGTAGACTGGTCAATAATCTCCTGCAGTTCAAACCGAGCATCAGTACGGGGAAGAAAGGTGATTTGAGTGCCTTTGAACGTGGCATGATTGTTGGTGCCAGAAGCTGGTCTGAGTATTTCAGAAACTGCTGATCTACTGGGATTTTCACGCACAACCATCTCGAGGGTTTACAGAGAGATGGTCCAAAAAAGAAAAATCATCCAGTGAGCGGCAGTCTGTGGGGAGGAAATGCCTTGTTGATGCCAGAGGTCAGAGGAGAATGGGCAGACTGGTTCGAGCGATAGAAAGGCAACAGTGACTCAAATCGCCACTTGTACAAACCAAGGTAGGCAGAAGAGCATCTCTACGCACAGGACGTCGAACTTTGAGGCAGATGGGCTACAGCAGCAGAAGACCACATCGGGTGCCACTCCTTTCAGCTAAGAACAGGAAACTGAGGCCTTACAATTTTGCACAAGCTCATCGAAATTGGACAGTAGAAGATTGGAAGAACGTTGCCTGGTCTCATGAGTCTCGATTTCTGCTGCGACATTTGGATGGTAGGGTCAGAATTTGGCCTCAACAACATGAAAGCATGGATCCATCCTGCCTTGTACCAACGGTTCAGGCTGGTGGTGGTGGTGTCATGGTGTGGGGATAATTTTCTTGGCACTCTTTGGGCCCCTTGGTACCAATTGAACATCGTTGCAAACGCCACAGCCTACCTGAGTATTGTGCTGACCATGTCCCTCCCTTTATGACCACAATGTACCCAACATCTGATGGCTACTTTCAGCAGGATAATGGCCATGTCATAAAGCTGGAATCATCTCAGACTGGTTTCTTGAACATGACAATGAGTTCACTGTACTCAAATGGCCTCCACAGTCACCAGATCTCAATCCAATAGAGCATCTTTGGGATGTGGTGGAACGGGAGATTCGCATCATGCATGTGCAGCCAACAAATCTGCGGTAACTGTGTATGCCATCATGTCAATATGACCAAAATCTCTGAGGAATGCTTCCAGCCCTTGTTGAATATTGCCACGAAGAATTGAGGCAGTTCTGAAGGCAATAGGGGGTCCAACCCGTTACTAGCATGGTGTACCTAATAAAGTGGCCGGTGAGTGTATAAGCTCAACCTTTAAGATTTAAGCAAATATTTTTTCCCCATTATAACCCGTTATACTTTTGCTCTTCAGAAAGGCATCCAGCCCTCTCTTGAACATGTACATAACATCCTCTTGCGGCAGAGAGTTCCATAGTCTCACTGCTCGTACAGTAAAGAATCCCTGTCTATGGTGATGGTAGAACTGCCTCTCCTCTAGGAGTAGAGGCCATACATAGGCACAGGTCTAGGTATAAAAAGGTCTTTGGAGAGATCATTGTACTGCCCGTTCAGGTATTTGCACATTGTAATAAGGACTCCCCTCAGCTGTCTTTTAAAAACATAAAGGAAAATTGAAACGCCAAATTGAAATTTTATTGATCATTCATCACACAATACATCATATTATGTGCAATAAAAAAGCTTTATAAATGTCATGGTTGAACATAAATACCTTTTCCAAAAAGGATTACATTGCAAATCAACACAGTTTTAAAAAAAATTGGTATTACTGTATTCGTATTGTCCCAGAGAAAAAAAGTTTTTATGTTCTTTAGTTGCCACAATAAATGCAGTAACATTTAGAAGAAAAAAAAACCTTTGCATTATGCACAAAGACCAAGTTGCCAATTACTGCTCATGCTCACAAATTTGAATTGGATCACTGATGCGTGTCGGGCATTTTTTTGTAAATTGAAATTGTATTGAATTGAAACATGTAATTTCAGGAAAAACAGGGAATCGCTGGTCAAGAAATCTTTTTGTTCATTAGTGAGAAGTTAAAACCTGTATTGGTAAGTTATTTGCCTCATATACTATATATAATATCTGCTGTTATATATTTAAAATAGATTCTTATTCAGATTAATATTAGTTGTATATTGCACATTAAATAATACAACATTGGGGGGGGGGGGAGAATTTATCAATGTGTCACAGAGTCTGCAAGTCTACAGCTAGAACACTTAGGCTTCTGTGGCGCCAGATTTATTACTGTGATGCTAAATACTGTAAGGGTACATTTACACGAACGTTAGGAGACATATATCTGGCCACAATTTTGCGTGCATACATACGCCCCCCATGGGCGCCTATGGCTCCCGGGCTCGGTTCGGTGAGTACAACGAATGCTCACCGTTCATAGCTGTGGCTGCAAACAAGATAGGGCATGCTCTGTCTTTGCTGTGAGAACACCTGTGCAACATTTTAAAACGCAAATATGGCAGAAGACTGGCGCAACTCGATTAATCAATCTCCCCATTATCTATATTTTTTAAAGATTTTGGATTTAGTACCATTATTGATAAACTTAAAGTGGTTTTTCCATGAACAAGAGTTGGCAAGTTTATAATGGATGTGGGATGGGACACCATGGGCCACATTTATCGAAACTAGTGCAGTCTTTACTATCTAGAGTTTATCTGTGGAGTGTGCAGAAGGCGCCAGATTCATCAAAACTGCTTCACAGTCCTCTATAATCTGGTGAACCCTGCACTGCTCTGGAAGTGTGCACCATTTTTTGTGCACTTTGTTTATGCTGCAGAATTGTGGTGTTTGATATTTATAAATGTGGCACAAACTCTGTCTAAGTGCTAACACGCACCTTTAGGTGCACATTTTATCTGTCTTGTTGGACACAGTGCAGCCGGGACACAAAACTGGCACAGGCACTTTATAAATGCATGTGCAAGCAGTTTGCACGTTCTTTTCAATGCAAAACTGGCGTAACCAGTTTAATACATGTGGGCTATTGTCTTCCAAGAATAGACTGATGGATGCTCATTTCCTCTAGTGGTTTATTCCTCTGCAAAGGATTGCAAGTGGAAGCCATACAAAGAATTTTGGAACAGCAATCTAATGGAAAGAAGTCCACAGTTTAGGAACCCAACCCTAAGTTCCACTATAAAGGGCATTATGTGCACTGGATTTCCAGCATGTCATGCCTATTAACTTCATTTTGCCAATAAACCCGTTCCTTCCAGTTCATAACTTTAACTGGTTGCGGCAAGGGAACGTCCTCAGGATCATGCTTGCACAGTCAGTATATAGTCACATATAGCCTGGCTCCTGCTGCGTCTGCCCGACAGGGAGATCACTCCTTGCAGTGCAGTTTAACCCCATAACTACTGCGATCAAGTACTATTGCAGCAGCTAAGGGGAACAAGGTTCCCTCTGTCACTCCGCCGGCCCCCAGTAATAGGGGGGTGCCAGGGAATTGCCATGGTGTAACAGAACCATTCTAAGACTGGGTCTAATAGGCAATCTGTCCAACCCATGTATGTATCTGATCATCAGAGATATCACAGTCCAGTAATGTAAGCTGTCATTGCAGTGAACGGCTGCTCTCATCATATATAATAACTGCATATTTGTACTGTCATTTATGTGTAATGTTTCCTTTATTCAGGCACTGTATGAGTTTACACCATGAAAGTTGTCACAGAGGTCGGAGAATGATATGCTTACAAACCAATTCTTCACATAAGGATAGTAGCCACAATCTCTTCTCTGCATCTTTGATAAAGGCGTGCCTGAAAATATTACTTCCGGACATAAGACACATGTTGTATTATCGTCAACTATCATTGCCGATCATGTGATCTAATCGCTGGTTTGTTAAAATGTGCTGTGTGCATCAGTGAAAAACAGAACCTTTTAATATTTTCATGAATTTCTTTGCTTTCAGTAGACTAATAAAAATTCAGCTGAGCAAATAAAATATTTTTTTGTGGCTTTTGCTTTATATTAACAAACATCTTAGAGTCCAAGATTCCTTCTTGTATGAATATTATAGCCCCTACAAGTCTGGAAACCACTTCCTACATATGGTACTAGAATCAAAATTCTTGGAGAATGGAAGATGAGCCCCTTCTACCCGCTTTCAATCTGCTATTTCAGGACCTTTGGATGACCTTCAAATGTCCTGAAATGGCTCTTGTGTAATGAGAGCAGTAGCAGATGTATGAGGATGGGTGAAGGTCCTTATCAGTAAAAAATTTGGTGGTAAATGTTGGCCTATGTCAACCCCTTTGGGAATAGCCTATTTTGGCCTCTAGGACGCGGGCCCATTTTTTAAATCTGCCCTATGTCACTATAAGTGCTTATAGCTTTGGAACACTATAATAAATCCAGGGCGTTTTGAGATTATTTTCTCGTGAAACATTGTACTTCATATTAGTTTACAAATTTGGTTGATGTATTTTGTGTTTAGTTCAATTCATGAATAAGCGAAATTTGGCAAAAATTTTGAATCTTTTTTTATTTTCAAAGATCTAAATTCTCTACTTTTGATGCAGCTAGTCACAGCACCCAAATAAATTCATAACTTACATTTCCTAAATGTCTGCTTTACGTTGGCATGGTTTTTAAGATTCCACATATTTTACTAGAATGTTATGAGGCTCAGAATTTGGGTGCCATTTTTCAAATTTTTAGGAAAATCACCAAAACCTGTATTTAGATGGACCTGCTCAAATTTTAATTGACTGTGGGAGGCCAATATAATAGCTAGACTCGTTAATTACCCCACTATGGAAACTATACCCCTCAACATATGAAAAAGCACTTTTAATAAGTTTGTTAACCCTTTAGGTGTTTTATAAAGGTTAAAACAAAATGGAGGTGTGGTCTACAAATTGTAATATTTTTTGACAATACAATCATTTTGGGTGGAAAATTAAACATTTGCAATGGATTAAATGAAACAAGTGTGCACTGATACCCCATATGTGGTGGTAACCTGGTGTATGGGCGCACGGCCGGGCATAGAATGGAAGGAGGCGCCATCCAGAGCAGATTTGCTATGTCACATTGTACAGGCTATAATTTTTGGACCTATAGGGGACCTATCTGGTACCTCATCTTGAAGCATCTATAGCTAATTGGTGAGATTTTATTAACTCTTTGTTGGTGGAGAGAATGAAAATCATCAATTTTTAGGACTTTTTTTGTGTTTTTTTTGGCTGTTTACCATACCATAAAAATATTTTTTATTCTATAGATTTTTAAATTTTTTCCCATTTTTACTAAGTAAAAAGTAACTAGGCGAAAATGTTGTCAATTTTAGCATCACCGTCTTTCATATACATAACTTTTTTATTTTTCGGCTGACAAATCAGGTTAAGGGCTTATTTTTTGCAAGAAGCATTGCTTTTTTTAGTGGTCTTATTTTAGAGTGAGTAACATTTTTTTAAAGGGTATTAATTACAAATTATCTTTTTTTCTGAATGTTTTTTGGGGTTGTTTTTTATGGGGTTTACTTTGTCGCGTTTTTGCGAGGGTTTTTTGCCCAACGTTTACCGTGCAGGTCCAGTAATGCTTCTGTTATTATACAGATTGTTACTGATGCGGCACTACCAAATATGTGTGTGGGGGGGGGGGGAAATATGTGTTTGTGTTTTCTATACTTTATTAAGCGTTTTTATGGGAAAGTTGCATTTTAGGGGCTTATATTTTAATGTTAATGTTTAATGTAAATTATTCTAATTTTTAAACTTTAGTGTTTTTACCTTTTTACTTATACATACTTGAACTTGAACCAGCGATGCTTTGATCGCTGGTTCAATTTCAATACACTGCTCTACAATACTAATTCATTGTAGAGCAGTGTAATCTGTCTGTCATGTACACAGTTTACAGTCAGACCCGGAAGGAGTCTAACTGCAAAGAAGATTGGGTAGCCCCGGGCCACTTGGCAGACCTCCAGGCTGTCCAGAAGAGGATCGGACACGGACACTTTATAAAACAAGTTTCAAAATAAAACCTATATGAATTTAGTATCTCCGTTATCATAATACCCCAAAGAATAAAGGAGAGGTGGAGGTGGAGCGCCCAGCGGAGTTAAGTAAGGTGTGAGGGAGAGTATACTGTGAGTCTTTATTTCTAACTGTGTGAAACACATCTAATTATTAGAAATTGATATGTGTGATATGTTTTTACCTCCTGTAGAGAGTGGAACTGCTTAGTTAGATGAAATATAAATATCCAGGGATTCAAGTTTTGAAAACATATCATCAAGAACAGCTTCACACTGCTGTGTACAGAAGATGAAACATGGACTACTATGATAAAAAAAAAAATTTTGGTTTATCTACAGTGTCCATTTAAAATTAGGAAAACCCAAATATTCAGGAGCCTGTGGCCTCACTCAAAGACAGAAGCATCTCCAGAACCAACTGTGAGAAGGAGGCAAACTGTTTCAAATAAAGCTAGATCATGGCAACCCGCTCACTATGCCATACACATATGGCACCAAGAGAATAGGGGCTTAAGGGTGGATAACCATGACTTTATATAAGGCCTTTAGCCTGCACAGAGACTAGTGCACATCCTTATCATAAAAAGCGATCTTCCACCAAGACAAATCATGGGCTATGATTGGCCCACAAGATGAAACATTACCCCTAAATCCCCAGAGCTGGATGAAGACCTAAAAGAGAAAAACATTACTGAAGAACCAAATGAGGATGTATATAACCAGCAAAGACTGTCAGAGCCCTATCTCCTGCATCGGCAGAAACTAAAATTGCATCAAAGGTTTACCTTCCTCATGAAAATGGATGCAACAGGGCAGGCCTTCCCCCAAAAGCAGAAAATGATGCCCAACAATCCCGGCTAAAAACATCAGTCACAGGAAAAAAGTCCTCCTCCCAGCAAAAATACTTAGCAAACAGCAAAGCCTCTGTTTAGGAACACTTGAAGGGAGGATTTGATCCATTTTCTTGTTGGCTTGTATTTTACGTTTTTCACTGTATGCCCCAAATGACATGTCTACTTTATTCTTTGGGTCAGTGCAATCACAGGGATACAACATTTATATAGGTTTTATAATGTTTTTATACATTTGCAAAAATTAAAACTTCCTGTACAAAAAAAAAATCTTCATTTTGCCATCTGGCAATTTTGATGATGCTTAAATGCTATGATTTTTTAGCACTGAAAGGCCTGTATCACTTTTTATTGAATTTTTTATTTTTTTCAAGATGCCAAAAACTGTCATATGGGTTTTGGGTATCATTAATGAATTGTGTGCATTCTCTGCTTTGTTCATTAAAGACTTGAGGGAGAATTCATTAAGACTGGCATTTTCATGCCGCTCTTAAAATCTCTCCCTTCTCTGCTTAGAGGCTTCAGCCTAGGGCGCCAACTCTGCCAGTTCTGACCTATAGGGTTCACAACTCTACCCGCTCTCCATGTACCCGGCCCCTACATGCCCAAAGTGGCATGCAGGATGGAGAAGCCCAAAAACTGTCAGGGAGGGAGAGATTCATGTGCTTTCACCACCAAAAGCTACACAAAAGGCATAATGAATCTCCCCCATCATCTCTGGAAAAATTCCTTTTAAATATTTATAGTCCACTGATCGGTAAAGACCATATGATGTGAATAGGTTGACAGCTTGATGACTCTAAAACTGCATTATGAACAGCCCTCACAGGATCTCCTTCCATCATTAAATCAAGAAAAGTAATATAGTTCCTTGAAATGTGTCCTGTGAATCCAGGCACTTTGACTGTAGTAATCTCATCATACAGTATTTGCTATCCATAGCCTCAATCCTTCTAAAATCAACTTTTAAATCATGCAAAGCAGCCAGAAAGGGCTGTAGGGGGCATTCAAGAAAAAAGGAGAAAAACAGGAGAAAAAAAGGAGAAAAACATACCAGAAGCCATAATTAATGTCCTGCCCCCCTCAGTAGCTATAATTAATGTCCTGCCCCCCCCCCCAGTAGCTATAAGTACTGTCCTGCTCCCCAGTAGCCCTAATTAATGCCTCCCCCGGTAGCTATAATTACTGTCCTGCACCCCCAGTAGCCATAAATAATGTACCCCACCACCAAACAGGGCCCTATATATTTAAGCTAAATAAAAAACATAATTCTTACCTCTTCGTGCTGCCTCTCATCAGGGGATCCGGCGCAGGCGACGGCTGATGACGCGTCTGCAGGTCAGGTGCCGGGTCATAGACCTCAGCAGACCCGGCGCAGGCAGACGCGTCACATAGCCTGCGTCAGCGAAAGTGATGGTTGTCGACGGCGGGTAAGTAGTGTGAGGTGGGTGGGACGGGGGCGGATCGGGGGCCCGTTCTAATTTTGAATTATGACAGCTCCGGGCCCTCCCTGATCCAGCGCACGGACCAGATGCAGAACAGTCCGTGCGCTGTAACAGGCAGGCCCGCGGCTGTCACAATTCAAAACATCTGCTCGCTGTGCTGCGCCGAGTAATCAGCGCAGCGCAGGGGTCAGGTGCGGGCCTCTGACTGACCGGCAGCGGAGCTTCGGTGGATCGCGGGAAAGGTGAGAAACATTACCGGCGTTTTAAGTCTTCAAAAGTCGTCTTATACGCCGGTATATTCGGTAGTTATGTGTTCCTTCCATCAGTACGTTCCATATCATGGCTGTGCTGGATGAAGTAAGCCACTTGGTCCGGATCCAAGGCAAGGTATATAGAAAAAATAGAAAAATAAAGGAAATCCGCACAAGCAACTGTTAAAAAGTAGAAAAAATCTTCAAAATTGTATTAGTAACATCTTAAAAAGTGACATCACAAGGCGGAAAGGAGTAGATACATGTGACACATTTCGGACAAAAATAGTCCTTAATCATACCTGTTGAAGGAAACATCATGATTGATTTTTATAATGGAGGAGAATGCCACCGGAAACAGAGTAGTGAGCGCGGAGGGGGCGTGTAAGGGGAGAGTTCCAAGGTGGATCACATGACACAGTCAGGAGTGGCGGCATATACATCATAGTATGGTACACCAGGTAAGGGTTAGATGTTTACAAAGGGGGTATATATAAGTAAATTTATTGATAAAATGTTAATAAACAAGCATGAGATCATTTATATAATTCATCCCCTTAGGGAAGCAGGTATCTAACAGCATAATCCAAAATGCTTTGCGCACATGGAGTTTCTTTTTTCCATAGCCTCCTCGTTTAGTGGCTGCTATATGTTCAATAGCTACAACAATTTCATTGAACCCTTGTGGGAATCTCAGAAGTATTTAGACACTCCGGATATGTTTCAGATACTTGTTATATTGTGTGGGTTAGATCCAGTGATGTGTTCCGCTATGCAGACTTTTAACTAATTAAGATGTCTGTGAATCTAGTAAGTGTGACTAGTAACATAGGAAGAAAAGTTAGTAGTTTTGTGCAGATATTTGAAAAGGTTGCATCTGCTCCCACAGCAGCAGACACCTACCTTGAAATTCAACCATGAATTATGTTGAATGTTGGTGTAATAATTTGGGGAAAGTATACTGCCTAGTGTGGGTGCCCTGGTTGATACGCACTGAATACCTTTGTGTATTAATTTGTCCATTGTGGTATCCTGATATAGAATGGGTATGTACTTTTTTACAATATCAGTAATTTCTGAGTATTGGAGACTGAATTGTGTGGGGAAGACAGGTAAGTCATTGGATTTGGTCTTAAAAGTTTTTTCTAGTAAATAGTGAGAACGATCCCAACTATCAACAATAATGCTAGCTCTCCGACACAGTTTACGGTTATAGCCTCTCTTCTGTAATCGATTAGTTATAGTGTGACATTCAGTGTTATACAATTCAGGAGAAGAGGATGCTCTTTTGGCCCTAATGTACTCTCCTATTGGTAAGGATGACAACTGTCGGCTTTAAGAGATGTGTTGCCTGATGTGGGCTTACAATACAATCTAGGAACAATTTTAGAGTTGACATTGTCTCCTGTAAGGAGAATGTCTAAAAAAGAGACACTTCTCCACTGATGGTCAACTGTAAATTTTATAAACAAAATAAATTCTTTTTAGTGGCACTTATCAATCCTTATCTTTCCAGTCATATGTGCTGCCACAAAAACCTTTACACCATAAAAAGAAAAATACTGTAAACAAGAATTTATATGCAGATTGTGGGCACTAAATAGGATCTGTCTCAGACTCTCTTTATAAACAATTTTTTTTCAATTAACTTAATTATAAAACATACAACAATGCATACAATAATCAAAGAAATATAATGTCCTCAGTATGGTATTATAGAAAGATAGTATTTTAATGGGTAATCTGTAACAAGGATAGATCCCCTCTTTTTATTTATTCACCAAAACTTGAGTATTGTTGGCTTATAAATAGGTTGTCAGTAGCTATGGCTTGATCTACTGCAACCTTCTTTCGTGCCCACTTTATTTTGTTGGGAGAACGCCGTGCCGTCTTTGTTCCACACCGGCGTTCAGATGCTTCTTCCTCAGTGGCTTTTTTTACTTTTAAAATAAATAAAATAAAAAAAGGAATTAGAAAGTCTGTTGCATGCTGATCGAAGATATCAAGGGCAACTCCTTCTTCCACCAGTTTCCTCAAATCTTCTGTGATGTGTTCAGCAACTTAAAGGGAACCTACCACCCCGATTCTACCTATAAAGGTAGAAGGGGTGGTAGGTGGATGGATGGGACGTGAGGAGAGCCCTTTTTTGGGCTAATCCCCACGTCCCGGGTGTCTTTTAGAAAACTTTATTGCAGCTATATGCTAATTTTTTTATTCGGCTACTGGGACGTGGAGTGATCGGAAATGAGGCTACTAGTCGCGGCTACTGCACGCCCCAGTAGCCACGTTACTCTGCCTACCAGGTAATCTTCAGCGCACAGCTCCTGGTAGCTGCGCGCCTTCGTCCGGGTCCCCTGCGTTCTGCGCATGCAGAGTAACGTGGCTACTGGGGCGTGGAGTAGCCGCAACTAGTAGCTTCATGTCCGGCTACTCCACGCCCCAGTAGCTGCAATAAAGTTTTCTAAAAGACACCCGGGATGTGAGGATTAGCCCAAAAAAGGGCTATCCTCACGTCCCATCCATCCACCTTCCACCCCTTCTACCTTTATAGGTAGAATCGGGGTGGTAGGTGCCCTTTAAGATATGTAGATTGATCGTTCAGCATTTTCTGGGCTTTGATGAGATAAAGTTCTTTATCAAAAATCACTATCAAGCCCCCATTGTCAGATAGTCGTATTTAAATATACAGATTTAGTTTGAGAACACTAATAGCCTTCCTTTCCAGGGGGGTGAGATTGGAGATTTGTTGTATATTCTGACTGTGTGTTTCATATAAGGCTTTAAGGTTGTTAGTTGTTGGTATGTATCCATCTCTGGGGTTCTAGACTCCATGGGGTAAAAAGACAGATTTTTTTCTGGAGACAAATTTGGTAGTATTATGAACTTCGGTATCAAGTCTAGAATTTGTATTAATTTTTGCCATGTAAGTTGATTTGTTGACGTATGTTATACTGTAACTCAAAATCCATGTTTAAGTTGAAAGTATTGTTTCCCAGTTCATTAACAAAACTATTTCGGTAATTAATGTCATCAGTATTATTGTCTGAATTATCAGTTTGAAAAAAAAATGTCTTTTAACAGTCAAGAGTCAAACAAATTTGTTGACATCACACAGTGTCTTAAACAAATCAAAATATCCTGTGGGCGCATATGATTTGTAAAAGTACAGGGTTTTTTCGCTCATTTCTCGCTCTCCACCTTCAAAAGTCCATAACTTTTTGATTTTTACGTGTACAGACCTGTGTGAGAACTTATTTTGCGCGTAACAAATTTTACTTTCCCATAATGTTATTTATTGTAATATGCCGTGTACTGCGAAGCTGAAAAAAAATTCCAAATGTTGAAAAATTGAAAAAAAAACGCACGTCACGTTCTTGTGGGCTCAGTTTTTACAACATTGACTGTGCACTCAAAATAACACCTCAGCTTTATTCTTTGGTTCGGTGCAATCGTGGTGATACCAAATTTATATAGGTTTTATTGTGTTTTAATTCATTTTCAAAAATTAAACGAATGTGTACAAAAAAGAAAAAAAAAATTTGCAATTTTCTGACGCTAATAACTTTTTCATACTTTGCTGCACTGAGATGCGTTAGGTGTCATTTTTTGCAAAATGAGCCAATGTTTGCAATGCTACCATTTTAAGGTCTGTGCAACATTTTGATCATTTTTTATTCCATTTTTTTTTTGTGATGTAAAAAGGTGTTAAAAGTCGCTTTTCGGACATTTGGGCGCCATTTCCCGTCTCGGAGGTCACCGTTGGCCGTAACCGTTTTAATATTTTGATCGATCGGGCATTTTGGGACGCGGCGATACCTAATGTGTCTGTGATTTTTACTGTTTATTATGTTTTATAGCAGTTTTAGCGAAAGAGGGGTGATTTTAATTTTTGATATTTTATAAAAAAATTTTTTTTTTTTTTAACTTTTTTTTTTCTTTTTTTTCACTAATTCTTAGACCATCTAGGGTACATTAACCCTAGATGGTCAGATCGTTCCTATCATATACTGCAATACTTCCCTTAGGGAAAGTGTAACCCCCTTGACACCATCTGATGACCACTATATTGTTCATTTTGAAGATCAAATGAATGTTCTTTGTCTAAGAAGCCTGGGTAATGAATCTGCTGATATTGATAACAAAATCTCTAAGCCTTTTTTCACTAATAACCCAGACTTCTATCCAGTAATGTCATGAAGTGATCATATGGATAGATTTCAGGATCTTGTTGAAAAAGAGCTTACTAAATTAAAGTCACAATGTGACTCCTTCCATGGTAAGAAGAATCTAACAAGCTCAGAGACTAAGTCTCTACAAGATCTGGGAAACAATACAGATTTGGTTAACAAGGGGGGGTCCATTGTCCTGATGAATGCTACCCTATACAAAAAATTGAATGAATCCATGCTTAACGATGTTAGTACCTATCGTAAATTAAGCAGTGATCCTACTGCCATTTGTCAAAAAAACTTACAGAAACATGTGAATGAGGGTGTAGCTCTGGGAGTCCTGGATAACAAACTCAGCAAATATTGTCCACCTCATGCCACCCTAGACATATGGTGGACAATATCCCTTATGGCGAGTTAATCCGACTACGTAGGAATAGCTCCACAGATACAGTTTTTGATGAACAGGTTATAGAATGGGAAAATAGGCTAGTGCATAGAAAATACAAACAGAAAGTTTTGTCTTCAGCCAAAAAAAGGATTAAAAATATCAATCGCAATGATTTGCTAAAAAACAAACCTATAAGAGAGGGAAATTGTGAGGGCATGTCTGGTACTAAACCAATTGCATTTGTAACAACATATAGCAAACAGTTCAATCAGTTCAGGAACATTGTTAACAAATTCATACCAATTTTGGAGCAGGATAACAATGCTAGAACATGCCTCTCCCATGGAGTTAGGTATATTTCAAAAAAGCACCCACAATTGGATCAATTGTATCACCGAGTCTATTCAATAGCAAAAAGGATAAACAATGTAATTACAGTTGGTTGCATCATCCAGGCAACCATAAGTGCGGACATTCCAGATGTTTGGTGTGTGGATTTTTGACCACCGCCAACTTCTTCATCTCATATACAACCAAAAAGAAGTACAACATAACCACTTATTTTAATTGTAACACAACCTATACCATTTATTTAATATCCTGCATTTCTTGTGAGAAACAATATATAGGATGTACCACGAACTCCCTTAAGACCCGTATTAGAAAACATCTCTCAAACGTCAAAAACACTACTTTAACTAATATGTCAGCCGCCTCGAAACACTTCCGCGACCTACATGACGGTAACTGCGACACTTTTAGGTGGCAGGGAATCAAAAAAGTCACGAAACCAATAAGAGGTGGAGACCACAGGAAAAAACTTATGAATAGGGAAACATATTGGATGTTTATCCTGAAAACTGTCCAACCTTTGGGTATGAACTTAAGACAGGATCTAATCTCATGTTATTAAATATATTGTGTCATCTCACTGTCTTCCGCAATTCCCTAATGTTGTACTGTTCTACTGTCTTCCACAGTTTCCCAGTGTTACTCCCTGCAAACCAGCACCATAAGAAATTTAACTATTTATTTTTTCTCTTTTGTTGTTATCCGCAATGTCTTTTATGTAAGTTCAACACTTAATTGCTGCATGTGTATCCACACATCATCCCACTTACCTTTTCTAGTGGCACTCTCTTCCTTTTTAATACTTCACAAGTCTTTTTAAAATTGTATGTGATCGCGATCCTCTTGGAGGCGGAGCTTCTTGGGTCATGTAACGCGGGTCACGTGACCGTGACGTCACATGCTGGGTCATGTGTCATGTGACTGTGACGTCACACGCCGAGGAGGACCGCGACCTTTAAATAGCTGCAATACTTACTATGTAAGTAGACCATGAGTAAGCTCGCCTGAGCGAAACGCGTAGGTCATTTCTTGCAGACCATGACAATAGAGGCTGTGTACCTTGCCTAACGATTTTATGTTTTAGAACTTCAATAAAAGCAAAGTTTTATCATTATATTCCCCTGAGACGCTGGATCGTTTTTCTCCAAAGTTTATTTGTTATATAAATTTCTATGCTTGAGGTTTTATTAGGTTATAATAGATTTTAAAAAATGAAAACCTTTTATATGAAAAAAAATCTTCATTTTACCCTATTCAGATCCCAATTACTTTTTTATGCGTTGGCATATTTTTGTGAGAGGGGCAGATGTAGTGAAAAAACAAAAAAGTGGCAATTTGGTTACTATTTTCCGTTGCAAGCTTCACTGCTGGGAATTTTGGTACATGACAACACCTAAAATGTTCATGTTTATTTATTTTTATTTGTGTTCTATGAAAAGGTGGGGGATTTTAGGTTTTTTACTTTTTTATTTTTTTTAAACTTAACATGTTTTACTATATTTCTAGGCCACCCTAGGGTACTTGAACCCTAGCAGATCTTCTCACTTTTACAAAATCACTGGCTATAAAAGACTGCTAACAGCAGGCGCTTTGACAATGCTTCTATGACGGCCATGGACAGGGCCCCTGTTTAGGGCTCTGACTGTCAAAGAAACTGGCCAGCACCCTATAATGATGTCACCGGGGGAACCGGTCAGAACCAAGATAGTGGCACTCATGTTGCGCCCTTAAAAATTGGATACTTTGCGAAAAATAGATGGCAAAACACCTGGTTCTCCAGCATCATCTTAAAAAAATGGTATGCCATTAGAGATGAGCGAGTATACTCGTCCGAGTATACTGCTCGGTCGAGTTTTAGCATACTCGCACCGGCTCGTTACTCGGACGAGTATCTCGCCGGCTCAACATCGAGCAGTAAATTAATAAAATAAATTGAATAAAAGTATTTTTATTGTAAAAAAAAAATATTAGACATGTTTCCATATGTTTTACTTGTAAGAACACATTGAAATAACACTATTCTTCACTTTCCAGGTGTTCGCGCGTGTCTCCCGCTAAGTTAGGAGATGTTCGGAACATCTGGAATGTGAAGAATAGTGTTCTTTCAATGTGTTCTGCACTTAAATGGTCCTGTATTCACTGTTTTTAATGTTTTAATTCTATTCTTCTCTTTGCAGCTGTGCGCGCGTATCTCCGAACCTATCGGGAGACACGCGCGCACACCTGCAATGTGAAGAATAGAATTAAAACATTAAAAACAGTGAACACAGGAGCATTTAAGTGCAGAACACATTGAAATTGAATTTTATTAATTTACTGCTCGATGTTGAGCCGCGAGATACTCGTCCGAGTAACGAGCCGTGCGAGTATGCTAAAACTCGACCGAGCAGTATAACTCGGACGATTAATACTCGCTCATCTCAATGGATACCATTTTTTTAAGGATGATGCTGGAGAACCAGGTGTTTTTGCCATCTATTTTTCGCAAAGTATCCAATTTTTAAGGGCGCAACATGAGTGCCACTATCTTGGTTCTGACCGGTTCCCCCGTTGACATCATTTAGGGTGTGCTGGCCAGTTTTCTTTGACAGTCAGACCCTAAACAGGGCCCTGTCCATGGCCGTCTAGAAGCATTGTCACAGCGCCTGCTGTTAGCAGTCTTTTTATGCCAGTGATTTGTTAAAGTGAGAAGATCTGCTAGGGTTCAAGTACCCTAGGGTGGCCTAGAAATATAGTAAAACATGTTAAATTTAAAAAAATAAAAAAGTAAAAAACCTAAAATCCCCACCATTTCATAGAACACCAATAAAATAAATAAACATGAACATTTTTAGGTGTTGTCATGTACCAAAATCCCAGCAGTGAAGCTTGCAACGAAAATAGTAACCAAATGCCACTTTTTTGTTTTTTCACTACATATCTGCCCCTCTCACAAAAATATGCCACGCATAAAAAAAATATTGGGATCTGAATAGGGTAAAATGAAGATTTTTTTCATATAAAAGGTTTTCATTTTTTAAAATCTATTATAACCTATAAAAACCTCAAGCATAGAAATTATAACAAATAAACTTTGGAGAAAAACGATCCAGCGTCTCAGGGGAATATAGATAAAAACTTTGCTTTTATGAAGTTCTAAAACATAAATCGTTAGGCAAGGTACACAGCCTCTATTCATGGTCTGCAAGAAATGACCTACGCGTTCGCTCAGGCGAGCTTACTCATGGTCTACTTCATAGTAAGTATTGCAGCTATTTAAAGGTCGGCGGTCCTCCTCGGCGTGTGACGTCCAACAGTCACATGACACATGACCCGCATGTGACCTCACGTCACCGTGACCCGCTTACATGACCCAAAAGCTCCGCTCCAAGAGATCGCGATCACATACAATTTTAAAAGACTTGTGAAGTATTAAAAGAAGAGAGTGCCACTAGAAAGTAAGTGGGATGATGTGTGGATACACTGCAGCAATTAAGTGTTGAACTTACATAAAAGACATTGCGGATACACAAAAAGAAAAAATAATAGTTAAATTTCTTATGGTGCTGGTTTGCAGGGAGTAACACTGGGAAACTGTGGAAGACAGTAAAACAGTACAACATTAGGGAATGCGGAAGACAGTGAGATGACACAATATATTTAATATAAAACATGAGATTAGACTGCTTAAATTTCATACCCAAAGGTTGGACAGTTTTCAGGATAAAACTCCAATGTTTTCCCTATTCATAATTTTTTCCTGTGGTCTCCACCTCTTATTGGTTCGTGACTTTTTTGATTCCCTGCCACCTAAAGTGTCGCAGTTAACCGTCCATGTAGGTCGCGGAAGTGTTTCGAGGCGGGCTGACTATTAGTTAAGTAGTGTTTTTGACGTTTGAGAGATGTTTTCTAATACGGGTCTTAAGGGAGTTCTGGTGTTACTCTATATATTGTTTCTCACAAGAAATGCAGGATTAAATAATGGTATAGGTTGTTCAATTAAAAAATGTGGTTATGTTTGTACTTCTTTTGGTTGTATATGAGATGAAGAAGTTGGCGGTGGTCAAAAATCCACACACCAAACATCTGGAATGTCCGCTTAGGTTGCTGCCTGGATGATGCAACCAACTGTATTACATTGTTTATCCTTTTTGCTATTGAATAGACTCGGTGATACAATTGATCCAATTGTGTGGTTGCTTTTTTGAAAATATACCTAACTCCATGGGAGAGGCATGTTTCAAGCATTGTTATCCTGCTCCAAAATTGGTATGAATTGTTAACAATGTTCCTGAACTGATTGAACTGTTTGCTATATGTTGTTCAAATGCAATTGGTTTAGTACCAGACATGCCCTCACAATTTCCTCTCTTATAGGTTTGTTTTTTAGCAAATCATTGCGATGATATTTTTAATCCTTTTTTTGGCTGAAGACAAAACTTTCTGTTTGTGTATTTTCTATGCCCTAGCCTATTTTCCCATTCTATACCTGTTCATCAAAAACTGTATCTGTGGGAGCTATTCCTACGTAGTCGGATTAACTCGCCATAAGGGATATTGTCCACCATAGTGTCTAGGTGGCATTGAATAAAAGTATTTTTATTGTAAAAAAAAAATATTACACATGTTTCCATATGTTTTACTTGTAAGAACACATTGAAATAACACTATTCTTCACTTTCCAGGTGTTCGCGCGTGTCTCCCGCTAAGTTAGGAGATGTTCGGAACATCTGGAATGTGAAGAATAGTGTTCTTTCAATGTGTTCTGCACTTAAATGGTCCTGTATTCACTGTTTTTAATGTTTTAATTCTATTCTTCACATTGCAGGTGTGCGCGCGTGTCTCCCGATAGGTTCGGAGATACGCGCGCACAGCTGCAAAGAGAAGAATAGAATTAAAACATTAAAAACAGTGAACACAGGAGCATTTAAGTGCAGAACACATTGAAAGAACAATATTCTTCACATTCCAGATGTTCGTGCACATCTCGTAACTTAGCGGGAGACACGCGCGAACACCTGCAAAGTGAAGAATAGTGTTATTTCAATGTGTTCTTACAAGTAAAACATCTGCAAACATCTGGAATTTTTTTTTTGCACTGTTCTTTTAGTGTTCAGTTTTATTAAAAAAATGCTCGGGTCTCCCATTGACTTCAATGGGGCTCGTTATTCGAGACGAGCACTCGAGCATCTGGAAAAGTTTGTCTCGAATAACGAGCACCCGAGCATTTTAGTGCTCGCTCATCTCTATATGCCATCTCTCACCAAGATTTGAAGATCATGGAGGTCCAGTATGATGGTATGTAAGAGGCACATAATAAAATGATGACTAATTATTGTTGGAGAATTGGGAAAAATTGTCCATAAATGGAACACTACAGCTATAAGTGTAATTTTCTTCCTTAACCCCCTCATTGACAAGGGCAGAAAAAGGACAGTTTCCTGTGTACCTCTAGCCTAAACCAGAACCCTCTGTACTCCTAGGCTGTACCTGACCCTTTATCCTTTCTGTCCTCTTTCCTGTTTCTGGAATCTGTACTCAACCTTTTTCTTGGTCCTGTATCTGTGCCTCAAAGTCAGAGTAGGTAATATCGACCAGAAGTCCTTGACCTTTAGTGTTTGTGAGGCTTTTTGTGTAGGTAACATGGCTTGTTCTACAGTGACAAAATAACCAGCCTTTTTACTAGTCCAGTAGGGAGACAGAAATTTTGGTACGGGAGGTACATTGATGACTGCCTGCTCATTTGGCAAGGTCCAGTCACCAGTGCCCTTCCCTTCATTGATTATCTCAACAGTAACCATAGTAACCTCCCTTTCACTTTTGAGTTTAACACAAATTACCCTTTCTTTGTGTGTTGATAACCGGTAAGTAGAAATCGAATCATGTCAAATCTCGTCAAAAAACTGGTATTTCCTGGCTGCAGAGAGCCTGTTGGGTGTTGTAGAACGTTGTGCCATGCTTAAATATGCATAGGGAGCATGGTTTTGTCTTCAAACAATGCTGTGTTTTAGTATGACACGCATATGACAGCTGCCACTCTCAGAATCGCTTCACTCTTCAATTCCATGGGTACTTACATAGGCCAACTTCACCATATAAGCGAAGCGGGAACGCAGCCTGACAAAGTAATGTCTGCGCCAGCTCAAAAGGACCGAGCTGAGGGTCAAGATCCCACTATAACATCAGAGAGTGCACTCTTTTTACACTGACATCAGATGATTCCATAGATTACGACAGAACCTGTTCTGTTAAACACGGATACATGTAGAAATCCCCCTAAAGAGTGGAGAGGGTGTCGGCGTTAATTTTGCATTTAAGTCACTGATCATTTTGCCCTTCTTTTCATCCATCAGTGTCCTCTTTCAATCGGTCAATAATCCATCAGTATTGCTAAAGCCAAAAACAGAGATGACCAGTAAATGGGATATTTGCATGTCCTCTATGTTCTGTATCCACTCCTGCTTTTGGCTATCAATCCTGAAGCTTTTCATTCCATCTGACAGATGAAATGAAGGGGAAAACCAAACATAGTGGCAACGTCATAGAGTAGTGGAAACAGTATTATGGAAATCACAGGGTTTTCAAGCGGTCAGTTGGCAGCAGAATGAGGAGGCTGCAGAGTGGCAGAATGACAGAGAGTGGAGGTGGTGGCAGCAGCATCATGAGGCCAGAGAGTGGCACAATGACAAATTCTGGAGCTGGCAGCAACATGGTAGGCCACAGAGTGGCACAATTACAAAGCATGATGGTGGCGGCAGCAGCAGGAGGTCATAGAGTGGCACAATGACAATTTGGGGTGTACAGATTTGGGGAATACAGAACCCCAAAAACTGACACCCTGGACTTTGAGAAAAAAATCACTCAACCAACTATGTGGATTTGACACAGATTTATTTATATCTACTTTAGCAACAAAAAATTATTGAAATTTGGGGAATACAGAACCCCAAAAACTGATACCCTGGACTTTGAGAAAAAATCACTACTGAGTACAAGCAGCTAGATGCCACAGACAGCACATGCAGTATGAAATGACGGTATTGCAAATGGCCGTCTGTTTTTATAAGGTTGTGACATCATATAAGCCTGCCGATCGCTGATTGGTTTACATGTCTGCACATGAGATCGAGAGTGTTCCTTTCTTCTTCCCAGAGTTCTCTGCCACATGTAACATGTTGTGCTTGCTGCCATTTTGCTAATAAAGGGGAAAAAAATTTGTTCCTACGAATCACCGTAAACTTCGGATTCGTACCGAACCGAAGTTTACCTGAAATTCTAAACAAATTCCACTTTGTTAGAATCAATTTGCCGGTAATACATATACACATAAAATTGATACTTCACTTCACAAAGAAACTCTTGGCAAATAATTCTGGTTATGTTCCACAGGACTGGCGCATAGCAAATGTGGTACTAATATACAAAAAAGGATCAAATAGCGATCCTGGAAACTACAGACCCATGAGTCTAACTTCTGTGGTGGGGAAAATATTTGAAGGGTTTGTTAGAGATGCTGTCCTCGAGTATCTCACTGTGCACAACCTTATAACCCAGCGTCAGCATGGGTTTATGAGAGATCGGTCCTGTCAGACTAATCTGATTGGTTTCTACGAGGAGGTAAGTTCAAGACTGGATCTGGGGGACACTGTGGATGTTGTATATCTGGACTTTTCAAAGGCATTTGACACCGTGCCACATAAAAGGTTAATATATAAAAATGAGACTGCTGGGAATAGGAGAAAATCTGTGTATTTGGGTAAGTAATTGGCTTAGTGATAGAAAATAAAGGGTCATCATTAGAGATGAGCGAACATACTCGTCCGAGCTTGATGCTCGATCGAGCATTAGCGTACTCGTAACTGCTCGTTGCTCGGACGAGTATTTCGCCCGCTCGAGAAAATGGCAGCTCCCGCCGTTTTGCTTTTTGGCGGCCAGAAACAGAGCCAATCACAAGCCAGGAGACTCTGCACTCCACCCAGCATGACGTGGTACCCTTACACGTAGATAGCAGTGGTTGGCTGGCCAGATCAGGTGACCCTGGGATAGAGCTGCTGCTGCTCAGGGAAAGCGTTAGGGTGTTCTATTAGCTTACTGTTAGGCAGGAGTGATTCTTAAAGAACCCAACAGCCCTTCTTAGGGCTACAATAACGTTATAATTTTTTTTTTTTTTATTTGCAGCTAGTACCATATTGTGAGGAATTAGCAGGGGGACTTGCTACCGTTGTGTTTAGCTCTTAGTGACACACATATCCACCTCAAACACCAAAGTGGGAAAATTTATTAGGGGTTTGAGTAGAATTAGGCACAGTCTGCCAGTTTCTTTTTATTTTACGTTTATTTTTTTCATAACTCAGCGTCATCTCATCTCATGTGCCATGCCTGGCCCATGTGTTAAATCTGATAGTTCAGCGTTTTCTCAAGACATACCCCAATCTGTCTGATTTGCTCACGAAGGTGCGCCGCATCTGTGCGCATTTCAGGAAGTCCAGCACAGATGCTGCCACTCTCAGGGCAGCGCAGCGCCGCCTCCAACTGCCCGCTCACCGACTGTTGTGCGACGTGCCCACGAGGTGGAATTCAACACTGACCATGTTATCCAGAGTTTACCAGCAGCGCCGAGCGATTGTAGACTGCCAGATGTCAACTTCCACCAGAACTGGTAGTGCCACCTCTGGCACCCGTGCCATAGGTTCGCCACCACTGGCCTAAGATATATATCTCCCAATTAACAATAAGAGCTTATTTCTAATTATACTTTGAAATGGTTATGTTAAGGTCTCACCTGATTGCCATTGGTGGGAATGAAAATGAAAGTAAGACTTTTAAGCGTATAGCGGTATGGCACCGCTCTGCTTTATAAAGACGCTGACCCAGTATGTCGGTGAGCGCCTTTTGTGTCATGTTGTCCCTCCCTTGGAGGTGAGTCCTGCTTCTGATAGGAGCACGGTTTGAGGTTTCCGTGATTGGCTGGCCTGCATGTATTATCTTGCCAGTGTGTCCACAACCATGCCGCTTGCCTCTGTTCGTCTGTGCATTGTGCGCTTGCGCAGTTTGATCACTATGCCGCTTGCTTTTTATCACTTGCAAGTTCAGCAGAGGCGCATGCGTAGTACCTGGCTTGTCACTATGTAGGATGCTGGATGTAATAAAGAATCTATTGTACATGTGAATCATTTATGATGTGTGAGAATCTATTGTCCATATGAAAGTTATGTGAGAATATATGATGGTGTGTTTAAATGAAGCTAGGTATATTGGGATACAATGTAACTGGAATTCTACGTGTATGTGTATGATATCGAGAGTAGTATATTGATGGGTATGTAGCAATAAAAGTGTAAGGAACATGAAAGAAATTGTCTGGTAATGTATTGAAAGAATAGCGGAAGGGATATGAAGTGGGGGGAATGGTCCTATAGGTTGCATGTTTTTATGTGACCATACTACCATGTTCAGATGGAAAGGATGCTCTCAGAGGACCAGTGGCTAATCATAATTTCAACAAATCTGTGTAAGAGAGGAAAAAATCAATTGGTAACTCATAGAAAGCTATTTACGCCATAGTCCCTATTAATACCCCGGGGTTCAAGGTTCTGGAGGGTGTGTATCCAGTAGGCCTCCCTATGTTTTGGCATTTTGATTCTATCCCCTCCTATTCTAGGGCAGGGGATATGTTCTAATATCTGATATTAGAAGCCTCCATTCTTTCTCCCTTAACCATTCTTTTAGACTTTCTGACTTCCGTAGTAAAATAGATACCTTTTGGCATTCTAACAATGTATACAGACACTAGACCAACTGAACGAGGATACCTTTTTGGTAACATAGAATGTTACCAGTCTGTACACATCCATCCAGCACAACAAGGGGATTGAAGCTATCCAAAAAATACTAGTAAAATCTGATACGGACCCCCGACATATAAACTTCTATCTTGATCTCCTACATCTGGTCCTGGAAGACAACTACTTCCCTTTTGAGGACCAATTTTATATTCAAAAACAGGGGATGGCTATGGGCTAGAGATGAGCGAACATGCTCGTCCGAGCTTGATGCTCGTTCGAGCATTAGCGTACTCGAAACTGCTCGTTGCTCGGACGAATACTTCGCCCGCTCGAGAAAATGGCAGCTCCCGCCGTGTAGTTGTTGTCAGGGCAGGAAGTCCGAGGGGGGAGCAGACTGAGGGATCGGAGGATGATGAGGTGACAGACCCAAGCTGGGTTGATAGGCCGGGTGAACACAGTGCTTGTGAGACGGAGGCAATTCCTATACCAGAACAGGTTGGAAGAGGCAGTGGTGGGGCCAGACAGAGAGGCATCAGTGCCAAATGTTTCATGTAGTGAAGCTTCCGTGGCGAGGGCTAGATTTTCTGAAGTCTGGAGGTTCTTTAAAGAAACACCGGATGACCGACGGACTGTGGTGTGCAACCTGTGCCCCACCAGGATCAGAAGGGGTTCCATTACTACTAGCTTAACCATCACTAGTATGCGCATATGAATGCTAAACACCCCACTCAATGGAACCGTTCACCTACAGCCGGGTCCGCCACTACTCCTTCCCATGTGTCAATTGCTGCCTCTGCTAGTCAGCCCCTTGCCCAGGACCCCGGCACAAACACTTCCCGAGCAAAAACCAAACCTTCGCCTCCACGATCCTCCACAGCGTCCACCAATGTCTCCATGCACAGCGTCCAGCTCTCTATACCCCAGATGCTGGAGCGCAAGAGGAAATACAGTGCAACTAACCCACATGCCCAAGCCCTCAACATCCACATCTCCAAATTACTCAGCCTGGAGATGCTGCCCCATTGGCTGGTAGAGACCGAGGCCTTTCGCAATCTCATGCCAGCGGCCGCCCCTCGGTATTCGGTCCCCAGCAGCCACTACTTTTCTCGATGTGCCGTCCCAGCCCTGCACCAGCAGACAACGTCACCCGTGCCCTGACCAATGCTGTTTCTTACAAGGTCCACCTGACCACGGACATGTGGACGAGTGCTGCCGGGAAGGGTCACTATGTGTCGTAGATGGCACATTGGGTTAACTTGGTGGAGGCTGGGACTGAGTCTGACCCTGGGGCTGCTCATATACTGCCGACGCCGAGGATTGCAGGGCCTACCTCGGTCCAGGTCTCTCAGGCCTACTATGCCTCCTCCTCCTCCCACCCCTCCTCCACCTCCTCCTCCGAATTACCATCCGTGGGCATGGCGCCATCAGTCGGTAGCTATAGGCACAGCAGCAGTGCCGTCGCTAAGCGACAGCAGGCGGTGCTCGAACTGCTGAGCCTAGGCGATAAAAGGCACACCACCCAAGAGCTATTACAGGGCATTATGGCACACACTGATCTGTGGCTGGCACCGCTGAACTTGAAGCCAGGCATAGTTCTGTGTGACAACGGCCGTAACCTGGTGGCAGCTCTGAAACTCGGCAGACTGACAAATGGGCCATGTCTTGCCCATGTGTTAAATCTCATAGTTCAGCGTTTCCTCAAGACATACTCCAATCTGTCTGATTTGCTCACGAAGGTGCGCCACATCTGTGCGCATTTCAGGACGTCCAGCACAGATGCTGCCACTCTCAGAGCAGCGCAGCGGCGCCTCCAACTGCCCGCTCACCGACTGTTGTGCGACTTGCCTACAAGTTGGAATTCAACATTAACCATGTTATCCAGAGTTTACCAGCAGTGCAGAGCGCTGTAGACTGCCAGATGTCAACTTCCACCAGAACTGGTAGTCAGGTCAGTCAGCTTTCTCAAGTCTACAATGAGGAGTGGACATGGATGTCTGATATCTGTCAGGTGCTGAGTAACTTTGTGGAGTCAACACAGATGGTCAGTGTCTAGGCACAGCAGCAGTGCCGTCGCTAAGCGACAGCAGGCGGTGCTCAAACTGCTGAGCCTAGGCGATAAAAGGCACACCGCCCAAGAGCTATTACAGGGCATTCCACATCAAACTTGTTAACTTTGTCGCCACCCTGCTGTGTAATCCACAAAATATACTTGCAAACTTTTATCATTTACCGATATTATTTCAGCGCTTCTTGCGCATCTGTTTACATTCCCCTCACCCGGCATATCCTAAACTTATAAGAACGCTACTACACTTGATCTTATACAAAAGGTTCTTAGAAGTGCTGTTTGGGGAGTAGCCTAGAAACAGGGGCTTGGATTGGCGAAAGCTCGCCTGGCTGCAGAGCGCCAGCTCCATCACAAGATCCAACTAACATAGTTGCAGCACCTTTAATCTACTACTAGTTCACTGCCTCCATAATAATAATAATCTTTATTTATATAGCGTCATCATATTCTGCAGCGCTTTACAAATCATAGGAAACAAATACAAATGTAATGTAACAGAAAATGCTCGAGTCTCCCATTGACTTCAATGGGGTTCGTTATTCGAGATGAGCACTCGAGCATCGGGAAAAGTTCGTCTCGAATAACGAGTACCCGAGTGTGGAGGTGGCAGCAACCTGGTAGGCCACAGAGTGGCACAATGATAGAGTGTGGAGGTGGCGTCAGCAGCAGGAGCCCACAGAGTTGCACAATGAAAGAGTGTGGAGGTGGCGTCAGCAGCAGGAGCCCACAGAGTGGCACAATAGCCCACAGAGTGGCACAATGATATAGTGTGGAGGTGGCAGCAACCTTGTAGGCCATAGTGTGGCACAATGATAGAGTGTGGAGGTGGCGTCAGCAACAGCAGGAGCCCACAGAATGGCACAATGATATAGTGTGGAGGTGGAGTCAGCAGGAGCCCACAGAGTGGCACGATGATATAGTGTATATATCATGTCTTTGCCAGAAAAGAACTGCAAAGGTGGCACCAGCAGCAGCAGCATGAGGTCAGAGGTATGGAGTTGGCGGCAACATGGTGGGTCACAGAGTGGCACAATGATAGAGTGTGGAGGTGGCGTCAGCAGAAGCAGCAGCAGGAGCCCACAGGTGGCATGGTGGCAGCAACATGGAAAGCCACAGAGTGGCACAATGATAGAGTGTGTAGGTGGCGGCAGCAGCAGGAGCCCACTGTTGGCAGCAACATGGTGGCAGAAACATGGAAAACCACAGAGTGGCACAATAATAGAGTGTGGAGGTGGCGGCAGCAGCAGCAGCAGCCCACAGAGCCCTCAGCAGGGGAGGCCACATTGTGGCAAAATGAGGAAGTTTGAAATGAATTTAAAGATGAAACTTTCCATTTAAATTTGAATTTGAAGATTAGAGACGCCACATGCATCCATCATTACAGTTTTCCTGAAAATATCATGCCTTTGCCAAAAAAGAACTACAAATTTGGAACCAGCAGCAGCAGGAGGCAAAATGATAGAGTGTGGAGGTGGCAGCAACCTGGTAGGCCACAGAGTGAAATGCTCGAGTCTCCCATTGACTTCAATGGGGTTCGTTATTCGAGATGAGCACTCGAGCAATCCGGGAGAAGGTAGGATAGAATTAAGATCGTGAGTTGGGGTCGGCGTAAAGAGAAGTTTGAGGGCATTTGACACTAAGGCAAGAGTAAAATCTGAAGGAGAAAATCGATCATCTCTAGTAACAGCCCCATACAGTATCCCACACATCTCCCATAGGGTTACAGCCCCATACAGTATCCCACACATCACCCATAGGGTTACAACCCCATACAGTATCCCACACATCTCCCATAGGGTTACAGCCCCATACAGTATCCCACAAATCTCCCATAGGGTTACAGCCCCATACAGTATCCCACACATCTCCCATAGGGTTACAGCACCTGGTACCATAATAGCAATGGGATCAATTCCTCTGCAGTGCTGGGTAGAGGTTTGGCTTCTTCTTCCTCGTGAAAGTCCAATCAGAGGCTGCACATGAGGGCACGGAGGCTGCATGTTTCTGTATGTCCCGGCCCCGCGATCTCCAGCCTCTGCCGGCATCAAGCTCCTGCCCACCCTTTGGCTGGCTCCAACCCGCCCCCCACATACAGTACCTCCGCTTTCCACCCCTTCGCTCCCGGAACCTGCATCGTGCTCCCGCCCCCGCCGGCCGACATCAGACTGCCGCCAGCAGACACCAATCCCCCCTCTGCTCTCAGCTCCCCCCTGCTGTCCATGGTCCTGAAGCAGGTACCGTACAATTTGCTACCGGTACGTCTAACTTTTGGGGTACATCTTACATTAGACGTCCCCCCTTACACCCCCGCTATGTCCTACTTTCGGGGATGTCTTACAATCGGGGAAACATGGTAGTTCCACTCAGACTCTCACCACTGAATACAAACGTATGGACTGTAGATTACTGAACAGAGGTCACCAGAAACCCTTACTACACAGAGGTAATTCTATAGTGTCTTGCAAATCACACAACAAATACCTTTTTGGCAAAGCTGATTTTCCCACTACTTCATAATTCGGTTATAGATGCAGACACGTCTCACAAGTCTATTGTTTTTAGCACCACATACAGCACTGATTTCAATAAAATTTTTCCATCATACGCAAGCACTTGCCCATTTTGAAACAGGACACTATAATTGCACAAATTTTACTAAACGATTGCAAAATTTTAGCCGAACGTACCACTACTTTAGGCAACAAGTATTCTCCCAAAGTCTGGGTCTGCTTCTGTTAACACCTGGTTGCAACAAAAAGGTCATTTTCCCTGTGGTGAAAATAGATGTGGCATGTGTAGACACATGCATAAAGGTACCAGCTTTCATTCTTGTTCTAATTCATCTCAACATTCTATAAATATAGATATATTTGCAACATAAAGTACGTTAGTTGTACTATACGCAAATAAAAAAAAGCGTATAATGGAACATATCAATGGTACATACACAAATCCAAAATCTATAGCAACCAACCAAATGTCTAGTGTATCTAAACATTTTCTTGAAAAGCATTCTGCTTCTTTTAATTCCATGATTGTCCAAGGCACAGGAAGGGTGAACTGTCCACCCTCTGTGAGGGTTTTTGGATTATGACACTCCACACTAGTTCCCCTCTTGGTTTTAACCATAAAACAGATTTACTTTATTTATATTAAAGTACATATTTCTTATATACTTACTAGTTTGTCCTTTTCTATATATTGTATGTAGTTTTCAATTGAGATTTCTTCCTTTTCTTTTTCACCTCCTCCTTCCTCCTGGTCGTCTTTCTTCCTCCTTTTTCTTTTTGTATAAACATGTGCAACATCCCCCACCGGGGCCTAGCCTTTACTCGGGGCCTGGAGTCAGCCGGGGCCCGCAGTACCTGAGTGGCTGGCGGTTGCGGCCTAGGCACGCTAGTGTCACGGTGCTTGGTATGGGGGAACCGGAGGGCTGTCCTACAGGTCTCCAGCAAGGTGGTGTTGGCAAGAAATGATGAGGGAGAGGCTGCTATAGCGGATCTCCCTGGGGCAACCCTTTGGTGTCTAGAGTAGGGGTCTCTGTATGGTGGACAGGGTGCCCGTGATTATGGCAGCCGTAGTAGCAGGGACCAGACGGAGGCAGAGGTTGAACAAAAACAACTTACAGTTCTTTATTGGAACCGACAGGAACCGCAGCAACGTGCCTTAACAAAATGGTGGAGTACTGAGATGCAGTTGGAGGGAGCCACAGAAGGGATCATCAGCCTGGATGCAAGGGCAGGCTGGGAGGTAGCTGTGTCCTAAAAGGCTGCTTCAGCTTGTCCTGGGTTGCTTCAGGTATCACCCTGGAAGGTAGGATGATACCCCTTACCTCTCTCTGTCTAACTCACTGCTTGGTCTGACTGGCTAGTCTTTCTGACTGAATCCTGTCAGACTCACTTCTCTGACTGAACTGACTGTTGGAAATCTCCAACCGTCACTTTTTCTCAGCTCTTGGTCATGTGGTGGTTACTCCTCCAATTACATCCCAGCTTGCAATACATTAGGATAATACATGTGTTTGGATGACACATTTTACATCACATAAAGCAATTAACTCCTGCCTTGCCAGGCAGGATCTACCACTGCAATACTCATCTGTGTTATCTAGTGTTATGTAGTGACATGCTGTGGGGCTGATCAGACCCTACACAGGCTGCAAGCTACATGGTGGGACGTATTCGCAAACACAGCTCTGCCTTGCATCGGCGAGGGTGTTGCACATGTGTTTCATTTAGTGTACATTTGGCTACGACAAAGGACGATGAACCATCCGAAACACACCAACTTTACAGCTACTTGCACACTATTTTGTTTTTTACACTAATATAGAATAAAGAACTTAATGGGGCACATTTACTAACCTGTCCCTGTGCGTTCCCCGAGGTGCGTTGTCCGACGAGAATGCACATCTGCAGTGATTCACTTACATGGTGCGCCTGATATCCTGCAAGTGTTGCTCCTCGCTCAGGTCCGCTGGAGTTCACCGTATTTTTCCCGATGCATGTGAGTGCATGACTTCAACACAATTTAAATGTTAAATCCTGCACTTAGTCTAAATCAGTCAGATATCTCATTATAGCAATGTATAAATTACAGTCATGCCAAGGAAATTTTAATAAGTAGGTGAGCTCTGAGTCCTCTGTCTTTGATCAGGCAAATCATATAGAGGAAACAGATGACCAACAAAGATTGAATGTAGCACAAATTGAAGTAGAAGAGAGCTATTCCCTTATCAATACAGATATGTTTCCCTCCTTATCTTCCAGGTCCAGGCCTTGGGGCTCACTCCCCGGCCGGCTGCTCCCCCCTTCACACCCCTCCATGCTCCCTGTCGTGGAGATGGTGGAAAATAATCGCAAGCACTAATGTATACAAGATACATGTGGGGCAAAAAAAGAAAAAGAAACTAAAACTAGTGATCACTGCAGAAAGGGAGATTGTACAAAGATGAACCAAAAAGGAAATGGGCTCCAGAACAAGAATCTGTCTCCATGATCCAGTTGGAAATGAAGGTGAAAATAGAAAAAGAAGCAAGTGGCTAGCATTTGCAAATATTTCAGGCTTCTATGCCAATGTCCTGATGCAGAAGTCCTTATGAATACCCCCCGTTGGCTCCATTGTTATTGTAGAGATTGCATTTTTCATAGGATGTTGATGCTCTTCTCTATTTTCTCAATGACTGTGCATACCTCGCAACCTTTGCACTAGAGAAAGAGGGACAAAAGGCCCCTCCCTTTTTTTAGATACCACACCCCTTGTCCCACTGCCATACATAGTATAATATCGACCTTAATGTCCCCCACATAGTACAATGCCCTCTTCCTGTGGCCAATAATACCCCCTAATACACCTCAGCAACATAAAATACCCCTCTTTCATTTTATCCGCCATTTATGTCCTCCATCTCCGCTCATATTGTGGCCTCCTGTCCGCCTTTATCACTTGTGATGACAGGTAATGATGAGGCCCGCGGGGTGGGGACTGACCTGCAGTATGGATGGGTAGAGGGTGGTGGTGCAGTACCTTCCTATGGGCCCGGGGAGCGCTGATGTCTGGTAATGATGCAGAGCATGTCTTATGTCTATGGGGCGTCTACTGACCCCCAGCCCCAAACTTGATATTGCTGGATGACCAATCAGTGTAGATCAAGTGATCGCCTCTATTTACAAGGAAATGTACAGAACTACAACTCCCAGTATTTTCAATGTACAATGAAGCTTCAATGTTTACTCCCTATAGATAAGAATCTATGCAGGCCCTTTTCTACACAGGGGCAGGAGGCAGAGCACTGCAGTGTGGAGACGAGAAGTTATTCATGGGAAGAATCCAACCAGGGACAACTAAAGTTATGTACACCAGGACTGATAGAGACAGGTTGGAATTATATCTTTAAAATGCTGTATTTTTGTTAATAACAGTGAATTAGAGAATGTTTCAATTTGTTATTCTGAGTATATTTAATCTTGTCTTTGTGGGAATACCCCTTTATGATAACTTACAGCCCAGCTATGCAAATAGGAGACAAGACCCCCCCCCCCCATCCTGTTACTTGGTGCCAACAAACCCTTACCCAAACCCTTTTTGAAGGGTAGAATTAATGGAACTGTCTGATGAAACTGTCTTCGACAGATATTTAGAAAACTAGGACTGTTCCTTTGAACCCTAGTCTTTCTGTCAGGTTCAGTGGTAGTGGATCCTCTGTACCATTGCGGATTATGACGTAAGCCGACACCTGGGACCGGAGTCTAAGTGGTACTCAGTTTTCACCAGAGCCCGCCACAAAGCAGGTTGGACTTTTTGCCATGTGGTACCACCAGGTCATTTCTACAGTCGCGACTTTGTCCGCAGTGGCAGCTAAGACAAAGTACAGAATCTTAAGGCAAAGTTGTGGTCAGGGACAGGCAGGAGCTCGAAAAACAATTTGAAACTTTAAAATTGTGTTGCATGCCCTATGTTAAAGGTGCACCATTAAACTCTGTCGAACCAGTGCGGGAAAACAACACATTCATGATTTCTGGCCTAGAATCTTAGTAAATCGCCGCATGCAGTATTATAGACGGACAATGCACTTTAAGTTAACTCTAGTGACTTTCTAAGTAAATGTGCCCCAATATTTCCTATAACTAAATAGAGATTTATATGTCTGTAGTTAAATATTTGCAGGCAGTCTCTAAATACAAGAAGGCGGGGCAGGGATTTGAAGAGAGACACAGCTGTCAGTCAAAATAATGGGGCGTGGTGTATTGGCAGACTTGGAGAGGAGAAGAGATAAAGCTAGGAGACATGACTCACGAAAACTAATTTGCATATTTAAAAAAACTGCTATAATTAAGGTACAGTGCCTCATGGGCAGCTAATTTTAGGCGATATGGGGAGGACTTGTAACCCTTTATCAGCAGGCATTGTTAGTCAGGTTGATAAAATTCTGGTGACAGGTCTTCTTTAAGAAGTAATCTACATTATCTATCTTGTTTGTTACCTGGGGACTAATCAGAAGTATGCAAAATGTATTAGACACAATAGATGAATTTATTTTTTAAGAAAAGTGGACACATAACTCAAATCAAGTGAAGCATTGTTGGTGTTTCATGGAAAAAAATGTAATTAAACTGTTGCAACACAATCCATAAAATGTAGCTTTCCAACATGGAACAATGGACCATGTGTTTCATATTACGTGATTGTCTTGAAGAACATACTGAGAAAATATCTTAGTTAATATTGTTTGTACCTTACAGAGGATGTCGCAGTCACTGTCAACACTATGCTGTTTACTTAGCTGATGCCAAGTGAGAATGATTGAACAACTTTAAGAACCTATGATTTTCAGTATTGTCTTCTCTTATAATTCTTTAAATTGAGAGCCTTGCTTATTCTAAGTCATATTAAACTTAGACCATCTGAGACTATCTGACCCCCTTCTTTTAGCTAAAAATTGTTTCCCTCAGATCCCCATAAAATCAGAGTTATAATCTTGCCTAGTATCTATGCATCTTTGGAGCAAGTCGAGGGGTATGCCCTAATGTCATGTGACTAGGGTGACATCATCATAGTTCCTTAAGCTAATTAACATTAGCAAACTATACCCCATATACATATCTGACCACATGAAACAATGGCATGGACTTCTACTCCTCTACATGCAGGCTGCTGTGATTTCATGTGAGAAAAAATGCTGTAATTTCCTGAGATATATGCTTAGTGTACAGTTTTCTAATGCTAAAAAGTTAAAGGACCTGCGATGGTGTCACTCTGGTCACATGACATTACAGCTAGAAAAGGGGCGGATTTGCTAAAATTCGGTTTGTCCCAATTTCGCCGAATTTTTCAAAAATGTTGAACCATGCGTAAATATGCATAGGGAGCGTGGTTTGGTCTTCAAACAATGCTGTGTTTTATTATGACATGCATATGACAGCCGCCACTCTTAGAATCACTTCACTCTTCAATTACATGTGCACTTACATAGGCTAACTTCACCAAATAAGCAAAGCAGGACCCAGTCTGACAAGGTAACGTCTGTGCCAGTTTGAAAGGACTGAGCTAAGGGCCAAGATCCCACTATAACATCAAAGAGTGCACTCTTTTTACACTCACATCAGATGATTCCATAGATTACGACATAACCTGTTCTGTTAAGAGTGGATACATGTAGAGTGCAAAAGAGTGCAGATGGTGTCGGCAGTAATTCTGCATTGATGTCACTGATCATTTTGCCCTTCATTTCGTCCATCAGTGTCCGCTTTCAATCGGTCAATAATCCATCATCAGTATTGCTAAAGCTAAAAACAAACAGGAGTGGATCCAAAACAGAGATGACCAGTAAATGGGATATCTGCATGTCCCTGAGGCTTTTCATTCCTTCGGACAGATGAAATGAAGGGGAAAACTAAACATAGTGGCAATGTCATAGAGCGGTGGAGGGTGAAAACAGCATTGTGGAGATCACAGGGTATTCCAGGGAGACAGCGGTCAGTTGGCAGCAGCTCGAGTAGGCCGCAGAGTGGCACAATGACCAAATATGGAGGTGACGGAAACATGGTAGGCCACAGAGTGGCACAATGACAGAGCGTGGAGGTGGGGTGGCAGCAGCAGCAGGAGGCCACAAAGTGGCACAATGATAGATTGTGGAGGTGGCGTCAGCAGAAGCAGCAGCAAGAGCCCACAGGTGGCAGCAACATGGTGGCAGCAACATGGTAAGCCACAGACTGGCACAATCATAGTGTGGAGGTCATGCATCCTACATTACAGTTTTCCTGAAAATATCATGTCTTTGCCAAAAAAAACTGCAAAGGTGGCACCAGCAGCAGCAGCATGAGGTCAGAGGTATGGAGTTGGCGGCAACATGGTGGGTCACAGAGTGGCACAATGATAGAGTGTGGAGGTGGCGTCAGCAGAAGCAGCAGCAGGAGCCCACAGGTGGCATGGTGGCAGCAACATGGAAAGCCACAGAGTGGCACAATGATAGAGTGTGTAGGTGGCGGCAGCAGCAGGAGCCCACTGTTGGCAGCAACATGGTAGCAGCAACATGGAAAACCACAGAGTGGTACAATAATAGAGTGTGGAGGTGGCGGCAGCAGCAGCCCACAGAGCCCTCAGCAGGGGAGGCCAAATTGTGGCACAATGAGGAAGTTTGAAATGAATTTGAAGTTGAAACTTTCCATTTAAATTTGAATTTGAAGATTAGAGACGCCACATGCATCCATCATTACAGTTTTCCAGAAAATATCATGCCTTTGCCAAAAAAGAACTACAAATGTGGAGCCAGCAGCAGCAGGAGCCCACAGAGTGGCATAATGATATAGTGTGGAGGTGGCAGCAACCTGGTAGGCCACAGAGTGGCACAATGATAGAGTGTGGAGGTGGCGTCAGCAGCAGGAGCCCACAGAGTGGCACAATGATATAGTGTGGAGGTGTCGCACCTGCTGGCCAACAAGACACAATGATATAGTGTGGAGGTGGCAGCAACCTTGTAGGCCATAGTGTGGCACAATGATAGAGTGTGGAGGTGGCGTCAGCAACAGCAGGAGCCCACAGAATGGCACAATGATATAGTGTGGAGGTGGAGTCAGCAGGAGCCCACAGAGTGGCACGATGATATAGTGTATATATCATGTCTTTGCCAGAAAAGAACTGCAAAGGTGGCACCAGCAGCAGCAGCATGAGGTCAGAGGTATGGAGTTGGCGGCAACATGGTGGGTCACAGAGTGGCACAATGATAGAGTGTGGAGGTGGCGTCAGCAGAAGCAGCAGCAGGAGCCCACAGGTGGCATGGTGGCAGCAACATGGAAAGCCACAGAGTGGCACAATGATAGAGTGTGTAGGTGGCGGCAGCAGCAGGAGCCCACTGTTGGCAGCAACATGGTGGCAGAAACATGGAAAACCACAGAGTGGCACAATAATAGAGTGTGGAGGTGGCGGCAGCAGCAGCAGCAGCCCACAGAGCCCTCAGCAGGGGAGGCCACATTGTGGCAAAATGAGGAAGTTTGAAATGAATTTAAAGATGAAACTTTCCATTTAAATTTGAATTTGAAGATTAGAGACGCCACATGCATCCATCATTACAGTTTTCCTGAAAATATCATGCCTTTGCCAAAAAAGAACTACAAATTTGGAACCAGCAGCAGCAGGAGGCAAAATGATAGAGTGTGGAGGTGGCAGCAACCTGGTAGGCCACAGAGTGGCACAATGATAGAGTGTGGAGGTGGCGTCAGCAGCAGGAGCCCACAGAGTGGCACAATAATATAGTGTGGAGGTGGCAGCAACCTGGTAGGCCACAGAGTGACACAATGATAGAGTGTGGAGATGGCGTCAGCAGCAGGAGCCCACAGAGTGACACAATGATAAAGTGTGGAGGTGGCAGCAACCTGGTAGGCCACAGAGTGACACAATGATAGAGTGTGGCGGTTGCCGTCACGGGCAGCAACATCGAACCCACAGAATGGCACAATGATATAGTGTGGAGGTGGCAGCAACCTGGTAGGCCGCAGAGTAGCACATGATATTGTGTGCAGGTGGCAGCAACCTGGTAGGCCACAGAGTGGCACAAGATATAGAGTCGAGGTGGCGTCAGCAGCAGGAGCCCACAGAGTGGCATAATGATATAGTGTGGAGGTGGCAGCAACCTGGAAGGCCACAGAGTAGCACAATGATAGAGTAAGGAGGTGGCGTCAGCGGCAGCAGCAGTAGCCCACAGAGTGGCACATTGATATAGTGTGGGGGTAGCATCAGCAGCAGCAGCAACAGGAGCCCACAGAGTGGTTTAATGATATAGTGTGGAGGTGGTGTCAGCGGAAGCAGGAGCCCACAGAGTGGCACGATGATATAGTGTGGAGGTGGAAGCAACCTGGTAGGCCACAGAGTGGCACAATGATATAGTGTGGAGGTGGCAGCAACCTGGTAGGCCACAGTAGCGACTTGCTGCCTGCTACGCTTCCTGATGCGCAAGCTGCCACTCTCTTCACCTGACGATGATGAATCCCTTGCTACACTCGGCTCCCAAGTGGGATCGGCTACATCATTGTCAATCGTCCCTGTCACTGCTACTCTCCTCAACGTTATCAGCATGCACATCCTGCCTACTGCACGAAGCAGAGGATGTCTTCCCCATCTCTTCACTGCCAAGCAGCTGCTGACTGTCATCAAACGCTTCGTCCTCGCTGAATAATGGCTCTGAGCCCAGACCACCTAGTAGCTCTCTGGCTGAGGGAAATGAACAGTACAGAGGCTGGTTGAGGACAGGTGAGGGCCGCTGACCTGCTCCTGGGCCATGCCAACTAATTGCTGTATCTAACGAACCCACGGACTCTTGGCTGGGGTGTCAGATGTTATATTTGAGTAATTGGGTGACCTAGTCAACCAATCAACAACCTTTGGGTTGTTGATCAACACACTGCCTCTAGATGACGACAGTTCTGACCTCACAGAGTCACCCCTGCTGCGACGTCCATCAAATAGAGATAACACTGAGGGGCACTACGTACATATAAAATATCCCAATCAGCACAACAAATGGAGAGGCTTATTCAAGGCTTCGGAGGCTACTGTGACATCCCCTTACTGAGCTGCGACCTCTGCCTGCTCCACCTGCCACCTTTCTGTCTGACAAAGTGGTTAATCAACTTTGTGGATTTGACACTTATTTGTTGCTCTCGACTTTAGCAACAAAAAAGTATTGGAATTTGCATTATGCAGTTACCCCACAACGGACACCCTGTAATTGGAGCGAAAATCACTCTATAAAGTATGTGACTTTGACACTAATTTGTTGCTCTGAACTTTAGCAACAAAAAGTATTGGTATTTGCATTATACAGATACCCCAAAATGGACACCCTGTAATTGGAGCGAAAATCACTCTATAAAGTATGTGAATTTGACACTTATTTGTTGCTCTGAACTTTAGCAACAAAAAGTATTGGAATTTGCGTTATACAGATACCCCACAATGGACACCCTGTAATTGGAGCGAAAATCACTCTATATACTACGTGAATTTAACACTTATTTGTTGCTCTGAACAAAAAGTATTGGAATTTACGTTATACGCACACCCTGGGAGAGGTCTACAAATCACTACAGCTGCTGCATAAATATGAAACAGATTTCATCCTATTGGATTCAGTAACTACAAAGAATTGCTATTTGGGGTATACTGATCCCCCTAAATGCACACCCTGGGATTAAAAAAGGAAATCGCTACAGCACAGTACACTAACAGCAGCTAGATGCTACAGAGAGCACATGCAGTGTGAAGTGCAGAGATTGAAAATGACTGTTTTTTATAGGGCTGTAAGCCTGCCGGTCGCTGATTGGCTTACAGGTCTGCAGATGTCATTCTTACCAGAGTTCTCTGCCCCATGCAACACGTTGTGCTCACAGCCATTTAGCTAAAAAAAGAGGGGAAAAAAACTTAATTCCCACAAATCAGCGTAAACTTTTCAGTGAAATTCGTATCGAATTCCCAATAATGCATAATCACTTTGCTGGCGAAAATCCATTTTAAAATGGATTATAATGATTTCATAGTACAATGATTGTTCTTGTCAGACAAATGAGTCAAAATGAATCCTATCAAGTAGACCTGAACAAATCACAAATCACTATATAAAGGCCAATGCACAATAAAGTAGGACACTGTCACGGATGCCCCCGCGATCCATGTCTCGTATTGCGGGCACATCCGTGTTCTCCGATGTGGCGCCGAGGCCGAGCGTTCCCGTTGCTAGGGCACGCTCGGCGACTCTCCAGGAACTTAAAGGGCCAGTGTCCTCCTAAATGGCACTGGCATTCCCGGCTCTGCTATATAATCCAGCAGCTCCCAGCATCCCCTGCCAGATCTTCAAGTGCTTCCACTGAAGTGAAAGCCTCCTGAGTGTTTCAAGACGCCTTCGTGTTTCCTATGCGTTTCCAGAAGCCTCTGTGTTTCCCGTGGTCCTGTGGCATTCCTGTGTTCCTGGGGAATTCCTGTGTTCCTGTGGCGGTCCTGTGTTCCTGTGGCGCTCCTGTGTTCCTGTGGCGGTCCTGCCATCCTGAAGTCCTGCCATCCCAAGGTCCTACCATCCCGAGGTCCTGCCTACCCGAGTTCCTGCCTTCCTTGTGTCCTTAGCTTGGCTGCCACCACGGGCCTAGTCGCACCCGTGGAGCAACCTGGTGGCTCCCCGCCACAGCAAGACCATCCCACTTTGCAGCGGGCTCTGGCAAAGACCAGGGGTCCACTTAGACTCCGCTCACGGTTGTGGCTTGTACCATCAATCCCCGCAGTGGTCCAGGGAGTCCAAAGACTCTTCCCACAGAGACTCTCTGACAGTTTGTCCCTACGAACCGTGACAGTAAGATCCGACCATGGACTCCGCCAAGGTCATGTATCCTGCTAAAGCCATGGACTGTGCTAAGGATCCACATCAGCTACTGGCGGTTTGATGGCAACCCCAAATTGTGCAGAGACTTTGTTTTCCAGTGTTCGCTGCACATTGAACGGATGTCCTCCCAGCTCACCACCGAACGCTCTAAGGTACCGTTTGTCTTCTGTTTCCTATCTGAAGAGGCCCTGGCCTGGACTGCTCCTCAATGGGATAGTGGTTATCCGGACATAGCTACCTATACCATGTTCCTGGCAAAAATCTGGTCCAGGTTTGAGAAACCTCCCAGCCTCCGACCTTCCCAGAGGCTGCTCCAAAGTCTCCTCCTGCCTTCCCAGAGGCCACTCCAGAGTCTCCTCAGACCTTCCCAGAGGCAGGTCCAGAGTCTACTCTGACCTTCCCAGAGGCCACTCCAGAGTCTCCTCCGACCTTCCCAGAGGCCGCTCCAGAGTCTCCTCCGGCCTTCCCAGAGGGCGTTCTGGTGTGCCATCAGCCATTCCAGTCTCCGAAGTGCCAAGAACCGATCAAGTCTCTGGTGAGCCAGGAGCCACTCCAGTCTCCGGTGTGCCAACAGCCGCTCCAGTCTCTGGTGTGCCAAGAGCCGCCCCAGTCTCCGGTGTGCCAAGAGCCGCTCCAGTCTCCAGTGTGCCAAGAGCCACTCCAGTATTCTGTGTGCCAAGAGCTGTCCCAGCCTCTGCAGCTTCCCAGTGCTGCTCCAGCGGCTCCGCAGCTTCCCAGTGCTGCTCCAGTGGCGCCTCAGCCTCCGCAGCTTCCCAGTTCTGCTCCGGCAGCGCCCCAGCCTCTGCAGCTTCCCAGTGCTACTCCAGCGGCTTCCCAAGAGTCGCCCCAGCCTGCAGTTTCCCAAGGGAGACTCCAGCCTCTGGCCAAAAGGCGTTCTAGACGTCCTCAAGATATCCTCGGCTTCTTCCATCCCAAGGTCCTGCCATCCCGAGGTCCTGCCTACCCCAGTTCCTGCCTCCCCTGTGTCCTTACCTTGGCTGCCACCACGGGCCTAGAAGCACCCGTGGAGCAACCTGGTGGCTCCCCGCCACAGCAAGACCATCCCACTGCAGCTTCCCAGTGCTACTCCAGCAGCTTCCCAAGAGTCGCCCCAGCCTGCGGTTTCCCAAGGGCCACTCCAGCCTCCGGTCAAAAGGCGTTCTAGACGTCCTCAAGATATCCTCGGCTTGTTCCATGCCAGGTCCAAGCACCATGTGGTTTATCTTGTCTTCTCTGTTCCTGCACTCCATCTTAGGTGTCCTTGGAGGAAGCAGAGGAAGAGGAGGCTGAAGAAGAAGAGGGGCCCTAAAAGGGGGGGGGTACTATCACGGATGCACCAGCAATCCATGTCTCGGATCACGGGCACATCCTACGATGTGGCGCCACCGCCAATACCCCCCGCGCCGTACTCGCCTCCCCGGGCTCTGGATTCTGCAGTGGTCCCGTCCAGGTCCTACGTCCAGGTCCCTCTGTAGACCGCACTCCTGCAGCTTTCCGAGGCTGCACGCACCTACTGCTAGGGTGTGCGCGCGCTGAATCTCCTGCATCTTAAAGGGCCAGTGTCCTCCTAATTGGTACCGGCATTCCCAGCTCTTCTACATAATCCGGCAGCTCCCAGCAGCCACTGCCGAATCTTTAAGTGCTTCCACTGAAGTGAAAGCCTCCTGAGCATTTCAAGACGCCTCTGTGTTTCCTGTGCGGCCTTTGTGTTTCCTGTGCGTTTCCAGACACCTCCGTGTTTCCCTTGATCCTGTGTTCCTGTGGCGTTCCTGTGTTCCTGTGGTGTTCCTGTGGCGTTCCTGTGTTGCTGTGGTGTTCCTGTGGCAGTCCTGCCATCCCAAGGTCCTGCCTACCTAAGGTACTGCCTACCCAAGGTCCTGCCTTCCCTGTGTCCCTACGTTGGCTGCCACCACAGGCCTAGTCACACCCGTGGAGCAACTTGGTGGCTCCCCACCACAGCAAGACCATCCCTCTTTGCGGCAGGCTCTGGCGAAGACCAGGGGTCCACTTAGACTCCACTCCCGAGTTGTGGCTAGTACCATCATTCCCCGCGTTGGTCCAGGGAGACCACAGACTCTTCCCACCGAGAAGAGTCTGTGGACTCTGATGGTTCGTCCCTATGAACCGTGACAGACACAAATCAATATTAAACCGGTCACTCTTATAAACAAACACTACCGATCAGAAAAACATTAAGAAGTACCAGTAACGATTGAAATAAATGCATACAATTAAAACTTCAAAAGGCATAGCAAAAACATATGTGCCGGGCATGAAATAGCATGAAATATAATACATTGGTTTATCAAAGTGCAAGGCATGAGATGCCAAAATCAATGATTCAAAAGCAATAATGCGCAATTGCAATAAAGAATTATGGTATATACCTGAAATCACATCACAGCAGTGTGCATTGAAGATCGCTGCCGAGCACCTCCCCGCCAAGTGTTTCGATTCCAACAGGTTCTTTGTCAAGGGGCGGTGCTAGGAGAGTGTGAGGAAATTACATGTGCATGGCAAACCAATAGCAGAAGAGTATGTAGACAAACCTACTTATGATGACAGAGGGCGTGGGGTGGAGGACGTATGGCACATGCTCAGCGACTTATGCAAAAGCACGGCAAGGCGTTGAGACAGACGCAACATCTGGAGCAACCTGATGATGCAATGGAAAGCAGTTTGGGCGCGCAGACACCGAGCATGCGCACATATCCTTCAGAAATACCCAGGCGCCATGTTGGGGGAGGGCAGTGAGTAAACCAGCATATTCTACATATAAAGAATAATAAAACTCATTAAAACAAAATAGAAACACATGCAAACAGGCTGAAAATGCAAATGTGGAAAGCTATGTTACCTATGAGGTGGCCAACAAAGAGCAAGGTGCTGTATGATGAATATATGTATATGTATGCACAGGGCCAGATTATAGGCAGGGCTCCCGGGGCTCGAGCCCCGGGGCCCCCACCATTTTGCCCCCCCAGGGGGCCCCCACCAGATCGCGTCCCCCGGTCCCTGACTCCTCAGCCGCCGCCTCCCTTAGTCGCCCGCCCGACCTCGGCACAGGTCACCACCTCCACGCATATCCCCTTGCATGGCCTGCCCGCCCACATATCCGCCCCCCCGGCACAAGTTACGCCTCCCCGCCCTTCAGCTGCATAGCCGAGCCGTCCGCAACCTTCCCGCCCACCCCGCTGCATTGCCAGGCATCCCCGCCCGCTCGGAATCCCGCTCGCGCTCCGCCCCCTCTGGAACAAGCAGCCTTACCTTGCATCCCCACGCCGCCCCCCCGCCCCGTGTCCCGGCCGCGCCCCCGCCCCCCCCCCCCCCCCCCCCCGCCAGAACATCGAGCCGTCCACCGCTCCACGCCCCCCCTCCCGCCGGAACATCCAGCCATCCTCCGCTCAGAACTTTTGTGTATATACTGTGTATATATGCATCTACTGTCTATATATTTATATACTGTGTATATATGCATCTACTGTCTATATGTGTATATATGCATCTACTGTCTATATATTTATATACTGTATATATGCATCTACTGTCTATATGTGTATATACTGTGTATATATGCATCTACTGTCTATATGTGTATATATGCATCTACTGTCTATATATTTATATACTGTGTATATATGATTCTACTGTGTATATAAAGTGTATATTTGTATATACTGTGTATATGTGTATATACTGTGTATATATGCATCTACTGTGTATATGTATATATACTATGTATATATGCATCTACTGTGTGTATATATGTAAATACTGTGTATAGATGAATATACTGTATTTATACACGCATATATTTGTGCAAGCATATATATGTGCACATTTAAATATATGCACACATATATATATATATATATATATATGATGTATGTTTATGTTTATATGCTGTGTATATGGTATGTATGTATATGCTCTGTATACTGAATGTGTGTGTGTGTGTATTTCCCGTATGTGTGTGAAAATGCTGTATATACTGAATGTGTCTGTATTTGCTGTATGTGTGTATATTCTGTATGTATATGCAGCATGTGTGTATATGGTGTTTTTATACTGCATGTATATGTATATATGGTCAGTGTATACTGTATGTGTGTATATATATATTGTATATAATGTGTATGCCGTATGTGTGATGTATATATACTGTATGTGTGTATATACTTTATGAGTTTGTGTATACACTGTGTATTAGTGTATAAATGTATATGGGTACATATATGTGTGTGTATATTTGTATATATATGGGTATATATATAAAAAGTAAAAAAGTTTTAGCAGCACTCAAAAAAAGGGGGGGTTATTACTCAGGTGCACGCTCCCAGAACCGGGATCACAGTTCCTCCAACTCATAAAATACGAAAAAATGGCAGCACTCCGAGATTTTCAATGTGATCAAAAATATACTATTTTATCAGCCAATGTGGCCATGCAACGTTTCAGCTCCCAAACCTGGAGCCTTTTTCAGGCAAGGTGTATACAACAGTGGTACAATTATACAAGTGTTTTAGGGAAGTGACATCATTCATCTTAATGAATCCAGGTGAAAAAACAAATTATGACAATGTTAGAGATACAAAAATACATCTTGAGCATCAATACATCATTGTATCAAAATACAATCATAAGAGTGGTGATCGCAGTGTTATATTAGTGATCATTAGTTCATCGCTCACGCAAGGTAGCATACTATCATCGGGTCTATCGGCGTACCTAATCGTCGACTGCGCATGACAGTCACGTGACGAACACGTGATATGACACGTGATCGCTCGGGCCCAGGAGAGAGTCAGCGAGTAGCGCACATGGGCAGTAATGACTGCCGTGTCGCAGTCGCACTATTGGATAAGGGACGTGGTATAAGTAGTATATGGGAGTATATCCTGGTGCATCTATAGTGAGCTTCAGATGCCTACCAGTGCATGGTTCCAACAGGTGTCACGGGGAGTACCAATTCCACAGCCCACAGTTACTGGCTATCTGAATGGACATAAATCCACACTCTGCACCCTACTCGGACCTCAATCCAAGGGTGCATCTCGGGATTACTGGTACTCCTCAGACGTCCCTTAGCGGAACCATTTGGCACCTCAAATATAATACTTGTGATCTACCAATAGCCCTTTAAAATTAACGTTATCAACCTCTTATAAGGACCCATTAAAAAACTATCATATCTGGTGAGAGTCGGTGACGCGATCTCCACGGAAGTTACGCGTGTGGTGTTAATGTGGAGAGTGAGAAAGCATTCTAATAGAAAAAAAGGAAAAGAGAAGGTTGAAATCATCGGCTTGAATCACATTAATAATATGAACGATAACCTAGTAATACGATAACACCCAATGTAATTCTGAATAGGGATAAACCGGGAGTCAATTTGCGAGCACCTCTGGTACGCACCCAGTTCTAGGTAATCAGAGGTCTGAATTCTCTATGAGCCTGCTACTGGGTCTTAATAGTTTATCTGTGATCTCATCCATTTCTTTTTTATGTAGTCTCAGGGATGTCCCCCCCAGTAGTCTAGGTGAGGCGGGGACTTGGGTCTAATTAACTGCGAGCCTTAATTGAAATTCTCTGTTTGGTGCTCTCTACATCATGTTTAGAGTACTGTTGTACACTATCCAGTCCCTATCTCTTAGCGGTGCGCTGGGATGCTGTTATCTCAATTTTAATTTCTGTTAACTGGGATTTCCCCAAGTGTACCAAAGTCCACACTTGGGCATTCAAGTAAGTAGATTCCCATATTGATGAGGCTCAATGTGTAGATAGTGCTACATGTAATATTCTGTTACCCTGTGTGTGTGTCAAGTAAACTTATTGCCTTTTAACATAATCATTTTACAATGGTGTACAACACAGTTCAGGCAGGGGAAAACACCCCTTCGTGCTCGGGATAGAAATGTCGGTGTTATTTTTCTCAACCGGACCCAGATCTGTTGACTAGATCATCCTTTTTAATTTCTCAGTCGCCTGCACGGCAAATACGGGTAGTCTGGGTGGTAGGTTTGTGGGTGTGTCTTGAACACTGGTCACGATGTTTGAGGCCATTTTTAAGATGTGCCAGTAGCGTTCCTAACTATGGTAGAAATTGCTGACTGGACTCAGTAAAAGCCGAACAAAATAAGTCGATCTGGTGGGTTGTGATCACTAATTGGTGTTTTGGATATATGGACTGTCACTTCTCTCCTTTGTCACGTACCATATTCTCTATGTTTGGTGGTCTAAAATATGGTGGAGTGGTACCTCTTGACCGGACACTTTGTCTCCATTTCGGCCATCTTCACCTGTGTTGTGATGGTGTCACGATCCTATCTGACCTCGTAACATCTGGCTGTAGGGTAGCGGACCGGAATTCATCGTCGGCGGTGACAACTTTCAAATTTCATAATGTTTCTGGTCATCTCTTGACAATAGTCTGTGAAAACCCATTGTCTGTCAGAGATACTTGACTCAAGGAACTGCATCTCACGCGTTAGACACAACATGTGTGAATTCACAGTTGGGTCAATTTCATCAAGAAACATAACTGAAATCCCTCTACAACTCTGCTTCGGTGCCTTATCCAGATTTGTGAAGTACGTACCCTATAATTAGCGCCACCATCTGAAACTTCTCAAAGGTGCGATGTATAGTGTGTTTTTCTTCCAAGTAACTGCATATAGATGTTGCGTAAGGTAGGCGCAACGGTTGAGCCTAGCGCACAGTACACTGTGTTTGGACAAAACAATTGGGCTCTAAGAAGGAAATAATTGCCGGTCATGATTATCCATAATAAATCAGTATAAACTAGATTACACTCATCAGAAAAAATGCAGCCATGGATAGAAATGTTTTATAACCTCATCATCCCCCGCGCATGGTTGATAGAAGTATATAAGCTTGTTACATCAAACGAAGACTAGATATACTTCACTGTCATTGGGGTAGGTCAGTGTCCACTCAGCTTTGTGAGGATCTGAGGTTCTCTCACATAAGATGTGGCTTCCTGTAAAATCTCCTGAGTAATTTGTCCAGGAAAATAGCCATATTGCTGATATTGACCCATTCCGGACCCCAAGGGGTCGGCCCACGGTGGGTGATCTATCCTCTGTGGATCTTTGGGAGAATTATACACAGGGGTCCTTGGACATTCTATTAGTAGAAAACTTCTGGTTTCCTCATCTATTATCCCTCCCACTGAGTGAATGCTTCTCTTCAACGCACATTTTTCAGGTTTTTTTCTCACAATCCCGACCTGGGGTCAAATATACCTGTTGGTACACTTGTGTATCCCTAATCTGCTATCAACTCGGCTATGTAGGGACCTTGTCGCATGACACATTCGCACCCCTTTATCGCGGTTTAAATTACAAACCTGTCGTCATGGACAAGTGTTCCCTCCAATGCCTCAACTCGTTTCCCACGACTTCAATACTAGGATAATCTGAACTCTGGTGCAACACCTATATAGACGTCGAAGTTATTCAAGGTTCACTTTCACACTCGCAATGACAAACTGTAATCTATAGCAGTGTCATTACGTAACTGCAAGGAACAAATTTACTTTTAGAAAACAGTTTGCATGTCTTTACATGGGACCATTCGACATTTTTTGGTTGTGTGCTCGGTACATATATCAGTGTAAAATATACACGCTTTACAATTTAAACAAGACATAATATAAAGGCCTGTAAATCCAGTTACCTTGTAACCCCGTCAGTAACTGTTTCTTCAAGGGGCCGAAAAGTGATAACCTTATTTACACTCTAGTTGTACCGTCAGTTACAGGTTTAAATGAGGAATGTTTCACTCCTACTAGATCTTTTTCTTTGGGTTTGCGATTTCTGGTGGTGCATCGTCACAAGGGAAGCATTGGACCTGGGTGATCTTTTCTTCTCCTCTGGTTGGCATCATTCTACCACCCGTCTCCTTGTCGGTCCTTCGCCTGGGTCACTATGATATCTGCACCCGGGATCTACTCCCATATACTTACCATTATTACGCCCACGTTCCCGTTACCCATATGGCGGACTGCGAACACGTCAGTCCTTACTTGGCCCCATGGGTGCGGCTACACTCTCTGACCTCTCCTCGGCCCTAGCGCTCACGGGAATCACTCACGTGTTCGTCATGTGACTGTACATACAGCCGCCTTGCCCCCAGTAACACAGCTACATACAGCCGCCTCGTCCCCAGTAACAGATCTATACACAGCCGCCTCACCCCCAGTAACACATCTTTGTATCTACCTTCACCCCTACCAGATATGCAGTCCCATTTAACATACACCTCAGCCCGCACCAGACATCCAGTCCCGCAGTTTATACAATTACACACATTTATACACTGATATATCCACACCTTTATATACACACATAAAGTTATACACTCGTATGCTTATATATATGCTTATGTATGCTTATATATATATATATATATATATACCCATAAAATACGAAAAAATGGCAGCACTCCGAGATTTTCAATGTGATCAAAAATATACTATTTTATTCCAGCATGTGCCATGCAACGTTTCAGCTCCCAAAGCCTGGAGCCTTTTTCAAGCAAAGGTGTATACAACAGTGGTACAATTTATACAAGTGTTTAGGGAAGTGACATCATTCATCTTAATGAATACAGGTGAAAAAATACAAATTATGAACAATGTTAGAGATACAAAATACATCTTGAGCATCAAAATACATCATTGTATCAAAATACAATCATAAGAGTGTGATCGCAGTGTTATAATGTGATCATTAGTCATCGCTCACCAAGGTAGCATACTATCGGGTCTATCGGCGTACCTAATCGTCGACTGCGCATGACAGTCACATGACGAACACGTGAGTGATCAGATTTTGCGCCCAGGGGCCCCCACCAACCTTAATCCGGCCCTGTGTATGCACAATCCCTATGAGAATATAAATTTGTGGTGGTGCAAGATATAAATGCATGATTCTGCATATAAAAAGTGCAGTGCATAACATATGCAGATGAAACATGAATGGCATGAAAAATGTGCAAAATCTCTGTGAGGATGTAAATGGGTAGAAAGTACAGTGCATAAAAATGTGCACATAATTCAAAATATTGCATGTGAAAGTAAAAGAATGACAAAATCATGTAAGTCAAAATGGTAAGAGATGTGATTTACCAAGGACAGCAGATGAATTGAAAACATTCCGGGTAATAAATGTAGGTAAGGGAACGTCTCTCTAAATGCATAGGGCTCATGGGAAGCATCCAAATTCTGCTATGTAAATCTATGTTAGGTGCTTACCGTATTTTTCTTGGATTTTCAGGAGTCTGCTTATTTATGCCAATACTCACAGACCAATGGATGAAACGGGGTAAAGTGCGATTGGGTTGTATTCAGTGCACCTACTGTAGTATAATTGTGGTTTTTAAATGTGTAAGGTTTATAATTTAATGGCCACATCACTAGAACAAATAAAATTGCAGATGTGTGTTTATGACATGTATAACTTAAACCAAGATACATTAGAGTAATGAATATAACATGACATCTATTCAAACTTATATGCAGTTTCCAGAATTTTGCTTTAAAACATTAACAAAGAATTTCACACTATAAAGGCCGATGCCATTAAGCATGTGTGGAGAAGGTTCAAAAGCTGAGCCCTCTCTATATATACAGTGGGTTACATAGCAGACACTCGCTACTAACACCCACATTTGGTGCTGGTAGTGACCTCATGGGGAACAGTGATCCAGTGATCCATTGACAGTCAACAGCCAAGAACCTCTCCGAATGATCTGAATTTGACCCTGCTTCAGGCAAGCTTCACCAACCACAACATCATGTTTCCTTCATATGCCTTTAGTGGTAGCTTACAGCATCTAAATAATTAGGTATGTTGGATCCATCTTTTCCGGCATGTGACTTATGCAAGCAATCCTGGTCTTCCAGCAGGTATTTATTGTGTCCAGTTCTCTTCCTCGGTGCCTGAGGGTCAAAGTACCTTGTGTCTTGCCTGAAGTGCTCTGTGGCACTGCCCTGCTGTTCCTGAGATCTTGTCCTAGGTGCCCACCTGTACCTCTGGCTTCAGTAATGTTGTCCTCTAGTATGCTAAAGACCATCTGTCTTGTGTCCCCAAACTCCTTAGAAGTGCATCTGGTGTCCCCTTGGATCAGCCATCTCCACCATCAGGAGCGCTGTGAAGAACAAGGAGTTCGCTGGGGCATTGCCCTCTGAGGAGGTGGATCTTGTGGCACAGTGGGTTCACACATTCACACTGTGAAACTTTTCCACCTAAATCCTGATTGCTTTTCCATCAATACTGTTTGTAGGGAAGACTGAGTGTTGCACTGCTTATAATGGACACCTGCCCCCTCCTTGCCTGCCTGCCTTCCTTACCCTTGTACTCCCTATTTGTGTCTGTTATATCAATTTTCTGGGTCATGTATTTCCTGGGATTGTTTAAATTGGTTGGTAATTCACTGGTTGCTTTCTCAGCCCAGAGTAGCTTCAGTAGACCCTTTTGTTTAGCTTTTAACATCTAACCTTGCACCACCTGGTATCATTTTGTTACATCCCCAAACTATATTTCAGGCAATTAGTCTTATGTCCAGGCTGTTAATTTCTCCATAGACTGCTGAACAATGAAATTATTAATTAATAAGACTGTTTTCATCCAAATTCGAATGCTGTTTGTAATTTATACATTTGTAAAACTAAAAGAAAGCAGATTACCAATAACCAGAAATCTATGACATATGTTTGTTATAAAACGTGTAGAAAAATTCTTTTCCATATGCTTCATGAGAATGTGGTCGTAGATGGTTTCCTCTAAAATACTTCTTTTAAAGGCTTAGTAAAATCATGTCTTGGATGGTAATCAAGTGATAATACATTGATATTTGTTTTGGTGTGTCAGTAAAAATATTACCAGGCTGGCATTACTATATTTACAACAATAATGTATTCGGAATAAAAGAGAACAAAGGTATTATATAACCATACAGTCCATTAGTAATACAATCAGCTAAGCTGCTTTTTCTAAGCAAATAACATTGAGGTAATATTAGAAGACTTTTAGTGGTTCTAGCCAGTCACCAAAAAGAATCATGGAAGCTATAGAAATTGCATACGTGTTATTGCACTCCACTTAAAGGGAAAATACCAGTTTGGCAAATGAACGTTATTGTTTGTATGATGAAAAATTATACAATTTCCAATATACTTTCTCGATGATATTCCTCATGGTTTTCTAGATTAGAATGCTAGCAAGTAAAAATTTTGTAACTTTTCATTATTCAAACAATAACATTTAATTGCTGAAATGGGAACACCCCTTTAACATTTTTTTAACCCCTTCAGGACGCAGCCATTTTGCACGTTAAGGCTCAGTCGTTTTTTTTTTTTTAAATCTGACCAGTGTCTCTTCGTGTCGTAATAACTTTTTAACACTTTAACTTATCAAACTGATTTTGAGATATTTTTCTCGTGACACAATGTAGTTTATATTAGTAGGATCATTTTGCTGATTGGTTGGGTTTTTTAGACTTAAACTTGAAATTTGAAAAAAAATTACTATTTTCTAGCTTTCAAATGTTCTATTTTTTAGACAAGAAGTCGTACCACAAATTTTTTTTATAGAAAACTTTAGCCATTTGTCTTCTTTCTATTTCGTTAATTTTTTTATGTTTGCTTATTTTTTACGAATTATAAAACATTTTTAGTTTTTATAGCAAGTTCTCAAATTGCATGCACCACTACCGCCTTCAAACATGCGGGCACAACTACATTGTCCGCATACGGCATGCACTACTACATCCTCCACATGCGGGGTTCACTATTACATCCTCCACATACAGCGTTCACTACTACATCCTCCGCATACGGCGTTCACTACTACATCCTCCGCATACGGCGTTCACTACTACATCCTCCGCATACGGCGTTCACTACTACATCCTCCGCATACGGCGTTCACTACTACATCCTCCGCATACGGCGTTCACCTCCACTTACATCCTCCGCATACGGCGTTCACTACTACATCCTCCGCATACGGCGTTCACTACTACAATCCTCCGCATACGGCGTTCACTACTACATCCTCCGCATACGGCGTTCACTACTACATCCTCCGCATACGGCGTTCACTACTACATCCTCCACATACGGCGTTCACTACTACATCCTCCACATACGGTGTGCACTACTACATCCTCCGCATGTGGCGTGCACTACTACATCCTCCACATACGGTGTGCACTACTACATCCTTCACATACGTTGTCCACTACTACCACCTCCAAACATGCGCGCACTGCTACCTCCTCTATACATGGCGCACACTGAGCTATGCATACTTCACTTACAATTAGAATTTGGGGTAGAATTTGCAGACAGTCTTCCATGATAGAAAGGAAAAATATGCTCATTTAATATTCAAGAAGCCTTGTGAGACAACTTGGAATAATATCATAGTATATAAGGCTGGAAGGAGACGCAAGTCCATCAAGTCCAACCTTTAAGAATTAAATAAATGTTTTATCCCCATAACCCGTGATATTTTTTCTCTCCAGAAAGTCATCCAGGCCTCTCTTGAACATGTACATAGAGTCCGCCATAACAACCTCCTGCGGCAGAGCGTTCCATAGTCTCACTGCTCTTACAGTAAAGAACCTTTGTCTATGTTGATGGTAAAATCGCCTCTCCTCTAGCCGTAATAGCTATTCCAGAAGGAAAAGACAACCATGAAGACAGCAATGTTACATCCTTATTGCTTCTCATCAGTGTGGTAATAAGAACTGGTTTAACTAACCCAAATCTATGGTTTTTTGCCAAGCTAAACCAGTTCCCTTTACTGCACTGATGAAAATAAATCACTTAGGTACAATGCTGTCTGCAATTGTGTGTCTTCTTCTAATATTGCAACCTGAAATCTTCATTTATAAACATTGATTTACAATTGCCGGAATGCTTTGCTGTTAAATGCATCAATCACTGACAGTCGATGTCCAAGACATTTTTGTATAATCAGAATGGTAAATAATAAACTTATACTTTTGGTTATTTGTTTTGCATGGTGGAAATAATCTACTTGTGTAAAGTTTCTATGTAAACAACCACAAGGTATAGTAAAAGGTTATATAAACATAAGGGACCATTAGTAATGCATTCAGACAAACAAATAAATATGAGATAATATTAGCAAACCATTTAGTTGTTGTGTTCAGTCACAAAAAGAACCATGGAGATCAGTTTTGCTTTTGTGCTGTTGCTTTGTGGTAAGTACTTGA